>JAJNNQ010000094.1:0-600000 GCA_027886175.1 Phylloscopus collybita
TGACCCCTCCCCAGTATGGCCAGAGCCCCTCCCAGTATGGCTGTGACCCCTCCCAGTATGGCTGTGACCCCTCCCAGTATGGCCTGACCCCTCCCAGTATGGCCCTGACCCCTCCCAGTATGGCCCTGACCCCTCCCAGTATGGCTGTGACCCCTCCCAGTATGGCCCTGACCCCTCCCAGTACGGCCCTGACCCCTCCCAGTATGGCCCTGACCCCTCCCAGTATGGCCCTGACCCCTCCCAGTATGGCCAGAGCCCCTCCCAGTATGGCTGTGACCCCTCCCAGTATGGCTGTGACCCCTCCCAGTATGGCCAGAGCCCCTCCCAGTATGGCTGTGACCCCTCCCAGTATGGCCGTGACCCCTCCCAGTATGGCCCTGACCCCTCCCAGTATGGCCCTGACCCCTCCCAGTATGGCTGTGACCCCTCCCAGTATGGCCCTGACCCCTCCCAGTATGGCCGTGACCCCTCCCAGTATGGCCCTGACCCCTCCAGTATGGCCGTGACCCCTCCCAGTATGGCTGTGACCCCTCCCAGTATGGCCGTGACCCCTCCCAGTATGGCCCTGACCCTTTCCCAGTATGGCTGTGACCCCTCCCAGTATGGCTGCGACCCCTCCCAGTATGGCCGTGACCCCTCCCAGTATGGCTGTGACCCCTCCCAGTATGGCCCTGACCGCTCCCAGTATGGCCGTGACCCCTCCCAGTATGGCCCTGACCCCTCCCAGTATGGCCCTGACCCCTCCCAGTATGGCTCTGACCCCTCCCAGTATGGCTGTGACCCCTCCCAGTATGGCCCTGACCCCTCCCAGTATGGCCCTGACCCCTCCCAGTATGGCTGTGACCCCCTCCAGTATGGCCCTGACCCCTCCCAGTATGGCCCTGACCCCTCCCAGTATGACTCTGACCCCTCCCAGTATGGCCCTGACCCCTCCCAGTATGGCCCTGACCCCTCCCAGTATGACTCTGACCCCTCCCAGTATGGCCCTGACTGCTCCCAGTATGGCCCTGACCCCTCCCAGTATGGCCCTGACTCCTCCCAGTATGGCCCTGACTCCTCCCAGTATGGCTGTGACCCCTCCCAGTATGGCTGTGACCCCTCCCAGTATGGCCCTGACCACTCCCAGTATGGCTGTGACCCCTCCCAGTATGGCCGTGACCCCTCCCAGTATGGCTTTGACCCCTCCCAGTATGGCCCTGACCCCTCCCAGTATGGCCCTGACCCCTCCCAGTATGACTCTGACCCCTCCCAGTATGGCCCTGACCCCTCCCAGTATGGCCCTGACCCCTCCCAGTATGACTCTGACCCCTCCCAGTATGGCCCTGACCGCTCCCAGTATGGCCCTGACCCCTCCCAGTATGGCCCTGACTCCTCCCAGTATGGCCCTGACTCCTCCCAGTATGGCTGTGACCCCTCCCAGTATGGCCCTGACCTCTCCCAGTATGGCCCTGACCCCTCCCAGTATGGCTGTGACCCCTCCCAGTATGGCCCTGACCCCTCCCAGTATGGCTTTGACCCCTCCCAGTATGGCCCTGACCCCTCCCAGTATGGCCCTGACCCCTCCCAGTATGACTCTGACCCCTCCCAGTATGGCCCTGACCCCTCCCAGTATGGCCCTGACCCCTCCCAGTATGGCTCTGACCCCTCCCAGTATGGCCCTGACTCCTCCCAGTATGGCTCTGACCCCTCCCAGTATGGCCCTGACCCCTCCCAGTATGGCCCTGACCCCTCCCAGTATGGCCCTGACCCCTCCCAGTATGGTCATGACCCCTCCCAGTATGGCTGTGACCCCTCCCAGTATGGCCCTGACCCCTCCCAGTATGGCTGTGACCCCTCCCAGTATGGCTGTGACCCCTCCCAGTATGGCTGTGACCCCTCCCAGTATGGCTCTGACCCCTCCCAGTATGGCTGTGACCCCTCCCAGTATGGCCCTGACCCCTCCCAGTATGGCCCTGACCCCTCCCAGTATGGCTGTGACCCCTCCCAGTATGGCCGGGACCCCTCCCAGTATGGCTGTGACCCCTCCCAGTATGGCCCTGACCCCTCCCAGTATGGCTGTGACCCCTCCCAGTATGGCCCAGACCCCTCCCAGTATGGCCAGAGCCCCTCCCAGTATGGCCGTGACCCCTCCCAGTATGGCCCTGACCCCTCCCAGTATGGCCCTGACCCCTCCCAGTATGGCCGTGACCCCTCCCAGTATGGCCCTGACCCCTCCCAGTATGGCCAGAGCCCCTCCCAGTATGGCCCTGACCCCTCCCAGTATGGCCCTGACCCCTCCCAGTATGGCTGTGACCCCTCCCAGTATGGCCCTGACCCCTCCCAGTATGGCTGTGACCCCTCCCAGTATGGCCCTGACCCCTCCCAGTATGGCCCTGACCTTTCCCAGTATGGCCCTGACCCCTCCCAGTATGGCCAGAGCCCCTCCCAGTATGGCTGTGACCCCTCCCAGTATGGCTGTGACCCCTCCCAGTATGGCCCTGACCGCTCCCAGTATGGCCCTGACCCCTCCCAGTATGGCCCTGACCCCTCCCAGTATGGCCCTGACCCCTCCCAGTATGGCCCTGACCCCTCCCAGTACGGCCCTGACCCCTCCCAGTATGGCCGTGACCCCTCCCAGTATGGCCCTGACCCCTCCCAGTATGGCCCTGACCCCTCCCAGTATGGCCGTGACCCCTCCCAGTATGGCCCTGACCCCTCCCAGTATGGCCCTGACCCCTCCCAGTACGGCCCTGACCCCTCCCAGTATGGCCCTGACCCCTCCCAGTATGGCTGTGACCCCTCCCAGTATGGCCCTGACCCCTCCCAGTATGGCTGTGACCCCTCCCAGTATGGCCCTGACCCCTCCCAGTATGGCCCTGACGCCTCCCAGTATGGCTCTGACCCCTCCCAGTATGGCTGTGACCCCTCCCAGTATGGCCCTGACCCCTCCCAGTATGGCCCTGACCCCTCCCAGTATGGCTGTGACCCCTCCCAGTATGGCCCTGACCCCTCCCAGTATGGCCCTGACCCCTCCCAGTATGACTCTGACCCCTCCCAGTATGGCCCTGACCCCTCCCAGTATGGCCCTGACCCCTCCCAGTATGACTCTGACCCCTCCCAGTATGGCCCTGACCGCTCCCAGTATGGCCCTGACCCCTCCCAGTATGGCCCTGACTCCTCCCAGTATGGCCCTGACTCCTCCCAGTATGGCTGTGACCCCTCCCAGTATGGCTGTGACCCCTCCCAGTATGGCCCTGACCACTCCCAGTATGGCTGTGACCCCTCCCAGTATGGCCGTGACCCCTCCCAGTATGGCTTTGACCCCTCCCAGTATGGCCCTGACCCCTCCCAGTATGACTCTGACCCCTCCCAGTATGGCCCTGACCGCTCCCAGTATGGCCCTGACCCCTCCCAGTATGGCCCTGACCCCTCCCAGTATGGCCCTGACCCCTCCCAGTATGGCCCTGACTCCTCCCAGTATGGCCCTGACTCCTCCCAGTATGGCTGTGACCCCTCCCAGTATGGCCCTGACCTCTCCCAGTATGGCCCTGACCCCTCCCAGTATGGCTGTGACCCCTCCCAGTATGGCCCTGACCCCTCCCAGTATGGCTTTGACCCCTCCCAGTATGGCCCTGACCCCTCCCAGTATGGCCCTGACCCCTCCCAGTATGGCTTTGACCCCTCCCAGTATGGCCCTGACCCCTCCCAGTATGGCCCTGACCCCTCCCAGTATGACTCTGACCCCTCCCAGTATGGCCCTGACCCCTCCCAGTATGGCCCTGACCCCTCCCAGTATGGCCGTGACCCCTCCCAGTATGGCTGTGACCCCTCCCAGTATGGCCGTGACCCCTCCCAGTATGGCCCTGACCTTTCCCAGTATGGCTGTGACCCCTCCCAGTATGGCTGCGACCCCTCCCAGTATGGCCGTGACCCCTCCCAGTATGGCTGTGACCCCTCCCAGTATGGCCCTGACCGCTCCCAGTATGGCCGTGACCCCTCCCAGTATGGCCCTGACCCCTCCCAGTATGGCCCTGACCCCTCCCAGTATGGCTCTGACCCCTCCCAGTATGGCTGTGACCCCTCCCAGTATGGCTGTGACCCCTCCCAGTATGGCCGTGACCCCTCCCAGTATGGCCCTGACCTTTCCCAGTATGGCTGTGACCCCTCCCAGTATGGCTGCGACCCCTCCCAGTATGGCCGTGACCCCTCCCAGTATGGCTGTGACCCCTCCCAGTATGGCTGTGACCCCTCCCAGTATGGCCCTGACCGCTCCCAGTATGGCCCTGACCCCTCCCAGTATGGCCCTGACCCCTCCCAGTATGGCCCTGACCCCTCCCAGTATGGCCCTGACCCCTCCCAGTACGGCCCTGACCCCTCCCAGTATGGCCGTGACCCCTCCCAGTATGGCCCTGACCCCTCCCAGTATGGCCCTGACCCCTCCCAGTATGGCCGTGACCCCTCCCAGTATGGCCCTGACCCCTCCCAGTATGGCCCTGACCCCTCCCAGTACGGCCCTGACCCCTCCCAGTATGGCCCTGACCCCTCCCAGTATGGCTGTGACCCCTCCCAGTATGGCCCTGACCCCTCCCAGTATGGCTGTGACCCCTCCCAGTATGGCCCTGACCCCTCCCAGTATGGCCCTGACGCCTCCCAGTATGGCTCTGACCCCTCCCAGTATGGCTGTGACCCCTCCCAGTATGGCCCTGACCCCTCCCAGTATGGCCCTGACCCCTCCCAGTATGGCTGTGACCCCTCCCAGTATGGCCCTGACCCCTCCCAGTATGGCCCTGACCCCTCCCAGTATGACTCTGACCCCTCCCAGTATGGCCCTGACCCCTCCCAGTATGGCCCTGACCCCTCCCAGTATGACTCTGACCCCTCCCAGTATGGCCCTGACCGCTCCCAGTATGGCCCTGACCCCTCCCAGTATGGCCCTGACTCCTCCCAGTATGGCCCTGACTCCTCCCAGTATGGCTGTGACCCCTCCCAGTATGGCTGTGACCCCTCCCAGTATGGCCCTGACCACTCCCAGTATGGCTGTGACCCCTCCCAGTATGGCCGTGACCCCTCCCAGTATGGCTTTGACCCCTCCCAGTATGGCCCTGACCCCTCCCAGTATGACTCTGACCCCTCCCAGTATGGCCCTGACCGCTCCCAGTATGGCCCTGACCCCTCCCAGTATGGCCCTGACCCCTCCCAGTATGGCCCTGACCCCTCCCAGTATGGCCCTGACTCCTCCCAGTATGGCCCTGACTCCTCCCAGTATGGCTGTGACCCCTCCCAGTATGGCCCTGACCTCTCCCAGTATGGCCCTGACCCCTCCCAGTATGGCTGTGACCCCTCCCAGTATGGCCCTGACCCCTCCCAGTATGGCTTTGACCCCTCCCAGTATGGCCCTGACCCCTCCCAGTATGGCCCTGACCCCTCCCAGTATGGCTTTGACCCCTCCCAGTATGGCCCTGACCCCTCCCAGTATGGCCCTGACCCCTCCCAGTATGACTCTGACCCCTCCCAGTATGGCCCTGACCCCTCCCAGTATGGCCCTGACCCCTCCCAGTATGGCTCTGACCCCTCCCAGTATGGCCCTGACTCCTCCCAGTATGGCTCTGACCCCTCCCAGTATGGCCCTGACCCCTCCCAGTATGGCCCTGACCCCTCCCAGTATGGCCCTGACCCCTCCCAGTATGGTCATGACCCCTCCCAGTATGGCTGTGACCCCTCCCAGTATGGCCCTGACCCCTCCCAGTATGGCTGTGACCCCTCCCAGTATGGCTGTGACCCCTCCCAGTATGGCTGTGACCCCTCCCAGTATGGCTCTGACCCCTCCCAGTATGGCTGTGACCCCTCCCAGTATGGCCCTGACCCCTCCCAGTATGGCCCTGACCCCTCCCAGTATGGCTGTGACCCCTCCCAGTATGGCCGGGACCCCTCCCAGTATGGCTGTGACCCCTCCCAGTATGGCCCTGACCCCTCCCAGTATGGCCAGAGCCCCTCCCAGTATGGCCGTGACCCCTCCCAGTATGGCCCTGACCCCTCCCAGTATGGCCCTGACCCCTCCCAGTATGGCCGTGACCCCTCCCAGTATGGCCCTGACCCCTCCCAGTATGGCCCTGACCCCTCCCAGTATGGCTGTGACCCCTCCCAGTATGGCCCAGACCCCTCCCAGTATGGCCCTGACCCCTCCCAGTATGGCCCTGACCCCTCCCAGTATGGCCGTGACCCCTCCCAGTATGGCTGTGACCCCTCCCAGTATGGCTGTGACCCCTCCCAGTATGGCCCTGACCCCTCCCAGTATGGCTGTGACCCCTCCCAGTATGGCCGGGACCCCTCCCAGTATGGCTGTGACCCCTCCCAGTATGGCTGTGACCCCTCCCAGTATGGCCTGACCCCTCCCAGTATGGCTGTGACCCCTCCCAGTATGGCCCTGACCCCTCCCAGTATGGCCCTGACCCCTCCCAGTATGGCCAGAACCCCTCCCAGTATGGCTGTGACCCCTCCCAGTATGGCCCTGACCCCTCCCAGTATGGCCAGAACCCCTCCCAGTATGGCCCTGACCCCTCCCAGTATGGCTGTGACCCCTCCCAGTATGGCTGTGACCCCTCCCAGTATGGCCCTGACCCCTCCCAGTATGGCTGTGACCCCTCCCAGTATGGCCCTGACTCCTCCCAGTATGGCTGTAACCCCTCCCAGTATGGCCCTGACCCCTCCCAGTATGGCCCTGACCCCTCCCAGTATGGCCCTGACCCCTCCCAGTATGGCTGTGACCCCTCCCAGTATGGAGGTGACCCCTCCCAGTATGGCCTTGACCCCTCCCAGTATGGCCGGGACCCCTCCCAGTATGGCTGTGACCCCTCCCAGTATGGCCCTGACCCCTCCCAGTATGGCCCTGACCCCTCCCAGTATGGCTGTGACCCCTCCCAGTATGGCCGTTACCCCTCCCAGTATGGCCCTGACCCCTCCCAGTACGGCCCTGACCCCTCCCAGTATGGCCGTGACCCCTCCCAGTATGGACAGAGCCCCTCCCAGTATGGCCCTGACCCCTCCCAGTATGGCTGTGACCCCTCCCAGTATGGCCAGAGCCCCTCCCAGTATGGCTGTGACCCCTCCCAGTATGGCCCTGACCCCTCCCAGTATGGCCCTGACCCCTCCCAGTATGGCCCAGACCCCTCCCAGTATGGCCGGGACACCTCCCAGTATGGCCCTGACCCCTCCCAGTATGGCCGTGACCCCTCCCAGTATGGACAGAGCCCCTCCCAGTATGGCCCTGACCCCTCCCAGTATGGCTGTGACCCCTCCCAGTATGGCTGTGACCCCTCCCAGTATGGCCAGAGCCCCTCCCAGTATGGCTGTGACCCCTCCCAGTATGGCCCTGACCCCTCCCAGTATGGCCCTGACCCCTCCCAGTATGGCCCTGACCCCTCCCAGTATGGCCAGAGCCCCTCCCAGTATGGCCAGAACCCCTCCCAGTATGGCTGTGACCCCTCCCAGTATGGCTGTGACCCCTCCCAGTATGGCCCTGACCCCTCCCAGTATGGCCCTGACCCATCCCAGTATGGCCCTGACCCCTCCCAGTATGGCCGTGACCCCTCCCAGTATGGCCCTGACCCCTCCCAGTATGGCTGTGACCCCTCCCAGTTTGGCCCTGACCCCTCCCAGTATGGCTGTGACCCCTCCCAGTATGGCCCTGACCCCTCCCAGTATGGCTGTGACCCCTCCCAGTATGGCTGTGACCCCTCCCAGTATGGCTGCGACCCCTCCCAGTATGGCCGTGACCCCTCCCAGTATGGCCCTGACCCCTCCCAGTATGGCCGTGACCCCTCCCAGTATGGCTGTGACCCCTCCCAGTATGGCCCTGACCCCTCCCAGTATGGCCCTGACCCCTCCCAGTATGGCCCTGACCCCTCCCAGTATGGCCGTGACCCCTCCCAGTATGGCTGCGACCCCTCCCAGTATGGCTGTGACCCCTCCCAGTATGGCCCTGACCCCTCCCAGTATGGCTGTGACCCCTCCCAGTATGGCTGTGACCCCCCCCAGTATGGCTGTGACCCCTCCCAGTATGGCCCTGACCCCTCCCAGTATGGCTGTGACCCCTCCCAGTATGGCCCTGACCCCTCCCAGTATGGCCCTGACCCCTCCCAGTATGGCTGTGACCCCTCCCAGTATGGCCCTGACCCCTCCCAGTATGGCCCTGACCCCTCCCAGTACGGCCCTTACCCCTCCCAGTATGGCCCTGACCCCTCCCAGTATGGCCCTGACCCCTCCCAGTATGGCCCTGACCCCTCCCAGTATGGCTGTGACCCCTCCCAGTACGGCCCTGACCCCTCCCAGTATGGCCCTGACCCCTCCCAGTATGGCCCTGACCCCTCCCAGTATGGCTGTGACCCCTCCCAGTATGGCCCTGACCCCTCCCAGTATGGCCCTGACCCCTCCCAGTATGGCTCTGACCCCTCCCAGTATGGCCCTGACTCCTCCCAGTATGGCCCTGACCCCTCCCAGTATGGCCCTGACCCCTCCCAGTATGGCTGTGACCCCTCCCAGTATGGCCAGAGCCCCTCCCAGTATGGCCCCGACCCCTCCCAGTATGGCCCTGACCCCTCCCAGTATGGCTCTGACCCCTCCCAGTATGGCCGTGACCCCTCCCAGTATGGCTGTGACCCCTCCCAGTATGGCCCTGACCCCTCCCAGTATGGCTGTGACCCCTCCCAGTATGGCCCTGACCCCTCCCAGTATGGCCGTGACCCCTCCCAGTATGGCTGTGACCCCTCCCAGTATGGCTGTGACCCCTCCCAGTATGGCCCTGACCCCTCCCAGTATGGCCGTGACCCCTCCCAGTATGGCCCCGACCCCTCCCAGTATGGCCCTGACCCCTCCCAGTATGGCCGTGACCCCTCCCAGTATGGCCCTGACCCCTCCCAGTATGGCTGTGACCCCTCCCAGTATGGCCCTGACCCCTCCCAGTATGGCCGTGACCCCTCCCAGTATGGCTGTGACCCCTCCCAGTATGGCCCTGACCCCTCCCAGTATGGCCCTGACCCCTCCCAGTATGGCTGTGACCCCTCCCAGTATGGCCCTGACCCCTCCCAGTATGGCCGTGACCCCTCCCAGTATGGCTGTGACCCCTCCCAGTATGGCCAGAGCCCCTCCCAGTATGGCCGTGACCCCTCCCAGTATGGCCCTGACCCCTCCCAGTATGGCTGTGACCCCTCCCAGTATGGCCCTGACCCCTCCCAGTATGGCCGTGACCCCTCCCAGTATGGCTGTGACCCCTCCCAGTATGGCCAGAGCCCCTCCCAGTATGGCCGTGACCCCTCCCAGTACGGCCCTTACCCCTCCCAGTATGGCTGTGACCCCTCCCAGTATGGCCGTGACCCCTCCCAGTATGGCTGTGACCTCTCCCAGTATGGCCCTGACCCCTCCCAGTATGGCCCTGACCCCTCCCAGTATGGCCCTGACCCCTCCCAGTATGGCTGTGACCCCTCCCAGTATGGCTGTGACCCCTCCCAGTATGGCTGTGACCCCTCCCAGTATGGCCGTGACCCCTCCCAGTATGGCTGTGACCCCTCCCAGTACGGCCCTGACCCCTCCCAGTATGGCCCTGACCCCTCCCAGTATGGCCCTTACCCCTCCCAGTATGGCTGTGACCCCTCCCAGTATGGCCCTGACCCCTCCCAGTATGGCTGTGACCCCTCCCAGTATGGCCCTGACCCCTCCCAGTATGGCCCTGACCCCTCCCAGTATGGCCCTGACCCCTCCCAGTATGGCTGTGACCCCTCCCAGTATGGCTGTGACCCCTCCCAGTATGGCCGTGACCCCTCCCAGTATGGCTGTGACCTCTCCCAGTATGGCCCTGACCCCTCCCAGTATGGCCGTGACCCCTCCCAGTATGGCCCTGACCCCTCCCAGTATGGCCCTGACCCCTCCCAGTATGGCCCTGACCCCTCCCAGTATGGCCGTGACCCCTCCCAGTATGGCTGTGACCCCTCCCAGTATGGCCCTGACCCCTCCCAGTATGGCCCTGACCCCTCCCAGTATGGCCGTGACCCCTCCCAGTATGGCTGTGACCCCTCCCAGTATGGCCCTGACCCCTCCCAGTATGGCCGTGACCCCTCCCAGTATGGCCCTGACCCCTCCCAGTATGGCTGTGACCCCTCCCAGTATGGCTGTGACCCCTCCCAGTATGGCTCTGACCCTTCCCAGTATGGCCCTGACCCCTCCCAGTATGGCCGTGACCCCTCCCAGTATGGCCCTGACCCCTCCCAGTATGACTCTGACCCCTCCCAGTATGGCCCTGACCCCTCCCAGTATGGCCCTGACCCCTCCCAGTATGGCTGTGACCCCCAGACTGGGCAGACTGGGCAGGGACAGGCGGGGTCAGTGCCTGGGGTGGCACCTGCAGCCCCTCCCAGTCCTGTGCCAGGTGCAGTTCTGGGCTCTATGCCAGGTACCAATCCAGGTGTTATGCCCTGTGTCCTGCCAGGTGTCATCCTGTCACACCAGGTGTTGTCCAGAGGTCTGTGCCGGGATCTGCTGTGCCAGGTGATGTTCCAGGTGTTGTGCCAGATCTCCTGCCAGGTACCCATCCAGGTGTCCTGCCAGGTGCTGTGCCAGGTGTCATGGCAGAGATGATGCCAGCTGCTGTGCCAGGTGCTGTGCCAGGAGCTGTCAGGTGTCCTGCCAGGTGCTGTACCAGGTGTCACATCAGGATCATACCAGGTATCAAGCCAGGTGCTGTGCCAGGTGAAGTTTTGGGGTCTATGCCAGGTACCAATCCAGGTGCAGTGCCAGGTGTCATGTCAGGTGTCTCACCAGGTGCCATGCCAGGTGCTCTGTGCCAGGGCTCTGTGCCAGGTACCATTCCCAATACCGTGCCAGGTGTCCTGCCAGGTGCTGTGCCAGGTGTCATGCCAGGATCATGTCAGGTGTCTCACCAGGTGCCATAGCAGGTGCTGTTCAGGGCTCTGTGCCAGGTACCGTTCCCAATACCGTGCCAGGTGCTGTGCCAGGTCTTGTGCCAGGAGCTGTGCCAGGTGCTGTTCAGGGCTCTGTGCCAGGTACTGTTCCCAATACCGTGCCAGGTGTCTTGCCAGGTGAAGTTCTGGGATCTATGCCTGGTACCAATCCAGGTGCCCTGCCAGGTGCTGTGCCAGGTGTCATGGCTGGACACATCAGGTGTCATGTCAGGTGTCTCACCAGGTGCCATGCCAGGTGCTCTGTGCCAGGGCTCTGTGCCAGGTACCATTCCCAATACCGTGCCAGGTGTCCCGCCAGGTGCTGGGCCAGGTGTCATGGCAGGTGTTGTGTCACGTTCCAGCTGTTGTGCCAGGTGCTGTTCAGGGGTCTGTGCCAGGTGCTGTGCCAGGTGAAGTTCTGCGGTCTATGCCAGGTACCAATCCAGGTGCCCTGCCAGGTGCTGTGTGCTGTGCCAGGTGTCACATCAGGACACATCAGGTGTCATGTCAGGATCATGTCAGGTGTCTCACCAGGTGCCGTGGCAGGTGCTGTTCAGGGCTCTGTGCCAGGTATCATTCCCAATACTGTGCCAGGTGTCCTGCCAGGAGCTGTGCCAGGTGTCCTGCCAGGCACCGTGCCAGGTGCTGTGCCAGGTGTCCTGCCAGGAGCTGTGCCAGGTGTTGTGCCAGGTTCCAGGTGTTATGCCCGGTGTCCTGCCAGGTGTCCTGCCAGGTTCTGTGCCAGATGCTGTGTCAGGTTTCCTGCCAGGTGTTGTGTCAGGTTCCAGGTCATGTGCCAGGTGTTGGGCAGATGAACTTCTGGGATCTATGCCAGGCACCAATCCAGGTGTAATGTCAGGTGCCGTGCCAGGTGTCTTCCCAGGTGTCATGCCAGGTGCTGTGCAAGGTGCCCTGCCAGGTTTCTTGCCAGGTGCTGTGCCAGGTGCTGAGCCAGGTGCTGAGCCAGGTGCTCTGCCAGGTGTCCTTCCAGGTTTTGTGCCAGGTGTCCTGCCAGGAGCTGTGCCAGGAGCTGTGCCAGGTGCCATGCCAGGTGCTCTGCCAGGTGCTCTGCCAGGTTCCAGGTGCTCTGCTAGGTGTCCTGTCCGGTGCTGTGCCAGGTGTCACGTCAGGATCATACCAGGTGTCTCACCAGGTGCTGTGCCAGGTGCTGTGCCAGGTGAAGTTCTGCGGTCTATGCCAGGTACCAATCCAGGTGCTGTGCCAGGTGCTGTGCCAAGTGTCATGGCAGGATCATGTCAGGTGTCTCACCAGGTGCCGTGCCAGGTGCTGTTCAGGGCTCTGTGCCAGGTACTGTTCCCAATACCGTGCCAGGTGTCCTGCCAGGAGCTGTGCCAGGAGCTGTGCCAGGAGCTGTGCCAGGTGCCGTGCCAGGTTCTGTGCCAGGTGCCGTGCCAGATTCTGCGCCAGGTGCCATGCCAGGTGCTCTGCCAGGTGCTCTGCCAGGTTCCAGGTGCTCTGCCAGGTGCTCTGCCAGGTTCCAGGTGCTCTGCCAGGTGTCCTGTCCGGTGCTGTGCCAGGTGTCACGTCAGGATCATACCAGGTGTCTCACCAGGGCTGTGCCAGGAGCTGTGCCAGGTGAAGTTCTGGGGTCTATGCCAGGTGCTCTCCCAGGTGCTCTCCCAGAAGCTGTGCCAGGTTCCAGGTGCTGTGCCAGGTTCCAGGTGCTGTGCCAGGTGCTGTTCAGGGCCCTGTGCCAGGTGCTGTGCCAGGTGAAGTTCTGGGGTCTATGCCAGGTACCAATCCAGGTGCTGTGCCAGGTGTCATGCCAGGATCATGTCAGGTGTCTCACCAGGTGCCGTGCCAGGTGCTGTTCAGGGGTCTGTGCCAGGTACCAATCCAGGTGCCCTGCCAGGTGCTGTGTGCTGTGCCAGGTGTCATATCAGGTGTCATGCCAGGTGTCTCACCAGGTGCCGTGCCAGGTGCTGTTCAGGGCTCTGTGCCAGGGACCATTGCCAATACCGTTCCAGGTGCTGTGCCAGGTGTTGCGTCAGGTACCAATCCAGGTGTCCTGCCAGGTGCTGTTCAAGGGTCTGTGCCAGGAGCTGGGCCGGGTTAAGTTCTGGGGTCTATGCCAGGTACCAATCCAGGTGCTGTGCCAGGTGTTGTGCCAGGTGTTGTGCCAGGTGCTGTGCCAGGTGAAGTTCTGGGGTCTATGCCAGGTACCAATCCAGGTGCTGTGCCAAGTGATGTGCCAGGTGTCCTGCCAGGTGTTGTGTCAGGTTCCAGGTCGTGTGCCAGGTGTTGGGCAGATGAACTTCTGGGATCTATGCCAGGCACCAATCCAGGTGTAATGCCAGGTGCTGTGCCAGGTATCATGTCAGGATCATACCGGGTGCTCTGCCAGGTGCTGAGCCAGGTGCTGTGCCAGGTTCCAGGTGCTCTGCCAGGTGTCCTGTCAGGTGCTGTGCCAGGTCTTGTGCCAGGTGCTGTGCCAGGTGTCACGTCAGGATCATACCAGGTGTCTCACCAGGTGCTGTGCCAGGTGCTGTGCCAGGTTCCAGGTGTTGTGCCAGGTGCTGTTCAGGGCTCTGTGCCAGGTGCCATTCCCAATACCGTGCCAGGTGTCCTGCCAGGTGTTACATAAAGTATCATGCCCGGTCCTGTGCCAGGTGTCATGGCAGGGATGGTGCCAGGTGCTGTGCCAGGTGCTGTGCCAGGTGCTGTGCCAGGTGCTGTTCAGGGCCCTGTGCCAGGTGCTGTGCCAGGTGAAGTTCTGCGGTCTATGCCAGGTACCAATCCAGGTGCTGTGCCAGGTGCTGTGCCAGGTGCTGTGCCAGGTGTCATGGCAGGATCATGCCAGGTGTCTCACCAGGTGCCGTGCCAGGTGCTGTTCAGGGCTCTGTGCCAGGTACCATTCCCAATACTGTGCCAGGTGTCCTGCCAGGTGCTGTGCCAGGTGCCGTGCCAGGTGTTGTGTCAGGTTCCAGGTCGTGTGCCAGGTGTTGGGCAGATGAACTTCTGGGATCTATGCCAGGCACCAATCCAGGTGTAATGCCAGGTGCTGTGCCAGGTGTCATGTCAGGATCATACCGGGTGCCATGCCAGGAGCTGTGCCAGGTTCTGTGCCAGGTGGTCTGCCAGGTGCTGTGCCAGGTTCTGTGCCAGGTGGTCTGCCAGGTGCTGTGCCAGGTGCCCTGCCAGGTTTCTTGCCAGGTGCTGTGCCAGGTGCTGAGCCAGGTGACATGCCAGGTGCTCTGCCAGGTGTCCTTCCAGGTTTTGTGCCAGGTGTCCTGCCAGGAGCTGTGCCAGGTGCTGTGCCAGGTTCTGTGCCAGGTGCCGTGCCAGATTCTGCGCCAGGTGCCATGCCAGGTGCTCTGCCAGGTGCTCTGCCAGGTGTCCTGTCCGGTGCTGTGCCAGGTGTCACGTCAGGATCATACCAGGTGTCTCACCAGGTGCTGTGCCAGGTGCTGTGCCAGGTTCCAGGTGCTGTGCCAGGTGTCCTGCCAGGTTCTGTGCCAGGTCTTGTGCCAGGTGCTGTGCCAGGTGTCACGTCAGGATCATACCAGGTGTCTCACCAGGTGCCGTGCCAGGTGCTGTTCAGGGCTCTGTGCCAGGTACCGTTCCCAATCCCGTGCCAGGTGTCCTGCCAGGTGTTACATAAAGTGTCATGCCCGGTCCTGTGCCAGGTGTCATGGCAGGGATGGTGCCAGGTGCTGTGCCAGGTGCTGTGCCAGGTGAAGTTCTGGGGTCTATGCCAGGTACTAATCCAGGTGCTGTGCCAGGTGCTCTGCCAGGTGCTGTGCCAAGTGTCATGGCAGGATCATGCCAGGTGTCTCACCAGGTGCTGTGCCGGGTGCTGTTCAGGGCTCTGTGCCAGGGACCATTGCCAATACTGTGCCAGGTGTCCTGCCAGGTGCTGTGCCAGGTGTTGTGTCAGGTTCCAGGTCGTGTGCCAGGTGTTGGGCAGATGAACTTCTGGGATCTATGCCAGGCACCAATCCAGGTGTAATGCCAGGTGCTGTGCCAGGTGTCACGTCAGGATCATACCGGGTGCTCTGCCAGGTGCTGAGCCAGGTGCCATGCCAGGTGCTGTGCCAGGTGCTGTGCCAGGTGTCCTGCCAGGAGCTGTGCCAGGTGCCCTGCCAGGTTTCTTGCCAGGTGCTGAGCCAGGTGACATGCCAGGTGCTCTGCCAGGTGTCCTTCCAGGTTTTGTGCCAGGTGTCCTGCCAGGAGCTGTGCCAGGTGCTGTGCCAGGTTCTGTGCCAGGTGCTGGGCCAGGTGCTCTGCCAGGTGCTGAGCCAGGTTCCAGGTGCTCTGCCAGGTGTCCTGTCAGGTGCTGTGCCAGGTCTTGTGCCAGGTGCTGTGCCAGGTGTCACGTCAGGATCATACCAGGTGTCTCACCAGGTGCTGTGCCAGGTGCTGTGCCAGGTGTCACGTCAGGATCATACCAGGTGTCTCACCAGGTGCTGTGCCATGTGCTGTGCCAGGTTCCAGGTGCTGTGCCAGGTGCTGTGCCAGGGGTCTGTGCCAGGTGCTGTGCCAGGTGAAGTTCTGCGGTCTATGCCAGGTACCAATCCAGGTGCTGTGCCAGGTGCTGTGCCAAGTGTCATGGCAGGATCATGCCAGGTGTCTCACCAGGTGCCGTGCCAGGTGCTGTTCAGGGCTCTGTGCCAGGTACCGTTCCCAATACTGTGCCAGGTGCTGTGCCAGGTGTTGTGTCAGGTGTTGTGCCAGGTGCTGTGCCAGGTGTTGTGCCAGGTGCTGTGCCAGGTGTTGTGTCAGGTTCCAGGTCGTGTGCCAGGTGTTGGGCAGATGAACTTCTGGGATCTATGCCAGGCACCAATCCAGGTGTAATGCCAGGTGCTGTGCCAGGTGTCACGTCAGGATCATACCGGGTGCTCTGCCAGGTGCTGAGCCAGGTGCCATGCCAGGTGCTGTGCCAGGTGCTGTGCCAGGTGGACTGCCAGGTGCTGTGCCAGGTGCCCTGCCAGGTTTCTTGCCAGGTGCTGAGCCAGGTGACATGCCAGGTGCTCTGCCAGGTGTCCTTCCAGGTTTTGTGCCAGGTGTCCTGCCAGGAGCTGTGCCAGGTGCTGTGCCAGGTTCTGTGCCAGGTGCTGGGCCAGGTGCTCTGCCAGGTGCTGTTCCAGGTTCCAGGTGCTCTGCCAGGTGTCCTGTCAGGTGCTGTGCCAGGTCTTGTGCCAGGTGCTGTGCCAGGTGTCACGTCAGGATCATACCAGGTGTCTCACCAGGTGCTGTGCCAGGTGCTGTGCCAGGTTCCAGGTGTTGTGCCAGGTGCTGTTCAGGGCTCTGTGCCAGGTACCGTTCCCAATACCGTGCCAGGTGTCCTGCCAGGTGTTACATAAAGTGTCATGCCAGGTCCTGTGCCAGGTGTCATGGCAGGGATGGTGCCAGGTGCTGTGCCAGGTGCTGTGCCAGGTGAAGTTCTGGGGTCTATGCCAGGTACCAATCCAGGTGCTGTGCCAAGTGATGTGCCAGGTGCTGTGCCAGGTGTTGTGTCAGGTTCCAGGTCGTGTGCCAGGTGTTGGGCAGATGAACTTCTGGGATCTATGCCAGGCACCAATCCAGGTGTAATGCCAGGTGCCATGCCAGGTGTCTTCCCAGGTGTCGTGCCAGGTGCTGTGCCAGGTGCTGAGCCAGGTGACATGCCAGGTGCTCTGCCAGGTGTCCTTCCAGGTTTTGTGCCAGGTGTCCTGCCAGAAGCTGTGCCAGGTGCTGTGCCAGGTGTCCTGCCAGGTTCTGTGCCAGGTGCCCTGCCAGGTGTCCTCCCAGGTGCCCACCTGTCTGCAGACCGAGGTTTTTGAAAACCAAACCTTTAAACCGCCCCTGACAAAACCCCCCCCAGGAAACGATTTGTTTGTTTATTTTAGGGAATGAGGCACCTGCAGGACAGGTGTGAAAGGAGCTGCAGCCGATACCTCAGGTGAGCCAGCAGCAAATTTTGATAAACTTTTGATAAGCCAGGTGATCAAGGATTAATTTTTAATAAATTTTTTATACTCCAGGTGAGCCAGCAGCAAATTTTGATTATTTTTGATAGGCCAGGTGAGCAAGGATTAAATTTTTAATAAATTTTTATACTGCAGGTGAGCCAGCAGCAAAATCTGATAAACCTTTGATAAGCCAGGTGAGCAAGGATCAAATTTTTGATAATTTTTTTATACTCCAGGCCAGCAAGGATTGAATTTTTGATACATTTTTTATACTGCAGGTGAGCCAGCAGCAAATTTTGACAAACTTTTGATAGGCCAGGTGTGCAAGGATCAAATTTTTAATAAATTTCTTATACTGCAGGTGAGCCAGCAGCAAATTTTGATAAATTTTGATAGGCCAGGTGTGCAAAGATCAAATTTTTAAGAAATTTCTTATACTGCAGGTGCGCCAGCAGCAAGTTCTGATAAACTTTTGATGGGCCAGGTGAGCAAGGATTAATTTTTTAATAAAATTTTCATACTGCAGGTGAGCCAGCAGCAAATTTTGATAAACTTTGATAGGCCAGGTGAGCAAAGATCATATTTTTAATAATTTTTTTATATTCCAGGTGCGCCAGCAGCAAATTTTGACAAACTTTTGATGAGCCAGGTGAGCAAAGATCAAATTTTTAATAAATTTTTTATACTGCAGGTGAGCCAGCAGCAAATTTTGATAAAACTTTGATACTCCAGGTGAGCAAGGATTAATTTTTAATAAATTTTCATACTGCAGGTGAGCCAGCAGCAAAATCTGATAAACCTTTGATACGCCAGGTGAGCAGAGATCAAATTTTTAATAAATTTTTTATATTCCAGGTGAGCCAGCAGCAGATTTTGATAAACTTTTGATAAGCCAGGTGAGCAAGGATCAAATTTTTAATAAAATTTTTATATTCCAGGTGAGCCAGCAGCAAGTTTTAAAAAAAAATTGGATAAGCCAGGTGAGCAAGGATCAAATTTTTAATAAAATTTTTATACTACAGGTGAGCCAGCAGCAAATTTTGATAAGTTTGATACACCACGTGAGCAAGGATTAAATTTTTAAAAAATTTTTTATATTCCAGGTGAGCCAGCAGCAAATTTTGATTATTTTTGATAGGCCAGGTGAGCAAGGATTAAATTTTTAATAGATTTTTATATTCCAGGTGCTCCAGCAGCAAGTTCTGATAAACTTTTGATAAGCTGGATGAGCAGGGATTAAATTTTTAATAAATTTTTTGCACATCAGGTGAGCCAGCAGCAAATTCTGATAAGCCTTTGCTAAGCCAGGTGAGCAAGGATTAAATTTTTAATAAATTTTTATACTGCAGGTGAGCCAGCAGCAAAATCTGATAAACCTTTGCTGAGCCAGGTGAGCAAAGATCAAAATTTTAATAAAATTTTTATATTCCAGGTGAGCCAGCACCAAATTTAAAAAAAAAAACTTTGGATAAGCCAGGTGAGCAAGGATCAATTTTTTAATAATATTTTTATACAGGTGAGCCAGCAGCAAATTTTGACAAACTTTTGATAGGCCAGGTGAACAAGGATCAAATTTTTAATAGTTTTTTTATATTCCAGGTGAGCCAGCAGCAAATTTTGATAAACCTTTGCTAAGCCAGGTGAGCAAGGATCAAATTTTTAATAAATTTTTATATTCCAGGTGAGCCAGCAGCAAGCTCTGATAAACTTCTGATAAGCCAGGTGAGCAGGGATTAAATTTTTAATAAATTTTTATACTGCAGGTGAGCCAGTAGCAAAATCTGATAAACCTTTGATACGCCAGGTGAGCAAAGATCAAATTTTTAATAAAATTTTTATATTCCAGGTGAGCCAGCAGCAAATTTTGACAAACATTTGATATGCCAGGTGAGCAAGGATTAAATTTATAATAAATTTTTTACACATCAGGTGAGCCAGCAGCAAATTTTGATAAACTTTTGATAGGCCAGGTGAGCAAAGATCAAATTTTTAATAAAATTTTTCTATTCCAGGTGAGCCAGCAGCAAATTTTGAAAAACCTTTGATAAGCAAGGTGAGCAAGGATCAAATTTTTAATAAATTTTTTATATTCCAGGTGAGCCAGCAGCAAATTTTGACAAACTTTTGATGAGCCAGGTGAGCAAAGATCAAATTTTTAATAATATTTTTATACTGCAGGTGAGCCAGCAGCAAATTTTGATTATTTTTGATACGCCAGGTGAGCAAGGATTAAATTTTTAATAAATTTTTATATTCCAGGTGCGCCAGCAGCAAGTTCTGATAAACTTTTGATAAGCCGGATGAGCAGGGATTAAATTTTTGATAAATTTTTTGCACATCAGGTGAGCCAGCAGCAAATTCTGACAAACTTTTGATAGGCCAGGTGATCAAGGATTAATTTTTAATAAATTTTTATACAGGTGAGCCAGCAGCAAAATCCGATAAACCTTTGATACGCCAGGTGAGCAAAGATCAAAATTTTAATAAAATTTTTATATTCCAGGTGATCCAGCAGCAAATTTTGATAAACTTTTGATAGGCCAGGTGAGCAAGGATCAATTTTTTAATAATATTTTTATACAGGTGAGCCAGCAGCAAATTTTGATAAACCTTTGATACGCCAGGTGAGCAAAGATCAAATTTTTAATAAAATTTTTATATTCCAGGAGAGGCAGCACCAAATTTTGACAAACATTTGATATGCCAGGTGAGCAAGGATTAAATTTTTAATAAATTTTTTATATTCCAGGTGAGCCAGAAGCAAGTTCTGATAAACTTTTGATAAGCCAGGCTAGCAAGGAGTAAATTTTTGATAAATTTTTTATCCCCCAGGTAAGCAAGCAACATTTTTTTTCCCACTCCAGGCGAGGCAGCAGCGATTTTTTTGGATCCCTCAGGCGAGGCAGCTCTTGGGATTTTTTTTTCCCCGAAATTCGGGTGGTTCAGAGTCTTTTGCCCTCTGAGCCAGACCCAAGAACAAAGCGGAGCCTTCAGGTTCTTGTTTCTCAAGGTTTCTTCCTTTGTTTCTTATTATTTCTCATCTCTCGATTTGCTTTGTGTCCAGCCAAGGTTTTTGCGGAAGATTTCCATCCTCCAATCCGTGGTCACTGCTGGAATTCTATAAAAGTCGAGGTCTGTAAATAATAATTGAATAATAAATAAACTGCCCCTTGTTTTTTGCCTTGGACATCTCAGCGCGTGAGCGTCGTTCCATTCGTGTCGTATTGGTTGCCTGGGTTTTTCTGTTCTCTTCTGGTTTTTCTGAAGTTTTCCTTCATTGGGTTGGCCATCGGTGTTGGGTTGGTCTTCGGTGTTGGGTTGGTCATAATTGGGTTGGCCATTGGTGTTGGGTTGGCCATCAGCGTTGGGTTGGCCATCAGCATTGAGTTGGTCACTGGAGTTGGGTTGGTCATCATTGGGTTGGCCATCAACATTGGGTTGGCCATCAGCGTTGGGTTGGCCATCAGCATTGGGTTGGCCATCAGCGTTGGGTTGGTCATCAGTGTTGGGTTGGCCATCACTGGGTTAGCCATGGGTGTTGGGTTGGCCATCACTGAGTTGGCCATCGGTGTTGGGTTGGTCATCGATGTTGGGCTGGCCATCATTGGGTTGGCCATTGGTCTTGGGTTGGTCATCATTGGGTTGGTCATCGGTATTTGGGTTGGTCATCACTGGGTTGGTCATCGATGTTGGGTTAGCCATCATTGGGTTGGCCATCGGTATTGGGTTGGCCACTGGTGTTGGGTTGGCCATCATTGGGTTGGCCATCAGTGCTGGGTTGGTCATCGATGTTGGGTTGGTCATCATTGGGTTGGCCATTGGTGTTGGGTTGATCATCATTTGGGTTGGTCTTCAGTGCTGGGTTGGCCATCGCAGTTGGGTTGGTCATCACTGCAGGTTTCTTCATAAACAACCCATTGTTGTTGTAACTGTCCTTCCATGTTTACATTCTTCTCACAAGAGGAGGCTGTTGATGGACTGTTGGGTTGTCCAGTGTGGTTGGAGAGGACAATTTTCCTCCTCCAATCCACAGTCACTGCTGGAATTCTAAAAATCGAGGTCTGTAAATAATAATTGAATAATAAATAAACTGCCCCTTTTTTTTTTGCCTTGGACATCTCAGCGCGTGAGCGCCGTTCCATTTGTGCCGTATTGGTTGCCTGGATTTTTTCTGTTCTCCTCTGGTTTTTCTGAAGTTTTCCTTCATTGGGTTGGCCATCGGTGTTGGGTTGGTCATAGGTGTAAGGTTGGCCATCAGTGTGGAGTTAGACATCAGTGTTGGGTTGGCCATCGGTGTTGGGTTGGTCATCACTGAGTTGGCCATCGGTGTTGGGTTGGCTATCGGAGTTGGGTTGGCCATCATTGGGTTGGCCATTGGTGTTGGGTTGGTCATCAGTGTTGGGTTGGCCATGGGTGCTGGGTTGGCCATCATTAGGTTGGTCATCGGTGTTGGGTTGGTCATCAATGTTGGGTTGGCCATCATTGGGTTGACCATCGGTGTTGGGTTGGTCATCAGTGCTGGGTTGGTCATCGGTGTTTGGTTGGTCATCACTGAGTTGGTCATCATTGGGTTGGCCATTGGTGTTGGGTTGATCATCATTGGATTTGGTCTTCAGTGTTGAGTTGGCCATCGGTGTTGGGTTGGTCATCACTGCAGGTTTCTTCATAAACAACCCATTGTTGTTGTAACTGTCCTTTCATGATTACATTCTTCTCATAAGGAGGAGGCTGTTGATGGACTGCTGGGTTGCCCAGTGTGGTTGGAGATGACAATTTCATCCTCCAATCCACAGTTACTGTTGGAATTCTATAAATGTCGAGGTCTGTCAATAATAATTGAATAATAAATAAACTGCCCCTTGTTTTTTGCCTTGGACATCTCAGCGCGTGAGCGTCGTTCCATTTGTGTCGTATTGGTTGTGTGGGTTTTTTCTGTTCTCCTCTGGTTTTTCTGAAGTTTTCCTTCATTGGGTTGACCATCGGTGTTGGGTTGGCCATCATTGGGTTGGCCATTGGTCTTGGGTTGGTCATCATTGGGTTGGTCATCGGTGTTGGGTTGGTCATCGATGTTGGGTTGGCCATCATTGGGTTGGCCATCGGTATTGGGTTGGCCATCAGTGCTGGGTTGGTCATCGGTGTTGGGTTGGTCATCACTGAGTTGGTCATCATTGGGTTGGCCATTGGAGTTGGGTTGATCATCATTGGGTTTGGTCATCGGTGTTGGGCTGGTCATCGCTGTTGGGTTGGTCATCACTGCAGGTTTCTTCATAAACAACCCATTGTTGTTGTCACTGTCCTTCCATGTTTACATTCTTCTCACAAGAGGAGGCTGTTGATGGACTGTTGGGTTGCCCAGTGTGGTTGGAGATGACAATTTCATCCTCCAATCCACAGTTAGTGTTGGAATTCTATAAATGTCGAAGTCTGTAAATAATAATTGAATAATAAATAAACTGCCCCTTGTTTTTTGCCTTGGCCATCGCAGCACGTGAGAGTCATTCCATTCATGTCGTATGGGTTGCCTGGGTTTTTTCTGTTCTCCTCTGGTTTTTCTGAAGTTTTCCTTCATTGGGTTGGCCATCGGTTTTGGGTTGGTCATCATTGGTGTTGGGTTGGCCATCATTGGTGTTGGGTTGGCCATCAGTGTTGGGTTGGTCTTCAGTGTTGGGTTGGTCATCATTGGGTTGGTCATCATTGGGTTTGTCATCAGTGTTGGGTTGGCCATCGGTGTTGGGTTGGTCATCATTGGGTTGGCCATTGGTGTTGGGTTGATCATCATTGGGTTTGGTCATCGCTGTTGGGTTGGTCATCACTGCAGGTTTCTTCATAAACAACCCATTGTTGTTGTCACTGTCCTTCCATGTTTACATTCTTCTCACAAGAGGAAACTGTTGATGGACTGTTGGGTTTCCCAGTGTGGTTGGACAGGACAATTTCATCCTCCAATCCACGGTCACTGTTAGAATTCTATAAATGTCGAGGTCTGTAAATAATAATTGAATAATAAATAACCTGCCCCTTTTTTTGCCTTGGACATCTCAGCGCGTGAGCGTTGTTCCATTCGTGTCGTATTGGTTGCCTGGTTTTTTTCTGTTCTCTTCTGGGTTTTCTGAAATTTTTCTTCATTGGGTTGGCCATTGGTGTTGGGTTGGTCACTGGTGTTGGGTTGGCCATCATTGTGTTGGCCATCATAGGGTTGGCCATCGGTGTTGAGTTGGCCATCACTGCAGGTTTCTTCATAAACAACCCATTGTTGTTGTCACTGTCCTTCCATGTTTACATTCTTCTCACAAGAGGAAACTGTTGATGGACTGTTGGGTTGTCCAGTGTGGTTGGAGAGGACAATTTTCATCCTCCAATCCGTGGTCATTTTTGGAATTCTATAAATGTTGAGGTCTGTAAATAATAATTGAATAATAAACAAACTGCCCCTTTTTTTTTGCCTTGGACATCTCAGCGCGTGAGTGCCGTTCCATTTGTGCCGTATTGGTTGTGTGGGTTTTTTCTGTTCTCCTCTGGGTTTTCTGAAGTTTTTCTTCATTGGGTTGGCCATCGGTGTTGGGTTGGCGATCATTGGGTTGGCCATCGGTGTTGGGTTGGTCATAGGTGTAAGGTTGGCCATCGGTGTGGAGTTAGACATCGGTGTTGGGTTGGCCATCGGTGTTGGGTTGGTCATCACTGAGTTGGCCATCGGTGTTGGGTTGGCTATCAGTGTTGGGTTGGCCATCATTGGGTTGGCCATTTGTGTTGGGTTGGTCATCGATGTTGGGTTGGCCATCATTGGGTTGGCCATTGGTCTTGGGTTGGCCATCATTGGGTTGGCCATCGGTATTGGGTTGGTCATCATTGGGTTGGTCATCGATGCTGGATTGGCCATCATTGGGTTGGCCATCGGTATTGGGTTGGCCATTGGTGTTGGGTTGGTCATCATTGGGTTTGGTCATCAGCGTTGGGTTGGTCATCGATGTTGGGTTGGCCATCATTTGATTGACCATCGGTGTTGGGTTGATCATCATTGGGTTGGCCATCACTGTTGAGTTGGCCATCACTGCAGGTTTCTTCATAAACAACCCATTGTTGCTGTAACTGTCCTTCCATGTTTACATTTTTCTCACAAGAGGAGACTGTTGATGGACTGCTGGGTTGACCAGTGTCCTAGGTTCTAATGTAAAATTGTGCCCAAGGTCTGTATTTTATCCCCATGAGCCGTTGGAGCCAAGGTGGGGCAGTGTTCTCCTTATCTTCTGATAACGAGCCCAACAATGCCTTCCCAGAGGAAGTTATCTCTGGTTAATGGGCCATCAAGGACCCACTGCATGACTCATGGAATGAAATCATCCCATTGGGAGATGCTCCGCCCAGGGGGAGGAGCCAAGCATTCCCACCTGGATATAATCCAGGGTTTGAGACATCATGAGCAGCTTCTATCCACTGAACTCTCAGAGGAGATGAGCTACCAGACGTTTCTACAGGGATCACTGCTTTGACAAGAACATCTCATCTGGATTCCTGGAGGAAGACTGGACCCTTCTCATCAACATCGGACCCTTCCCTCTCAGGATCATCTCTGCTCCACCGCAAGCATATCTGCCCCTCCAGGAGGATTTCCGGACTGCTTCAAACACCCTGACCAACAGGGTGTTAGGCTGTATCATTCCATTTATTTCACCTTTTTTTTTTACTCTCTTCCTCTATTAAATTGTATCTCTGACTGGGAGTCTCACTGGTTTTGCTTTCAAACCAGCACAGTCAGCTCCACTGGTCACCCACCAGCACCCCCAGGTCCTTCTCCAGACCTGCTCCAGCAGGTCCCGCCCAGCCAGGGGATGGCACTGGTGCTAAACTGGGCTAAACCCAGCTCAGATCTCCAACCCCAAATGATCCCCAAACCTCTCGCGTGTTCCTGCCAGGAATGAAATGTGTGTGAGGTTCCTCCCTCGGGAAGGGGAGGCTCCCCGAGGATCCTGCGCGAGGCTGAGAGAGAGAGAGACGTTCCCAGCAGTGTTGGTGTGGGGAGCGCCATCGAGCCCTGCTGGGGAATTGTCCCTTTTTGCTGCTGGGACAGAATTCTTTAATGGAACTGTCTGGATGGAATCATTTAATAAAATTGCTTCAATAGAACTGTTTAACGGAATTGTTTTGTTTGAATTTTTAATAGAACGGCTTTGCACAATGGCCGCCCAGGTGGCCACAGCAGTCACAGGGGCTGTGGCAGCCTTGTGGCTCAAGGGGCTTGGGTGATGGTGATGGTCACAGTGGCCTTGGTGGTTGGAGTGACCGTGGTGTCCAGAGTGGTTGTGGTGGCCACAGTGGCCGCAGTGACTTCATGGTAGCAGGAGCTGCTGAGGTGGCCAGAGTTGCAGTGGTGCTCTTGGTGGCCTTGGTGGAGTCGTTTCTATGGGGGTCCTGGTGGTCTTGCTGATGGTGATGACCACAGTGACCTTGACAGCCATGGCGACCACAGTGACCACAGTGACTCAGGGTGCAGCATTTTGAGGAAGGTCCATGCCTGCGGGATGGACTCAGCTGCCGCGGTTCCAGGAGCTGTTTCCCGTGAGACGGAGCCTCGCTGCAGAAGTGACAGGAGAACTTTGCTGTGGGAGGGATCCCAGCTTCCCCTGCACCAGGACAGAAGTGTCAGCTCTGGAGCAGAGCAGCACCCAAGATGTTTCCAAAAGAACCCTTTGGATCCCAACCCATCACCTCCAGGGATCACTGAGAGGGGCAGCACTGCCGGGGGTTCCTGGCAGATGGATTTGCTGAGCCACCACGCCAACACGGGTTCAGGTGTCTCCTGGCATTTGGGGATTCCTTTTTTTGGGGTGCAGAACTTCTCCTGCCGCCCCAACAAGGCCGGGAAAGTAACCCAGGAGCTCCCCAAGGAGATCCTGGCCAGGCTTGGGGTGCCCCCAGGGGTGTCACCTGAGAGGGGAGCCCATCTGGGGTCTGAGGTGTGACAGCAGCTCAGGGAGCAGTGGAGAGTGGGGGGCACGGGGGGCACACAGGGCGGTGGGATTGGGGTCCTGGGGGCTGAGCAATGAGAGAGAGAAGAGAAAGTTTCAGCTCCCCTGGAGGTGCTGGGTTGAGCTTAAAGACTGACTGGGAAGAAAACCCATCAGAGGATGTGAAAGTCTGAGCACAGCAGGGCAAAGCTGGATGGAAGCTGCTGAGAAAGAGAAAAAGGGAACTGCAGGGAGGGCTTTTGCAAGTTCTGTCTCACAGAAGGAGCAGCACCTGCCCAAAGAGAAAGTTCAAGGTGAGGTCATCTGAGATGTTGGGGAGCTCAGTGAAAATCACCCCCAGAGACCCCATTTTTATGACTGCAGGGCAACGAAAACCATTTCCTGAAAGAGGCAGGACCATGCAAATTGTTTAAGGGAAACGTGCTGGTTTTGTTTTAGCTAAGAAGCCCATTGTAATGAATATTCATAATTAGGGAGGATAAATTCCCCGTGGCAAAGTCCCCCTGACCCACAGGAGCAGGAGAGATCCGCTGTGAGCCCGAGCTGATCAAGAATTCCGGCTTTGGGATCCCTTCCATTCTGTCCGGGAGTTCACTGCGGCTGATTTCGGTATCGGGGGCTGGGGGGACACCGGGGACACTTGGGGGGCACAGGGGGCTGTGGGTTTGGGGTATTTGGGGACTCTGGGGGAGTCACAGGAATGGGATTGGGGTCCTGGGGGGCTCTGGGGGCAGCGATGGGGGGCACAGGGCTGTGGGGGTGGGATTTGGGTACAGGGGGGCATTGGGAGACACTGAGGAAGAACATGGGATGGGTTTGGGGTCCTGAGGGGCCACCGGGGATTTCATGGGACTGGGAGTGGGATCAGGGTATGGGAGGGGAACAAGGGGGACACTGGGGCTCCAGGAGTGACCCCAGGATTTGGGATCAGATCCCAGGACATGTCCATGGTCTCCTGGCCAGGGCTGCCCCTTCTTCCCAGGCTGACCCCACTCTCATTCCCCAGCCCCTCACCAAGGAAGCCGCCCCATGTCCCCCATGTCCCTCAGTGTCCCCTGTGTCCCATCGGTGTCCCCTGGGACCACTCAGTGTTCCCTCAATGTCCCCTGGTGTCCCCCAGTAACTTCCCTGTGTCACAAGGTGTGTCCCTGTGTCCCCTCTGTGTCCCCCAGTGTCCCACACTGCTCCCCGTGGCCTCTCCACACCATGGCCCCCCTGGCTCAGACCCTGGCACTGCTGGCCATGGCCATGGCCACTGTGGCCATCAAGGTGTGGCGCCTGGACATGGCCAAGGACTCCTTCGATGACCAGTACCTGAATTGCGGCGATAACATGACCAAGACTTTGCCGGAACTCCAGCGCTCAGATTTCCTCAACAACAGCGAGTTTGAAAATCAATGGAGAAACGCCACAAAGGAGTGGGAGAACAAGAAGACCCCGTCATCCCCTCTCACCCCAGACCAGGCCATCGCCCTCATGCTCTACACCAACCTGGACGAGGCATTCAGCACAGCCGTGCACGAGGGTGGAAGCTCCAGCCAGAAGTACCGGGACGAATTCCACTTCAAATCGCTGCATTTCCTGCTGACCCGGGCCCTCCAGACGCTGAGACGCCCCAACGATTGTCAGGACGTGTTCATTGGTGTGAGCGGGTACCATTTCGAGGTGAAGGAAGGCGACCAAATCCGCTTCGGTCTATTCATGCCGACGTTGCTGAACAAAACGCTGGCCTGGGATTTTAAGGATGACACAATGTTCAAGGTGCACTCGTGCCACGGTGCCGACATCCAGAAATTCTTCATGAATCTAAAGGTGGAGGTGGTGCTGATCCCGCCCTTCGAGACCTTCAGGGTGACAGCTGTCAGCAAGGAAGGGAACACGACGCAGATTGAGCTTCGCTCCACCGGGACCTTCAGCAACTACAACTGCGAGTGGCTGAAAGGTGACACCATGGGGACAACCTGGGGGGATGGGGGACACTCAGTGAGGGTTGGGGACAAGGAGGCCCAGTGCTGGGGACAGCCATGGCCCAGCGGGGACAGGGACAGCCACTGTGGGTGGGAGGCAGGACACCCAGTGCTGGGGACAAGGGCAGGGACAGCCATTGCTGGGCACAGGGGATGGGCACAGCCAGGGCCAGCTGGGGGGGACAGGGACATCCAGTGCTGGGGACACCCACTGGGGTTGGGGCGACAAGGCCACCCATGGCTGGGCACAGGGGACAGGGACCTCGTTATGGCCCCCTCTGACCCCCACACCCTCAGGGTCCCTGGTCACCCCTGTCCCTCTCCCATGGTCTCTCTGGTGCCCCCATGACCGTCTCCACTTATGGTCTCCCTGACCCCTCTCTTTGTGTCCCCAGGTGGGAGCCTCCCCAGGACCTCCCCCCAACTCTGGGGGCTTCTCCTGGTCACTCTGGCCATGGCAGCAGTCAGTGGAACCCTCTGAGCCACGCTGACACCAGGGTCACTGTGGTCATGGAGGCAGGACCAGTGAGGGTTGGGCTGGAGTTTGCGAGTGGCAATGTCACCGCCACCTCCTAAAGCTCCCTGGCGGCCTCGCCTGATGGATCAAAAATAAAGTTGCTTGCTTGCCTGGAGTTTAAAAAAAGTAACAAAAAGTCAATCCTTGCTGGCCTGGCTTATCAAAAGCTTATCAAAATTTGCTGCTGGCTCACCTGATGTATCCACTGCAGATCTTTTAGCAGCTTCCCCTGCGCCAGGCTGCTCCAGGCACCCCAACCTGCACTGGGACACAGCCAGGGACTGGACAGCCTTAGCTGCTCTGGCCAACCTGTGCTAGGGCCTCAGCACCCTCCCAGGGAAGGATTCCTCTCAGGATCCCATCCATCCCTGCCCTCTGGCAGTCGGAAGCCTTTCCCCTTGGCCTGTCCCTCCATGCCTGAAGTCCCTCCCCAGCTCTCCTGGGGCTCCTTTAGCCAGGAAGGGGCTTTCGTACCTCCCTGGGTGGCTCTCCAGGCTGAACACCCCCAGCTGTCTCCACAGCAGAGCGGCTTCACCCCTGGAAGTCTCTCCGTGTCTTCCTCTGGACTGGCTCCAGCAGCTCCACATCTCCTCTGTGCTGGGGCCCAGAGCTGGTAGAGTGAACCGAGTGGGAATGTCTCACGGTGGTGTTATAAATGAAATTAAAGATTTAGGTAACTTGTGGTAAGTGTTAGAGTTAATAATTATAAATACGTAGTGGCTATTTAGCAAACTGCAGAAATTGTAAATACGTATGCCGGGATGGGCAGCGCCGCCAGCTCGTGCTGCCCCCTGCTGGTGACACCTGGAACTGCAGCTGGGGGGCGGCGCAGGGCAAAGGTGGGCGGGAGCTGTGGAGAAAGAGACAAAGGGAGCTCCAGGGAGTTCCCTTTTTGGCAAGTTCTGCAACACAGAAGGAGCAGCAGCGCCAGCCAAAAGCGAAAGTTCATGGCAAGGTCTGTTGTCGAGGCTTTTTCTCTTCTCCTCTGTCTCTTTAAGAAGTTTTTTCCGAAGTTCTGTTTATAGCCTTCTGTGTTTACCTTTTGCAGTGGGGTCAGACAGGATTTTACATCAACAACTTCCTTGTTATTGTAACGGTACAACTATGTTTACATTCTTCTCATGAGGAGGAGACTGCTGACGGACTGTTGGGTGGCCCAGTGTGGTTGGACAGGAAGATTTTCTCCCTCCAATCCACGGTCACTGCTGGAATTCTATTAATGTCGAAGTCTGTAAATAAACCGTCTCTTTTTTCTGCCTCGGACATCAGAGAGTGTTGGTGTCACTTCTTTGTGTCGTGTACAGAGAGCTCATCTGGGATATTGGGGCACTCAGTGAAAACGACCCCCAGAGACCCCATTTTTATGGCTCCCCAGGACAGTAAAAATCATTTATGGAAAGATGCAGAGCCATGCCAGTTTTTTGTGGGAAAAGCGCCTGTTTAGTGTTGGCTCAGAAGCCCGTTGTGATGAGTATGAGAGATGAGCAGCCAATTTTCAAAGGTGGCTGGAAGCTGCCGAGAAAGAGACAAAGGGAACTGCAGGGAGGGTTTTTGCAAGTTCTGCCTCACAGAAGCAGCAGCGCCGGCCCACAGCGAAAGTTCGAGGCGAGGTAATCTGAGACGCTGGGGCTCAGTGAAAACCACACAGAGAAACCCCATTTTTGTGGCTGCAGGGCAACAAAAACCATTAGTGAAAGAGGCAGAGCCATGCAAATTGTTCATGAGAAACGAGCTAGGTTGTGTTAGCTAAGAAGACCATCTTAATGAATGTTTATGATTAGGCTGGATAAGGCCCCCGGAGCCACAGGAGCAGGAGAGATCCGCTGTGAGCCCGAGCTGATCAAGAATTCCGGCTTTGGGATCCCTCCTGTTGTTTCCGGAAGTTCACTGCTGCTGATTTCGGTATCAGGGGCTGGGGGGACACCGGGGACACTTGGGGGGCACAGCGGGCTGTGGGGTTGGGGTCTGGGGGGACCCTGGGGGAGTCACAGGAATGGGTTTGGGGTTCTGGAGTGCTCTGAGGGCAACGATGGGGGGCACAGGGCTGTGGGGGTGGGATTTGGGTACAAGGGGCACTGGGGGGCACTGGGGGGCACTGAGGGGACAGTGGGGGACACTGGGAGGACACTGGAGGACACTGGGGGGCACATGGGATGGGATTGAGGTCCTGAGGGGCCACCGGGGATTTCATGGGACTGGGATTGGGATTGTGGTATGGGAGGGGGAAAAGGGAGACACTGGGGGACCCCAGGATTTGGGATCAGGTCCCAGGACATGTCCATGGTCTCCTGGCTTGTCTGCCCCTTCTCCCCAGGCTGACCCCACTCGCCCCCCCCCGCCCCTCAACAAGAAAGCCTCCACATGTTTCCCCATGTCCCTCAGTGTCCCCTGTGTCCCATCGATGTCCCCTGGGGCCCCTCAGTGTCCCCTGGTGTCTCCCAGTATCTTCCCCATGTCACACAGTGTTGTCCCCTGTGTCCCCTCTGTGTCTCCCAGTGTCCCACACTGCTCCTCGTGGCCTCTCCCCACCATGGCCCCCCTGGGTCACACCCTGGCACTGCTGGCCATGGCCGTGGCCACTGTGGCCATAGATGTGTTGCCCCTGGACATGGCCAAGGACTCCTTCGATGACCAGTACCTGAATTGTGGAGATTACATGACCAAGAAGCTCCCAGAACTCCAGCGCTCAGACTTCCTCAACAACAGCGAGTTTGCCAATGTCTGGACAATGGCCGCAGACAAGTGGAAGAAGCTGGAGACTGTGCCATCCCCTCTCACCGCAGACCAGGCCATCGCCCTCATGGCCTACACCATGACCATACACTTATACTACATGTTCAACGTAGACGTGCGCGTGGCTGGAAGCTCCGTCCAGAAGTACCGGGATGAATTCCACTTCAAATCGCTGCATTTCCTGCTGACCCGGGCCCTCCAGACGCTGAGATGCCCCAATGATTGTCGGGTCGTGTTCTGGGGAGTGTGGGAAGTCCAGTTCGAGGTGAAGGAAGGCGACCAAGTCCGCTTTGGTCAATTCGCGTTGGCATCACTAAGTGAAAGGGTGGCCCAGGATTTGGGGCTGGACACGATGTTCAAGGTGCACACATGCCACGGCGTGGACATCAAGAAATTCTCTTATGATGAAGATGAGAAGGAGGTGCTGATCCCGCCATTCGAGACCTTCAAGGTCACTGCTGTCAGCAAGGAAGGGGACACGATGCACATTGAGCTTCGCTCCACTGGGACCTTCAGCAACTACAACTGCGAGTGGCTGAAAGGTGACACCATGGGGACACCCTGGGGGGGATCGGGGACACCCAGTGAGGGTTGGGGACAAGGGCACCCAGTGCTGGGGACAGCCATGGCCCAGAGGGGACAGGGACAGCCACTGTGGGTGGGAGGCAGGACACCCAGTGCTGGGCACAAGGGCAGGGACAGCCATTGCTGGGCACAGGGGATGGGCACAGCCAGGGCCAGCTGGAGGGGACAGGGACATCCAGTGCTGGGGACACCCACTGGGGTTGGGGGGACAAGGCCACCCATGGCTGGGCACAGGGGACAGGCCTCCTCTGACACCAACACCCTCAGGGTCCCTGGTCACCCCTGTCCCTCCCCCATGGTCCCTCTGGTGCTCCCATGACCCCCTCCACTTATGGTCTCCCTGACCCCTCTCTTTGTGTCCCCAGGTGGGAGCCTCCCCCGGACCTCCCCCCACCTCTGGGGGCTTCTCCTGGTTGCCCTGGCCATGGCAGCAGTCAGCAGAACCCTCTGAGCCACGCTGACACCAGGGTCACTGTGGTCTTGGAGGCAGGACCAGTAAGGGTTGGGCTGGAGTTTGCGAGTGGCAATGTCACCGCCACCTCCCAAAGCTGCCTGGCTGACGCGCCTGATGGATCAAAGAAAATGTTGCTTGCTTGCCTGGAGTTTAAAAAATGTATCAAAAATTTAATCCTTACTAGCCTTGCTTTTCAAAGGTTTATCAAAATTTGCTGCTGGCTCACCTAATGTAACTGCTGCAGCTCTTTTAACACCTTTCCTGCAGGGTGCCTCATTTGCTAAAATAAAACATTTTCAGATGTTTTTGTTCAGGCTTTATTTTCCAAACCTCCATCTTCAGAGAGGCAACGGTGAAACGCTCCTCCCTTTTTTCCTCTGCACTCCCTTTTCACCTCACTCACCAAGGACCTGGCGGGGCTGGAGCATGCCCAGGGAAGGGACCGAGATGATGGGGAGGTGTCTGGAGCACCAGGATTGGCTGAGGGAGCTGCAGGGTGCTCTTCAGAGTAATTAAAAAAGGTTGAATGATCAGTTTGGGGCCGGTTCCAAAGTTCCTGATTTGAGGCAATGCAGCAGAAGAAGCATTGGGAGGAAAAAATAGAAAAGCACAAAGAGAAAAAGAATGAAAAATGAATTGAAGGAGAGAGAAACACCATCACCCATTTATTTATTCAAAAGCCTGATGTCTTGCACAGGGATCTCCTTTTTCCTTTCAAATCGGGGGATTTTCCCTCTTTAGCCCGCACACCTCCTGCACTGGCCGTGCCATTGCGGTTCGGGAATCGCCCACTGGAGGGCAGCAGCGAGCGGGGTTCAACAGCGGCACTGCGCATGCGCCGGCCCCAGCTGCAGTTCCGGGTGCCCCCAGCAGGCGGCAGCACGAGCTGGCGGCGCTGCCCATCCCGGCCCCGGGGCTCTGCAATGGTTTGGGATGGAGCGACCTTAAAGCGCCTGCGGTGCCAGCGCTGCCGTGGGCAGGGACAGCTTCCCCTGTGCCAGGCTGCTCCAGGCACCCCAACCTGCCCTGGGACACGGCCAGGCACCGAGCAGGGACAGCTTCCCCTGCACCAGGCTGCTCCAGGCACCCCAACCTGCCCTGGGACACGGCCAGGCACCGGGCAGGGACAGCTTCCCCTGCGCCAGGCTGCTCCAGGCACCCCAGCCTGCCATGGGACATGGCCAGGAATCCAGGGGCTGATGCAGCTTCTCTGGGAAACCTGCACCGGGGTCTCAGCACCCTCACAGGGAAGGATTTCATTGGAAAGATGGCTGGTGGTGCCTTTAAAAATGTCTCATTGGGATGGGATATTTAGGAGAAATGGGTGTCATTATCTTCAAAACGAGTCTGGATGTCTCTACAGAGGTGAAGGTTTTCACAGGACCCTCGTGGTTTGAGCAGAAAGTTTGAACTCCTGAACTTGATGGTGATGGGTGAAACGGGTCCCCACAAAGTCTAACCAGTCCAACCCAGACAGCCTGAACTTCTGGTCTTTGGGGGAAAATGACAGGTCCAAGGGGGGGTGTGGGGGAGGTGGTTTGGGAGGGCTGCACCTTCCCAGCAGCCCCGTTCAGCTGATGGGGAAAGGGAGAGGGCAGCGTGCAGCCGAGAGCTGGGGATGGAAGGAGGCTGCGTCCTCCAAAACCTCGAGAGAGGAACCTGTCCTGGGGTGACGTCACGATGTTGTATCCCCAGTCGTCTGTTTACGCTGGGTATTACACTCTGTGCCTTTAATATTGGCTCTGAGAGTAAAACCGGGGGAGAAGTGCACAGTTTGTTTTCAGAAACCTCTCTCTGCCGGGCTAGTTTTAAATAGTCAGAGAAAATAACACACAGACATGAGACAGAGAGGATTTTTTTTTTTTTTTTTTTTTTTTTTTTTTTTTTTTTTTTTTTTTTTTTGCTTTCTCTCTAACTTTTGCTTTTGCTTGGTAGTTAGCTAGGGTAGCTTAGCATAGCTTTGTATTTCTTTTTTTTATTTTTTTCTTTTTTTCTTTTTTTTTTTTTCTTTTTTTTCTTTTTTCTTTTTCCTATTTTTCTTTTCTTTTCCTTTGTTTTTTTCCTTTTTCAGCTTCTTTGAAACTGTTTAAACCTCCCCCAGAATGAGGACCTGGAAGGCTCTGGGGGGAGCTTGCACCTGGGACCCACCAGGATCCACCCTGTGCAGCAACTTTCACCAGTGCCCAAAAGAACTGAGAGCAGAGGAATCACCTACCAGAGGGACTTCTGTCCTAATTTGTCATCTACCCAGAGCGCCACGAGGTTCTTGCCATCTGGTATTGTTCAATTCATTCTCCTGGGGAGCGCTTTGCCAGTTCAATAAACGGATTTCTTTCCACTTCTCTCTGAGGAGTTCTCTCCCAAACCGGTTCGGGGAGGGGAGGGAGGGTTTCCCAAGGAGTTTTCCTCCCAAATTTGCCTTAAACCAATGCAGAACCCCACGGGGGTTTGGCTGTTGTGGAAACTCTGTCCCTGCACTGGAATAAAGTTTCAAGGCTGCTCTGTGGACTCCTGGCTTTCCCTAGCGTGGCTTTTCCCCGACACGCTGGAGGTGCTGGGTAGGGCTGGAAGGCTGAGCAGCAAAAACGATAAAAGGGTGTAAAAGTATTTCCACAGGACAATAAACGTGTCTGGAACCATTGGGGAAAGAGTTAAAGGGAACTCCAGTTTGGTTCTGGACAAGCTCTGTGACACAGAAGGAGCAGCGCCACCTGAAAGTGAAAGTTCAAGGCGAGGTCATCAGAGATACTGCGGCACTCAGTGAAGATGAGCCCCAGGTCCCTTTTTGTGAACTCTCCAGGAAAACAGGAGGATGTCCTGAAAGTGAAGGATCCATGGAAATGATTTCTAGGAAAATTGCTGTTTCTGTATTAGCGAACAAGCCAACTTTAATGAATATTTATAATTAGGGTGGATAAATTCCCCATGGCAAAGTTTCCCTGACCCACAGGAGCAGGAGACATCCGCTGTGAGCCCGAGCTGACCAAGAACGTCTGAGGAAGAAAAAAAGAGACGGTTTATTTACAAACTGCAACATTTATAGAATTCCAGCAGTGACCGTGGATTGGAGGAAGAAAATCTTCCTCTCCAACCACACTGGGCCACCCAACAGTCCGTCAGCAGCCTCCTCCTCATGAGAAGAGTGTAAACGTGGTTGTACCGTTGCAATAGCAAGGAAGTTGTTGATGTAAAATCCTGTCTGACCCCACTGCAAAAGGTAAACACAGAAGGCTGAAAATAGAACTTTATTAAAAACTTCTTAAAGAGACAGAGGAGAACAGCAAAAACGCCGATAACAATCCTCGCCTTGAACTTTCGCTTTTGGCATGTGCTGCTGCTCCTTATCTGTTGCATAACTTGCCAAAAAAAACCTCCCTGGAGCTCCCTTTGTCCCTTTCTCCGCAGCTCCCGCCCACCTTTGCCCTGCTCTGCCCACACTTTTACACCTTCGATGTTGTTTTTTTTCCCAGTCAGTCTTTAAGCTCAACCCAGCACCTCCAGGGGAACTGAAACTTTCTCTTCTCTCTCTCATTGCTCAGCCCCCAGGACCCCAATCCCACCGCCCCGTGTGCCCCCTGTGCCCCCCAGCCCCACTCCCCACTGCTCCCTGAGCTGCTGTCACACCTCAGACCCCAAATGGGCTCCCCTCTCAGGTGACACCCCTGGGGGCACCCTGAGCCTGGCCAGGATCTCCTTGGGGAGCTCCTGGGTGACTTCCCCGGTCTTGTAGGGGCAGCAGGAGAAGTTCTGCACCCCAAAAAAGGGATCCACCAACCCCAGGAGACACCTGACCCATTGTTATAAATGAGAATAAAAGAAACCACAGATTTAAAATTGAGCAGCAGTTTTAATAAAAATTTAATATAAAATTTCAAAAAAATTTGGGAATAATTATTTAAACCTGGTTAAGGTTCGGATAAGGCAGAAGCAAAACAGACCGGGGTACGGGGAGGGCTTCTCACCCCACCTCAAAACAAAACAATTCAAACTACACTTATATTTTATATGCTAATACATATTTATCAATGTTTCCCGTAAGTTTCCTCCTATTTTCTATTTTAAAAATCCACTTTACTTCATGGCGCACGCTTCACTTGTTGCCAGGGGCTCTTGTGTCTTCTTTGAGTGGTCTTTGGGTTGAAGGCTCACGGTCTTCCTCGTTGCCCTCTGAAAAACCTCTCTTGTTACACATGTGTATTAAACTTGTATTATGTAAACAAATACCAAATTTGAACATTAAGGCAATAAATCTCAAATACTTCACAATTTTCCTGAAGTTCACCCAACTCTCTCTGTCTTATCTCAGACTCTTCCTGCATCTCATGAACATCTGCAGGAGAAGGGAGAACCCCCTCCTCTCTCCTTTTGGGCACTACTTTTTTATTAATACTTTATTGTTTTAAAGTATTGATTGTGGTTTCAATGTTATCAGCATGAGTCACACCCAATTAGCGGTGATGAAACGTGAGAAAGAAACGCTGCCCCTAAGGATCCAGCCTGGGAATTCCCCAGCCCCTGTGAGAAACAGACTGGCAATGAAGCTGCACCAGAGGTTCTGCACCACACACAAAAAAACTAAATTAAATAATAAAAATAAAACTGAATTAAATCAAAACGAGCTTCTTAGCAAAGGCAAATATAAATTAAATAATAAAAATAACACTGAATTAAATCAAAGTGGGCTTCTTAGGTCAGAAAAAAATAAATGAAATAATAAAAATAAAACTGAATTAAATCAAAATAGGCTTCTTAGCTATAAAAAAAAAAAAAAAAAAACAAAAAAAAAAAAACAAAAAAACTGGATTAAATTAAAATGGGCTTCTTCACCAACACAAAACCAGCGCTTTTCCCAATAAATAACTTGCATGGCTCTGCCTCTTTCAAGAAATGATTTTTATTGTCCTGGAGAGCCATAAAAATGGGGTCTCTGGGGGTCATTTTCACTGAGTGCCTCGATATCCCAGATGAGCTCTGTCTCACACGACACAAAGAAGTGAAACCAACACTCTCAGATGTCCGAGGCAGGAAAAAGAGACGGTTTATTTACAAACTTTGACATTTATAGAATTCCAGCAGTGACCGTGGATTGGAGAGAGAAAATCTTCCTCTCCAACCACACTGGGCCAGCCAACAGTCCGTCAGCAGTCTCCTCCTCATGAGAAGAGTGTGAACGTGGTTGTACCGTTACAATAGCAAGGAAGTTGTTGATGTAAAATCCTGTCTGACCCCACTGCAAAAGGTCAACACGGAAGGCTGAAAATAGAACTTTAGAAAAAACTTCCTAAACAGACAGAGGAGAACAACAAAAAACCCAACAACAGACCTCGCCTTGAACTTTCATTTTTGGCAGGCGCTGCTGCTCCTTCCGTCTTGCAGAACTTGCCAAAAAGGGAACTCCCTGGAGCTCCCTTTGTCTCTTTCTCCACAGCTCCCGCCCACCTTTGCCCTGCGCCGCCCCCCAGCTGCTGTTCCAGGTGTCACCAGCAGGTGGCAGCACGAGCTGGCGGCTCTGCCCATCCCGGCATACGTATTTCCAATTTCTGCAGTTTGCTTAATAGCCACCACGTATTTATAATTATTAACTCTAACACTTGCCACAAGTTACCTAAATCATTCATTTCATTTATAACACCATCGTGAGACATTCCCACTCGGTTCGTTCTACCAGCTCTGGGCCCCAGCACAGAGGAGATGTGGAGCTGCTGGAGCCAGTCTGGAGGAAGCCACGGAGAGACTTCCAGGGGTGAAGCCGCTCTGCTGTGGAGACAGCTGGGGGTGTTCAGCCTGGAAAGTGATCCAGGGAGGCACCAAAGCCCCTTTCCTGGCTAAAGGAGCCCCAGGAAAGCTGGTGAGGGCCTTCGGGCATGGAGGGACAGGCCAAGGGGAACAACTTCCCAGTGCCAGAGGGCAGGGATGGATGGGATCTTGAAAGGAATCCTTCCCTGGGAGGGTGCTGAGGCCCTAGCACAGGCTGGCCAGAGCAGCTAGGGCTGTCCAGTCCCTGGCCGTGTCCCAGGGCAGGTTGGGGTGCCTGGAGCAGCCTGGCGCAGGGGAAGCTGTCCCTGCCCGGTGCCTGGCCGTGTCCCAGGGCAGGTTGGGGTGCCTGGAGCAGCCTGGCGCAGGGGAAGCTGTCCCTGCCCACGGCAGCGCTGGCACCGCAGGCACTTTAAGGTCGCTCCATCCCAAACCATTGCAGAGCCCCGGGGCCAGGATGGGCAGCGCCGCCAGCTCGTGCTGCCGCCTGCTGGGGGCACCCGGAACTGCAGCTGGGGCCGGCGCATGCGCAGTGCTTCTGTTGAACCCCGCTCACTGCTGCCCTCTGGTGGGCGATTCCCAAACTGCAACTCCCAGAATCCCCAAATCCCAGAGGGGGTGGGGCTGGAAGGAGCCCCAGGGGGCACCTGGGCCAAGCTCCCAGCTCGGGCAGTGTCATCCCTGAGCACAGGGTTGGTCCTGACAGAGAGAGATGTTCCCAGCAGTGTTGGTGTGGGGAACAACATCGAGCTCTGATGGAGAATTGCCCCTATTTGCTGTTGTGACAGAATTCTTTAATGGAATTGTTTTGAAAGGATTTTTGATAGAATGGCTTTGCATAATGGCCACAGTGGTCACAGTGGCTGTGGCTCAAGGAGTCTTGCTGATGATAGTGGCCTTGGTGGTTGTAATGACCATGGTGGCCATGGTAGCCACAGTGACCACAGTGACCTCGGTGACGTTGGTGGCCTGGTGGCTCAGAGGATCCCGGTGGCCATTGCCAGGGCTGTGGTGGCCAGGAGGAACCCTCCAATGTGGAATGGGGTCACAGGGACACTCCCACCTGGGGGACAAAGAGGGGCATCAGGGGGACCATGGGGGACAAAGAGGGGGTTGGGGATGGCCATAATGGAGTTTGGGGTGACAGGAGAGATGGGGGCCATGAGGTGACAGGTGACAGGATTTTGGAGGGGTACAGGGGCCAGGTAGGTCAGGGGGTCATGGTGGGCTTAGGGGTCACAGGGGTCAGGGGAGTCAGGGGGTGCCAGGGGGTGCCAGGGGTTCAGGGAGTGCCATGGGGGGTCCCAGCCCACCCACGTCCAGAACACAGTGCCTGTCCCCACCACACTGCCTTGGGTGGGGGAGGGAAAGGGTGTCCCTGTCCCTCTCCCTCTCCCTCTCCCTTTTCCTGTCCTCGCCTGAGGACAGTGAATTCCCTGTCCCCTCCCAGATCTGGGGGTCCCCATCCCTGTGCCCTGTAATGGGTGTTCCTGTCCCTGTGCCCTCAACGGGTGTCCCCAGACTTGATGTCCCCAGCTCTGAGTGTCCCTGTCCTTGTCCCCAGCACTGGGTGTCCTTGTCCCACCACCCACAGTGGATGTCCATGTCCCCCATCCGCACTGAGTGTCACTGTGTCCCCTGTGCCCTGTTGTGGGTGCCCCCATGCTTACCACGGGTGTCCCCACCCTCCCAGGGTGTCCCTGTTGGTGTGAATTTCAGCCACTCGCAGTTGTAGTTGCTGAAGGTCCCATTGGAGTGGAGCCAGATCTCTGTCTTGTCCCCGTTTTGGATGACTTTGGTGACATTGAAGGTTTCGAAGGGCGGGACCACCACCTCCCGCTCATCAGGAAATCTGGAGAAATTCTGGATGTCCACGCCATAGCACGTCTCCATCTTGAACACCGTGCCTATCTCAAAATCCTCAGCGCTATCTCTGCAAAGCGACGTCGGCGTGAATTGACCGAACCGGACCCTCTGGCCTTGCTCTGCCGTGAACTGGGTCCAGCTCGCGATGCGGAACACACAGCGACACTCGGGTTTCTCTGCCTCCCTCAGAGTGGCCAGGGCATCGGTCAGCAGGAAATGCAGCGTTTTGAAGTGGAAGTTGTCCCGGTACTCCTGGGGGGAGCTCCCAGCCACGCTCGTGGCCGCGTTGAACTGCTGGTACAGGTCGTCCATGGTGAAGGCCATGAGGGCGATGGCCTGGGCTGAGGATGCCAGAGGGGACAGAGGGGACCCGCTTCTCTGCCACTTGGCCACGGCCTTGGGCCAGACCCGGGCAAAGAGAGGGTTCAGCTGGAACTCGGAGCGGTTGAGGGCCGGCAAGGCCTTAGTCATGGCCGGGCGGCAGCCCTGGTACTGGTCATCGAAGGAGTCCTTGGCCATGTCCAGGGGCTTCACCTCGACGGCCACGGTGGTCACGGTCATGGCCAGCAGGGCCAGGGCATGAGCCAGGGCGGCCATGGAGGGGAGAGGCCACCAGGAGCAGTGTGGGACACTGTGGGGACAGTGAGGGACAGTGAAAGGACACAGAGAGGACACTGAGGGACACAGAGGGGACATGGAGGAGACACAGGGAGGGTTCCTCAGTGAGGGACTGGAAAGCAGAGTAGGGTCAGGCCAGGAGGAGGGGAGGCACTCCTGGCCAGGAGACCCCTGGACATGTCCAGCATCCCTGATCCCCAACCCTGGGGTTACTTGTGCCTCCCCAACCTCCCCCAGCCCCCCCAGAACCCCCCAGGACCCCAATCCCAATCCCACAGGACCATCCCCTCCTGCCTCCCCCAGAAGCCCAATCCTCCCCCCAGGATTGATTACAAGTCCCCTCAGCCCTGCCAGGACCCCGACCCAAAGCTTGGGGTCACACCCTGAGCCCCCCAGCCCCACTCCCCACTACTACCTGAGCTGCTGTCACACCTCAGACCCCAAATGGGCTCCCCTCTCAGGTGACACCTCTGGGGGCACCCCGAGCCTGGCCAGGATCTCCCTGGGGAGCTCCTGGGTGACTTCCCTGGCCTTGTTGTGGTGGCATCAGAAGTTCTGCACCCCAAAAAAAGGGATCCCCCAACCCCAGGAGACACCTGAAGCCGTGTTGGCGTGGTGGCTCAGCAAATCCATCTGCCAGGAACCCCCGGCAGTGCTGCCCCTCTCAGTGATCCCTGGAGGTGATGGGTTGGGATCCAAAGGGTTCTTTTGGAAACACCTCCAATGAACAAAGCCAGGGATCATCCCCTGCCCCCTGCAGTGTCCCCCAGCCCTCCCATGGCCCTGGTCACACTCCCAGACCCCCCCTGCTACCCCCCAGAGCCCCGTGATCCCCCGTCCTGTGTCCCCCAGTGTCCCCCAGTGTCCCCCAGGTTCCCCAGGACTCCAATCCCACATGAAATTCCCCCCCAGGGTCCTCCCAGTGTCCCCCCAGACCCCAATCCCACAGCCCCCTGTGCCCCCCAAGTGTCCCCGGTGTCCCCCCAGACCCCGATACCGAAATCAGCCACAGTGAACTCCCGGACAGAACGGGAGGGATCCCAAAGCCGGAATTCTTGATCAGCTCAGGCTCCCAGCAGATCTCTCCTGCTCCTGTGGCTCAGGGGGGCTTTGCCATGGGGAATTTATCCACCCTAATTATGAATATTCATTAAAATGGGCTTCTTAGCTAACAGAAAACCAGAACGATACCTGTAAATAGTTAGCTTGGCCCCGCCTCTTTCAATAAACAATTTCTTTTTCCCTGGAGCGATAAAATGCGTTATCTGGGTGTGATTCTAACAGTGTGCCCTGATAAGGATAAGGACCCAATGATTGATGTCCAATTAGGTAAACCTTTATTAAAACCATAAGTGGAAGTGAGCAACGCGCTGGGAAAGCCGGAGAGCACAAGTCTCAGCTCGCGCTGCACACACAGCTTTCGGAGTTTTCCCCACAATTTCCCATTTTTGTAACTTTTTGTTTTTAACCCTTGGTCCCTCCCCAGGTTTTCCCATATTTCGTCTCAGTTGAGTCTTCCAACTCCGGGACTCTGGGGTCTTCTGCCCTCTCACAGTGGTCGATGGATGAAGTCTCTCCTCTTCCTCGCAGCACATCCCTGGGGACTTTCCACTGTGGTCACCACGGTTTCACCAAATCTCCCGTTTTCTCCCTTTCTTCATGTCCTGTGATACAAATTTACATTTCATTATCCTGCACCAAGGACGGGCACTAACTTTTCTGTTTCTGCAGTTTCTGCAACTTACAGTTATTGCTTAATATCCTCTACCTATTTACAATTTCTGCAGCTTGCTGAACAGCCCCTACGTATTTATAATTATTAACTATAACAACACAAATTACCTAAATCATTCATTTCATTTATAACTGTCCTCCCCTTTCCTAATTAATTAATTGACTGATTGATTTCTGCTAATTCACTAATTTACTAATTTCTATGATCATATGTAACTTTTGTTAATACTCTACTGTATTGCTGATCAATTATACCGGTTGTGAATTACAGCTCTGGCTTAAAGCTCATCCCTATAAACACCCCAAGGTCGTGTTCTGTTCTCGTCGTGGATTTGCTTTTTGCTTAAATTCTTTTAGGTTTTTTTTTCTCTATCTTTACCTGGGTCTCAAATTTGATGATGAGTGTGCTATGAAAATTGATTCCATCCTATTCCCCGCCCAAACAGTTTGGTCACACCAATTACAAACAGGAATAATGGAGTTTGATTTTTTTTTTTTTTAATTTGCCTTAGTTTATTTTCCTCAGGGATTGCAGTTATATTGTGACACGCTGTGATATTTCCCCCCACATCATTTAACACATCGAATGCTATGACATTTACAAACTCCCGTGCTAAAGTCGGCCGGGCATCCCAAGTGGCAGAGTCAGAACTCCCAGCAGCATTCCCCACTTCAGAAACCCTCTACCTTCCCCGAAGCCTCCGCTTTTGCTTTCCGGAGCCTGGATTTCCATCTTCTCGGCAGCAAGGAAATTCTTCAGGGGTGCCTGGGAGTGACTGCCGGTTTAAATGTCTTTTCTTCTACTTATCTTTCATGTTTCATTTGTTCTGCCCAGTAAAAAACTCGGGAGTATTTTCAGCACATTATTATTATTATTATTATTATTATTATTATTATTATTATTATTATTATTATTATTATTTCAGTTTGGGAATCCAATTGACCCCCTCACCCCGTTTACAACTAATTGCCACCACTCAGAAAATCCCTCTTCAAGTCTCCCTATTTGTACAGCCAGGTATAATGTTTGTTTTGTTATCTCCAGCTCTTCTCTTCCACAGGGAGGGCACAACCCCTTAGGGAAATATCCTGCCCTACAGTGACTCCGCCACTTTTCTTTAAAGCTCGCCTTTACACAGCCTTTTCCCACATTAATAGCATTCACAACTTAAGCTTTTTGGTTTACTTTGTTTACTCTTCCTCTCCTCCTGCCTCACACATCTTGCTTTTCCCACTGCGGCTGCCAACACTCTCGCCTCCCCTTTCACTTTCCTCTTCCCTCTTACACTTTCTGCACTTCCCTCGATGAATCTTGTATCCTCCACCCTTGCCATCACCCTTCTGTAACTTTTCTCATTTCCTTCGTGTGCCTTCTACCCCTGAGCACATCCTCAAGCTATTCCTAAGCCTTTCCAACCAGTCCGTGGGGGGGATTTATCCTTTTTCTGGTGTTCACTAAAAGCCTTGTTAATATCCTGTCCCCCCGGGACTGCCTCCCGTATCCCTTGTCAACGGGACATTCACAGAGCCTGTGCGTTCTGGTCCCAGGAGAACTTCCCTTAACGGCAAAGGCTGAACCCTCCTCGTGTTAATTTTGCCCTTTGCACCTTACTTCTTGTTTGCCTGGGCGATGGGACAGCCTTTTGCTCAGACCCGTGGGTAAACAACTTGGGGATTCTTGGTGGGGCAGGGTAGGGAAGCAGCAGGTAAAGGTTTGAGGATGGGAGGGTTAGGTTGTCCAAGGGGTCCCAATCCTCTTTTTTTTTAGATTTTCCTTGTTTTGTCGGGACCAATGGGAACAGTGAAGGTGGGTTGGTGTTTTTTTTGCAATTTCTGCAACAGAGAAGGAGCAGCGCCTGCCAAAAGCGAAAGTTGGAGGTGAGGCCATCTGGGGATACTGGGATGCTCAGTGAGAACTGTCATGGGGGATAATTCATGTTTTCATAATACTCGTTGTTACAGTAAATATAGTTTATAGAAAAGCCAGAAGGATCCTCCCCCTCCCCCCGCCGCCTCCGCCCAAAGCAAAGGGCCTGGAAAGTTTCACAAGAACCATCTCCACCTCTGGGAAGAAGACAAAGAAACTACAATTCCAATAGAAGGACAAAGAATAGCCAGGATGGAGTTGATCAACCCCTGATGACTCCGAGATGGTTTCTTACCAGGACCATCCAAATCGCCCAGGAATTCCATTCACCCAGGAAGTCTTTTGAGACAGCAAAACCGGTCCCTAGACCTTTCAACATCCAGGGGCACCTGGACCCGAGACAAGCCTGGACATGTATAATTTTAAAATCACGTAGTCCCGAACCAGGAGGGCTATAAAAGCTAACTGGTTTGGGCTCGGGCTTTCGTGAAACCACGGGGGACGTGGCGCGGCAGAGGTCACGTCGGTCAGATTCACCCAGAGCTAACTCTGTTCCTTGGGTGCTGGCTTTGTCATTTGCTTGTCCGAAATCATCCTTGGCAAATGAATTGTTTTTCGTTGAGATTGGCTTTCTAAATTTATAACAGAATCACACCCTGTAACGCCACTTTATGACACCCCAGGGCAATAAAAATCATTTATTGAAAGAGGCAGAGCCAAGCTAATTATTTATGGGGAAAGTGCTGGTTTTGTGTTAGCTAAGAAGCCCATTTTAATGAATATGCATAATTCTGGTGGATAAATTCATTATGGCCCCTCTGACCCCGACACGTCAGGGCCCCCCTGTCACCCCTGTCCCTCCTCCCATGGTCTGCCTGTTGCTCCCATGACCTCCCCTCCACTTATGGTCCTCCGGACCCCCCCCTTTGTGCCTCTCCAGGAACTCCCCCCACCTTTGGGGGCTTCTCCTGGTCACCATGGCCATGGCAACAGTCAGCAGAGCCCTCTGAGCCATAAGGCCATCAAGGTCTCTGTGGCCTTGGAGGCTACTGTGGCCACCATGGTCAGGAAGGTCACTGGGACCCGCAGAAAAATGACACCACCAGGGCTACCGAGGCCATTGTGGCCACTGTGGCCACTCTGGCCACTGTGACCACTCTGGACATTGCAACCACCATGGCCACTATGTCCACTGTGGTCACCATGACCGATGAGGCCATGATGGCCACGGTGGCTGCCATGGTCACTGTAGCTACTGAGGCCACTGTGGCCGCTGTGGTTACCAAGGTGACCAAGGTCACCATGGTCACTGTAATTACTGAGGCCACCATAGTACTGTGGTTACCGTGGTTACCAAGGTGACCAAGGTCACCATGGCCACCGCGGCCACTGTGGCCTCCATGGTCGCAGTGACAAGGGGTCCATCCTGGGGAATCCCCTCCAAGAGCTGCTCAGGAGGGAGCAGCACAAGGCCAGCAGGATCAGCCAGGGCTGGACTGGAGCTGCCAGGACAGCCCAGGAACGCCCAGGACAGACCGGTCAGCCCGGACAGCAGACACCAGGCAGTGCCTGGGGCCAGTTGGACACTTCCCGCCAGAGGCGTTTGGGAGTGGCAATGTCACCGCCACCTCCTAAAGCTCCCTGGCTGCCTCGCCTGATGGATCAAAAAAAAATGTTGCTTGCTTTCCTGGAGTTTAAAAAATGTATCAAAGATTTAATCCCTGCTCGTCTGGTTTATCAAAAGTTTATCAAAATTTTGCTGCTGGCTCACCTGATGAATTCACTGCAGCTCTTTTGACACCTTTCCTGCAGGGCGCCTCATTTCCTAAAATAAAGCATTTCCTGCTGTTTGTGTTCAAGCTTTATTTTCTAAACCTCCGTTTTCAGACTGTCAGAGGAGAAGCGCTCTTCCAGTTTTCCTCTGCACTCCCTTTTCACTTCACACACCAAGGACCTGGAGGGGCTGGAGAATGCCCAGGGAAGGGATGGAGCTGGAGAGGGGTCTGGAGCACCAGGATTGGCTGAGGGAGCTGCGGGGTGCTGCTCAGAGTAATTAAAAAAGGACGAGTGATCAGTTTGGGGCCAGTTCCAAAGTTCCTGATTTGAGGCAATGCAACAGAGGAAGTACTGGGAGATGAAAATAGGAAAACAGAAGAGAGAAAAAATAAAAGAAGAATGAAATAAAGTGGACAGAGGCACCATCACCCATTTTTTTAAGAAAAAGGCTGAGGTTTTGCTCAGGAAACTCTTTTTCCTTTCAAATCACGGGATTTTCCCTCTTTAGCCCGCACACCTCCTGCACTGGCCGTGCCGTTGCAGTTCAGGAATTGCCCACCGGAGGGCAGCAGCGAGCCGGGTTCAACAGCGGCACTGCGCATGCGCCGGCCCCAGCTGCAGTTCCGGGTGCCCCCAGCAGGCGGCAGCACGAGCTGGCGGCGCTGCCCATCCCGGCCCCGGGGCTCTGCAATGGTTTGGGATGGAGCGACCTTAAAGCGCCTGCGGTGCCAGCGCTGCCGTGGGCAGGGACAGCTTCCCCTGCGCCAGGCTGCTCCAGGCACCCCAACCTGCCCTGGGACACGGCCAGGCACCGGGCAGGGACAGCTTCCCCTGTGCCAGGCTGCTCCAGGCACCCCAACCTGCCCTGGGACACGGCCAGGGGCTGGGCAGGGACAGCTTCCCCTGCGCCAGGCTGCTCCAGGCACCCCAACCTGCCCTGGGACACATCCAGGCATGGGGCAGGGACAGCTTCTCTGGGCAACCTGAGCCGGGGTCTCAGCACCCTCACAGGGAAGGATTTCATTGGAAAGATGGGTGGTGGTGTCTTTGAAAACAACTCAGTGTGTGTGGGGGTCTTCAGGAGAAATGGGTGTCAGTGTCTTCAAAACGGCTCTGGATGTCTCTACAGAGGTGAAGGTTTTCACAGGACCCTGGTGGTTTGAGCAGAAAGTTTGAACTCCTGAACTTGAGGGTGATGGGTGAAACGGGTCCCCACAAAGTCCAACCAGTCCAACCCAGACAGCCTGAACTTCTGGACTTTGGGGGAAAATGACAGGTCCAAGGTGGGGTGTGGGGGAGGTGGTTTGGGAGGGCTGCACCTTCCCAGCAGCCCCGTTCAGCTGATGGGGAAAGGGAGAGGGCAGCGTGCGGCCGAGAGCTGGGGATGGAAGGAGGCTGCGTCCTCCAAAACCTCGAGAGAGGAACCTGTCCTGGGGTGACGTGACGATGTTGTATCCCCAATCGTCTGTTTACGCTGGGTATTACACTCTGTGCCTTTAATATTGGCTCTGAGAGTAAAACCGGGGCAGAAGTGCACAGTTTGTTTTCAGAAACCTCTCTCCGCCTGGCTGGTTTTTAATAGTCAGAGAAAATAACACACAGACATAAGACAGAGAGGATTTTTTTTTTTTTTTTTGCTTTCTCTCTCACTTTTGCTTTTGCTTGGTAGTTACCTAGGGTAGCTTAGCATAGCTTTGTATTTCTTTTTTTCTTTTTGTCTTTTTTTCTTTTTTTGTTTTTTCTTTTTTTTTCTTTTTTCCTTTTTTTCTTTTTTCTTTTTCCTATTTTTCTTTTTTTTTCCTTTGTTTTTTTCCTTTTTCAACTTCTTTGTTTAAACCTCCCCCAGAAGGAGGACCTGGAAGGCTCTGGTGGGAGCTTGCACCTGGGACCCACCGGGATCCACCCTGTGCAGCGACTTTCACCAGCGCCGGAAAGAACTGAGAGCAGAGGAATCACCTACCAGAGGGACTTCTGTCCTAATTTGTCATCTACCCAGAGCGCCACGAGGTCCTTGCCATCTGGTAATGTTCAATTCATTCTCCTGGGGAGCGCTTTGCCAGTTCAATGAACGGATTTCTTTCCACTTCTCTCTGAGGAGTTTTCTCCCCAACCGGTTGGGGGAGGGGAGGGAGGGTTTCCCAAGGAGTTCTCCTCCCAAATTTGCCTTAAACCAATGCAGAACCCCATGGGGGTTTGGCTGTTGTGGAAACTCTGTCCCTGCACTGGAATAAAGTTTCAAGGCTGCTCTGTGGACTCCTGGCTTTCCCTAGCGTGGCTTTTCCCCGACACGCTGGAGGTGCTGGGTAGGGCTGGAAGGCTGAGCAGCAAAAACGATAAAAGGGTGTAAAAGTATTTCCACGGGACAATAAAAGTGTCTGGAACCAGTGGGGAAAGAGTTAAAGGGAACTCCAGTGTGGTTCTGGACAAGCTCTGTGACACAGAAGGAGCAGCGCCAGCTGAAAGTGAAAGTTCAAGGCGAGGTCATCAGAGATACTGCGGCACTCAGTGAAGATGAGCCCCAGGTCCCTTTTTGTGAACTATCCAGGACAACAGGAGGATGTCCTGAAAGAGAGGGAGCCGTGGAAATCATTTCCAGGAAAAATGCTGTTTCTGTATTAGCTAACAAGCCAACTTTAATGAATATTTATAATTAGGCTGAATAAATTCCTCATGGCAAAGTCCCCCTGAGCCACAGGAACAGGAGAGATCCGCTGTGAGCCCGAGCTGATCAAGAACGTCTGAGGAAGAAAAAAAGAGACGGTTTATTTACAAACTTCGACATTTATAGAATTCCAACAGTGACTGTGGATTGGAGGAACAAAACATTCCTCTCCAACCGCCCTGGGTCCGTCAGCAGTCTCCTCCTCATGAGAAGAGTGTAAATGTGGTTGTGTAAACCGTTACAATAGCAAGGAAGTTGTTGATGTAAAATCCTGTCTGACCCCACTGCAAAAGGTAAACACAGAACGCTAAAAACAGAACTTTAATAAAAACTTCTTAAAGAGACAGAGGAGAACAGCAAAAACCCAGATAACAAACCTCGCCTTGAACTTTTGCTTTTGGCCGGCGCTGCTGCTCCTTCTCTGTTGCAGAACTTGCCAAAAAGGGAACTCCCTGGAGCTCCCTTTGTCCCTTTCTCCGCAGCTCCCGCCCACCTTTGCCCTGCTCTGCCCACACTTTTACACCTTCGATGGTTTTTTTTTCCCCAGTCAGTCTTTAAGCTCCACCCAGCACCTCCAGGGGAACTGAAACTTTCTCTTCTCTCTCATTGCTCAGCCCCCAGGACCCCAATCCCACAGCCTCATGTGCCCCCAGTGCCCCCCAGCCTCACTCCCCACTGCTCCCTGAGCTGCTGTCACACCTCAGCCCCCAAATGGGCTCCCCTCTCGGGTGACACCCCTGGGGGCACCCCGAGCCTGGCCAGGATCTCCTTGGGGAGCTCCTGGGTGACTTTCCCGGCCTTGTTGGGGCAGCAGGAGAAGTTCTGCACCCCAAAAAAAGGGATCCCCCAACCCCAGGAGACACCTGAAGCCGTGTTGGCGTGGTGGCTCAGCAAATCCATCTGCCAGGAACCCCTGGCAGTGCTGCCCCTCTCAGTGATCCCTGGAGGTGATGGGTTGGGATCCAAAGGGTTCTTTTGGAAACACCTTGGGCAAACAAACCCGGGGATCACCCCCTGCCCCCTGCAGTGTCCCCCAGCCCTCCCATGGCCCCGGTTACACTCCCAGACCCCCCCTGCTACCCCCCAGAGCCCTGTGAACCCCAGTCCCATGTCCCCCAGTGTCCCCCAGGTTCCCCCATGGCCCCAGACCCCACTCCCACCATCGCCTGTGCCCCCCTCACTTTTTCACAGAGCAGCCCAGGACCACAATCCCATTCCTGTGACTCCCCCAGTGTCCCCCCAGACCCCAATCCCACAGCCCCCTCTGCCCCCCAAGTGTCCCCGCTGTCCCCCCAGTCCCTGATACCGAAATCAGCCACAGTGAACTCCCGGACAGAACAGGAGGGATCCCAAAGCTGGAATTCTCCATCAGCTCAGGCTCCCAGTGGATCTCTCCTGCTCCTGTGGCTCAGGGAGGCTTTTCCACGGGGAATTTATCCACCCTAATTATGAATATTCATTAAAATGTGCTTCTTAGCTAACAGAAAACCAGAACCATACCTGTAAATAGTTAGCTTGGCCCCGCCTCTTTCATTAAACAATTTTTTTTGCCCTGGAGCCATAAAAATGCGTTATCTGGGTGTGATTCTAACAGAGTGCCCTGATAAGGATAAGGACCCAATGATTGATTGCCAATTAGGTAAACCTTTATTAAAACCATAAGTCGAAGCGAGCAATGCGCTGGGAAAGCCAGAGAGCACAAGTCTCAGCTCGCGCTGCACACACAGCTTTTGGAGTTTTCCCCACAATTTCCCATTTTTGTAACTTTTTGTTTTGACCCTTGGTCCCTCTCCATGTTTTCCCATGTTTGGTCATCATTGAGTCTTCCAACTCCGGGAGTCTGGGGTCTTCTGCCCTCTCACGGTGGTCGGTGGATGAAGTCTCTCCTCTTCCTCGCAGCACGTCCATGGGGACTTTCCACTGTGGTCACCACGGTTTCACCAAATCTCCCGTTTTCTCCCTTTCTCCATGTCCTATGATACAAATTTACATTTCATTATCCTGCGCCAAGGCCGGGCTCCAACTTTTCTGTTTCTGCAGTTTCTGCAACTTATACTTATTACTTAATATCCTCTACATATTTACAATTTCTGCAGCTTGCTGAACAGCCCCTACATATTTATAATTATTAACTATAACAACACAAATTACCTAAATCATTAATTTCATTTATAACTGTCCTCCCCGTTCTTAATTAATTAATTAATTAATTAGTGTTAATTCACTAATTATTTTATTTGTATGATCATATAATTTGTATGATCATTTACTAATTTCTATGATCATATATAACTTTTGTTAATACTCTACTGTAATGCTGATCAATTATACCGGTTATGAATTACAGCTCTGGCTTAAAGTTCATCCCTATAAACACCCCAAGGTCGTGTTCTGTTCTCGTCGTGGGTTTGCTTTTTGCTTAAATTCTTTTAGGTTTTTTTTTTCTCTATCTTTACCTGGGTCACAAATTTGATGATGAGTGTGCTATGAAAATTGATTCCATCCTATTCCCCGCCCAAACAGTTTGGTCACACCAATTACAAACAGGAATAATGGAGTTTGATTTTTTTTTTTTTTAATTTGCCTTAGTTTATTTTCCTCAGGGATTGCAGTTATATTGTGACACGCTGTGATGTTTCCCCCCACATCATTTAACACATCGAATGCTATGACATTTACAAACTCCCGTGCTAAAGTCGGCCGGGCATCCCAAGTGGCAGAGTCAGAACTCCCAGCAGCATTCCCCACTTCAGAAACCCTCTACCTTCCCCGAAGCCTCCGCTTTTGCTTTCCGGAGCCTGGATTTCCATCTTCTCGGCAGCAAGGAAATTCTTCAGGGGTGCCTGGGAGTGACTGCCGGTTTAAATGTCTTTTCTTGTACTTATCTTTTATGTTTCATTTGTTCTGCCCAGTAAAGAACTCGGGAGTATTTTCAGCACATTATTATTATTATTATTATTATTATTATTATTATTATTATTATTATCATTATTTCAGCTTGAGTATCCAATTGACCCCTCACCCCGTTTACAACTAATTGCCACCACTCAGAAAATCCCTCTTCAAGTCTCCCTATTTGTACAGCCAGGTATAATGTTTGTTTTGTTATCTCCAGCTCTTCTCTTCCACAGGGAGGGCACAACCCCTTAGGAAAATATCCTGCCCTACAGTGAGTCCGCCACTTTTCTTTAAAGCTCGCCTTTACACAGCCTTTTCCCACAATAATAGCATTCACAACTTAAGCTTTTTGGTTTACTTTGTTTACTCTTCCTCTCCTCCTGCCTCACACACCTTGCTTTTCCCACTGCGGCTGCCAACACTCTCGCCTCCCCTTTCACTTTCCTCTTCCCTCTTACACTTTCTGCACTTCCCTCAATGAATCTTGTATTCCCCACCCTTGCCGCCACCCTTCTGTAACTTTTCTCATTTCCTTCGTGTGCCTTCTACCCCTGAGCACATCCTCAAGCTATTCCTAAGCCTTTCCAACCAGTCCGTGGGGGGGGATTTATCCTTTTTCTGGTGTTCACTAAAAGCCTTGTTAATATCCTGTCCCCCCGGGACTGCCTCCCGTATCCCTTGTCAACGGGACATTCACAGAGCCTGTGCGTTCTGGTCCCATGAGAACTTCCCTTAACGGCAAAGGCTGAACCCTCCTCGTGTTAATTTTGCCCTTTGCACCTTACTTCTTGTTTGCCTGGGCGATGGGACAGCCTTTTGCTCAGACCCGTGGGTAAACAACTTTCGGATTCTTGGTGGGGCGGGGTAGGGAAGCAGCAGGTAAAGGTTTGAGGATGGGAGGGTCAAGTTGTCCAAGGGGTCCCAATCCTCTTTTTTTTTAGATTTTCCTTGTTTTGTCGGGACCAATGGGAACAATGAAGGTGGGTTGGTTTTTTTTTGCAATTTCTGCAACAGAGAAGGAGCAGCGCCTGCCAAAAGCGAAAGTTGGAGGTGAGGCCATCTGGGATACTGGGATGCTCAGTGAGAACTGTCATGGGGGATAATTCATGTTTTCATAATACTCGTTGTTACAGTAAATATAGTTTATAGAAAAGCCAGAAGGATTACCCCCTCCCCCCGCCGCCTCCCCCCAAAGCAAAGGGCCTGGAAAGTTTCACAAGAACCATCTCCAGCTCTGGGAAGAAGAGAAAGAAACTACAATTCCAATAGAAGGAGAAAGAATAGCCAGGATGGAGTTGATCAACCCCTGATGACTCCGAGATGGTTTCTTACCAGGACCATCCAATTCGCCCGGGAATCCCATTCACCCAGGAAGTCTTTTGAGACAGCAAAACCGGTCCCTAGACCTTTCAACATCCAGGGGCACCTGGACCCAAGACAAGCCTGGACATGTATAATTTTAAAATCACGTAGTCCTGAACCAGGAGGGGTATAAAAGCTGACTGGTTTGGGCTCGGGCTTTCGTGAAACCACGGGGGACGTGGCGCGGCAGAGGTCACGTCGGTCAGATTCACCCAGAGCTAACTCTGTTCCTTGGGTGCTGGCTTTGTCATTTGCATGTCCGAAATCATCCTTGGCAAATAAATTGTTTTTCGTTGAGATTGGCTTTCTGAATTTATAACAGAATCACACCCTGTAACCCCACTTTATGACACTCCAGAGCAATAAAAATCATTTATTGAAAGAGGCAGAGCCAAGCTAATTATTTATGGGGAAAGTGCTGGTTTTGTATTAGCTAAGAAGCCCATTTTAATGAATATGCATAATTCTGGTGGATAAATTCATTATGGCCCCCTCTGACCCCGACACGTCAGGGCCCCCTGTCACCCCTGTCCCTCCCCCCATAGTCCCTCTGGTGCTCCCATGACCCCCTCCACTTATGGTCCTCCGGACCCCCCCCTTTGTGTCCCCACGTGGGAGCCTCTCCAGGAACTCCCCCCACATTTTGGGGGCTTCTCCTGGTGACCCTGGCCATGGCAATAGTCAGCAGAGCCCTCTGAGCCATGAGGCCATCACGGTCTCTGTGGTCTTGGAGGCTACTGTGGCCACCATGGTCAGGAAGGTCACTGGGACCCACAGAAAAATGACACCACCAAGGCTACCGAGGCCATGGTGGCCACTGTGGTCACTTTGGCCCCTGTGACCACTCTGGACATTGGAACCACCATGGTCACTATGTCCACTGTGGTCACCATGACCGATGAGGCCATGGTGGCCACGGTGGCTGCCATGGTCACTGTAGCTACTGAGGCCACTGTGGCAGCTGTGGTTACCAAGGTGACCAAGGTCACCATGGTCACTGTAATTACTGAGGCCACCATAGTACTGTGGTTACCGTGGTTACCAAGGTGACCAAGGTCACCATGGCCACCGCGGCCACTGTGGCCTCCATGTCACAGTGACAAGGGCTCCATCCTGGGGAATCCCCTCCAAGAGCTGCTCAGGAGGGAGCAGCACAAGGCCAGCAGGATCAGCCAGGGCTGGACTGGAGCTGCCAGGACAGCCCAGGACAGCCCAGGACAGACCGGTCAGCCCAGACAGCAGACACCAGGCAGTGCCTGGGGCCAGTTGGACACTTCCCGCCAGAGGCGTTTGGGAGTGGCAATGTCACCGCTACCTCCTAAAGCTCCTTGGCTGCCTCGCCTGATGGATTAAAAAAATGTTGCTTGCTTGCCTGGTGTATAAAAAATGTATCAAAGATTTAATCCTTGCTAGCCTGGCTTATCAAAAGTTTATCAAAATTTGCTGCTGGCTCACCTGATGTATCCGCTGCAGCTCATTTAGCACCTTTCCTGCAGGGCACCTCATTTGATAAAATAAAGCATTTCCTGGAGTTTTTGTTAAAGCTTTATTTTCCCAACCTCCATCTTCAGACAGGCAATGGGGAAGCGCTCCTCCCTTTTTCCTCTGCACTCCCTTTTCACTTCACTCACCAAGGACCTGGAGGGGCTGGAGAATGTCCAGGGAAGCGACGGAGCTGGGGAGGGGTCTGGAGTGCCAGGAGTGGCTGAGGGAGCTGCAGGGTGCTGCTCAGAGTAATTAAAAAAGGACGAATGATCAGTTAGGGGCCAGTTCCAAAGTGCCTGATTTGAGGCAATGCAGAAGAAGTATTGGGAGGGAAAAATAGAGAAAAAAAATAAAGAAAAAAAAAAGAAAAACTAAATAAAGGAGACGGAGGAACCATCACCCATTAATTTAGGAAAAAGCCTGATGTTTTGCTCAGGGATCTCTTTTCCCTTTCACATCGGGGGATTTTCCCTCTTTACCCGGCACATCTCCTGCACTGGCCGTGCTGTTGCAGTTCAGGAATCGCCCACCGGAGGGCAGCAGCGAGCGGGGTTCAACAGCGGCACTGCGCATGCGCCGGCCCCAGCTGCAGTTCCGGGTGCCCCCAGCAGGCGGCAGCACGAGCTGGCGGCGCTGCCCATCCCGGCCCCGGGGCTCTGCAATGGTTTGGGATGGAGCGACCTTAAAGCGCCTGCGGTGCCAGCGCTGCCGTGGGCAGGGACAGCTTCCCCTGCGCCAGGCTGCTCCAGGCACCCCAACCTGCCCTGGGACACGGCCAGGCACCGGGCAGGGACAGCTTCCCCTGCGCCAGGCTGCTCCAGGCACCCCAACCTGCCCTGGGACACGGCCAGACACCGGGCAGCCGCTGCCTGTCCGGCCAACCTGTGCTGGTTCCTCAGCACCCTCCCAGGGAAGGATTCCTCTCAGGATGCCATCCATCCCTGCCCTCTGGCAGTCGGAAGCCTTTCCCCTTGGCCTGTCCCTCCATGTCTGAAGTCCCTCCCCAGCTCTCCTGGGGCTCCTTTAGCCAGGAAGGGGCTTTGGTGCCTCCCTGGATCGCTCTCCAGGCTGAACACCCCCAGCTGTCTCTACAGCAGAGCGGCTTCACCCCTGGAAGTCTCTCCGTGGCTTCCTCTGGACTGGCTCCAGCAGCTCCACATCTCCTCTGTGCTGGGGCCCAGAGCTGGTAGTGTGAACCGAGTGGGAATGTCTCACGGTGGTGTTATAAATGAAATGAATGATTTAGGTAACTTGTGTTAAGTGTTAGAGTTAATAATTATAAATACGTAGTGGCTATTAAGCAAACTGCAGAAATTGTAAATACGTATGCCGGGATGGGCAGCGCCCCCAGCTCGTGCTGCCACCTGCTGGTGACACCTGGAACTGCAGCTGGGGGGCGGCGCAGGGCAAAGGTGGGCGGGAGCTGTGGAGAAAGAGACAAAGGGAGCTCCAGGGAGTTCCCTTTTTGGCAAGTTCTGCAACACAGAAGGAGCAGCAGCACCTGCCAAAAGCGAAAGTTCAAGGCAAGGTCTGTTGTCAGGGATTTTGCTGTTCTCCTCTGTCTCTTTAAGAAGTTTTTAATAAAGTTCTATTAATAGCCTCCTATGTTTACCTTTTGCAGTGGGGTCAGACAGGATTTTACATCAACAACTTCCTTGTTATTGTAACGGTACAACCACGTTTACACTCTTCTCCTGAGGAGGAGACTGTTGATGGACTGTTGGGTGTCCCAGTGTGGTTGGAGAGGAAGATTTTCTCCCTCCAATCCACGGTCCCTGCTGGAATTCTATAAATGTTGAAGTCTGTAAATAAACCGTCTCTTTTTCCTGCCTCGGACATCAGAGAGTGTTGGTGTCACTTCTTTGTGTCGTGTACAGAGAGCTCATCTGGGATATCGGGGCACTCAGTGAAAACAACTCCCAGAGACCCCATTTTTATGGCTCTCCAGGACAGTAAAAATCATTTATGGAAAGATGCAGAGCCATGCCAGTTTTTTGTGCGAAAAGCGCTGGTTTAGTGTTGGCTAAGAAGCCCGTTGTGATGAATATGAGAGATGAGCAGCCAATATTCAAAGGTGGCTGGAATCTGCCGAGAAAGAAACAAAGCGAACTGCAGGGAGGGTTTTTGCAAGTTCTGCCCCACAGAAGGAGCAGCGCCTGCCCAAAGCGAAAGTTTGAGGCGAGGTCATCTGAGACGCTGGGGCTCAGTGAAAACCACACCGAGAAACCCCATTTTTGTGGCTGCAGGGCAACAAAAACCATTTCCTGAAAGAGGCAGAGCTATGCAAGTTGTTCATGAGAAACGAGCTGGTTTTGTGTTAGCTAAGAAGACCATCTTAATCAATGTTTATAATTAGGCTGGACAAAATCCCCTGAGCCACAGGAGCAGGAGAGATCCGCTGGGAGCCCGAGCTGATCAAGAATTCCTGCTTTGGGATCCCTCCCGTTGTGTCCGGGAGTTCACTGCGGCTGATTTCGGTATCAGGGGCTGGGGGGACATCGGGGACACTTGGGGGGCACAGGGGGCTGTGGAATTGCGGTCTGGGGGGACCCTGGGGGAGTCACAGGAATGGGATTGGGGTACTGGGGTGCTCTGGGGGAAAGTGAGGGGGGCATAGGGAATGGTGGGAGTGGGGTCTGGGGCCATGGGGGACTCTGGGGGACACTGGGGGGACATGGGACTGGGGTTCACAGAGCTCTGGGGGTCAGCAGGGAGGGCCTGTAAGTATGACTGGGGCCATGGGAGGGCTGAGGGACATTGCAGGGGACAGGGGGTGATCCCTGGCTTTGTTCATTGGAGGTGTTTCCAAAAGAACCCTTTGGATCCCAACCCACCACCTCCAGGGATCACTGAGAGGGGCAGCACTGCCGGGGGTTCCTGGCAGATGGATTTGCTGAGCCACCACGCCAACACAGGTTCAGGTGTCTCCTGGGGTTGGTGGATCCCTTTTATTGGGGTGCAGAACTTCTGCTGCCGTCCCAACAAGTCTGGGGAAGTCACCCAGGAGCTCCCCAAGGAGATCCTGGCCAGGTTCGGGGTGCCCCCAGGGGTGTCACCTGGGAGGGGAGCCCATTTGGGGTCTGAGGTGTGACAGCAGCTCAGGGAGCAGTGGGGAGTGGGGCTGGGGGGCACTGGGGGCACACGGGGCGGTGGGATTGGGGTCCTGGGGGCCGAGCAATGAGAGAGAGAACAGAAAGTTTCAGTTCCCCTGCAGGACCTGGGTGGGGCTTAAAGACTGACTGGGGAAAAAAAAACATCGAAGGTGTAAAAGTGTGGGCAGAGCCGGGCAAAGGTGGGCGGGAGCTGCGGAGAAAGGGACAAAGGGAGCTCCAGGGAGTTTTTTTTTGGCAAGTTCTGCAACAGAGAAGGAGCAGCAGCGCCTGCCAAAAGCAAAAGTTCAAGGCGAGGATTCTTATCAGCGTTTTTGCTGTTCTCCTCTGTCTCTTTAAGAAGTTTTTTCCAAAGTTCTGTTTATAGCCTTCCGTGTTTACCTTTTGCAGTGGGGTCAGACAGGATTTTACATCAACAACTTCCTTGCTATTGTAACGGTACAACCACGTTTACACTCTTCTCATGAGGAGGAGACTGCTGACGGACTGTTGGGTTACCCAGTGTGGTTGGAGAGGAAGATTTTCTTTCTCCAATCCACGGTCACTGCTGGGATTCTGTAAATGTCGAAGTTTGTAAATAAACCGTCTCTTTTTTTCTTCCTCAGACGTTCTTGGTCAGCTCGGGCTCACAGCGGATCTCTCCTGCTCCTGTGGCTCAGGGGGACTTTGCTATGGGGAATTTATCCAGCCTAATTATAAATATTCATTAAAGTTGGCTTGTTAGCTAATGCAGAAACAGCAATTTTCCTGGAAATCATTTCCATGGATCCTTCACTTTCAGGACATCCTCCTGTTTTCCTGGAGAGTTCATAAAAAGGGACCTGGGGCTCATCTTCACTGAGTGCCGCAGTATCTCTGATGACCTCGCCTTGAACTTTCACTTTCAGCTGGTGCTGCTCCTTCTGTGTCACAGAGCTTGTCCAAAACCACACTGGAGTTCCCTTTAACTCTTTCCCCACTGGTTCCAGACACGTTTATTGTCCTGTGGAAATACTTTTACACCCTTTTATCGTTTTTGCTGCTCAGCCTTCCAGCCCTACCCAGCACCTCCAGCGTGTGGGGGAAAAGCCCCGCTATGGAAAGCCAGGGGTCCACGGAGCAGCCTTGAAACTTTATTCCAGTGCAGGGACAGAGTTTCCACAACAGACAAACCCCCGTGGGGTTCTGCATTGGTTTGGGGCAAATTTGGGAGGAAAACTCCTTGGGAAACCCTCCCTCCCCTCCCCCAACCGGTTTGGGAGAAAACTCCTCAGAGAGAAGTGGAAAGAAATCCGTTTATTGAACTGGCAAAGCGCTCCCCAGGAGAATGAATTGAACAATACCAGATGGCAAGAACCTCGTGCTGCTCTGGGTAAATGACAAATTAGGACAGAAGTCCCTCTGGTAGGTGATTCCTCTGCTCTCAGATCTTTCTGGCGCTGGTGAAAGTTGCTGCACAGGGTGGATCCCGGTGGGTCCCAGGTGCAAGCTCCCCCCAGAGCCCCCCCTTGGTCCTCAGTCAGGGGGAGGTTTAAACAGTTTCAAAGAAGTTGAAAAAGGAAAAAAAAGGACAAAAAAGGAAAAAAAAAACAAAAAAAAAAAGCAATGCAAAGCTATGCTAAGCTACCCTAGCTAACTACCAAGCAAAAGCAAAAGTTAGAAAGCAAAAAAAAAAAATCCTCTCTGTCTCATGTCTGTGTGTTATTTTCTGTGACTTTTAAAAACCAGCCAGGCAGAGAGAGGTTTCTAAAAACAAACTGTGCACTTCTCCCCCGGTTTTACTCTCAGAGCCTATATTAAAGGCACAGAGTGTAATACCCAGCGTAAACAGACGATTGGGGATACAACATCGTGACGTCACCCCAGGACAGGTTCCTCTCTCGAGGTTTCGGAGGATGCAGCCTCCTTCCATCCCCAGCTCTCGGCCACACGCTGCCCTCTTCCTTTCCCCATCAGCTGAACGGGGCTGCTGGGAAGGTGCAGCCCTCCCAAACCACCTCCCCCCCACCCCACCTTGGACCTGTCATTTTCCCCCCAAAGTCCAGAAGTTCAGGCTGTCTGGGTTAGACTGGTTGGGCTTTGTGGGGACCCATTTCTCCCATCACCCTCAAGTTCAGGAGTTCAAACTTTCTGCTCAAACCACCAGGGTCCTGTGAAAACCTTCACCTCTGTAGAGACATCCAGACCTGTTTTGAAGAAAATGACGCCCATTTCTCCTAAAGATCTCATCCCAATGATATATTTTTTAAAGGCAACACCAGCCATCTTTCCAATGAAATCCTTCCCTGTAACGGTTCTGAGGGCCTAGCAGAGGTTGGCCAGAGAAGCTGAGGCTGCCCAGAGCCTGGCCGTGTCCCAGGGCAGGTTGGGGTGCCTGGAGCAGCCTGGCACAGGGGAAGCTGTCCCTGCCCGGTGCCTGGCCGTATCCCAGGGCAGGTTGGGGTGCCTGGAGCAGCCTGGCGCAGGGGAAGCTGTCCCTGCCCGGTGCCTGGCCGTGTCCCAGGGCAGGTTGGGGTGCCTGGAGCAGCCTGGCGCAGGGGAAGCTGTCCCTGCCCGGTGCCTGGCCGTGTCCCAGGGCAGGTTGGGGTGCCTGGAGCAGCCTGGCGCAGGGGAAGCTGTCCCTGCCCACGGCAGCGCTGGCACCGCAGGCGCTTTAAGGTCGCTCCATCCCAAACCATTGCAGAGCCCCGGGGCCGGGATGGGCAGCGCCGCCAGCTCGTGCTGCCGCCTGCTGGGGGATCCCGGAACTGCAGCTGGGGGCGGCGCATGTGCAGTGCCGCTGTTGAACCCCGCTCGCTGCTGCCCTCCGGTGGGCGATTCCCGAACCGCAACTCCCGGAATCCCTAAATCCCAGCATCCACAACTCTTAGAGGGGGTGGGGCTGGAAGGAGGCAGAGGGGCCCTCTGGGCCAAGCTCCCAGGTTGGGCAGCGTCATCCCTGAGCACAGGGGTGGGTCTGGAGCAGCCCAGAGCTGGACACGGCACTGGGCAGAGCTGGACATGGCACTGCGAGGAGCTGGACACAGCTCTGGGCAGAACTGGACATGACACTGGACAGAATTGGACATGGCACTGGACAGAGTCGGACACAGCACTCCCCATGTGCCTCACAGGGCAGGGCAGAGGGGCACCATCCCTCCCTGACCTCCTGGCCCCACTCCTCCTGATGACCCCTGGATCCCTCCTGGCCCGCAGGCTGCATGGCCAGCTCCACTGGTCACCCACCAGCACCCCCAGGTCCTTCTCCAGACCTGCTCCAGCAGGTCCCGCCCAGCCAGGGGATGGCACTGGTGCTAAACTGGGCTAAACCCAGCCAAATCTCCAACCCCAAATGATCCCCAAACCTCTCCCGTGTTCCTGCCGGGAATGAAATGTGTGGGGGGCTCCTCCCTTGGGAAGGGGAGGCTCCCCGAGGATCCTGCGCGAGGCTGAGAGAGAGAGACGTTCCCAGCAGTGTTGGTGTGGGGAGCGCCATTGAGCCCTGCTGGGGAATTGTCCCTTTTTGCTGCTGGGACAGAATTCTTTAATGGAATTGTCTGGATGGAATCATTTAATAAAATTGCTTCAATAGAACTGTTTAACAGAATTGTTTTGTTTGAATTTTTAATAGAACGGCTTTGCACAATGGCCGCCCAGGTGGCCACAGCAGTCACAGGGGCTGTGGCGGCCTTGTGGCTCAAGGGGCTTGGGTGATGGTGATGGTCATAGTGGCCTTGGTGGTTGGAGTGACCGTGGTGTCCAGAGTGGCTGTGGTGGCCACAGTGACCACAGTGCCCTCGGTGACGTTGGTGGCCTGGTGGCTCAGAGGGTCCCGGTGGCCAGTGCCAGGGCTGTGGTGGCCAGGAGGAACCCTCCGAGGTGGAAGGAGGCCATGGGGATGCTCCCACCTGGGGGACAAAGAGGGGCATCAGGAGGACCATGGGGGGACAAAGAGGGGGTTTGAGATGACCATAATGGGGGTTTGGGGTGACAGGAGAGATGGGGGCCATGGGGTGACAGGTGACAGGGTCTTGGGGGGGGTATGGGGGGGTACAGGGGTCAAGGAGGTCAGGGAGTCATGGTGGGCTTAGGAGTCACAAGGGTCAGGGGAGTCAGGGGGTGCCAGGGATTCAGGGAGTGCCATGGGTGGTCCCGGCCCACCCACGTCCAGCACACAGGGCCCGTCCCCACAGCACTGCCTTGGGTGGGGTGGGACAGGGTCAGAACGGGGATGTCCCTGTCCCTGTCCCTGTCCCTGTCTCTGTCCCCTCCCAGGTCTGGGGGGCCCCATCCTTGTGCCCTGTCAGCAGGTCGTGCCTGTCCCCATGCCTTCAATCAGTGTCCCCAGACTTGGTGTCCCCAGCCCTGCGTGTACCTATCCTTGTCCCCAGGACTGGGTGCCCCTGTCCCTCATCCCCACTGAGTGTCACTGTGTCCCCTGTGCCCTGCCATGGGTGCCCCCATGGCCCTGGGGTTGTCCCCATCCCGCCCAGGGTGTCCCCTGTGGTGTTACCTTTCAGCCACTCGCAGTTGTATTTGCTGGAGGTCGCTTTGGAATGGAGCTGGATCACTGACTTGGGCCCGCTGTGTGTGATTTCGGTGACCTCAAAGGTCTCGAAGGGTGGGATCAGCACCCCCCAGTTCTCTGAATTTTGAGTGAAATACCCAACATCCACCCCCTGGCATGTGTACACGTGGAATATTGTTTCCTTCCCGAGGCAGCCGCTGGATGTTTCACTCAGCGGCACCGTCACGAATCGGTCGAACCGGACAGTGTCGCCCTGCTGTGCCACGAACTGGACCCCGCACACATGGCGGAGCAATTCCAGACACTTCCCTCCCAGAGCCTCCCTCAGCGTGGCCAGGGCATCGGTCAGCAGGAAATGAAACGTTTTGAAGTGGAAGTTGTCCCGGTACTCCTGGGGGGAGCGCCCGGCCCTGCTCACGGCTTCGTTGAACTCGCTGTGTAGGTTGTCTATGGTGAAGGCGATGACAGCGGTGGCCTGGGCTGGGGACAGAGGGGTCTCAGGGGGCCCCCGCTTCTGCCACCTGGCTGCTGCCTTCTCCCAGGCCCCAGCAAACAGAGGGTTCAGCTGGAGCTCGGAGCGGTTGAGGGCCGGCAAGGCCTCAATCATGGCTGTGCGGCAGCCCTGGTACTGGTCATCGAAGGAGTCCTTGGCCATGTCCAGGGGCTTCACCGCGTTGGCCATGGTGGCCACGGTCATGGCCAGCAGGGCCAGGGTCTGAGCCAGGAGGGCCATGGAGGGGAGAGGCCACCAGGAGCAGTGTGGGACACTGTGGGGACAATGAGGGGACACAGAAGAGACTCAGGGAGGGTTCCTCAGTGAGGGGCTGGGGAGCAGAGTGGGGTCTGCCCAGGGGGACGGGAGGCACTCCTGGCCAGGACACCCCTGGATGTGTCCAGCATCCCTGATCCCCAACCCTTGGGTTTCTTGTGCCTCCCCAACATCCCCCAGCACCCCCAGGACCCCCAGGACACCAATCCCACTGGACCATCTCCTCTTACCCCCCACAGAAGCCCAATCCTCCTCCCAGGATTACAAGTCCCCTCAGCCTTGCCAGGACCCCAACCCAAATCCTGGGGACACTCCCTGAGCCCCCCAGTGTCCCCCTCACTCCAATTCCACTCCTAATCCCCAGTTCCTTTGGTGTCACCCCAGGACCTCAACACAAATCCGGGCACCACCCCCTACCCTCTGTGTCTCCCAGCCCCCTCATGACCCCAACCCCACTCCCACCATCCCCTGTCCCCCCTCACTTTCCCCCAGAGCACTGCAGGACCCCAATCCCATTCCTGTGACTGCCCCAGGGTCCCCCCAGACCCCAATCCCACAGTCCCCCTGTGCCCCCCAAGTGTCCCCGGTGTCCCCCCAGCCCCTGATACCGAAATCAGTCGCAGTGAACTCCCGGACAGAACGGGAGGGATCCCAAAGCCGGAATTCTTGATCAGCTCCGGCTCACAGCGAATCTCTCCTGCTCCTGTGGCTCAGGGGGGCATTGCCACTGGGTATTTATCCAGCCTAATAATGAATATTCATTACAATGGGCTTCTTAGCTGACAGAAAACCAGCACGTTTCCCGTAAATAGTTTGCATGGCTCTGCCTCTTTCAGGGCCGGGCGCTCCCCCCAAGAGTACCGGGACAACTTCCACTTCAAGGCGTTACATTTCCTGCTGACCGACGCCCTGGCCACGCTGAGGGAGGCTCTAAGAGGGAAGTGTCAGGACACTTTCCACCGTGTGTGCGGGGTCCAGTTCGTGGCACAGAAAGGCGACACCGTCTGGTTCGCCCGATTCGTGACGGTGCCGCTGAGCGAAACACCCGGCGACTGCCCCGGGAAGGAGTCGCTGCTCCAGGTGTACACGTGCCACGGCGAGGATGTTACGTTTTTCACTACAAATTTACCAAACGGGGGTGTGGTGAACCCGCCCTTCGAGACCTTCGAGGTTGTCCAAGTCACCCAAAATGGGGACAAGTCAGTGATTCAGCTCCATTCCACCGGGACCTCCAGCAACCACAATTGCGAGTGGCTGAAAGGTGACATCACAGGGGACACCCTGGGCAGGATGAGGACAACCCCAGGGCCATGGGGGCACCCATGACAGGGCACAGGGGACACAGTGACACTCAGTGGGGATGGGGGACAGGGATACCCACTGTGGGTGGTGGGACAAGGACACCCAGAGCTGGAGACAAGGACAGGGTCACCCTGTGCTGGGGACACCAACTCTGGGGACACCGATTGAGGACGTGGGGACAGGAACGCCCATGACAGGGCACAGAGATGGGGACCCCCAGATCTGGGTGGGGACAGGGACACGCCTGCCAGGGGCAGACAGGGACAGGGACAGGGACAGGGACACCCCCATTCCAACCCTGTCCCTCCTTGCTGAAGGCCACCATGGACACACTAGGAGATGCTAACGACTCGGTGCTGAAGAAAAACAAAAGCAGCGGCCCAGCTCAGGGGAGGAGGGCACCCGGCTGCATTTCTCTTCTCTGGGAGTTTCTCTCCGAGGGGCAGAGATCCCCAGAGGATGGGGCTGATAAAAGAGGGGGCTGGGGCTGCTGCTGGCTGGCGCTCTCCCTCTCTCGGCTTCGGGGGAGGGCGGTCGGAGCTGCTGCTCGGGGAAGGGAATTCGCTGCTGCTGCTGCTGCCGGAGCCCAGCCCAGAGCTGCTTCTGCTGCTGCCGTGGGGTGAGCCTGTGCTGGTGAGAGCAGCCACTGAGCTGGGGCCTGATGAACACCGACCCCTCTACAGCAAACCCTCTCACCGTCTGCTCGGGTGCCCGGGGTTATCAATGAAATTATTGATTTTGGTAATTTGTGTTAAATGATATTGTTAATAATTACAAATATGTAGGGGCTATTCAGCAAGCTGCAGAAATTGTAAATACGTAGAGGATATTAAGCACTAACTGTAAGTTGCAGAAACTGCAGAAACAGAAAAGTTAGAGCCTGGCCTTAGCGCAGGATAATGAAATGTAAATTTGTATCATAGGACATGGAGAAATGGAGAAAATGGGAGATTTGGTGAAACCGTAGTGACCACAGTGGGAAGTCCCCATGGACGTGCTGCGAGGAAGAGGAGAGACTTCATCCACCGACCACCGTGAGAGGGCAGAAGACCCCAGACACCCGGAGCTGGAAAACTCAACGATGACCAAATATGGGAAAACATGGGGAGGGACCAAGCGGTGTGTGCAAAACAAAAAGTTATAAAAATGGGAAATTGTGGTGAAAAAAACTCTGAAAGCTGTGCGTGGAGCAGGACCTGAGACTTGTGCTCTCTGGTTTTCCCTGCATGAGCTGCTTGCTTCATCTTATCGCTTTGATAAAAGTTTATCTAATTGGCAATCAATTATTGGGTCCTTATCCTTATCAGGGCACTCTATGAGAACTATACCCAGATAACCCATTTTATGGCTCTCCAGGACAATAAAAATCATTTATTGAAAGAGGCCAAGCCATGTCAATAATTTATGGGTAATGTGCTGCTTTTGTGTTAGCTAAGAAGCCCATTTTAATGAATATTCATAATTAGGGTGTATTAATTCCCTGGGGCAAAGCCCCCCAGAGCCACAGGAGCAGGAGAGATCCGCTGGGAGCCCGAGCTGATCAAGAATTCCGGCTTTGGGATCCCTCCCGTTCTGTCCGGGAGTTCACTGCAGCTGATTTCGGTATCAGGGGCTGGGGGGACACTTGGGGGGCAGAGGGGGCTGTGGGATTGGGGTCTGGGGGGACACTGGGGGAGTCACAGGAATGGGATTGGGATCCTGCGGTGCTCTGGGGGAAAGTGAGGGGGGGACAGGGGATGGGGGGAGTAGGGTTGGGGTGATGGGGGGCTGGGAGACACTGGAGGACACTGGGGGACAGTGGAGGACACTGAGGGACATGGGACTGGGTGTCCTCATCCCGCCCAGGGTGTACCCTGTGATGTCACCTTTCAGCCACTCGCAATTGTGGTTGCTGGAGGTCCCGGTGGAATGGAGCTGGATCACTGACTTGTCCCCATTTTGGGTGACTTGGACAACGTCGAAAGTCTTGAAGGGCGGGATCACCACACCCCTGTTTGGTAAATTTGCAGTGAAAAACGTAACATCCTTGCCCTGACACGTGTACACCTTGAGCAACGACTCCTTCCCGGGGCAGTCGCCGGGTGTTTCGCTCAGCGGCACCGTCACGAATCGGTCGAACCGGACGGTGTCGCCCTTCTGTGCCACGAACTGGACCCCGCACACACGGTGGAAAGTGTCCTGACACTTCCCTCTCAGAGCCTCCCTCAGCGTGGCCAGGGCGTCGGTTAGGGTATTTATCCAGCCTAATTATGAATATTCATTACAATGGGCTTCTTAGCTGACAGAAAACCAGCACGTTTCCCGTAAATAGTTTGCATGGCTCTGCCTCTTTCTGGGCCGGACGCTCCCCCCAGGAGTACCAGGACAACTTCCACTTCAAGGAGCTGCATTTCCTGCTGGCCGACGCCCTGGCCACGCTGGGGAAAAAACACCTAAAGCTGCGCGTGGAGCAGGACCTGAGACTTGTGCTCCCTGGTTTTCCCTGGATGAGCTGCTTGCTTCATCTTATGGCTTTGATAAAGGTTTATCTAATTGGTAATCAATTATTGGGTCCTTATCCTTATCAGGGCACTCTATTAGAATCACACCCAGATAACCCACATTACGGCTCCCCAGGAAAATAAAAATCATTTATTGAAAGAGGCAGGGCCAAGCTAATTATTTACAGGTATTGTTCTGGTTTTCTGTTAGCTAAGAAGCCCATTTTAATGAATATTCATAATTAGGGTGGATATATTCCCCGGGGCAAATCCCCCCAGAGCCACAGGAGCAGGAGAGATCCGCTGGGAGCCCGAGCTGATCAAGAATTCTGGCTTTGGGATCCCTCCCGTTCTGTCCGGGAGTTCACTGCAGCTGATTTCGGTATCAGGGGCTGGGGGGACAGTTGGGGGGCAGAGGGGGCTGTGGGATTGCGGTCTGGGGGGACCCTGGGGGGACACCGGGGACACTTGGGGGGCAGAGGGGGCTGTGGGATTGGGGTCTGGGGGGACACTGGGGGAGTCACAGGAATGGGATTGGGATCCTGCGGTGCTCTGGGGGAAAGTGAGGGGGGGACAGGGGATGGTGGGAGTGGGGTTGGGGCGATGGGGGGCTGGGAGACACTGGAGGACACTGGGGGACAGTGGAGGACACTGGGGGACATGGGACTGGGGTTCTCAGGGCTCTGGGGAGCAGCAGGGGGGGCCTGGGAGTGTCACCGGGATCATGGGAGGACTGGGGGACACTGCAGGGGGCAGGGGGTGATCCCTGGCTTTGTTTGTTGGAGGTGTTTCCCAAAGAACCCTTTGGATCCCAACCCATCACCTCCAGGGATCACTGAGAGGGGCAGCACTGCCGGGGGTTCCTGGCAGATGGAATTCCTGAGCCACCACACCAACACGGGTTCAGGTGTCTCCTGGGGTTGGGGGATCTTTTTTTTTGGGGGTGCAGAACTTCTCCTGCTGCCCCAACAAGGCTGGAGAAGTCACCCAGGTGCTCCCCAAGGAGATCCTGGCCAGGGTCGGGGTGCCCCCAGGGGTGTCACCTGAGAGGGGAGCCCCTTTGGGGTCTGAGGTGTGACAGCAGCTCAGGGAGCAGTGGGGAGTGGGGCTGGGGGGCACTGGGGGCACACGGGGCGGTGGGATTGGGGTCCTGGGGTGAACAATGAGAGAGAGAAGAGAAAGCTTCAGCTCCCCTGGAGGTGCTGGGTTGAGCTTAAAGAATGACTGGGAAGAAAAACCATCAGAGGATGTTCAAGTCTGGGCACAGCAGGGCAAAGCTGAATGGATGGTGCTGAGATAGAGACAAAGGGAACTGCAGTGAGGGTTTTTGCAAGTTCTGCCTCACAGAAGGAGCAGCGCCTAACCAAAGCCAAAGTTCAAAGTGAGGTCATCAGAAATGTTGGGGTTCTCAGTGAAAACCACACCGAGAAACCGCACTTTTGAGACTGCATGGGAACAAATAACATCTGAAAGAGGCAGGGCCATGCAAATTGTTTAAGGGTGTTGGGGAAGATGAAGCAGGAAGGCCCTGCAGAGATAGTTTACTGGTGAAAGATTCTAAAAGTGTAAAACCTGCAAAAGAGACAGAGTTAAAAGCAAGATTTGAGCTGTAGAATGCTATGCAGGAAGATAGTGATTAAACTAGCTGAGGGCCAGGACACTGCTTATTGAGTAACACCCCTTCCTAAGACAAAGGGATGAATAAGGGGTTGGGCCATGCCAGGTAGCAGGAAAAAGTGGTTTTCCAGGTGTTTAGTATGTAGAGTAGTATGGTAATGTAGTAGTTCTCATAGGCTGTATGTAGATTCTGTAGGTTTTGTATCCTGTACTGTAGGTTGGTTGATGCTGACCAGAATATTCAGCATGGAAAGGGGTAAACGATGGTGTAACAGGAAACTCGCTCTCTTGGATGCGCCCTCTCCCTTGGACTCTCTCTCTCTGGGCTGCTCCCTTCTACCCCCACGACCAATAAACACGTGTCCTAAGAGCACCCCAGTCTCCGGAAGTCTTTCATCGGACCTCACTCTGCCCCGATTTCTATACACCACCACCCATCTTTCCAATGAAATCCTTCCCTGTGAGGGTGCTGAGACCCCGGTGCAGGTTTCCCAGAGAAGCTGAGGCTACCCGGCCCTGGCCATGTCCCAGGGCAGGTTGAGGTGCCTGGAGCAGCCTGGCGCAGTGGAAGCTGTCCCTTCCCGGTGCCCGGCCGTGTCCCAGGGCAGGTTGGGGTGCCTGGAGCAGCCTGGCGCAGGGGAAGCTGTCCCTGCCCACGGCAGCGCTGGCACCGCAGGCGCTTTAAGGTCGCTCCATCCCAAATCATTGAAGAGCCCCAGGGCCGGGATGGGCAGTGCCGCCAGCTCGTGCTGCCGCCTGCTGGGGGCACGCGGAACTGCAGCTGGGGGCGGCGCATGCGCAGTGCCGCTGTTGAACCCTGCTCGCTGCTGCCCTCCGGTGGGCGATTCCCAAACTGCAACTCCCGGAATCCCTAAATCCCAGCATCCACAACTCTTAGAGGGGGTGGGGCTGGAAGGAGGCAGAGGGGCCCTCTGGGCCAAGCTCCCAGGTTGGGCAGCGTCATCCCTGAGCACAGGGGTGGGTCTGGAGCAGCCCAGAGCTGGACTCGGCACTGGGCAGAGCTGGACATGGCACTGCGAGGAGCTGGACACAGCTCTGGGCAGAACTGGACATGACACTGGACAGAATTGGACATGGCACTGGACAGAGTCGGACACAGCACTCCCGATGTGCCTCACTGGGCAAGGCAGAGGGGCATGATCCTCTCTGACATCCTGGCCCTGCTCGGCCTGATGCCCCCTGAATCCCTCAGGCTGCATGGTCAGCTCCACTGGTCACCCACCAGCACCCCAAGGTCCTTCTCCAGACCTGCTCCAGCAGGTCCCACCCAGCCAGGGGATGGCACTGGTGCAAACTGGGCTAAACCCAGCCCAGATCTCCAACCCCAAATGATCCCCAAACCTCTCCCGTGTTCCTGCCGGCAATGAAATGTGTGTGGGGCTCCTCCCTCGGGAAGGGGAGACTCCCCGAGGATCCTGCGCGAGGCTGAGAGAGAGACGTTCTCAGCAGTGCTGGTGTGGCGAGCGCCATCGAGCCCTGCTGGGGAATTGTCCCTTTTTGCTGCTGGGACAGAATTCTTTAATGGAACTGTCTGGATGGAATAATTTAATAAAATTGCTTCAATAGAACTGTTTAAGGGAATTGTTTTGTTTGAATTTTTAATAGAACGGCTTTGCACAATGGCCGCCTTGGCGGCCACAGTGGTCACAGGGGCTGTGGTAGCCTTGTGGCTTAAGGAGTCTGGCTGATGGTGATGGTCACAGTGGCCTTGGTGGTTGGAGTGACCATGATGTCCAGAGTCGCTGTGGTGGCCGCAGTGGCTGCAATGACAGTGGTGACTGCAGTGACCTCATGGTGGCAGGAGCTGCCAAGGTGTCCAGAGCAGCAGTGGTGGCCTTGGCAGCCTTGGTGGCCTCGTTTCTCTGGGGGTCCCGGTGGTCATGGTGATCGTGGTGGCCACAGTGACCACAGGGACCTTGGTGATGTTGGTGACCTGGTGGCTCAGAGGATCCCAGTGGCCACTGCCAGGGCTGTGGTGGCCAGGAGGAACGCTCCAAGATGGAAGGGGGCCACGGGGACGCTCCCACCTGGGGGACAAAGAGGGGGGTCAGGGGGATCATGGGGGACAAAGAGGGGCTTGGAGACGGCCATAATGGGGGGTTTGGGGTGACAGGAGAGATGGGGGCCATGGGGTGACAGGTGACAGGGTCTTGGAGGGGTACAGGGGTCAGGGAGGTCAGGGGGTCATAGTGGACTTAGGGGTCACAGGGGTCAGGGGAGTCAGGGGGTTCCAGGGGTTCGGGGGGTTCCATGGGGGGTCACGGCCCACCCACATCCAGCACACAGGGCCCGTCCCCATAGCACTTCCTTGGGTGGGGATGGAAAGGGTGTCCCTGTCCCTGTCCCTGTCCCTCTCTCATTCCCTGTCCTTGCCTGAGGACAGTGAATTCCCTGTCCCCTCCCAGATGTGGGGGTCCCCATCCCTGTGTCCTGTCATGGGTGTTCCTGTCCCTGTGCCCTCAATGGGTGTCCACAGACTTGGTGTCCCCAGCAGAGGGTGACCCTGTCCTTGTCCCCAGCTCTGGGTGTCCTTGTCCCACCACCCACAGTGGGTATCCCTGTGGGTGTCCCCACTGAGTGTCACTGTGTCCCCTGTGCCCTGTCATGGGTGTCCCCATGGCCCTGGGGGTGTCCTCATCCCGCCCAGGGTGTCCCCTGTGATGTCACATTTCAGCCACTCGCAATTGTGGTTGCTGGAGGTCCCAGTGGAATGGAGCTGGATCACTGACTTGTCCCCATTTTGGGTGACTTGGACAACCTCGAAGGTCTCGAAGGGCGGGATCACCACACCCCCGTTTGGTAAATTTGTAGTGAAAAACGTAACATCCTGGCCCTGGCACGTGTACACCTGGAGCAACGACTCCTTCCCGGGGCAGTCGCCGGGTGTTTCGCTCAGAGGCACCGTCACGAATCGGTCGAACCGGATGGTGTCGCCCTTCTGTGCCACGAACTGGACCCCGCACACACGGTGGAAAGTGTCCTGACACTTCCCTCTCAGAGCCTCCCTCAGCGGGGCCAGGGCGTCGGTTAGGGTATTTATCCAGCCTAATTATGAATATTCATTACAATGGGCTTCTTAGCTGACAGAAAACCAGCACGTTTCCCGTAAATAGTTTGCATGGCTCTGCCTCTTTCTGGGCCGGACGCTCCCCCCAGGAGTACCGGGACAACTTCCACTTCAAGGAGCTGCATTTCCTGCTGGCCGACGCCCTGGCCACGCTGGGGAAAAAACACCTAAAGCTGCGCGTGGAGCAGGACCTGAGACTTGTGCTCCCTGGTTTTCCCTGGATGAGCTGTTTGCTTCATCTTATGGCTTTGATAAAGGTTTATCTAATTGGTAATCAATTATTGGGTCCTTTTCCTTATCAGGGCACTCTATTAGAATCACACCCAGATAACCCACAATATGGCTCCCCAGGAAAATAAAAATCATTTATTGAAAGAGGCAGGGCCAAGCTAATTATTTACAGGTATTGTTCTGGTTTTCTGTTAGCTAAGAAGCCCATTTTAATGAATATTCATAATTAAGGTGGATAAATTCCCCGGGGCAAATCCCCCCAGAGCCACAGGAGCAGGAGAGATCCGCTGGGAGCCCGAGCTGATCAAGAATTCCGGCTTTGGGATCCCTCCCGTTCTGTCCGGGAGTTCACTGCAGCTGATTTCAGTACCAGGGGCTGGGGGGACACCGGAGATACTTGGGGGGCAGAGGGGGCTGTGGGATTGGGGTCTGGGGGGACACTGGGGGTGTCACCAGAATGGGATTGAGGTCCTGGGGTGCTCTGGGGGAAAGTGAGGGGGGACAGGGAATGGTGGGAGTGGGGTCTGGGGCCATGGGGGACTCTGGGGGACACTGGGGGGGAATGTGACGTGGGATTGGAGTCCTGGGGTAGCTGGGGGACCCTGGAGGACACTGGGGACACTGGGGGACACGGGGGGACATGAGACTGGGGTTCACAGGGCTCTGGGGGTCAGCAGGGAGGGCCTGGGAGTGTAACCGGGGCCATGGGAGGGCTGGGGGACACTGCAGGGGGCAGGGGGTGATCCCCGGGTTTGTTTGCCCGAGGTGTTTCCAAAAGAACCCTTTGGATCCCAACCCATCACCTCCAGGGATCACTGAGAGGGGCAGCACTGCCGCGGGTTCCTGGCAGATGGATTTGCTGAGCCACCACGCCACCACGGATTCAGGTGTCTCCTGGGGTTGTGGATCCTGTTTTTAGGGGTGCAGAACTTCTGCTGCCGCCCCAACAAGGCCGGAGAAGTCACCCAGGAGCTCCCCAAGGAGATCCTGGCCAGGCTCGGGGTGCCCCCAGGGGTGTCACCTGAGAGGGGAGCCCATCTGGGGTCTGAGGTGTGACAGCAGCTCAGGGAGCAGTGGGGAGTGGGGCTGGGGGGCACTGGGGGCACACGGGGAGGTGGGATTGGGGTCCTGGGGGCTGAGCAATGAGAGAGAGAAGAGAAAGTTTCAGTTCCCCTGCAGGACCTGGGTGGGGCTTAAAGACTGACTGGGGAAAAAAAAAACATCGAAGGTGTAAAAGTGTGGGCAGAGCAGGGCAAAGGTGGGCAGGAGCTGCGGAGAAAGGGACAAAGGGAGCTCCAGGGAGTTCCCTTTTTGGCAAGTTCTGCAACAGAGAAGGAGCAGCAGCGCCGGCCAAAAGCGAAAGTTCAAGACGAGGTCTGTTGTCTGGGTTTTTGCTGTTCTCCTCTGTCTCTTTAAGAAGTTTTTTTCTAAAGTTCTATTTTCAGCCTTCCGTGTTTACCTTTTGCAGTGGGGTCAGACAGGATTTTACATCAACAACTTCCTTGCTATTGTAACGGTACAACCACGTTTACACTCTTCTCATGAGGAGGAGACTGCTGACGGACTGTTGGGTTACCCAGTGTGGTTGGAGAGGAACGTTTTCTTCCTCCAATCCACGGTCACTGCTGGAATTCTATAAATGTTGAAGTTTGTAAATAAACCGTCTCTTTTTTTCTTCCTCAGACGTTCTTGATCAGCTCGGGCTCACAGTGGATCTCTCCTGCTCCTGTGGCTCAGGGGGACTTTGCCATGGGGAATTTATCCAGCCTAATTATAAATATTCATTGAAGTTGGTTTCTTAGCTAATACAGAAACAGCATTTTTTTCTGGAAATCATTTCTGTGGATCCCTCACTTTCAGGACATCCTCCTGTTGTCCTGGAGAGTTCATAAAAAGGGACCTGGGGCTCATCTTCACTGAGTGCTGCAGTATCTCTGATGACCTCGCCTTGAACTTTCACTTTCAGCTGGCGCTGCTCCTTCTGTGTCACAGAGCTTGTCCAAAACCACACTGGAGTTCCCTTTAACTCTTTCTCCACTGGTTCCAGACACATTTATTGTCCCGTGGAAATACTTTTACACCTTTTATCGTTTTTGCTGCTCAGCCTTCCAGCCCTACTCAGCACCTCCAGCGTGTGGGGAAAAGCCACGCTATGGAAAGCCAGGAGTCCACAGAGCAGCCTTGAAACTTTATTCCAGTGCAGGGACAGAGTTTCCACAACAGCCAAACCCCCATGGGGTTCTGTAGTGGTTTGAGGCAAATTTGGGAGGAGAACTCCTTGGGAAACCCTCCCTCCCCTCCCCGAACCGGTTTGGGAGAAAACTCCTCAGAGAGAAGTGGAAAGAAATCCGTTTATTGAACTGGCAAAGCGCTCCCCAGGAGAATGAATTGAACAATACCAGATGGCAAGGACCTCGTGGCACTCTGGGTAGATGACAAATTAGGACAGAAGTCCCTCTGGTAGGTGATTCCTCTGCTCTCAGTTCTTTCTGGCACTGGTGAAAGTTGCTGCACAGGGTGGATCCCGGTGGGTCCCAGGTGCAAGTTCCCCCCAGAGCGCCCCCTAGGTCCTCAGTCGGGGGGAGGTTTAAACAGTTTCAACGAAGTTGAAAAAGGAAAAAAAAGCAAAAAAAACCAAAAAAAAACCAAAAAAAAAGCAATGCGAAGCTATGCTAAGCTACCCTAGCTAACTACCAAGCAAAAGCAAAAGTTAGAGAGAAAGCAAAAAAAAAAAAAAAAAAAAAAAAATCCTCTCTGTCTCATGTCTGTGTGTTATTTTTCTGTGACTATTAAAAAGCAGCCCGGCAGAGAGAGGTTTCTGAAAACAGACTGTGCACTTCTCCCCCGGTTTTACTCTCAGAGCCAATATGAAAGGCACAGAGTGTAATACCCAGCGTAAACAGACGATTGGGGATACAACATCGTGACGTCACCCCAGGACAGGTTCCTCTCTCGAGGTTTTGGAGGACGCAGCCTCCTTCCATCCCCAGCTCTCAGCCGCACGCTGCCCTCTCCCTTTCCCCATCAGCTGAACGGGGCTGCTGGGAAGGTGCAGCCCTCCCAAACCACCTTCCCCACACCCCACCTTGGACCTGTCATTTTCCCCCAAAGTCCAGAAGTTCAGGCAGTCTGGGATGGACTGGTTGGACTGGTTGGACTTTGTGGGGACCCGTTTCACCCATCACCCTCAAGTTCAGGAGTTCAAACTTTCTGCTCAAACCACCAGGGTCCTGTGAAAACCTTCACCTCTGTAGAGACATCCAGACCCGTTTTGAAGAAAATGACGCCCATTTCTCCTAAAGATCCCATCCCAATGAGACATTTTTTAAAGGCACCACTGCCCATCTTTCCAATGAAATCATTCCCTGTGAGGGTGCTGAGACCCCGGTGCAGGTTTCCCAGAGAAGCTGCGTCTGCCCCTGGATTCCTGGCTGTGTCCCAGGGCAGGTTGCGGTGCCTGGAGCAGCCTGGCGCAGGGGAAGCTGTCCCTGCCCGGTGCCTGGCCGTGTCCCAGGGCAGGTTGGGGTGCCTGGAGCAGCCTGGCGCAGGGGAAGCTGTCCCTGCCCACGGCAGCGCTGGCACCGCAGGCGCTTTAAGGTCGCTCCATCCCAAACCATTGCAGAGCCCCGGGGCCGGGATGGGCAGCGCCACCAGCTCGTGCTGCCGCCTGCTGGGGGCACCCGGAACTGCAGCTGGGGCCGGCGCATGTGCAGTGCCGCTGTTGAACCCCGCTCGCTGCTGCCCTCCGGTGGGCGATTCTCGAACTGCAACTCCCAGAATCCCCAAATCCCAGAGGGGGTGGGGCTGGAAGGGGCCCGAGCGGGCACCTGGGCCAAGCTCCCAGCTCGGGCAGTGTCATCCCTGAGCACAGGGGTGGGTCCTGATAGAGAGAGACGTTCCCAGCAGTGTTGGTGTGGGGAGCAACATCGAGCCCTGCTTGGGAATTGCCCCTTTTTGCTGGTGTGACAGAATTCTTTAATGGAATTGTTTTGAAAGGATTTTTGATAGAATGGCTTTGCATTATGGCCACAGCGGTCACAGTGGCTGTGGCTCAAGGAGTCTTGGTGATGATAGTGGCCTTGGTGGTTGTAATGACCATGGTGGCCATGGTGGCCACAGTGACCACAGTGACCTCGGTGACGTTGGTGGCCTGGTGGCTCAGAGGATCCCAGTGGCCACTGCCAGGGCTGTGGTGGCCAGGAAGAACCCTCCAATGTTGAAGGGGGCCACAGGGACACTCCCACCTGGGGGACAAAGAGGGGCATCAGGGGGACCATGGGGGACAAAGAGGGGGTTGGGGACGGCCATAATGGGGGTTTGGGGTGATAGGAGAGATGGGGGCCATGAGGTGACAGGTGAGATGATTTTGGAGGGTTACAGGGGCCAGGGAGGTCAGGGGGTCATAGTGGGCTTAGGGGTCACAGGGGTCAGGGGAGTCAGGGGGTGCCAGGGGGTGCCAGGGGTTCAGGGAGTGCCATGGGGGGTCCCGGCCCACCCACGTCCAGAACACAGGGCCTGTCCCCACCACACTGCCTTGGGTGGGGGAGGGAAAGGGTGTCCCTGTCCCTCTCCCTCTCCCTCTCCCTTTTCCTGTCCTCGCCTGAGGACAGTGAATTCCCTGTCCCCTCCCAGATCTGGGTGTCCCCATCCCTGTGCCCTGTTATGGGTGTTCCTGTCCCTGTGCCCTCAATGGGTGTCCCCAGACTTGATGTCCCCAGCTCTGAGTGTCCCTGTCCTTGTCCCCAGCACTGGGTGTCCTTGTCCCACCACCCACAGTGGATGTCCATGTCCCCCATCCGCACTGAGTGTCACTGTGTCCCCTGTGCCCTGTTGTGGGTGCCCCCATGCATACCACGGGTGTCCCCACCCTCCCAGGGTGTCCCTGTTGGTGTGAATTTCAGCCACTCGCAGTTGTAGTTGCTGAAGGTCCCATTGGAGTGGAGCCAGATCTCTGTCTTGTCCCCGTTTTGGATGACTTTGGTGACATTGAAGGTTTCGAAGGGCGGGACCAGCACCTCCCGCTCATCAGGAAATCTGGAGAAATTCTGGATGTCCACGCCATAGGCTGTCTCCATCTTGAACACCGTGCCTATCTCAAAATCCTCAGCGCTATCTCTGCAAAGCGACGTCGGTGTGAATTGACCGAACCGGACCCTCTGGCCTTGCTCTGCCGTGAACTGGGTCCAGCTCACGATGCGGAACACACAGCGACACTCGGGTTTCTCTGCCTCCCTCAGAGTGGCCAGGGCATCGGTCAGCAGGAAATGCAGCGTTTTGAAGTGGAAGTTGTCCCGGTACTCACTTTCCCCCAGGGCACCCCAGGACCCCAATCCCATTCCTGTGACTCCCCCAGTGCCCCCCCAGACCCCAATCCCACAGCCCCCTCTGCCCCCCAAGTGTCCCCAGTGCCCCCCCAGCCCCCAATACAGAAATCAGCTGCAGTGAACTCCCAGACAGAACAGGAGGGATCCCAAAGCCGGAATTCTTGATCAGCTCAGGCTCCCAGTGGATCTCTCCTGCTCCTGTGGCTCAGGGGGGACTTATCCAGCCTAATTACAAATATTCATTAAAATGGACTTCTTAGCTTACACAAAACCACCTCGTTTCATGAACAACTTGGGTGGCTCTGCCACTTTCAGGAAATCGTTTTTATTGCCCTACAGTCACAAAAATGGTGTTTCTCAGTGTGGTTTTCACTGAATGCCCCAATATCTCAGGTGGTCTCACCTTGAAGTTTCACTGTGGGCAGGTGCTGCTCCTTCTGTGGTGCAGAACTTGTGAAAAAACCCTCACTGGGGCTCCCTTTATCTCTTTCACCACCTTTACCCAGCTGTGCCCACACTTCAAGATCCTTTGATGTTTTTTCCCAGTCAGTCTTTAAGCCCAGCCCAGCACCTGCAGGGGAGCTGAAACTTTCTCTTCTCTCTCTCATTGATCATCTCCCAGAACCCCAATCCCACCGCCCCGTGTGCCCCCAGTGCCCCGCAGCCCCACTGCCCACTGCTCCCTGAGCTGCTGTCACACCTCAGACCCCAAATGGGCTCCCCTCTCAGGTGACACCTCTGGGGGCACCCCGAGCCTGGCCAGGATCTCCCTGGGGAGCTCCTGGGTGACTTCCCTGGCCTTGTTGTGGTGGCATCAGAAGTTCTGCACCCCAAAAAAAGGGATCCCCCAACCCCAGGAGACAACTGAAGCCGTGTCGGCGTGGTGGCTCAGCAAATCCATCTGCCAGGAACCTCCGGCAGTGCTGCCCCTCTCAGTGATCCCTGGAGGTGATGGGTTGGGATCCAAAGGGTTCTTTTGGAAACACCTCGGGCAAACAAACCTGGGGATCACCCCCTGCCCCCTGTCATGTTCTCCACCCCTCCCACGGCCCCAGTCACACTTCCAGGCTCACCCTGCTGCCCCCTAGGACCCTGTGAACCCCAGTCCTGTGTCCCTCAGTCTCCCTCACTTTCCCCCAGCGTCCCCCAGGTACCCCAGGACTCCAATGCCACATGAAATTCCCCCCCAGGGTCCTCCCAGTGTCCCCAAAGACCCAAATCCCACAGCCCCCTGTGCCCCCCAAGTGTCCCCAGTGTTCCCCGAGCTCCTGATACCAAAATCAGCCGCAGTGAACTCCCGGACAGAACGGGAGGGATCCCAAAGCCGGAATTCTTGATCAGCTCGGGCTCCCAGCCGATCTCTCCTGCTCCTGTGGCTCAGGGGGACTTTGCCCCAAGGAATTTATCCACCCTAATTATGAATATTCATTAAAATGGGCTTCTTAGCTAACAGAAAACCAGAACGATACCTGTAAATAGTTAGCTTGGCCCTGCCTCTTTCAATAAACAATTTCTTTTTCCCTGGAGCGATAAAATGCGTTATCTGGGTGTGATTCTAACAGAGTGCCCTGATAAGGATAAGGACCCAATGATTGATTGCCAATTAGGTAAACCTTTATTAAAACCATAAGTGGAAGCGAGCAACGCGCTGGGAAAGCCGGAGAGCACAAATCTCAGCTCGCGCTGCACACACAGCTTTTGGAGTTTTCCCCACAATTTCCCATTTTTGTAACTTTTTGTTTTGACCCTTGGTCGCTCCTCAGGTTTTCCCATATTTGTTCATCGTTGAGTCTTCCAACTCCGGGAGTCTGGGGTCTTCTGCCCTCTCACGGTGGTCGGTGGATGAAGTCTCTCCTCTTCCTCGCAGCACATCCCTGGGACTTCCCGCTGTGGTCACCACAGTTTCACCAAATCTCCCGTTTTCTCCCTTTCTTCATGTCCTGTGATACAAATTTACATTTCATTATCCTCCACCAAGGTCGGGGTCTAACTTTTTTGTTTCTGCAGTTTCTGCAACTTATGCTTATTACTTAATATCCTCTAGGTATTTACAATTTCTGCAGCTTGCTGAACAGCCCCTACATATTTGTAATTATTAACTATAACAACACAAATTACCTAAATCATTAATTTCATTTATAACTGTCCTCCCCTTTTCTTAATTAATTAATTAATTAGTGTTAATTCACTAATTATTTTATTTGTATGATCATATAATTTGTATGATCATTTACTAATTTCTATGATCATATATAACTTTTGTTAATACTCTACTGTAATGCTGATCAATTATACCGGTTGTGAATTACAGCTCTGGCTTAAAGCTCATCCCTATAAACACCCCAAGGTCGTGTTCTGTTCTCGTCGTGGGTTTGCTTTTTGCTTAAATTCTTTTAGGTTTTTTTTTCTCTATCTTTACGTGGGTCTCAAATTTGATGATGAGTGTGCTATGAAAATTGATTCCATCCTATTCCCCGCCCAAACAGTTTGGTCACACCAATTACAAACAGGAATAATGGAGTTTGATTTTTTTTTTTTTTAATTTGCCTTAGTTTATTTTCCTCAGGGATTGCAGTTATATTGTGACACGCTGTGATGTTTCCCCCCACGTCATTTAACACATCGAATGCTATGACATTTACAAACTCCCGTGCTAAAGTCGGCTGGGCATCCCAAGTGGCAGAGTCAGAACTCCCAGCAGCATTCCCCACTTCAGAAACCCTCTGCCTTCCCCGACGTCTCCGCTTTTGCTTTCCGGAGCCTGGATTTCCATCTTCTCGGCAGCAAGGAAATTCTTCAGGGGTGCCTGGGAGTGACTGCTGGTTTAAATGTCTTTTCTTCTACTTATCTTTCATGTTTCATTTGTTCTGCCCAGTAAAGAACTCGGGAGTATTTTCAGCACATTATTATTATTATTATTATTATTATTATTATTATTATTATTATTATTATTATTATTTCAGCTTGGGTATCCAATTGACCCCTCACCCCGTTTACAACTAATTGCCACCACTCAGAAAATCCCTCTTCAAGTCTCCCTATTTGTACAGCCAGGTATAATGTTTATTTTGTTATCTCCAGCTCTTCTCTTCCACAGGGAGGGCACAACCCCTTAGGAAAATATCCTGCCCTACAGTGACTCCGCCACTTTTCTTTAAAGCTCGCCTTTACACAGCCTTTTCCCACAATAATACCATTCACAACTTAAGCTTTTTGGTTTACTTTGTTTACTCTTCCTCTCCTCCTGCCTCACACATCTTGCTTTTCCCACTTCGGCTGCCAACACTCTCGCCTCCCCTTTCACTTTCCTCATCCCTCTTACACTTTCTGCACTTCCCTCAATGAATCTTGTATCCCCCACCCTTGCCATCACCCTTCTGTAACTTTTCTCATTTCCTTCGTGTGCCTTCTACCCCTGAGCACATCCTCAAGCTATTCCTAAGCCTTTCCAACCAGTCCGTGGGGGGGATTTATCCTTTTTCTGGTGTTCACTAAAAGCCTTGTTAATATCCTGTCCCCCCGGGACTGCCTCCCGTATCCCTTGTCAACGGGACATTCACAGAGCCTGTGCGTTCTGGTCCCATGAGAACTTCCCTTAACGGCAAAGGCTGAACCCTCCTCGTGTTAATTTTGCCCTTTGCACCTTACTTCTTGTTTGCCTGGGCGATGGGACAGCCTTTTGCTCAGACCCGTGGGTAAACAACTTTCGGATTCTTGGTGGGGCGGGGTAGGGAAGCAGCAGGTAAAGGTTTGAGGATGGGGAGGGTCAGGTTGTCCAAGGGGTCGCAATCCTCTTTTTTTTTAGATTTCCCTTGTTTTCTCAGGACCAATGGGAACAATGAAGGTGGGTTGGTTTTTTTTTGCAATTTCTGCAACAGAGAAGGAGCAGCGCCTGCCAAAAGCGAAAGTTGGAGGTGAGGCCATCTGGGATACTGGGATGCTCAGTGAGAACTGTCATGGGGGATAATTCATGTTTTCATAATACTCGTTGTTACAGTAAATATAGTTTATAGAAAAGCCAGAAGGATCCCCCCCCTCCCCCCGCCGCCTCCGCCCAAAGCAAAGGGCCTGGAAAGTTTCACAAGAACCATCTCCAGCTCTGGGAAGAAGACAAAGAAACTACAATTCCAATAGAAGGAGAAAAAATAGCCAGGATGGAGGTGATCAACCCCTGATGACTCCGAGATGGTTTCTTACCAGGACCATCCAAATCGCCCGGGAATCCCATTCACCCAGGAAGTCTTTTGAGACAGCAAAACCGGTCCCTAGACCTTTCAACATCCAGGGGCACCTGGACCCGAGACAAGCCTGGACATGTATAATTTTAAAATCACGTAGTCCAGAACCAGGAGGGGTATAAAAGCTGACTGGTTTGGGCTCGGGCTTTCGTGAAACCACGGGGGACGTGGCGCGGCAGAGGTCACGTCGGTCAGATTCACCCAGAGCTAACTCTGTTCCTTGGGCGCTGGCTTTGTCATTTGCTTGTCCGAAATCATCCTTGGCAAATAAATTGTTTTTCGTTGAGATTGGCTTTCTAAATTTATAACAGAATCACACCCTGTAACCGCACTTTATGACACTCCTGGGCAATAAAAATCATTTCTTGAAAGAGGCAGAGCCATGCTAATTATTTATGGGGAAAGTGCTGGTTTTGTGTTAGCTAAGAAGCCCATTTTAATGAATATGCATAATTCTGGTGGATAAATTCATTATGGCCCCCTCTGACCCCGACACGTCAGGGCCCCCCTGTCACCCCTGTCCCTCCCCCCATGGTCCGCCTGGTGCTTTCATGACCTCCCCTCCACTTATGGTCCTCTGGACCCCCCTCTTTGTGTCCCTACGTGGGAGCCTCTCCAGGAACTCTTCCCACCTTTGGGGGCTTCTCCTGGTGACCCTGGCCATGGCAAAAGTCAGCAGAGCCCTCTGAGCCACGAGGCCATCAAGGTCTCTGTGGTCTTGGAGGCTACTGTGGCCACCATGGTCAGGAAGGTCACTGGCACCCACAGAAAAATGACACCACCAAGGCTACCGAGGCCATGGTGGCCACTGTGGTCACGTTGGCCACTGTGACCACTCTGGACATTGGAACCACCATGGCCACTATGTCCACTGTGGTCACCGTGACCGATGAGGCCATGGTGGCCACGGTGGCTGCCATGGTCACTGTAGCTACTGAGGCCACTGTGGCCGTTGTGGTTACCAAGGTGACCAAGGTCACCATGGTCACCGTAATTACTGAGGCCACCATAGTACTGTGGTTACTGTGGTTACCAAGGTGACCAAGGTCACCATGGCCACCGCGGCCACTGGGGCCTCCATGTCACAGTGACAGGGGGTCCATCCTGGGGAATCCCCTCCAAGAGCTGCTCAGGAGGGAGCAGCACAAGGCCAGCAGGATCAGCCAGGGCTGGACTGGAGCTGCCAGGACAGCCCAGGACAGCCCAGGACAGACCGGTCAGCCCGGACAGCAGACACCAGGCAGTGCCTGGGGCCAGTTGGTCACTTCCTGCCAGAGGTGTTTGGGAGTGGCAATATCACCGCCGCCTCCTAAAGCTGCCTGGCTGCCTCGCCTGATGGATCAAAAAAAATGTTGCTTGCTTGCCTGGAGTTTAAAAAATGTATCAAAGATTTAATCCCTGCTCGTCTGGCTTATCAAAAGTTTATCAAAATTTGCTGCTGGCTCACCTGATGTATCTGCTGCAGCTCATATAGCAGCTTTCCTGCAGGGCACCTCATTTGATAAAATAAAGCATTTCCTGGTGTTTTTGTGTAAGCTTTATTTTCCAAACCTTCATCTTCAGAGAGGCAACAGAAAAACCCTCCTCCCTTTTTCCTCTGCATTCTCTTTTCACTTCACTCACCAAGGACCTGGAGGGGCTGGAGCATGCCCAGAGAAGGGACGGAGCTGAGGAGAGGTCTGGATCGCCAGGAGTGGCTGAGGGAGCTGTGGGGTGCCGCTCAGAGCAATTAAAAACAGATAAATTATCAGTTTGGGGCCAGTTCCAAAGTTCCTGATTTGAGGCAATGCAACAGAAGAAACATTGGAAGGAAAAAATAGAAAAACAGAAGAGAGAGAAAAAAAGCAAACTGAAATAAGGGGGACAGAAGCACCCTCACCCATTTATTTATGCAAAAGCCTGATGTTTTGCTCAGAAATCTCTTTTTCCTTTCAAATCAGGAGATTTTCCCTCTTTAGCCCGCACACCTCCTGCACTGGCTGTGCCGCTGCAGTTTGGGAATCGCCCACCGGAGGGCAGCAGCGAGCGGGGTTCAACAGCAGCATTGCGCATGCGCCGGCCCCAGCTGCAGTTCCGGGTGCCCCCAGCAGGCGGCAGCACGAGCTGGCGGCGCTGCCCATCCCGGCCCCGGGGCTCTGCAATGGTTTGGGATGGAGCGACCTTAAAGCGCCTGCGGTGCCAGCGCTGCCGTGGGCAGGGACAGCTTCCCCTGCGCCAGGCTGCTCCAGACACCCCAACCTGCCCTGGGACACGGCCAGGCACCGGGCAGGGACAGCTTCCCCTGCGCCAGGCTGCTCCAGGCACCCCAACCTGCTCTGGGACACGGCCAGGCACCGGGCAGGGACAGCTTCCCCTGCGCCAGGCTGCTCCAGGCACCCCAACCTGCCCTGGGACACGGCCAGGCACCGGGCAGGGGCAGCTTCCCCTGCGCCAGGCTGCTCCAGGCACCCCAACCTGCCCTGGGACATGGCCAGGGCCCGGGTAGCCTCAGCTTCTCTGCGAAACCTGCACTGGGACCTCATCACCCTCACAGGGAAGGATTTCATTGGAAAGATGGGTGGTGATGCCTTTGAAAGCAACTCAGTGGGTTTTGGGAGTCTTAGGGAGAAATGGGTGTCAATGTCTTCAAAATGGGTCTGGATATCTCTACAGAGGTGAAGCTTTTCACAGAACTCTCATGGTTTGAGCAGAAAGTTTGAACTCCTGAACTTGAGGGGTAATGGGTGAAACGGTTCTCCACAAAGTCCAACCAGTCCATCCCAGACAACCTGAACTTCTGGGCTTTGGGGGAAAATGACAGGTCCAAGGTGGGGTGTGGGGGAGGTGGTTTGGGAGGGCTGCACCTTCCCAGCAGCCCCGTTCAGCTGATGGGGAAAGGGAGAGGGCAGCGTGCGGCCGAGAGCTGGGGATGGAAGGAGGCTGCGTCCTCCCAAACCTCGAGAGAGGAACCTGTCCTGGGGTGACGTCACGATGTTGTATCCCCAATCGTCTGTTTACTCTGGGTATTACACTCTATGCCTTTAATACTGGCTGTGAGAGAAAAACCGAGGGAGAAGTGCACAGTTTGTTTTCAGACACCTCTCTCTGCCGGGCTGGTTTTTAATAGTCACAGAAAAATAACACACAGACATGAGACAGAGAGGATTTTTATTTTTATTTTGCTTTCTCTCTAACTTTTGCTTTTGCTTGGTAGTTAGCTAGGGTAGCTTAGCACTGCTTCGCATTGCTTTTTTTTTTTTTTCTTTTTTTTTTGCTTCTTTTCCTTTTTTTTTCCTTTTTCCACTTCTTTGAAACTGATTAGACCTCCCCCAGACTGAGGACCCGGGTGGGCTCTGGGGGGAGCTTGCACCTGGGACCCACCGGGATCTCCCTTGTGCAGCAACTTTCACCAGCACCGGAAAGATCTGAGAGCAGAGGAATCACCTACCAGAGGGACTTCTGTCTGAATTTGTCATCTACCCAGAGCTCCACGAGGTTCTTGCCATCTGGTATTGTTCAATTCATTGTCCTGGGGAGCGCTTTGCCAGTTCAATTGTCTTGGTTTGGAAAGACAGGTATCTGCCAGGGAAACTGAGGTTCCCCTAGGATGGAGAATACCAACCCCTCTCACCCCGCTGAATTATAATTTTGCAATCAAGGGCTCTCAGGCAAAGATGTTGGGAATAGGAATAACAGTTCTTTACTAGGAGGTATTAACAATACAAATATGATAGGAAACAAAACCACCCAACCAAACAAACAAATAAACAAATAAACAATAATTTTAGAAGAAAACCCTGACAGAGTTAGAGTTTCAATCTGACCCTGTGATTCAGGATGTTGAAAAAACAGTCCAAACGTAAACAGTCCAAACACTTCTGGAGTGGCAGACGTGATCCTCTTGGAGCAGAGATGATTCTGCGAAGAAAAACCGGTTCAGGGGCGGCGAGGAGGGAGACAGGATGACCAGCACAGGAGACGAAGAAGATCTTGCCACACCGCAGCAAAGGAAGCGCCGAGCACCCAGCTCCTGCAGCAGGGCAGAACCGGCGACTCCCGGCCATCTCCCCTCCCCCCCACCCCCCACCACCGGGGCATGAGATGTATAGAAATGCAAATGCACCGCACAGGCTGGGGAAGGTAACAATGGCCTATCAAGGTGGGTCATCAGGCCCCAAAACAGATGTAAATAGAATATACAAAACCCGGCTCCACAACCCAGGACAGGGAGGCAGAAGTAACCCCCAAGTTGGGGATCAGGGACCCCAGGTTGTGTCCAGGGATCTCCTGGCCAGGAGTGCCTCCCCTCCCCCTGGGCTGGGCTGACCCCACTCCCCTCCCCAGTTCCTCACTGAGGAACCCTCCCTGTGTCTCCTCCATGTTCCCTCTGTGTCCCACACTGCTCCTGGTGGTCTCTCCCCTCCATGGCACCCCTGGTTCACAACCTGGCACTGCTGGCAATGACCGTGACCACCGTGGCCATCGAGGTGAAGCCCCTGGACATGGCCGAGGACTCCTTCGATGACCAGTACCAGGGCTGCCACCTGGCTATGACTGAGGCCTTGCCGGCCCTCAATCGCTCCGAGTTCCAGAAGAATCCTCTCTTTGCCCGGGTCTGGCCCAAGGCCGTGGCCAAGTGGCAGAGCAGCGGGTCCCCTCTGTCCCCTCTGGCATCCTCAGCCCAGGCCATCGCCCTCATGGCCTTCACTATGGACAACCTGTACCGGCAGTTCAACGCGGCCACGCGCGCGGCTGGGTGCTCCCCCCAGGAGTACCGGGACAACTTCCACTTCAAAACGCTGCATTTCCTGCTGACCGATGCCCTGGCCACTCTGAGGGAGGCAGAGAAACCCGAGTGTCGCTGTGTGTTCCGCATCGCGAGCTGGACCCAGTTCACGGCAGAGCAAGGCCAGAGGGTCCGGTTCGGTCAATTCACGCCGACGTCGCTTTGCAGAGATAGCGCTGAGGATTTTGAGATAGGCACGGTGTTCAAGATGGAGACGTGCTATGGCGTGGACATCCAGAATTTCTCCAGATTTCCTGATGAGGAGGAGGTGGTGGTCCCGCCCTTCGAAACCTTCAATGTCACCAAAGTCATCCAAAACGGGGACAAGACACAGATCTGGCTCCACTCCAATGGGACCTTCAGCAAATACAACTGCGAGTGGCTGAAAGGTGACACCACAGGGGACACCCTGGGGGGGATGGGGGCACCCCTGGGGCCATGGGGGCACCCATGACAAGGCACAGGGGACACAGGGACACTCAGTGGGGATGGGGGGCATGGACACCCACTGTGGGTGGGAGGACAAGGACACCCAGTGCGGGGGACAAGGACAGGGACACCCAGTGCTGGGGACAAGGACAGGGACACCCAGTGCTGGGGATACCAACTCCGGGGACACTGATTCAGGGCACGGGGACAGGAACACCCATGACAGGGCACAAGGATAGGGACCCCTAGATCAAGGAGGGGACAGGGAATTCACTGCCAGGCGAGGACAGGGACAGGGATAGGGACAGGGACACCCCCGTTCTGACCCTGTCCCTCCCCACCCAAGGCAGTGCTGTGGGGACGGGCCCTTTGTGCTGGACATGGGTGGGCTGTGATCCCCCATGGCACCCCCTGAACCCCTGGCACCCCTGACCTCTCTGACCTCTGTGACCCCTAAGCCCACCATGACCCCCCTGACCTACCTGGCCCCTGTACCCCCCCAAGACCTTGTCACCTGTCACCTCATGGCCCCCATCTCTCCTGTTACCCCAAACCACCATTATGGCCATCCCCAATCCCCTCTTTGTCCCCCATGGTCCCCCTGATGCCCCTCTTTGTCCCCCAGGTGGGAGTGTCCCTGTGACCACCTTCCACATTGGAGGGTTCCTCCTGGCCACCACAGCCCTGGCAGTGGCCACCGGGATCCTCTGAGCCACCAGGCCACCAACGTCACTGAGGTCACTGTGATCACTGTGGCCACCATGGCCACCATGGTCATTACAACCACCAAGGCCACTATCATCACCAAGACTCCTTGAGCCACAGCCACTGTGACCACTGTGGCCATTATGCAAAGCCATTCTATCAAAAATCCTTTCAAAACAATTCCATTAAAGAATTCTGTCACACCAGCAAAAAGGGGCAATTCCCAAGCAGGGCTCGATGTTGCTCCCCACACCAACACTGCTGGGAACGTCTCTCTATCAGGACACACCCCTGTGCTCAGGGATGACACTGCTCGAGCTGGGAGCTTGGCCCAGGTGCCCCCTCGGGCTCCTTCCAGCCCCACCCCCTCTGGGATTTGGGGATTCTGGCAGTTGCAGTTCTGGAATCTCCCACCGAAGGGCAGCAGCGAGCGGGGTTCAACAGCGGCACTGCGCATGCACCGGCCCCAGCTGCAGTTCCGGGTGCCCCCAGCAGGCGGCAGCACGAGCTGGCGGCGCTGCCCATCCCGGCCCCGGGGCTCTGCAATGGTTTGGGATGGAGCGACCTTAAAGCGCCTGCGGTGCCAGCGCTGCCGTGGGCAGGGACAGCTTCCCCTGCGCCAGGCTGCTCCAGACACCCTACCTGCCATGGGACACGGCCAGGCACCGGGCAGGGACAGCTTCCCCTGTGCCAGGCTGCTCCAGGCACCCCAACCTGCCCTGGGACACGGACAGGGCCCGGGTAGTCTCAGCTTCTCTGTGAAACCTGCACTGGGACCTCATCCCCCTCACAGGGAAGGATTTCATTGGAAAATGGGTGGTGATGCCTTTGAAAGCAACTCAGTGGGTTTTGGGAGTCTTAGGGAGAAATGGGTGTCAATGTCTTCAAAATGGGTCTGGATGTCTCTACAGAGGTGAAGGTTTTCACAGGACTCTCATGGTTTGAGCAGAAAGTTTGAACTCCTGAACTTGAGAGGTAATGGGTGAAACGGCTCCCCACAAAGTCCAACCAGTCCATCCCAGACTGCCTGAACTTCTGGACTTTGGGGGAAAATGACAGGTCCAAGGGGGGTGTGGGGGAGGTGGTTTGGGAGGGCTGCACCTTCCCAGCAGCCCCGTTCAGCTGATGGGGAAAGGGAGAGAGCAGCGTGCGGCCGAGAGCTGGGGATGGAAGGAGGCTGCGTCCTCCAAACCTCGAGAGAGGAACCTGTCCTGGGGTGACGTCACGATGTTGTATCCCCAATCGTCTGTTTACGCTGGGTATTACACTCTGTGCCTTTAATATTGGCTCTGAGAGTAAAACCGGGGGAGAAGTGCAGTTTGTTTTCAGAAACCTGTCTCTGCCGGGCTGGTTTTTAATAGTCACAGAGAGGATTTTTTTTTTTTTTTTTTTTTTTTTTTTTTTTTTTTTTTTTTTCTTTCTCTCTAACTTTTGCTTTTGCTTGGTAGTTAGCTAGGGTAGCTTAGCATAGCTTCGCATTGCTTTTTTTTTCTTTCTTTTTTTTTCCTTTTTTTTTTCTGTTTTTTCCTTTTTCAACTTCTTTGGAACTGTTCAAACCTCCCCCAGACTGAGGACCCAGGGGGGGCTCTGGGGGGAGCTTGCACCTGGGACCCACCGGGATCCTACCCTGTGCAGCAACTTTCACCAGCGCCGGAAAGAACTGAGAGCAGAGGAATCACCTACCAGAGGGACTTCTGTCCTAATTTGTCATCTACCCAGAACGCCACGAGGTTCTTGCCGTCTGGTATTGTTCAATTCATTCTCCTGGGGAGCGCTTTGCCAGTTCAATAAACGGATTTCTTTCCACTTCTCTCTGAGGAGTTTTCTCCCAAACCGGTTGGGGGAGGGGAGAGTTTCCCAAGGAGTTCTCCTCCCAAATTTGCCTCAAACCAATGCAGAACCCCACGGGGGTCTGGCTGTTGTGGAAACTCTGTCCCTGCACTGGAATAAAGTTTCAAGGCTGCTCTGTGGACTCCTGGCTTTCCATAGCGTGGCTTTTCCCCAACACGCTGGAGGTGCTGGGTAGGGCTGGAAGGCTGAGCAGCAAAAACGATAAAAGGGTGTAAAAGTATTTCCACGGGACAATAAACGTGTCTGGAACCAGTGGGGAAAGAGTTAAAGGGAACTCCAGTGTGGTTCTGGACAAGCTCTGTGACACAGAAGGAGCAGCGCCAGCTGAAAGTGAAAGTTCAAGGCGAGGTCATCAGAGATACTGCAGCACTCAGTGAAGATGAGCCCCAGGTCCCTTTTTGTGAACTCTCCAGGACAACAGGAGGATGTCCTGAAAGAGATGGAGCCATGGAAATGATTTCCAGGAAAATTTGCTCTTTCTGTATTAGCTAAGAAGCCAACTTTAATGAATATTTATACTTGGGATGGATAATCTCCTGTGGAAAAGCCCCCTGACCCACAGGAGCAGGAGAGATCTGCTGGGAGCCTGAGCTAAATGAGAATTCCGGCTTTGGGATCCCTCGCATTCTGTCCGGGAGTTCACTGCAGCTGATTTCGGTATCGGTGGCTGGGGGGACACCGGGGACGCTTGGGGGGCAGAGGGGGCTGTGGGACTGGGGTTTGGGGGGACCCTGGGGGAGTCACAAGAATGGGATTCTGGTCCTGAGGTGCTCTGGGAGAAAGTGAGCGGGGCATAGGGGATGGTGGGAGTAGGGTCTGGGGCCATGGGGGACACTGGGGGACACTGGGGGACACTGGGGGACACTGGGGGACATGGGACTGGGGTTCACAGGGCTCTCTGGGTCAGCAGGGGCGGCCTGGGAGTGTGACCAAGCCATGGGAGGGCTGGGGGACACTGCAGGGGGCAGGGGGTGATCCCCGGGTTTGTTTGCCCGAGGTGTTTCCCAAAGAACCCTTTGGATCCCAACCCATCACCTCCAGGGATCACTGAGAGGGGCAGCACTGCCGGGGGCTCCTGGCAGATGGATTTGCTGAGCCACCACGCCAACACGGGTTCAGGTGTCTCCTGGGGTTGGGGGATCCCTTTTTTTGAGGTGCAGAACTTCTCCTGCTGCCCCAACAAGGCTGGGTAAATCACCCAGGAGCTCCCCAAGGAGATCCTGGCCAGGCTTGGGGTGCCCCCAGGGGTGTCACCTGAGAGGGGAGCCCATTTGGGGTCTGAAGTGTGCCAGCAGCTCAGGGAGCAGTGGGGAGTGGGGCTGGGGGGCACTGGGGGCACACAGGGCGGTGGGATTGGGGTCCTGGGGGCTGAGCAATGAGAGGGAGAAGAGAAAGTTTCAGCTCCCCTGGAGGTGCTGGGTGGAGCTTAAAGACTGACTGGGGAAAAAAAAACATCGAAGGTGTAAAAGTGTGGGCAGAGCAGGGCAAAGGTGGGCAGGAGCTGCGGAGAAAGAGACAAAGGGAGCTCCAGGGAGTTCCCTTTTTGGCAAGTTCTGCAACACAGAAGGAGCAGCAGCGCCTGCCAAAAGCAAGAGTTCAAGGCGAGGATTGTTATCGGGGTTTTTGCTGTTCTCCTCTGTCTCTTTAAGAAGTTTTTTCCAAAGTTCTATTTTCAGCCTTCCATGTTTACCTTTTGCAGTGGGGTCAGACAGGATTTTACATCAACAACTTCCTTGCTATTGTAATGGTACAACCACGTTTACACTCTTCTCATGAGGAGGAAACTGCTGACGGACTGTTGGGTTGCCCAGGGCGGTTGGAGAGGAAGATTTTCTTTCTCCAATCCACGGTCACAGCTGGAATTCGATAAATGTTGAAGTTTGTAAATAAACCGTCTCTTTTTTTCTTCCTCAGACATTCTTGATCAGCTCGGGCTCCCAGCGGATCTCTCCTGCTCCTGTGGCTCAGAAGACTTTGCCATGGGGGGTTTATTCAGCCTAATTATAATTCATTAAAGTTGTCTTCTTAGCTAATACAGAAACAGCATTTTTCCTGGAAATGATTTCCATGGATCCTTCACTTTCAGGACATCCTCCTGTTGTCCTGGAGAGTTCATAAAAAGGGACCTGGGGCTCATCTTCACTGAGTGCTGCAGTATCTCTGATGACCTCGCCTTGAACTTTCACTTTCAGCTGGCGCTGCTCCTTCTGTGTCACAGAGCTTGTCCAGAACCACACTGGAGTTCCCTTTAACTCTTTCCCCACTGGTTCCAGACACGTTTATTGTCCCGTGGAAATACTTTTACACCCTTTTATCGTTTTTGCTGCTCAGCCTTCCAGCCCTACCCAGCACCTCCAGCGTGTCGGGGAAAAGCCACGCTATGGAAAGCCAGGGGTCCACAAAGCAGCCTTGAAACTTTATTCCAGTGCAGGGACAGACTTTCCACAACAGCCAGACCCCCGTGGGGTTCTGTAGTGGTTTGGGGCAAATTTGGGAGGAGAACTCCTTGGGAAACCCTCCCTCCCCTCCCCGAACCGGTTGGGGAGAAAACTCCTCAGAGAGAAGTGGAAAGAAATCCGTTTATTGAACTGGCAAAGCGCTCCCCAGGAGAATGAATTGAACATTACCAGATGGCAAGAACCTCGTGCTGCTCTGGGTAGATGACAAATTAGGACAGAAGTCCCTCTGGTAGGTGATTCCTCTGCTCTCAGATCTTTCCGGCGCTGGTGAAAGTTGCTGCACAGGGTGGATCCCGGTGGGTCCCAGGTGCAAGCTCCCCCCAGAGCCCCCCCTGGGTCCTCAGTCAGGGGGAGGTTTAAACAGTTTCAAAGAAGTTGGAAAAAGAAAAAAAGAAAAAGAAAAAAAGAAAAAAAGGGAAAAAAAAAAAAAAAAGCAATGCGAAGCTATGCTAAGCTACCCTAGCTAACTACCAAGCAAAAGCAAAATTTAGAGAGAAAGCAAAAAAAAAAAATAAAAAATCCTCTCTGTCTCATGTCTGTGTGTTATTTTCAGTCACTATTAAAAACCAGCCGGGCAGAGACAGGTTTCTGAAAACAAACTGTGCACTTCTCCCCCGGTTTTACTCTCAGAGCCAATATTAAAGGCACAGAGTGTAATACCCAGTGTAAACAGACGATTGGGGATACAACAGCGTGACGTCACCCCAGGACAGGTTCCTCTCTCGAGGTTTGGGGGACGCAGCCTCCTTCCATCCCCAGCTCTCGGCCGCACGCTGCCCTCTTCCTTTCCCCATCAGCTGAACGGGGCTGCTGGGAAGGTGCAGCCCTCCAAAACCACCTCCCCCACACCCCCCCTTGAACCTGTCATTTTCCCCCAAAGTCCAGAAGTTCAGGCAGTCTGGGTTAGACTGGTTGGACTTTGTGGGGACCCGTTTCACCCATCACCCTCAAGTTCAGGAGTTCAAACTTTCTGGTCCAAACCACCAGGGTCCTGTGAAAACCTTCACCTCTGTAGAGACATCCAGACCCGTTTTGAAGACAATGACACCCATTTCTCCTAAAGATCCCAACCCAATGAGACATTTTTTAAAGGCACCACCAGCCATCTTTCCAATGAAATCATTCCCTGTGAGGGTGCTGAGGGCCCGGCAGAGGTTGGCCAGATAAGCTGCAGCTGCCCGGACTCTGGCCTTGTCCCACGGCAGGTTGGGGTGCCTGGAGCAGCCTGGCGCAGGGGAAGCTGTCCCTGCCCGGTGCCTGGCCGTGTCCCAGGGCAGGTTGGGGTGCCTGGAGCAGCCTGGCGCAGGGGAAGCTGTCCCTGCCCACGGCAGCGCTGGCACTGCAGGCGCTTTAAGGTCGCTCCATCCCAAACCATTGCAGAGCCCCGGGGCCGGGATGGGCAGCGCCGCCAGCTCGTGCTGCTGCCTGCTGGGGGCACCCGGAACTGCAGCCTGGGGCGGCGCATGCGCAGTGCTGCTGTTGAACCCCGCTCGCTGCTGCCCTCCGGTGGGCGATTCCCGAACTGCAACTCCCAGCATCCCCAAATCCCAGCGGAGGTGGGGCTGGAAGGAGCCCGAGGGGGCACCTGGGCCAAGCTCCCAGCTCAGGCAGTGTCATCCCTGAGCATAGGGGTGGGTCCTGATACAGAGAGATGTTCCCAGCAGTGTTGGTGTGGGGAGCAACATTGAGCCCTGCTTGAGAATTGCCCCTTTTTGCTGGTGTGACAGAATTCTTTAATGGAATTGTTTTGAAAGGATTTTTGATAGAATGGCTTTGCATAATGGCCACAGTGGTCACAGTGGCTGTGACTCAAGGAGTCTTGGTGATGATAGTGGCCTTGGTGGTTGTAATGACCGTGATGGCCATGGTGGCCACAGTGACCACAGTGACCTCGGTGACGTTGGTGGCCTGGTGGCTCAGAGGATCCCGGTGGCCACTGCCAGGGCTGTGGTGGCCAGGAGGAACCCTCCAATGTGGAAGGGGGTCACAGGGACACTCCCACCTGGGGGACAAAGAGGGGCATCAGGGGGACCATGCGGGACAAAGAGGGGGTTGGGGACGGCCATAATGGGGGTTTGGGGTGACAGGAGAGATGGGGGCCATGAGGTGACAGGTGACAGGATTTTGGAGAGGTACAGGGGCCAGGGAGGTCAGGGGGTCATGGTGGGCTTAGGGGTCACAGGGGTCAGGGGAGCCAGGAGGTTCCATGGGTTCAGGGAGTGCCATGGGGGGTCCCGGCCCACCCACGTCCAGCGCACAGGGCCCATCCCCACAGCACTGCCTTGGATGGGGTGGGAAAGGGTCAGAATGGGGGTGTCCCTTTCCCTGTCCCTGTCCCTGTCCTCGCCTGGCAGTGAATTCCCTGTCCCCTCCCATATCTGGGTGTCCCCATCCCTGTGCCCTGTCATGGGTGTTCCTGTCCCCGTGCCCTGAATCAATGTCCCCAGAGTTGGTATCCCCAGCACTGCGTGTACCTGTCCTTGTCCCCAGCACTGGGTGTCCTTGTCCTCCCACCCACAGTGGGTGTCCATGCCCCCCATCCCCACTGAGTGTCCCTGTGTCCCCTGTGCCCTGTCATGTGTGTCCTCATGGCCCCAGTGGGTGTCCCCATCCCCCCCAGGGTGTCCCCTGTGGTGTCACCTTTCAGCCACTCGCAGTTGTAGTTGCTGAAGGTCCCATTGGAGCGGAGCCAGATCTGTGTCTTGTCCCCGTTTTGGATGACATTGGTGACATTGAAGGTTTCGAAGGGCGGGACCACCACCTCCTCCTCATCAGGAAATCTGGAGAAATTCTGGATGTCCACGCCATAACACGTCGTCACCTTGAACACCGTGCGTGCCCCAAAATCCTCAGCGCTATCTCTGCAAAGCGACGTCGGCGTGAATTGACCGAACCGGACCCTCTGGCCTTGCTCTGCCGTGAACTGGGTCCAGCTCGCGATGCGGAACACACAGCGACACTCGGGTTTCTCTGCCTCCCTCAGAGTGGCCAGGGCATCGGTCAGCAGGAAATGCAGCGTTTTGAAGTGGAAGTTGTCCCGGTACTCTTGGGGGGAGCACCCAGCCGCGCGCGTGGCTGCGTTGAACTGCCGGTACAGGTCGTCCATGGTGAAGGCCATGAGGGCGATGGCCTGGGCTGAGGATTCCAGAGGGGACAGAGGCGACCCGCTGCTCTGCCACTCGGCCACGGCCTTGGGCCAGACCCGGGCAAAGAGAGGATTCTTCTGGAACTCGGAGCGATTGAGGGCCGGCAAGGCCTCAGTCATGGCCAGGTGGCAGCCCTGGTACTGGTCATCGAAGGAGTCCTCGGCCATGTCCAGGGGCTTCACCTCGATGGCCACGGTGGTCACGGTCATTGCCAGCAGTGCCAGGGTGTGAGCCAGGGGGGCCATGATGGGGAGAGACCACCAGGAGCAGTGTGGGACAATGAGGGGACACAGAGGAGACACAGGGAGGGTTCCTCAGTGAGGAACTGGGGAGGGGAGTGGGGTCAGCCCAGCCCAGGGGGAGGGGAGGCACTCCTGGCCAGGAGATCCCTGGACACAACCTGGGGTCCCTGATCCCCAACCTGGGGATTACTTCTGCCTCCCTAACACCCCCCAGCCCCCCCAGGACCCCAATTCCAAACCCACAGTGCAATCTCCTCCTGCCCCCCACAGAAACCCAATCCTCCTCCTGTGATGGATGACAAATCCCCTCAGCCCTGCCAGGACCCCGACCCAAATCCTGGGGTCACTCCCTGAGCCCCCAGGTGTCCCCCTCGGCCCCTCCCCAGATCCCAACCCCACTCCCACCATCCCCCGGCCCCCCTCACTTTTCCCCAGAGCACCCCAGGACCCCAATCCCATTCCTCTGACTCCCCCAGGGTGCCCCCAGCCCCCGATACCGAAATCAGCCGCAGAGAAATCCCGGACAGAACGGGAGGGATCCCAAAGCTGGAATTCTTGATCAGCTCAGGCTCCCAGCGGATCTCTCCTGCTCCTGTGGCTCAGGGGGGACTCATCCAGCCTAATTATAAACATTCATTAGAATGGGCTTCTAAGCTAACACAAAACCAGCACGTTTTCCATAAACAACTTGCATGGCTGTGCCACTTTCAGGAAATCGTTTTTATTGCCCTGCAGTCACAAAAATGGGGTTTCTCAGTGTGGTTTTCACTGAGCGTCCCAACATCTCAGGTGGTCTTGCCTTGAACCCTGCTTTGGGCAGGTGCTGCTCCTTCTGTCTTGCAGAACTTGCCAAAAACCCTCTCTGCAGTTCCCTTTATCTCTTTCACCACCTTTACCCAGCTATGCCCACACTTCAAGATCCTTTGATGTTTTTTCCCAGTCTTTAAGCCCAGCCCAGCACCTCCAGGGCAGCGGAAACTTTCTCTTCTCTCTCTCATTGCTCAGCCCCCAGGACCCCAATCCCACCGCCCCGTGTGCCCCCAGTGCCCCCCAGCCCCACTCCCCACTGCTCCCTGAGCTGCTGTCACACCTCAGACCCCAAAGGGGCTCCCCTCTCAGGTGACACCCCTGGGGGCACCCCGAGCCTGGCCAGGATCTCCTTGGGGAGCTCCTGGGTGACTTCCCTGGTCTTGTTGGGGTGGCAGGAGAAGTTCTGCACCCCAAAAAACAGGATCCACAACCCCAGGAGACACCTGAACCCGTGTTGGCGTGGTGGCTCAGCAAATCCACCTGCCAGGAACCCCCGGCAGTGCTGCCCCTCTCAGTGATCCCTGGAGGTGATGGGTTGGGATCCAAAGGGTTCTTTTGGAAACACCTCTGGCAAACAAACCCGGGGATCACCCCCTGCCCCCTGCAGTGTCCCCCAGCCCTCCCATGCCCCCGGTTACACTCCCAGGCCCCTCTGCTGTCCCCCAGAGCCCCATGATCCCCCGTCCTGTGTCCCCCAGTGTCCCCCAGTGTCCCCCAGGTACCCCAGGACTCCAATCCCACATCAAATTCCCCCCCAGTGTCCACCCAGTGTCCCCCATGTCCCCAACCCCAATCCCACAGCCCCCTGTGCCCCCCAAGTGTCCCCAGTGTTCCCCGAGCTCCTGATACCGAAATCAGCCGCAGTGAACTCCCGGACAGAACGGGAGGGATCCCAAAGCCGTAATTCTCGATCAGCTCAGGCTCCCAGTGGATCTCTCCTGCTCCTGTGGCTCAGGGGGACACTGCCAGGAGGAATTTATCCACCAGAGTTTTTCATGTTCATTACAATGGGCTTCTTAGCTCGCACGAAACCAGCACAATATCCATGAATAATTTACATGGCTCTGCCTCTTTCAATAAACGATTTTTATTGTCCTGCAGAGCCATAAAAATGGGTTAATTGGGTGTGGTTCTCATAGAGTGCCCTGATAAGGATAAGGACCCAATAATTGATTGCCAATTAGGTAAACCCTTATTAAAACCATAAGTCGAAGTGAGCAGCGTGCAGGGAAAGCCCGAGAGCACCAGTCTCAGCTCACGCTCCACCCACAGCTTTTGGAATTTTCCCCACAATTTCCCATTTTTTTGACTTTTGGTTTTGCACACACCCCTTGGTCCCTCCCCATGTTTTCCCATATTTGGTCACAGTTGAGTCTTCCAACTCCGGGAGTCTGGGGTCTTCTGCCCTCTCACGGTGGTCGGTGGATGAAGTCTCTCCTCTTCCTCGCAGCACGTCCATGGGGACTTTCCACTGTGGTCACTATGGTTTCATCAAATCTCCTGTTTTCTCCCTTTCTTCATGTCCTGTGATACAAATTTACATTTCATTATCCTGCACCAAGGCCGGGCTCCAACTTTTCTGTTTCTGCAGTTTCTGCAACTTACAGTTATTGCTGAAAATCCTCTACGTATTTACAATTTCTGCAGCTTGCTGAACAGCCCCTACATATTTATAATTATTAACTATAACAACACAAATTACCTAAATCATTAATTCCATTTATAACAGTCCTCCCCTTTCTTAATTAATTAATTAATTAGTGTTAATTCACTAATTATTTTATTTATATGATCATATAATTTGTATGATCATTTACTAATTTGTATGATCATATATAACTTTTGTTAATACTCTACTGTAATGCTGATCAATTATACCGGTTGTGAATTTCAGCTCTGCCTTAAAGCTCATCTCTATAAACACCCCAAGGTCGTGTTCTGTTCTCGTCGTGGATTTGCTTTTTGCTTAAGTTCTTTTAGGTTTTTTTTCCTCTATCCTTACCTGGGTCTCAAATTTGATGATGAGTGTGCTATGAAAATTGATTCCATCCTATTCCCCGCCCAAACAGTTTGGTCACACCAATTAAAAAAAGGAATAATGGAGTTTGAATTTTTTTTTTTTTAATTTGCCTTAGTTTATTTTCCTCAGGGATTGCAGTTATATTGTGACACGCTGTGATGTTTCCCCCCACATCATTTAACACATCGAATGCTATGACATTTACAAACTCCCGTGCTAAAGTCGGCCGGGCATCCCAAGTGGCAGAGTCAGAACTCCCAGCAGCATTCCCCACTTCAGAAACCCTCTGCCTTCCCCGACGCCTCCGCTTTTGCTTTCCGGAGCCTGGATTTCCATCTTCTCGGCAGCAAGGAAATTCTTCAGGGGTGCCTGGGAGTGACTGCCGGTTTAAATGTCTTTTCTTGTACTTATCTTTCATGTTTCATTTGTTCTGACCAGTAAAGAACTCGGGAGTATTTTCAGCACATTATTATTATTGTTATTATTGTTATTATTATTATTATTATTATTATTATTATTACTTCAGTTTGGGTATCCAATTGACCCCTCACCCCATTTACAACTACTTGCCACCACTCATAAAATCCCTCTTCGAGTCTCCCTATTTGTACAGCCAGGTATAATGTTTGTTTTGTTATCTCCAGCTCTTCTCTTCCACAGGGAGGGCACAACCCCTTAGGAAAATATCCTGCCCTACAGTGACTCCGCCACTTTTCTTTAAAGCTCGCCTTTACACAGCCTTTTCCCACATTAATAGCATTCACAACTTAAGCTTTTTGGTTTACTTTGTTTACTCTTCCTCTCCTCCTGCCTCACACATCTTGCTTTTCCCACTGCGGCTGCCAACACTCTCGCCTCCCCTTTCACTTTCCTCTTCCCTCTTACACTTTCTGCACTTCCCTCGATGAATCTTGTATTCCCCTCCCTTGCCGCCACCCTTCTGTAACTTTTCTCATTTCCTTCGTGTGCCTTCTATCCCTGAGCACATCCTCAAGCTATTCCTAAGCCTTTCCAATCAGTCCGTGGGGGGGATTTATCCTTTTTCTGGTGTTCACTAAAAGCCTTGTTAATATCCTGTCCCCCCGGGACTGCCTCCCGTATCCCTTGTCAACGGGACATTCACAGAGCCTGTGCGTTCTGGTCCCATGAGAACTTCCCTTAACGGCAAAGGCTGAACCTTCCTCGTGTTAATTTTGCCCTTTGCACCTTACTTCTTGTTTGCCTGGGCGAAGAGACAGCCTTTTGCTCAGACCCGTGGGTAAACAACTTTCGGATTCTTGGTGGGGCGGGGTAGGGAAGCAGCAGGTAAAGGTATGAGGATGGGGAGGGTCAGGTTGTCCAAGGGGTCCCAATCCTCTTTTTTTTTAGATTTTCCTTGTTTTGTCAGGACCAATGGGAACAATGAAGGTGGGTTGGGTTTTTTTTTTGCAATTTCTGCAACAGAGAAGGAGCAGCGCCTGCCAAAAGCGAAAGTTGGAGGTGAGGCCATCTGGGATACTGGGATGCTCAGTGAGAACTGTCATGGGGGATAATTCATGTTTTCATAATACTCGTTGTTACAGTAAATATAGTTTATAGAAAAGCCAGAAGGACCACCCCCTCCCCTCGCCACCTCCCCCCAAAGCAAAGGGCCTGGAAAGTTTCACAAGAACCATCTCCAGCTCTGGGAAGAAGACAAAGAAACTACAATTCCAATAGAAGGGGAAAGAATAGCCAGGATGGAGGTGATCAACCCCTGATGACTCCGAGATGGTTTCTTACCAGGACCATCCAAATCGCCTGGGAATCCCATTCACCCAGGAAGTCTTTTGAGACAGCAAAACCGGTCCCTAGACCTTTCAACATCCAGGGGCACCTGGACCCGAGACAAGCCTGGACATGTATAATTTTAAAATCACGTAGTCCCGAACCAGGAGGGGTATAAAAGCTAACTGGTTTGGGCTCGGGCTTTCGTGAAACCACGGGGGACGTGGCGTGGCAGAGGTCACGTTGGTCAGTTTCACCCAGAGCTAACTCTGTTCCTTGGGCGCTGGCTTTGTCATTTGCTTGTCCGAAATCATCCTTGGCAAATAAATTGTTTTTCCTTGAGATTGGCTTTCTAAATTTATAACAGAATCACACCCTGTAACCCCACTTTATGACACTCCTGGGCAATAAAAATCATTTCTTGAAAGAGGCAGAGCCAAGCTAATTATTTATGGGGAAAGTGCTGGTTCTGTGTTAGCTAAGAAGCCCATTTTAATGAATACGCATAATTCTGGTGGATAAATTCATTATGGCCCCCTCTGACCCCGACATGTCAGGGCCCCCCTGTCACCCCTGTCCCTCCCACCATGGTCCGCCTGGTGCTCCCATGACCTCCCCTCCACTTATGGTCCTCCAGACCCCCCTCTCTGTGTCCCCTGGTGGGAGCCTCTCCAGGAACTCCCCCCACCTTTGGGGGCTTCTCTGGGTCACCATGGCCATGGCAACAGTCAGCAGAGCCCTATGAGCCATGAGGCCATCAAGGTCTCTGTGGTCTTGGAGGCTACTGTGGCCACCATGGTCAGGAAGGTCACTGGGCCCCGCAGAAAAATGACACCACCAAGGCTACCGAGGCCATGGTGGCCACTGTGGCCACTTTGGCCACTGTGACCACTCTGGACATTGGAACCACCATGGCCACTATGTCCACTGTGGTCACCGTGACCGATGAGGCCATGGTGGCCACGGTGGCTGCCATGGTCACTGTAGCTACTGAGGCCACTGTGGCCACTGTGGTTACCAAGGTGACCAAGGTCACCATAGTCACCGTAATTACTGAGGCCACCATAGTACTGTGGTTACCGTGGTTACCAAGGTGACCAACGTCACCATGGCCACCGCGGCCACTGTGGCCTCCATGGTCGCAGTGACAAGGGGTCCATCCTGGAGAATCCCCTCCAAGAGCTGCTCAGGAGGGAGCAGCACAAGGCCAGCAGGATCAGCCGGGGCTGGACTGGTGCTGCCAGGACAGCCCAGGACAGCCCAGGACAGACCGGTCAGCCCGGACAGCAGAGACCAGGCAGTGCCTGGGGCCAGTTGGACACTTCCCGCCAGAGGCGTTTAGGAGTGGCAATGTCACCGCCACCTCCTGAAGCTCTTTGGCTGCCTTGCTTGATGATCAAAAAAAATGTTACTTGCTTGACTGGAGTATAAAATATGTATCAAAGATTTAAACCTTGCTCATCTAGCTTATCAAAAGTTTATCAAAATTTTGCTGCTGGCTCACCTGATGAATTCACTGCAGCTCTTTTGACACCTTTCCTGCAGGGCGCCTCATTTCCTAAAATAAAGCATTTCCTGCTGTTTGTGTTCAAGCTTTATTTTCTAAACCTCCGTTTTCAGACTGGCAGTGGAGAAGCGCTCCTCCCTTTTTCCTCTGCACTCCCTTTTCACTTCACTCACCAAGGACCTGGAGGGACTGGAGAATGTCCAAAGGAGGGATGGAGCTGGGGAGGGGTCTGGACTGCCAGGAGTGGCTGAGGGAGCTGTGGGGTGCTGCTTAGAGCAATTAAAAAAGGACGAATGATCAGTTCGGGACCAGTTCCAAAGTTCCTGATTTGAGGCAATGCAATAGAAGCAGCATTGGAAAGAAAAAATAGTAAAACAAAAGAGAGTAAAAAATAAGGAAAAAAATAAATAAAGGAGACGGAGGCACCATCACCCAATAATTTAAGAAAAAGCCTGATGTTTTGCTCAGGAAACTCTTCTTCTTTCAAATCGGGGAATTTTCCCTCTTTAGCCCGCACATCTCCTGCACTGGCCGTGCCATTGCAGTTCGGGAATCGCCCACCGGAGGGCAGCAGCGAGTGGGGTTCAACAGCAGCACTGCGCATGCGCCGGCCCCAGCTGCAGTTCCGGGTGCCCCCAGCAGGCGGCAGCACGAGCTGGCGGCGCTGCCCATCCCGGCCCCAGGGCTCTGCAATGGTTTGGGATGGAGCGACCTTAAAGCGCCTGCGGTGCCAGCGCTGCCGTGGGCAGGGACAGCTTCCCCTGCGCCAGGCTGCTCCAGGCACCCCAACCTGCCCTGGGACACGGCCAGGCACCGGGCAGGGACAGCTTCCCCTGCACCAGGCTGCTCCAGGCACCCCAACCTGCCCTGGGACACGGCCAGGCACCGGGCAGGGACAGCTTCCCCTGTGCCAGGCTGCTCCAGGCACCCCAACCTGCCCTGGGACACGGACAGGCACCGGGCAGGGACAGCTTCCCCTGTGCCAGGCTGCTCCAGGCACCCCAACCTGCCCTGGGACACGGCCAGGCACCGGGCAGCCTCTGCCTGTCCGGCCAACCTGTGCTGGTTCCTCAGCACCCTCCCAGGGAAGGATTCCTCTCAGGATCCCATTCATCCCTACCCTCTGGCAGTCGGAAGCCTTTCCCCTTGGCCTGTCCCTCCATGCCTGAAGTCCCTCCCCAGCTCTCCTGGGGCTCCTTTAGCCAGGAAGGGGCTTTGGTGCCTCCCTGGATCGCTCTCCAGGCTGAACACCCCCAGCTGTCTCCACAGCAGAGCGGCTTCACCCCTGGAAGTCTCTCCGTGGCTTCCGCTGGACTGGCTCCAGCAGCTCCACATCTCCTCTGTGCTGGGGCCCGGAGCTGGTAGAGCGATCTGAGTGGGAATGTCTCACGGTGGTGTTATAAATGAAATGAATGATTTAGGTAACTTGTGTTAAGTGTTAGAGTTAATAATTATAAATACGTAGTGCCTATTAAGCAAACTGCAGAAATTGTAAATACGTATGCCGGGATGGACAGCTCCCCCAGCTCGTGCTGCCACCTGCTGGTGACACCTGGAACTGCAGCTGGGGGGCAGCACAGGGCAAAGGTGGGCGGGAGCTGTGGAGAAAGAGACAAAGGGAGCTCCAGGGAGTTCCCTTTTTGGCAAGTTCTGCAACACGGAAGGAGCAGCAGCGCCGGCCAAAAGCGAAAGTTCAAGGCGAGGTCTGTTGTCAGGGCTTTTGCTGTTCTCCTCTGTCTCTTTAAGAAGTTTTTTTCTAAAGTTCTATTTTCAGCCTCCTATGTTTACCTTTTGCAGTGGGGTCAGACAGGATTTTACATCAACAGCTTCCTTGTTATTGTAACGGTACAACCACGTTTACACTCTTCTCCTGAGGAGGAGACTGCTGACGGACTGTTGGGTGGCCCAGTGTGGTTGGACAGGAAGATTTTCTCCCTCCAATCCACGGTCACTGCTGGAATTCTATAAATGTTGAACTTTGTAAATAAACCGTCTCTTTTTCCTGCCTCGGACATCTCAAAGTGTGGGTGTCATTTCTTTGTGTCGTGTGACTCAGAGGTCATCTGGGATATCGAGGCACTCAGTGAAAACGACCCCCAGAGACCCCATTGTTATGGTTCTCCAGGACAATAAAAATCATTTCCTGAAAGAGGCAGAGCCATGTAAGTTATTTGTTGGAAAAGTGCTGGTTTTGTGTCAGCTAAGAAGCACATTTTAATTTAATTTAGTTTTAGGTTTATTTTTTAATTTGGTTTCGTGTGAGCTAAGAAGCCCATTTTAATTTAATTCAGTTTTTTGTTTTGTTTTTTTTTTTTTTTTTGTCTTAGCTAAGAAGCCTGTTTCGATTTAATTCAGTTTTATTTTTATTATTTAATTTATTTTTGTGTCAGCTAAGAAGCCCATTTTGAGTTAATTCAGTGTTATTTTTATTATTTAATTACGTTTTTTTGTGTGTGGTGCAGAACCTTTGGTGCATCTTCATTGCCAGTCTGTTTCTCACGAGGGTTGGGGAATCCCCAGGGGCAGCGTTTCTTTGTCACCTTTCATCACCTGGTAAATATGAGTGTGACTCATGCTGATAACATTGAAACCACAATCAATACTTTAAAACAATAAAGCAGTAATAAAAAAAAGTGCCCAAAAGGAGAGTGAGGGGGTTCTCCCTTCTCCTGCAGATGTTCATGAGATACAGGAAGAAACTGAGATAAGACTAAAGCTAAAAGTATCTGTTAAATGGATAGAGTTGGGGGAATTTCAGGAAAATTGTGAATTATTTGAGATTTATTGCCTCAATGTTCAAAATTGGTATTTGTTTACATAACACAAGTTTAATAGTCATGTGTAAATAAGCGAGGTTTTAAGAGTGGTTTTTCAGAGGGCAACGAGGAAGACTGTGAGCCTTCATCCCAAAGACCACCCAAAGAAGACACAAGAGCCCCTGGCAACAAGTGAAGCGTGCGCCATGAAGTAAAGTGGATTTTTAAAATTGGAAAATAGGAGAAAACTTAGGGGAAACGTTGATGAATCTGTATTAGCAGATAGTATACAAGTGTAGTTTGAATTGTTTTGTTTTGTTTTGTTTTGTTTTGTTTTGTTTTGTTTTGTTTTGTTTTGTTTTGTTTTGTTTTGTTTTGTTTTATAGGTGAGGTGGGGTGAGAAGCTCTCCCTGTACCGCGGTCGGTTTTGCTTCTGCCTTATCCGAACCTTAACCAGGTTTAAATAATTATTCCCAAATTTTTTGTAATTTTATACTAAATTTTTATGAAAACTGCTGCTCAATTTTAAATCTGTAGTTCACTTTATTCTCATTTATAACAACGGGTCAGGTGTCTCCTGGGGTTTTGGAATCCCTTTTTTTGGGGTGCAGAACTTCTGATGCCACCCCAACAAGGCCAGAGAAGTCACCCAGGAGCTCCCCAAGGAGATCCTGGCCAGGCTTGGGGTGCCCCCAGGGGTGTCACCTGAGAGGGGAGCCCATCTGGGGTCTGAGGTGTGACAGCAGCTCAGGGAGCAATGCAGAGTGGGGCTGGGGGGCACTGGGGGCACATGGGGCGGTGGGATTGGGGTCCTGGGGGCTGAGCAATGAGAGAGAGAAGAGAAAGTTTCAGTTCCCCTGGAGGTTCTGGGTGAAGCTTAAAGACTGACTGGGGAAAAAAAACCATCGAAGGTGTAAAAGTGTGGGCAGAGCAGGGCAAAGGTGGGCGGGAGCTGCGGAGAAAGGGACACAGGGAGCTCCAGGGAGGTTTTTTTTGGCAAGTTCTGCAACAGAGAAGGAGCAGCAGCGCCTGCCAAAAGCAAAAGTTCAAGGCGAGGATTGTTATCGGGGTTTTTGCTGTTCTCCTCTGTCTCTTTAAGAAGTTTTTAATGAAGTTCTATTTTCAGCCTTCCGTGTTTACCTTTTGCAGTGGGGTCAGACAGGATTTTACATCAACAACTTCCTTGTTATTGTAACGGTACAACCACGTTTACACTCTTCTCCTGAGGAGGAGACTGCTGACGGACTGTTGGGTGGCCCAGTGTGGTTGGAGAGGAAGATTTTCTTCCTCCAATCCACAGTCACTGCTGGGATTCTATAAATATTGAAGTTTTTATATCAACCATCTCTTTTTTTCTTCCTCAGATGTTCTTGATCAGCTCGGGCTCACAGCGGATCTCTCCTGCTCCTGTGGCTCAGGGGGACTTTGCCATGGGGAATTTATCCAGCCTAATTATAAATATTCATTAAAGTTGGCTTGTTAGCTAATACAGAAACAGCAATTTTCCTGGAAATCATTTCCATGAATCCTTCACTTTCAGGACATCCTCCTGTTGTCCTGGAGAGTTCATAAAAAGGGACCTGGGGCTCATCTTCACTGAGTGCCGCAGTATCTCTGATGACCTCGCCTTGAACTTTCACTTTCAGCTGGCGCTGCTCCTTCTGTGTCACAGAGCTTGTCCAAAACCACACTGGAGTTCCCTTTAACTCTTTCCCCACTGGTTCCAGACACGTTTATTGTCCCGTGGAAATACTTTTACACCCTTTTATCGTTTTTGCTGCTCATCCTTCCAGCCCTACCCAGCACCTCCAGCGTGTCAAGGAAAAGCCACGCTATGGAAAGCCAGGAGTCCACAGAGCAGCCTTGAAACTTTATTCCAGTGCAGGGACAGAGTTTCCACAACAGCCAGACCCCCGTGGGGTTCTGCATTGGTTTGGGGCAAATTTGGGAGGAAAACTCCTTGGGAAACCCTCCCTCCCCTCCCCCAACCAGTTTGGGAGGAAACTCCTCAGAGAGAAGTGGAAAGAAATCCGTTTATTGAACTGGCAAAGCGCTCCCCAGGAGAATGAATTGAACATTACCAGATGGCAAGAACCTCGTGCTGCTCTGGGTAGATGACAAATTAGGACAGAAGTCCCTCTGGTAGGTGATTCCTCTGCTCTCAGATCTTTCCGGCGCTGGTGAAAGTTGCTGCACAGGGTGGATCCCGGTGGGTCCCAGGTGCAAGCTCCCCCCAGAGCTCCCCTTGGGTCCTCAGCTGGGGGGAGGTTTAAACAGTTTCAAAGAAGTTGAAAAAAAAAAAAAAAGGAAAAAAAAAAGAAAAAAAAAGAAAAAAAAAAAAAGAAAAAAAAAAGAAATGCGAATCATGCTAAGCTGCGCTACCTAACTACCAAGCAAAAGCAAAAGTTAGAGAGAAAGCAAAAAAAAAAAAAAAAAAAATCCTCTCTGTCTCATGTCTGTGTGTTATTTTCTGTGACTATTAAAAACCAGCCCGGCAGAGAGAGGTGTCTGAAAACAAACTGTGCACTTCTCCCCCGGTTTTACTCTCAGAGCCAATATTAAAGGCACAGAGCGTAATACCCCACGTAAACAGACGACTGGGGATACAACATCATGACGTCACCCCAGGACAGGTTCCTCTCTCGAGGTTTGGGAGGACGCAGCCTCCTTCCATCCCCAGCTCTCGGCCGCACGCTGCCCTCTCCCTTTCCCCATCAGCTGAACGGGGCTGCTGGGAAGGTGCAGCCCTCCCAAACCACCTCCCCCACACCGCACCTTGGACCTGTCATTTTCCCCCAAAGTCCAGAAGTTCAGGCTGTCTGGGTTGGACTGGTTGGACTTTGTGGGGACCCATTTAACCCATCACCCTCAAGTTCAGGAGTTCAAACTTTCTGGTCCAAACCACGAGGGTCCTGTGCAAACCTTCACCTCTGTAGAGACATCCAGACCGGATTTGATGACAATGACACCCATTTCTCCTAAAGATCCCATCCCAATGAGACATTTTTTAAAGGCACCACCAGCCATCTTTCCAATGAAATCATTCCCTGTGAGGGTGCTGAGACCCCGGTGCAGGTTTCCCAGAGAAGCTGCGTCTGCCCCTGGATCCCTGTCCGTGTCCCAGGGCAGGGTGGGGGGCCTGGAGCAGCCTGGCGCAGGGGAAGCTGTCCCTGCCCGGTGCCTGGCCGTGTCCCAGGGCAGGTTGGGGTGCCTGGAGCAGCCTGGCACAGGGGAAGCTGTCCCTGCCCGGTGCCTGGCCGTGTCCCAGGGCAGGTTGGGGTGCCTGGAGCAGCCTGGCGCAGGGGAAGCTGTCCCTGCCCGGTGCCTGGCCGTGTCCCAGGGCAGGTTGGGGTGCCTGGAGCAGCCTGGCACAGGGGAAGCTGTCCCTGCCCACGGCAGCGCTGGCACCGCAGGCGCTTTAAGGTCGCTCCATCCCAAACCATTGCAGAGCCCCGGGGCCGGGATGGGCAGCGCCGCCAGCTCGTGCTGCCGCCTGCTGGGGGCACCCGGAACTGCAGCTGGGGCGGCGCATGCGCAGTGCTGCTGTTGAACCCCGCTCGCTGCTGCCCTCCGGTGGGCGATTCCCGAACTGCAACTCCCAGCATCCCCAAATCCCAGCGGAGGTGGGGCTGGAAGGAGCCCGAGGGGGCACCTGGGCCAAGCTCCCAGCTCAGGCAGCATCATCCCTGAGCACAGGGGTGGGTCCTGATAGAGAGAGACGTTCCCAGCAGTGTTGGTGTGGGGAGCAACATCGAGCCCGGCTTGGGAATTGCCCCTTTTTGCTGGTGTGACTGAATTCTTTAATGGAATTGTTTTGAAAGGATTTTTGATAGAATGGCTTTGCATAATGGCCACAGTGGTCACAGTGGCTGTGGCTCAAGGAGTCTTGGTGATGATAGCGGCCTTGGTAGTTGTAATGACCATGGTGGCCATGGTGGCCACAGTGACCACAGTGACCTCGGTGACGTTGGTGGCCTGGCGGCTCAGAGGATCCCAGTGGCCACTGCCAGGGCTGTGGTGGCCAGGAGGAACCCTCCAATGTGGAAGGGGGGCACAGGGACACTCCCACCTGGGGGACAAAGAGGGGCATCAGGGGGACCATGCGGGACAAAGAGGGGGTTGGGGACGGCCATAATGGGGGTTTGGGGTGACAGGAGAGATGGGGGCCATGAGGTGACAGGTGACAGGATTTTGGAGGTGTACAGGGGCCAGGGAGGTCAGGGGGTCATGGTGCGCTTAGGGGTCACAGGGGTCAGGGGAGTCAGGAGGTTCCAGGGGTTCAGGGAGCGCTATGGGGGGTCCCGGCCCACGCACGTCCACACACAGGGCCCGTCCCCACAGCACTGCCATGGGTGGGGAGGGACAGGGTCAGAATGGGGGTGTCCCTGTCCCTGTCCCTGTCCCTGTCCCTGTCCCTGTCCCTGTCCCCGTCCCTGTCCCTGTCCCTGTCCATGTGCCTGTCCTCGCGTGGCAGTGAATTCCCTGTCCCCTCCCAGATCTGGGGGTCCCTATCCCTGTGCCCTGTCATGGGTGTTCCTGTCCCCGTGCCCTGAATCAGTGTCCCCAGAGTTGGTATCCCCAGCACTGGCTGTCCCTGTCCTTGTCCCCAGCACTGGGTGTCCATGTCCTTTTCCCCAGCACTGGGTGTCCTTGTCCTCCCACCCACAGTGGGTGTCCATGCCCCCCATCCCCACTGAGTGTCCCTGTGTCCCCTGTGCCTTGTCATGGGTGCCCCCATGGCCCCAGTGGGTGCCCCCATCCCCCCCAGGGTGTCCCCTGTGGTGTCACCTTTCAGCCACTCGCAGTTGTAGTTGCTGAAGGTCCCATTGGAGTGGAGCCAGATCTCTGTCTTGTCCCCGTTTTGGATGACTTTGGTGACATTGAAGGTTTCGAAGGGCGGGACCACCACCTCCTCCTCATCAGGAAATCTGGAGAAATTCTGGATGTCCACGCCATAGCACGTCTCCATCTTGAACACCGTGCCTATCTCAAAATCCTCAGCGCTATCTCTGCAAAGCGACGTCGGCGTGAATTGACCGAACCGGACCCTCTGGCCTTGCTCTGCCGTGAACTGGGTCCAGCTCGCGATGCGGAACACACAGCGACACTCGGGTTTCTCTGCCTCCCTCAGAGTGGTCAGGGCATCGGTCAGCAGGAAATGCAGCGTTTTGAAGTGGAAGTTGTCCCGGTACTCCTGGGGGGACCTCCCAGCCACATGCGTGGCCGCGTTGAACTGCTGGTACAAGTCGTCCATGGTGAAGGCCATGAGGGCGATGGCCTGGGCTGAGGATGCCAGAGGGGACAGAGGGGACCCGCTGCTCTGCCACTTGGCCACGGCCTTGGGCCAGACCCGGGCAAAGAGAGGGTTCAGCTGGAACTCGGAGCTGTTGAGCGCCGGCAAGGCCTCAATCATGGCCGGGCGGCAGCCCTGGTACTGGTCATCGAAGGAGTCCTTGGCCATGTCCAGGGGCTTCACCTCGATGGCCACGGTGGTCACGGTCATGGCCAGCAGTGCCAGGGCGTGAGCCAGGGGGGCCATGGAGGGGAGAGGCCACCAGGAGCAGTGAGGGACACTGTGGGGACAATGAGGGGACAATGAGGGACAGTGAAAGGACACAGAGAGGACACTGAGGGACACGGAGAGGACATGGAGGAGACACAGGGAGGGTTCCTCAGTGAGGAACTGGGGAGCAGAGTGGGGTCAGCCCTGCCCAGGGAGAGGGGAGGCACTCCTGGCCAGGAGATCCCTGGACACAACCTGGGGACCCTGATCCCCAACCCTGGGGTTTCTTGTGCCTCCCCAAAATCCCCCAGCCCCCCCAGAACCCCACCAGGACCCCAATCCCAATCCCACAGGACCATCCCCTCCTGTTTCCCCCAGAAGCCCAATCCTCCTCCCAGGATTGATTACAAATCCCCTCAGCCCTGCCAGGACCCCGACCCAAATCCTGGGGTCACTCCCTGAGCCCCCCAGCATCCCCCTCCTCCCCTCCCCAGACCCCAACCCTACTCCCCTCATCTCCTGTCGCCCCTCACTTTCCCCCAGAGCACCCCAGGACCCCAGTCCCATTCCTGTTACTCCCCCAATGCCCCCCCAGACCCCAATCCCACAGCCCCCTCTGCCCCCCAAGGGTCCCCGCTGTCCCCCCAGCCCCTGATATCGAAATCAGTTGCAGTGAACTCCCGGACAGAATGGGAGGGATCCCAAAGCCGGAATTCTTGATCAGCTCAGGCTCCCAGTGGATCTCTCCTGCTCCTGTGGCTCGGGGGGGACTTATCCAGCCGAATTACAAATATTCATTAAAATGGACTTTTTAGCTTACACAAAACCAGCTCGTTTCATGAACAACTTGGGTGGCTGTGCCACTTTCAGGAAATCGTTTTTATTGCCCTACAGTCACAAAAATGGTGTTTCTCAGTGTGGTTTTCACTGAGTGCCCCAACATCTCAGGTGGTCTCGCCTTGAAGTTTCACTGTGGGCAGGTGCTGCTCCTTCTGTGGTGCAGAACTTGTGAAAAAACCCTCACTGGGGCTCCCTTTATCTCTTTCACCACCTCTGCCCAGCTGTGCCCACACTTCAAGATCCTTTGATGGTTTTTCCCAGTCAGTCTTTAAGATCCACCCAGCACCTCCAGGGGAGCTGAAACTTTCTCTTCACTCTCTCATTGATCATCTTCCAGAACCCCAATCCCACCGCCCCATGTGCCCCCCGTGCCCTCCAGCCCCACTCCCCACTGCTCCCTGAGCTGCTGTCACACCTCAGACCCCAGATGGGCTCCCCTCTCAGGTGACACCCCTGGGGGCACCCCAAGCCTGGCCAGGATCTCCTTGGGGAGCTCCTTGGTGACTTCTCCGGCCTTGTTGGGGCAGCAGGAGAAGTTCTGCACCCCAAAAAAAGGGATCCCCCAACCCCAGGAGACACCTGAAGCCGTGTTGGCGTGGTGGCTCAGCAAATCCATCTGCCAGGAACCCCCGGCAGTGCTTCCCCTCTCAGTGATCCCTGGAGGTGATGGGTTGGGATCCAAAGGGTTCTTTTGGAAACACCTCCAATGAACAAAGCCAGGCATCACCCTCTGCCCCCTGCAGTGTCCCCCTGCCCTCCAATGGCCCCAGTGACACTCCCAGGCCCCCCCTGCTGCCCCCCAGAGCCCCGTGATCCCCTGCCCTGTGTCCCCCAGTGTCCCCCAGTGTCCCCCAGGTTCCCCAGGACTCCAATCCCACATGAAATTCCCCCCCAGGGTTCTCCCAGTGTCCCCAAAGACCCCAATCCCACAGCCCCCTGTGCCCCCCAAGTGTCCCCAGTGTTCCCCGAGCCCCCGATACCAAAATCAGCCGCAGTGAACTCCCGGACACAACGGGAGGGATCCCAAAGCCGGAACTCTTGATCAGCTCGGGCTCACAGCGGATCTCTCCTGCTCCTGTGGCTCAGGGGGACTTTGCCCCAAGGAATTTATCCACCCTAATTATGAATATTCATTAAAATGGGCTTCTTAGCTAACACAAAACCAGAACGGTACCTGTAAATAGTTAGCTTGGCCCCGCCTCTTTCAATAAATGATTTTTTTTTCCCTGGAGCGATAAAATGCGTTATCTGGGTGTGATTCTAACAGAGTGCCCTGATAAGGATAAGGACCCAATGATTGATTGCCAATTAGGTAAACCTTTATTAAAACCATAAGTGGAAGCGAGCAACGCGCTGGGAAAGCCGCAGAGCACAAGTCTCAGCTCGCGCTGCACACACAGCTTTTGGAGTTTTCGCCACAATTTCCCATTTTTGTAACTTTTTGTTTTGACCCTTGGTCCCTCCTCAGGTTTTCCCATATTTGGTCACAGTTGAGTCTTCCAACTCCGGGAGTCTGGGGTCTTCTGCCCTCTCACGGTGGTCGGTGGATGAAGTCTCTCCTCTTCCTTGCAGCACATCCCTGGGGACTTTCCACTGTGGTCACCACGGTTTCACCAAATCTCCTGTTTTCTCCCTTTCTTCATGTCTATGATACAAATTTACATTTCATTATCCTGCGCCAAGGCCAGGCTCTAACTTTTCTGTTTCTGCAGTTTCTGCAACTTACAGTTATTGCTTAATATCCTCTACATATTTACAATTTCTGCAGCTTGCTGAACAGCCCCTACATATTTATAATTATTAACTATACCAACACAAATTACCTAAATCATTCATTTCTTTTATAACTGTCCTCCCCATTCTTAATTAATTAATAAATTAATTATTGTTAATTCACTAATTATTTTATTTGTATGATCATATAATTTGTATGATCATTTACTAATTTCTATGATCATATATAACTTTTGTTAATACTCTACTGTATTGCTGATCAATTATACCGGTTGTGAATTACAGCTCTGGCTTAAAGCTCATCCCTATAAACACCCCAAGGTCGTGTTCTGTTCTCGTCGTGGATTTGCTTTTTGCTTAAGTTCTTTTAGGTTTTTTTCTCTATCTTTCCCTGGGTCTCAAATTTGATGATGAGTGTGCTATGATAATTGATTCCATCCGATTCCACGCCCAAACAGTTTGGTCACACTGATTGCAAACAGGAATAATGGAGTTTGATTTTTTTTTTTTTTAATTTGCCTTAGTTTATTTTCCTCAGGGATTGCAGTTATATTGTGACACGCTGTGATGTTTCCCCCCACATCATTTAACACATCGAATGCTATGACATTTACAAACTCCCGTGCTAAAGTCGGCCGGGCATCCCAAGTGGCAGAGTCAGAACTCCCAGCAGCATTCCCCACTTCAGAAACCCTCTGCCTTCCCCGACGCCTCCGCTTTTGCTTTCCGGAGCCTGGATTTCCATCTTCTCGGCAGCAAGGAAATTCTTCAGGGGTGCCTGGGAGTGACTGCCGGTTTAAATGTCTTTTCTTGTACTTATCTTTTATGTTTCATTTGTTCTGCCCAGTAAAGAACTCGGGAGTATTTTCAGCACTTTATTATTATTATTATTATTATTATTATTATTTCAGCTTGGGTATCCAATTGACCCCTCACCCTGTTTACAACTAATTGCCACCACTCAGAAAATCCCTCTTCAAGTCTCCCTATTTGTACAGCCAGGTATAATGTTTGTTTTGTTATCTCCAGCTCTTCTCTTCTACAGGGAGGGCACAACCCCTTAGGAAAATATCCTGCCCTACAGTGAGTCCGCCACTTTTCTTTAAAGCTCGCCTTTACACAGCCTTTTCCCACATTAATATCATTCACAACTTAAGCTTTTTGGTTTACTTTGTTTACTCTTCCTCTCCTCCTGCCTCACACATCTTGTTTTTCCCACTGCGGCTGCCAACACTCTCGCCTCCCCTTTCACTTTCCTCTTCCCTCTTACACTTTCTGCACTTCCCTCGATGAATCTTGTATCCCCCACCCTTGCCGCCACCCTTCTGTAACTTTTCTCATTTCCTTCGTGTGCCTTCTACCCCTGAGCACATCCTCAAGCTATTCCTAAGCCTTTCCAACCAGTCCGTGGGGGGATTTATCCTTTTTCTGGTGTTCACTAAAAGCCTTGTTAATATCCTGTCCCCCCGGGACTGCCTCCTGTATTCCTTGTCAACGGGACATTCACCGAGCCTGTGCGTTCTGGTCCCATGAGAACTTCCCTTAACGGCAAAGGCTGAACCCTCCTCGTGTTAATTTTGCCCTTTGCACCTTACTTCTTGTTTGCCTGGGCGATGAGACAGCCTTTTGCTCAGACCCGTGGGTAAACAACTTGCGGATTCTTGGTGGGGTGGGGTAGGGAAGCAGCAGGTAAAGGTTTGAGGATGGGAGGGTTAGGTTGTCCAAGGGGTCCCAATCCTCTTTTTTTTAGATTTTCCTTGTTTTGTCGGGACCAATGGGAACAATGAAGGTGGGTTGGTTTTTTTTTTGCAATTTCTGCAACAGAGAAGGAGCAGCGCCTGCCAAAAGCAAAAGTTGGAGGTGAGGCCATCTGGGATACTGGGATGCTCAGTGAGAACTGTCATGGGGGATGTTTTCATAATACTCGTTGTTACAGTAAATATAGTTTATAGAAAAGCCAGAAGGACACCTCCCCCCCCGCCACCTCCCCCCAAAGCAAAGGGCCTGGAAAGTTTCACAAGAACCATCTCCAGCTCTGGGAAGAAGAGAAAGAAACTACAATTCCAATAGAAGGAGAAAGAATAGCCAGGATAGAGTTGATCAATCCCTAATGACTCCGAGATGGTTTCTTACCAGGACCATCCAATTCGCCCGGGAATCCCATTCACCCAGGAAGTCTTTTGAGACAGCAAAACCGGTCCCTAGACCTTTCAACATCCAGGGGCACCTGGACCCGAGACAAGCCTGGACATGTATAATTTTAAAATCACGTAGTCCCGAACCAGGAGGGGTATAAAAGCTAACTGGTTTGGGCTCGGGCTTTCGTGAAACCACGGGGGACGTGGCGCGGCAGAGGTCACGTCGGTCAGATTCACCCAGAGCTAACTCTGTTCCTTGGGCGCTGGCTTTGTCATTTGCTTGTCCGAAATCATCCTTGGCAAATGAATTGTTTTTCACTGAGATTGGCTTTCTAAATTTATAACAGAATCACACCCTGTAACCCCACTTTATGACACTCCTGGGCAATAAAAATCATTTATTGAAAGAGGCAGAGCCAAGCTAATTATTTATGGGGAAAGTGCTGGTTTTGTGTTAGCTAAGAAGCCCATTTTAATGAATATGCATAATTCTGGTGGATAAATTCATTATGGCCCCCTCTGACCCCGACACGTCAGGGCCCCCCTGTCACCCCTGTCCCTCCCCCCATGGTCTGCCTGTTGCTCCCATGACCTCCCCTCCACTTATGGTCCTCCGGACCCCCCCCTTTGTGCCTCTCCAGGAACTCCCCCCACCTTTGGGGGCTTCTCCTGGTGACCCTGGCCATGGCAACAGTCAGCAGAGCCCTCTGAGCCATAAGGCCATCAAGGTCTCTGTGGCCTTGGAGGCTACTGTGGCCACCATGGTCAGGAAGGTCACTGGGACCCGCAGAAAAATGACACCACCAGGGCTACCGAGGCCATTGTGGCCACTGTGGCCACTCTGGCCACTGTGACCACTCTGGACATTGCAACCACCATGGCCACTATGTCCACTGTGGTCACCATGACCGATGAGGCCATGATGGCCACGGTGGCTGCCATGGTCACTGTAGCTACTGAGGCCACTGTGGCCGCTGTGGTTACCAAGGTGACCAAGGTCACCATGGTCACTGTAATTACTGAGGCCACCATAGTACTGTGGTTACCGTGGTTACCAAGGTGACCAAGGTCACCATGGCCACCGCGGCCACTGTGGCCTCCATGGTCACAGTGACAAGGGGTCCATCCTGGGGAATCCCCTCCAAGAGCTGCTCAGGAGGGAGCAGCACAAGGCCAGCAGGATCAGCCAGGGCTGGACTGGAGCTGCCAGGACAGCCCAGGAACGCCCAGGACAGACCGGTCAGCCCGGACAGCAGACACCAGGCAGTGCCTGGGGCCAGTTGGACACTTCCCGCCAGAGGCGTTTGGGAGTGGCAATGTCACCGCCACCTCCTAAAGCTCCCTGGCTGCCTCGCCTGATGGATCAAAAAAAAATGTTGCTTGCTTTCCTGGAGTATAAAAAATGTATCAAAGATTTAATCCCTGCTCGTCTGGCTTATCAAAAGTTTATCAAAATTTTGCTGCTGGCTCACCTGATGTATCCACTGCAGCTCTTTTGACACCTTTCCTGCAGGGCGCCTCATTTCCTAAAATAAAGCATTTCCTGCTGTTTGTGTTCAAGCTTTATATTCTAAACGTCCGTTTTCAGACTGTCAGTGGAGAAGCGCTCCTCCCTTTTTCCTCTGCACTCCCTTTTCACTTCACACACCAAGGACCTGGAGAGGCTGGAGCATGTCCAGGGGAGGGATGGAGCTGGGGAGGGGTCTGGAGCACCAGGATTGGCTGAGGGAGCTGCGGGGTTCTGCTCAGAGTAATTAAAAATAGATGAATGATCAGTTTGGGGCCAGTTCCAAAGTTCCTGATTTGAGGCAATGCAACAGAAGAAACATTGGAAGGAAAAAATAGAAAAACAGAAGAGAGAGAGAAATAAAGAAAAATGAAATAAGGGGGACAGAAGCACCCTCACCCATAAATTTATGCAAAAGCCTGATGTTTTGCTCAGGGATCTCTTTTTCCTTTCAAATCAGGGGATTTTCCCTCTTTAGCCCGCACCTCTCCTGCACTGGCCGTGCCATTGCAGTTCGGGAATCGCCCACCGGAGGGCAGCAGCGAGTGGGGTTCAACAGCGGCACTGCGCATGCGCCGGCCCCAGCTGCAGTTCCGGGTGCCCCCAGCAGGCGGCAGCACGAGCTGGCGGCGCTGCCCATCCCGGCCCCGGGGCTCTGCAATGGTTTGGGATGGAGCGACCTTAAAGCGCCTGCGGTGCCAGCGCTGCCGTGGGCAGGGACAGCTTCCCCTGCGCCAGGCTGCTCCAGGCACCCCAACCTGCCCTGGGACACGGACAGGCACCGAGCAGGGGCAGCTTCCCCTGCGCCAGGCTGCTCCAGGCACCCCAATGTGCCCTGGGACACGGACAGGCACCAGGCAGCCGCTGCCTGTCTGGCCAACCTGTGCTGGTTCCTCAGCAGCCTCCCAGGGAAAGGATTCATCTCAAGATCCCATCCATCCCTGCGCTCTGGCAGTAGGAAGCCGGTCCCCTTCGCCTGTCCCTCCATGCCCAAAGCTCTCCTGGGGCTCCTTTAGCCAGGAAGGGGCTTTGGTGCCTCCCTGGATCGCTCTCCAGGCTGAACACCCCCAGCTGTCTCCACAGCAGAGCGGCTTCACCCCTGGAAGTCTCTCCGTGGCTTCCGTTGGATTGGCTCCAGCAGCTCCACATCTCCTCTGTGCTGGGGCCCAGAGCTGGTAGAGTGAACCGAGGGGAAATGTCTCACGGTGGTGTTATAAATGAAATTGATGATTTAAATAACTTGTGTTAAGTGTTAGAGTTAATAATTATGAGTACGTAGTGGCTATTAAGCAAACTGCAGAAATTGTAAATACGTATGCCGGGATGGGCAGCGCCGCCAGCTCGTGCTGCCACCTGCTGGTGACACCTGGAACTGCAGCTGGGGGGCGGCGCAGGGCAAAGGTGGGCGGGAGCTGTGGAGAAAGAGACAAAGGGAGCTCCAGGGAGTTCCCTTTTTGGCAAGTTCTGCAACACAGAAGGAGCAGCAGCGCCGGCCAAAAGTGAAAATTCAAGGCGAGGTCTGTTGTCGGGGCTTTTGCTGTTCTCCTCTGTCTCTTTAAGAAGTTTTTTCTAAAGTTCTGCTTCAGCCGTCTGTGTTTACCTTTTGCAGTGGGGTCAGACGGGATTTTACATCAACAACTTCCTTGTTATTGTAACGGTACAACTATGTTTACATTCTTCTCATGAGGAGGAGACTGCTGACGGACTGTTGGGTGGCCCAGTGTGGTTGGAGAGGAAGATTTTCTCCCTCCAATCCACAGTCACTGCCGGGATTCTATAAATGTCAAAGTTTGTAAATAAACCGTCTCTTTTTCCTGCCTCGGACATCTGAGAGTGTGGGTGTCATTTCTTTGTGTCGTGTGACTCAGAGGTCATCTGGGATATCGGGGCACTCAGTGAAAACGACCCCAAGAGACCCCATTTTTATGGCTCTCCAGGACAATAAAAATCATTTCCTGAAAGAGGCAGAGCCATGTAAGTTATTTATTGGGAAAAGCGCTGGTTTTGTGTTGGTGAAGAAGTCCATTTTAATTTAATCCAGTTTTATTTTTATTTTTAGATTTATTTTTGTCTCTAGCTAAGAAGCTCATTTTAATTTAGTTCATTTTTTTTTTATTTCATTTATTTTTTCTAAGCTAAGAAGCCCACTTTGATTTAATTCAGTGTTATTTTTATTATTTCATTTATATTTGCCTTTGCTAAGAAGCTCGTTTCGATTTAATTCAGTTGTTTTTTTTATTATTTAATTTAGTTTTTTTGTGTGTGGTGCAGAACCTCTGGTGCAGCTTCATTGCCAGTCTGTTTCTCACAGGGGTTGGGGAATCCCCAGGCTGGATCCTCAGGGGCAGCGTTTCTTTCTCACGTTTCATCACCGGTAATTGGGTGTGACTCACGCTGATAACATTGAAACCACAATCAATACTTTAAAACAATAAAGTATTAATAAAAAAGTAGTGCCCAAAAGGAGAGAGGAGGGGGTTCTCCCTTCTCCTGCAGATGTTCATGAGATACAGGAAGTGTCTGAGATAAGACAGAGAGAGTTGGGTGAATTTCAGGAAAATTGTGAAGTATTTGAGATTTATTGCCTTAATGTTCAAATTTGGTATTTGTTTACATAATACAAGTTTAATACACATGTGTAACAAGAGAGGTTTTTCAGAGGACAACGAGGAAGACTGTGAGCCTTCATCCCAAAGACCACCCAAAGAAGACACAAGAGCCCCTGGCAACAAGTGAAGCGTGCACCATGAAGTAAAGTGGATTTTTAAAATAGAAAATAGGAGGAAACTTACGGGAAACATTGATAAATATGTATTAGCATATAAAATATAAGTGTAGTTTGAATTCTTTTGTTTTGTTTTGTTTTGTTTTGTTTTATTTTGTTTTGTTTTGTTTTATAGGTGAGGTGGGGTGAGAAGCCCTCCCCGTACCCCGGTCTGTTTTGCTTCTGCCTTATCTGAACCTTAACCAGGTTTAAATAATTATTCCCAAATTTTTTGTAATTTTATACTACATTTTTATTAAAACTGCTGCTCAATTTTAAATCTGTAGTTCACTTTATTCTCATTTATAACAATGGGTCAGGTGTCTCCTGGGGTTGTGGATCCCTTTATTGGAGTGCAGAACTTCTCCTGCTGCCCCCACAAGACCGGGGAAGTCACCCAGGAGCTCCCCAGGAAGATCCTGGCGAGGCTCGGGGTGCCCCCAGGGGTGTCACCTGAGAGGGGAGCCCATTTGGGGTCTGAGGTGTGACAGCAGCTCAGGGAGCAGTGGGGAGTGGGGCTGGGGGGCACTGGGGGCACACGGGGCGGTGGGATTGGGGTCCTGGGGGCCGAGCAATGAGAGAGAGAAGAGAAAGTTTCAGTTCCCCTGGAGGTGCTGGGTGGAGCTTAAAGACTGACTGGGGAAAATAAAACATCGAAGGTGTAAAAGTGTGAGCAGAGCAGGGCAAAGGTGGGCGGGAGCTGCGGAGAAAGGGACAAGGAGAGCTCCAGGGAGTTCCCTTTTTAGCAAGTTCTGCAACAGAGAAGGAGCAGCACCTGCCAAAAGCAAAAGTTCAAGGCGAGGATTGTTATCGGGGTTTTTGCTGTTCTCCTCTCTCTCTTTAAGAAGTTTTTAATAAAGTTCAGTTTATAGTCTTCCGTGTTTACCTTTTGCAGTGGGGTCAGACAGGATTTTACATCAACAACTTCCTTGCTGTTGTAACGGTACAACCAGGTTTACACTCTTCCCATGAGGAGGAGACTGCTGACGGACTGTTGGGTTACCCAGTGTGGTTGGAGAGGAAGATTTTCTTCCTCCAATCCACGGTCACTGCTGGAACTCTATAAATGTTGAAGTTTGTAAATAAACCGTCTCTTTTTTTCTTCCTCAGACGTTCTTGGTCAGCTCGGGCTCACAGCGGATCTCTCCTACTCCTGTGGGTCAGGGAAACTTTGCCATGGGGAATTTATCCACCCTAATTATAGATATTCATTAAAGTTGGCTTGTTCGCTAATGCAGAAACAGCAATTTTCCTAGAAATCATTTCCGTGGCTCCCTCTCTTTCAGGACATCCTCCTGTTGTCCTGGAGAGTTCATAAAAAGGGACCTGGGGCTCATCTTCACTGAGTGCCGCAGTATCTCTGATGACCTCGCCTTGAACTTTCACTTTCAGCTGGCGCTGCTCCTCCTGTGTCACAGAGCTTGTCCAAAACCTCAGTTCCCTTTAACTCTTTCCCCACTGGTTCCAGACACGTTTATTGTCCCGTGGAAATACTTTTACACCTTTTATCGTTTTTGCTGCTCAGCCTTCCAGCCCTACCCAGCACCTCCAGCGTGTCGAGGAAAAGCCACGCTATGGAAAGCCAGGAGTCCACAGAGCAGCCTTGAAACTTTATTCCAGTGCAGGGACAGAGTTTCCACAACAGCCAAACCCCCGTGGGTTCTGCATTGGTTTGAGGCAAATTTGGGAGGAGAACTCCTTGGGAAACCCTCCCTCCCCTCCCCCAACCGGTTTGGGAGAAAACTCCTCAGAGAGAAGTGGAAAGAAATCCGTTTATTGAACTGGCAAAGCGCTCCCCAGGAGAATGAATTGAACAATACCAGATGGCAAGAACCTCGTGGCGCTCTGGGTAGATGACAAATTAGGACAGAAGTCCCTCTGGTAGGTGATTCCTCTGCTCTCAGATCTTTCCGGCACTGGTGAAAGTTGCTGCACAGGGTGGACCCGGTGGGTTCCAGGTGCAAGCTCCCCCCAGAGCCCCCCCTGGGTCCTCAGTCTGGGGGAGGTTTGAACAGTTCCAAAGAAGGTGAAAAAGGAAAAAACAGAAAAAAAAAAGGAAAAAAAAAAAAAAAAAAAAAAAATGCGAAGCTATGCTAAGCTACCCTAGCTAACTACCAAGCAAAAGCAAAAGTTAGAGAGAAAGCAAAAAAAAAAAAAATAAAAAATCCTCTCTGTCTCATGTCTGTGTGTTATTTTCTGTCACTATTAAAAACCAGCCCGGCAGAGAGAGGTTTCTGAAAACCAACTGTGCACTTCTCCGCCGGTTTTACTCTCAGAGCCAATATTAAAGGCACAGAGTGTAATACCCAGCGTAAACAGACGATTGGGGATACAACATCGTCATGTCACCCCAGGACAGGTTCCTCTCTCGAGGTTTTGGAGGACGCAGCCTCCTTCCATCCCCAGCTCTCGGCCGCACGCTGCCCTCTCCCTTTCCTCATCAGCTGAACGGGGCTGCTGGGAAGGTGCAGCCCTCCCAAACCACCTCCCCCACACCCCACCTTGGACCTGTCATTTTCCCCCAAAGTCCAGAAGTTCAGGCAGTCTGGGTTGGACTGGTTGGACTTTGTGGGGACGCGTTTCACCCATCACCCTCAAGTTCAGGAGTTCAAACTTTCTGCTCAAACCACCAGGGTCCTGTGAGAACCTTCACCTCTGTAGAGACATCCAGACCCATTTTGAAGACACTGACACCGTTTCTCCTAAAGACCTCCACACCCACAGAGTTGTTTTCAAAGACATCACCACACATCTTTCCTACGAAATCCTTCCCTGTGAGGGTGCTGAGACCCCGGTGCAGGTTTCCCAGAGAAGCTGCGTCTGCCCCTGGATCCCTGTCCGTGTCCCAGGGCAGGTTGGGGTGCCTGGAGCAGCCTGGCACAGGGGAAGCTGTCCCTGCCCGGTGCCTGGCCGTGTCCCAGGGCAGGTTGGGGTGCCTGGAGCAGCCTGGCACAGGGGAAGCTGTCCCTGCCCACGGCAGCGCTGGCACCGCAGGAGCTTTAAGGTCGCTCCATCCCAAACCATTGCAGAGCCCCGGGGCCGGGATGGGCAGCGCCGCCAGCTCGTGCTGCCGCCTGCTGGGGGCACCCGGAACTGCAGCTGGGGCCGGCGCATGCGCAGTGCCGCTGTTGAACCCTGCTCGCTGCTGCCCTCCGGTGGCCGATTCCCGAACTTCAGCGGCACGGCCAGTGCGGGAGATGTGCGGGCTAAAGAGGGAAAATCCCCTGATTTGAAAGGAAAAAGAGATTCCTGAGAAAAATATCAGGTTTTTCCATAAATAAATGGGTGATGGTGTCTCTGTCCCATTTATTTCATTTCTCATTCTTTTTCTGTCTTGCATTTTTGTATTTTCCCCTACCGATGTTTCTTCTGTGTTATTGCCTCAAATCAGGAACTTTGGAACTGGTCCCGAACTGATCATTCATCCTATTTTAATTGCTCTGAGCAGCACGCCCCAGCTCTCTCAGCCACTCCTGGCACTCCAGACCCCTCCCCAGCTCCATCCCTTCCCTGGGCATGCTCCAGCCCCTCCAGGTCCTTGGTGAGTGAAGTGAAAAGGGAGTGCAGAGGAAAAAGAGAGGAGCGTTTCTCCGTTGCCTCTCTGAAGACGAAGGTTTAGAAAATAAAGCTTTAACAAAAACACCAGGAAATGCTTTATTTTAGGAAATGAGTCGCCCTGCAGGAAAGGTGCTAAAAGAGCTGCAGCAGTTACATCAGGTGAACCAGCAGCAAATTTTGATAAACCTTTGAAAAGCCAGGCTAGCAAGGATTAAATTTTTGATACATTTCTTTATACTGCAGTTGAGCCACCAGCAAACTTTGATAAATTTTTGATAAGTCAGGCTAGCATAGATTAAACTTTTGATGCATTTTTTATACTCCAGGCAAGTAAGCAGCATTTTTTTCCACTCCAAGCAAGCCAGCAGAGATTTTTTTGGGATCCATCAGGCGAGACAGCCAGGGAGCTTTAGGAGATGGCGGTGACATTGCAACTCCCAAATGCCTCTGACGGGAAGCACCGAACCAGCCCCAGGCACTGCCCAGTCTCTGTTGTCCTGGGCTGTCCTGGGCTGTCCTGGGCTGTCCTGGCAGCTCCAGCCTGGGCCTCACTGGTCCTGCCTCCAAGACCACAGTGACCTTGGTGACCTTGTGGCTCAGAGAGCTCCGCTGACCGCTGCCATGGCCATGGTGACCAAGAGAAGCCCCCAGAAGTGGGGGGAGGTCGTGGGGAGGCTCCCATCTGGGGACACAAAGAGGGGGGTCAGGGGGACCGTAAGTGGAGGGGGTCATGAAGGCACCAGAGGGACCATGGGAAAGGGACAGAGGTGACAGGGGGCCCCTAAGGGTGTGGGGGTCAGAGGGGGCCATCACCAGGTCCCTGTCCCCTGTGCCCAGCTATGGGTGGCCTTGTCCCCCCAACCCCAGTGGGTGTCCCCGGCACTGGATGTCCCTGTCCCTCCCAGCTGGCCCTGGCTGTGCCCATCCCCGGTGCCCAGCAATGGCTGTCCCTGCCCTTGTCCCCAGTACTGGGTGTCCTGCCTCCCACCCACAGTGGCTGTCCCTGTCCCCACTGGGCCATGGCTGTCCCCAGCACTGGGTGTCCTTGTCTCCAACCCTCACTGGGTGTCCCCGATCCCCCCAGGTTGTCCCCAAGATCTCACCTTTCAGCCACTCGCAGTCGTAGTTGCTGAAGGTCCCGGTGGAGCGAAGCTCAATCTGCGTCGTGTTGCCTTCCTTGCTGACAGCAGTGACCCTGAAGGTCTCGAAGGGCGGGATCAGCACCACCTCCACCTTTAGATACATGGAGAATTTCTGGATGTCGGCACCGTGGCACGTGTGCACCTTTAACATCGTGTCCACCTTTAAAGCCCAGGCCAGCGTTTCATTCAGCAACGTCGGCATGAATAGACCGAAGCGGATTTGGTCGCCTTCCTTCACCTCGAAATGGTACCCGTTCACGCCAATGAACACGTCCTGACAATCGTTGGGGCGTCTCAGCGTCTGGAGAGCCCGGGTCAGCAGGAAATGCAGCGATTTGAAGTGGAATTCGTCCCGGTACTTCTGGCTGGACCTTCCAGCCTCACTCACGGCTGGGTTGAAGGCCTTGTACAGCTTGGTGTAGGCCATGAGGGCGATGGCCTGCTCCGGGGTGAGAGGGGATGACGGGGTCTTCTTGTTCTCCCACTCCTTTGTGGCGTTTCTCCATTGATTTTCAAACTCGCTGTTGTTGAGGAAATCTGAGCGCTGGAGTTCCGGCAAACTCTTGGTCATGTTATCGCCACACTTCAGGTACTGGTCATCGAAGGAGTCCTTGGCCATGTCCAGGGGCACCACCTCGATGGCCACAGTGGCCACGGCCATGGCCAGCAGTGCCAGGGTCTGAGCCAGGGGGGCCATGGTGGGGAGAGGCCACGGGGAGCCGTGTGGGACACTGGGGGACACAGAGGGGACAGAGGGGACACAATGTGTGACACGGGGAAGACGCTGGGGGACACCAGGAGACACTGAGGGAACACTGAGGAGCCCCAGGGGACACCAAGGGGACACAGGGGATGCTGAGGGACCTGGGTGTTCATGGGGAGGCTTCCTTGGTGAGGGGCTGGGGAATGAGAGTGGGGTCAGCCTGGGAAGAAGGGGCAGCCCTGGCCAGGAGAGCCCTGGACATGTCCTGGGACCTGATCCCAAATCCTGGGGTCACTCCTGGAGCCCCCAGTGTCCCACAGCACCCCAATCTCACTCCCGTAGTTCTGTGTTCCCCCTCCCAGTGTTTCCCAGTGCCTCTATTACCCCAGTCCCTCTCCCAGTCCCTTGTACCCCTCCAAGTCACCCCCTGCCCCCCAGCACCCTGACCTAAGGCCTGGGGTGCCCCAGTGCCCCCCTTTTTCTCCTTCCATACCCCAATCCCACTCCCAGTCCCATGAAATCCCCGATGGCCCCTCAGGAAACCAATCCCATCCCATGTGTCCGCAAGTGTCTCCCAGTGCCCCCCATCGCTGCCCTCCATACCCAAATCCCACCCCCACAGCCCTGTGCCCCCCATCGCTGCCCCCAGAGCCCCCCAGGACCCCAATCCCATTCCGGTGACACCCCCAGTGTCCCCAAAGACCCCAATCCCACAGCCCCCTGTGCCCCCCAAGTGTCCCAGGTGTCCCCCCAGCCCCCGATACCGAAATCAGCCGCAGTGAACTCCCGGATAGAACGGGAGGGATCCCAAAGCCGCAGTTCTTGATCAGCTCGGGTTCACAGTGGATGTCTCCTGCTCCTTTGGCTCAGGGGGGCTTTGCCACGGGGAATTTAACCATCCCATTTATAAATATTCATGAAGATGGGCTTTCTTGCTCACACAAAACCAGCACGTTTCCCTTAAACGGTTTGCACAGCTCTGCCTCTTTCAGGAAATGGTTTTCATTGCCCTGCAGTCACAAAAATTGGGTCTCTGGGGGTCATTTTCACTGAGTGCTGCAGTATCTCTGATGACCTTGCCTTGAACTTTCCCTTTGGGCAGGTGCTGCTCCTTCTGTGAGGCAGAACTTGCAAAAACCCTCACTGCAGTTCCCTTTGTCTCTTTCTCATCAGCTTCCATCCACCTTTGCCCTGCTCTGCCCAGACTTTCACATCCTCTGATGGTTTTTCCTCCCAGTCAGTCTTAAAGCTCAACCCAGCACCTCCAAGGGAGCTGAAACTTTCTCTTCTCTCTCTCATTGCTCAGCCCCCAGGACCCCAATCCCACCACCCCGTGTGACTCCCGTGCCCCGCAGCCCCACTCCCCACTGCTCCCTGAGCTGCTGTCACACCTCAGACCCCAGATGGGCTTCCCTCTCAGGTGACACCCTTGGAGGCACCCCGAGCCTGGCCAGGATCTCCTTGGCGAGCACCTGGGTGACTTCCCTGGCCTTCTTGATCTCGCAGGAGAAGTTCTGCACCCCAATAAAAGGGATCCCCCAACCCCAGGAGACACCTGAACCCGTGTCGGCGTGGTGGCTCAGCAAATCCATCTGCCAGGACCCCCGGCAGTGCTGCCCCTCTCAGTGATCCCTGGAGGTGATGGGTTCAGATCCAAAGGGTTCTTTTGGAAACACCTCGGGTGCTGCTCTGCTCCAGAGCTGACACTTCTGTCCTGACGCAGGGGAAGCTGTCCCTGCCCCGTGCCTGGCCATGTCCCAGGGCAGGTTGGGGTGCCTGGAGCAGCCTGGCGCAGGGGAAGCTGTCCCTGCCCGGCGCCTGGCCGTGTCCCAGGGCAGGTTGGGGTGCCTGGAGCAGCCTGGCGCAGGGGAAGCTGTCCCTGCCCACGGCAGCGCTGGCACCGCAGGCGCTTTAAGGTCGCTCCATCCCAAACCATTGCAGAGCCCCAGGGCCGGGATGGGCAGCGCCGCCAGCTCGTGCTGCCGCCTGCTGGGGGCGCCCGGAACTGCAGCTGGGGCCGGCGCATGCGCAGTGCCGCTGTTGGACCCCGCTCGCTGCTGCCCTCCGGTGGGCGATTCCCGAACTGCAACTCCCAGAATCCCCAAATCCCAGAGGGGGTGGGGCTGGAAGGAGCCCGAGGGGGCAACTGGGCCAAGCTCCCAGCTCGGGCAGCGTCATCCCTGAGCACAAGGGGTGTGTCCTGATAGAGAGAGACGTTCCCAGCAGTGTTGGTGTGGGGAGCAACATCGAGCCCTGCTTGGGAATTGCCCCTTTTTGCTGGTGTGACAGAATTCTTTAATGGAATTGTTTTGAAAGGATTTTTGATAGAATGGCTTTGCATAATGGCCACAGTGGTCACAGTGGCTGTGGCTCAAGGAGTCTTGGTGATGATAGTGGCCTTGGTGGTTGTAATGACCATGGTGGCCATGGTGGCCACAGTGACCACAGTGACCTCGGTGACGTTGGTGGCCTGGTGGCTCAGAGGATCCCAGTGGCCACTGCCAGGGCTGTGGTGGCCAGGAGGAACCCTCCAATGTGGAAGGGGGTCACAGGGACACTCCCACCTGGGGGACAAAGAGGGGCATCAGGGGGACCATGGGGGACAAAGAGAGGGTTGGGGACGGCCATAATGGGGGTTTGGGGTGACAGGAGAGATGGGGGCCATGGGGTGACAGGTGACAGGATTTTGAAGGGGTACAGGGGCCAGGGAGGTCAGGGGGTCATGGTGGGCTTAGGGGTCACAGGGGTCAGGGGAGTCAGGAGGTTCCAGGGGTTCAGGGAGTGCCATGGGGGGTCCCGGCCCACCCACGTCCAGCACACAGGGCCCATCCCCACAGCACTGCCTTGGGAGGGGTGCGACAGGGTCAGAATGGGGGTGTCCCTGTCCCTGTCCCTGTCCCTGTCCCTGTCCCTGTCCTTGTCCCTGTCCCTGTCCTCACCTGCAAGTGAATTCCCTGTCCCCTCCCATATCTGGGTGTCCCCATCCCTGTGCCCTGTCATGGGTGTTCCTGTCCCCGTGCTCTGAATCAATGTCCCCAGAGTTGGTATCCCCAGCACTGGGTGTCCCTATCCTTGTCCCCAGCTCTGGGTGTCCTTGTCCTCCCACCCACAGTGGGTGTCCATGCCCCCCATCCCCACTGAGTGTCCCTTTGTCCCCTGTGCCCTGTCATGTGTGTCCTCATGGCCCCAGTGGGTGTCCCTATCCCCCCCGGGGTGTCCCCTGTGGTGTCACCTTTCAGCCACTCGCAGTTGTAGTTGCTGAAGGTCCCATTGGAGCGGAGCCAGATCTGTGTCTTGCCCCCGTTTTGGATGACTTTGGTGACATTGAAGGTTTCGAAGGGCGGGACCACCACCTTCTCCTCATCAGGAAATCTGGAGAAATTCTGGATGTTCACACCATAGCACGTCTCCATCTTGAACACCGTGCCTATCTCAAAATCCTCAGCGCTATCTCTGCAAAGCGATGTCGGTGTGAATTGACCGAACCGGACCCTCTGGCCTTGCTCTGCCGTGAACTGGGTCCAGCTCACGATGCGGAACACACAGCGACACTCGGGTTTCTCTGCCTCCCTCAGAGTGGCCAGGGCGTCGGTCAGCAGGAAATGCAGCGTTTTGAAGTGGAAGTTGTCCTGGTACTCCTGGGGGGAGCTCCCAGCCACGGTCGTGGCCGCGTTGAACTGCTGGTACAGGTCGTCCATGGTGAAGGCCATGAGGGCGATGGCCTGGGCTGAGGATGCCAGAGGGGACAGAGGGGACCCGCTGCTCTGCCACTTGGCCACTGCCTTGGGCCAGACCCGGGCAAAGAGAGGGTTCAGCTGGAACTCGGAGCGGTTGAGGGCCGGCAAGGCCTCAGTCATAGCCAGGTGGCAGCCCTAGTACTGGTCATCGAAGGAGTCCTCGGCCATGTCCAGGGGCTTCACCTCGACGGCCACGGTGGTCACGGTCATGGCCAGCAGGGCCAGGGCGTGAGCCAGGGGGGCCATGGAGGGGAGAGGCCACCAGGAGCAGTGTGGGAGACTGTGGGGACAATGAGGGGACAATGAGGGACATTGAAAGGACACAGAGAGGACACTGAGGGACACAGAGGGGACATGGAGGAGACACAGGGAGGGTTCCTCAGTGAGGGACTGGGGAGAGGAGTGGTGTCAGCCCTGCCCAGGGAGAGGGGAGGCACTCCTGGCCAGGAGATCCCTGGACACAGCCTGGGGTCCCTGATCCCCAACTCTGGAGTTTCTTGTGCCTCCCCAACATCCCCCAGCCCCCCCAGAACCCCCCAGGACCCCAATCCCAATCCCACAGGACCATCCCCTCCTGCCTCCCCCAGAAGCCCAATCCTCCCCCCAGGATTGATTACAAGTCCCCTCAGCCCTGCCAGGACCCCGACCCAAATGTTGGGGTCACTCCCTGAGCCCCCCAGCATCCCCCTCCGCCCCTCCCCAGACCCCAACCCTACTCCCCCCATCTCCTGTCCCCCCTCACTTTCCCCCAGAGCACCCCAGGACCCCAATCCCATTCCTGTGACTCCCCCAGGGTCCCCCCAGACCCCAATCCTACAGCCCCCTCTGCCCCCCAAGTGTCCCCGGTGTCCCCCCAGCGCCCGATACCGAAATCAGCTGCAGTGAACTCCCAGACAGAACAGGAAGGATCCCAAAGCCGGAATTCTTGATCAGCTCAGGCTCCCAGTGGATCTCTCCTGCTCCTGTGGCTCAGGGGGGACTTATCCAGCCGAATTACAAATATTCATTAAAATGGACTTCTTAGCTTACACAAAACCAGCTCGTTTCATGAACAACTTGGGTGACTCTGCCACTTTCAGGAAATCGTTTTTATTGCCCTACAGTCACAAAAATGGGGTTTCTCAGTGTGGTTTTCACTGAATGCCCCAACATCTCAGGTGGTCTCGCCTTGAAGTTTCACTGTGGGCAGGTGCTGCTCCTTCTGTGGTGCAGAACTTGTGAAAAAACCCTCACTGGGGCTCCCTTAATCTCAGTCAGTCTTTAAGCCCAAGACAGCACCTGCAGGGGAGCTGAAACTTTCTCTTCTCTCTCTCATTGCTCAGCCCCCAGAAACCCAATCCCACCGCCCTGTGTGCCCCCAGTGCCCCCCAACCCCACTCCCCACTGCTCCCTGAGCTGCTGTCACACCTCAGACCCCAAATGGGCTCCCCTCTAAGGTGACACCCCTGGGGGCATCCCGAGCCTGGCCAGGATCTCCTTGGGGAGCTCCTGGGTGACTTCCCTGGCCTTGTTGGGGCGGCAGGAGAAGTTCTGCACCCCCAAAAAAGGGATCCCCCAACCCCAGGAGACACCTGAACCCGTGTTGGCGTGTTGGCTCAGCAAATCCATCTGCCAGGAACCCCCGGCAGTGCTGCCCCTCTCAGTGATCCCTGGAGGTGATGGGTTGGGATCCAAAGGGTTCTTTTGGAAACACCTTGGGCAAACAAACCCGGGGATCACCCCCTGCCCCCTGCAGTGTCCCCCAGCCCTCCCATGGCCCCGGTGACACTCCCAGAGCCCCCCTGCTACCCCCCAGAGCCCTGTGAACCCCAGTCCCATGTCCCCCAGTGTCCCCCAGGTTCCCCCATGGCCCCAGACCCCACTCCCACCATCGCCTGTGCCCCCCTCACTTTTTCACAGAGCAGCCCAGGACCCCAATCCCATTCCTGTGACTCCCCCAGTGTCCCCCCAGACCCCAATCCCACAGCCCCCTCTGCCCCCCAAGTGTCCCCGCTGTCCCCCCAGACCCCAATACCGAAATCAGCCACAGTGAACTCCCGGACAGAACAGGAGGGATCCCAAAGCCGGAATTCTTGATCAGCTCGGGCTCCCAGTGGATCTCTCCTGCTCCTGTGGCTCAGGGAGGCTTTTCCACGGGGAATTTATCCACCCTAATTATGAATATTCATTAAAATGGTCTTCTTAGCTAACACAAAACCAGAACCATACCTGTAAATAGTTAGCTTGGCCCCGCCTCTTTCATTAAACACTTTTTTTTGCTCTGGAGCCATAAAAATGGGTTATCTGGGTGTGATTCTAACAGAGTGCCCTGATAAGGATAAGGACCCAATGATTGATTCCCAATTAGGTAAACCTTTATTAAAACCATAAGTGGAAGCGAGCAATGCGCTGGGAAAGCCAGAGAGCACAAGTCTCAGCTCACGCTCCACCCACAGCTTTTGGAGTTTTCCCCACAATTTCCCATTTTTTTAACATTTGGTTTTGCACACACCCCTTGGTCCCTCCCCATGTTTTCCCATATTTGTTCACAGTTGACTCTTCCAACTCCGGGAGTCTGGGGTCTTCTGCCCTCTCACGGTGGTCGGTGGATGAAGTCTCTCCTCTTCCTCGCAGCACGTCCATGGGGACTTCCCACTGTGGTCACCATGGTTTCACCAAATCTCCCGTTTTCTCCCTTTCTCCATGTCCTGTGATACAAATTTACATTTCATTATCCTCCACCAAGGCCGGGCTCCAACTTTTCTGTTTCTGCAGTTTCTGCAACTTATTACTTAATATCCTCTACGTATTTACAATTTCTGCAGCTTGCTGAACAGCCCCTACATATTTATAATTATTAACTATAACAACACAAATTACCTAAATCATTAATTTCATTTATAACAGTCCTCCCCTTTCTTAATTAATTAATTAATTAGTGTTAATTCACTAATTATTTTATTTGTATGATCATATAATTTGTATGATCATTTACTAATTTCTATGATCATATATAACTTTTGTTAGTACTCTACTGTAATGCTGATCAATTATACCGGTTATGAATTACAGCTCTGGCTTAAAGATCATCCTTATAAACACCCCAAGGTCATGTTCTGTTCTCGTCGTGGATTTGCTTTTTGCTTAAATTCTTTTAGGTTTTTTTCTCTATCTTTCCCTGGGTCTCAAATTTGATGATGAGTGTGCTATGAAAATTGATTCCATCCTATTCCCCGCCCAAACAGTTTGGTCACACTGATTGCAAACAGGAATAATGGAGTTTGAATTTGTTTTTTTAATTTGTCTTAGTTTATTTTCCTCAGGGATTGCAGTTATATTGTGACACGCTGTGATGTTTCCCCCCACATCATTTAACACATCGAATGCTATGACATTTACAAACTCCCGTGCTGAAGTCGGCCGGGCATCCCAAGTGGCAGAGTCAGAACTCCCAGCAGCATTCCCCACTTCAGAAACCCTCTGCCTTCCCCGACGCCTCCGCTTTTGCTTTCCAGAGCCTGGATTTCCATCTTCTCGGCAGCAAGGAAATTCTTCAGGGGTGCCTGGGAGTGACTGCCGGTTTAAATGTCTTTTCTTCTACTTATCTTTCATGTTTCATTTGTTCTGCCCAGTAAAGGACTCGGGAGTATTTTCAGCACATTATTATTATTATTATTATTATTATTATTGTTATTAATATTATTATTATTATTATTATTATTATTATTATTATTTCAGCTTGGGTATCCAATTGACCCCTCACCCCGTTTACAACTAATTGCCACCACTCAGAAAATCCCTCTTCAAGTCTCCCTATTTGTACAGCCAGGTATAATGTTTGTTTTGTTATCTCCAGCTCTTCTCTTCCACAGGGAGGGCACAACCCCTTAGGAAAATATCCTGCCCTACAGTGACTCCGCCACTTTTCTTTAAAGCTCGCCTTTACACAGCCTTTTCCCACATTAATAGCATTCACAACTTAAGCTTTTTGGTTTACTTTGTTTACTCTTCCTCTCCTCCTGCCTCACACATCTTGCTTTTCCCACTGCGGCTGCCAACACTCTCGCTTCCTCTTTCACTTTCCTCTTCCCTCTTACACTTTCTGCACTTCCCTCAATGAATCTTGTATCCCCCACCCTTGCCGCCACCCTTCTGTAACTTTTCTCATTTCCTTCGTGTGCCTTCTACCCCTGAGCACATCCTCAAGCTATTCCTAAGCCTTTCCAACCAGTCCGTGGGGGGGATTTATCCTTTTTCTGGTGTTCACTAAAAGCCTTGTTAATATCCTGTCCCCCCGGGACTGCCTCCCGTATCCCTTGTCAACGGGACATTCACAGAGCCTGTGCGTTCTGGTCCCATGAGAACTTCCCTTAACGGCAAAGGCTGAACCCTCCTCATGTTAATTTTGCCCTTTGCACCTTACTTCTTGTTTGCCTGGGAGATGGGACAGCCTTTTGCTCGGACCCGTGGGTAAACAACTTGGGGATTCTTGGTGGGGCGGGGTAGGGAAGCAGCAGGTAAAGGTTTGAGGATGGGAGGGTCAGGTTGTCCAAGGGGTCCCAATCCTCTTTTTTTTTAGATTTTCCTTGTTTTGTCGGGACCAATGGGAACAATGAAGGTGGGTTGGTTTTTTTTTTGCAATTTCTGCAACAGAGAAGGAGCAGCGCCTGCCAAAAGCGAAAGTTGGAGGTGAGGCCATCTGGGATACTGGGATGCTCAGTGAGAACTGTCACGGGGGATAATTCATGTTTTCATAATACTCGTTGTTACAGTAAATATAGTTTATAGAAAAGCCAGAAGGACCCCCCCACACACCCCCCCCCCCACCTCCGCCCAAAGCAAAGGGCCTGGAAAGTTTCACGAGAACCATCTCCAGCTCTGGAAAGAACATAAAGAAACTACAATTCCAATAGAAGGAGAAAGAATAGCCAGGATGGAGTTGATCAACCCCTGATGACTCCGAGATGGTTTCTTACCAGGACCATCCAAATCACCCGGGAATCCCATTCACCCAGGAAGTCTTTTGAGACAGCAGAACCGGTCCCTAGACCTTTCAACATCCAGGGGCACCTGGACCCGAGACAAGCCTGGACATGTATAATTTTAAAATCACGTAGTCCCGAACCAGGAGGGGTATAAAAGCTAACTGGTTTGGGCTCGGGCTTTCGTGAAACCACGGGGGACGTGGCGCGGCAGAGGTCACGTCGGTCAGATTCACCCAGACCTAACTCTGTTCCCTGGGCGCTGGCTTTGTCATTTGCTTCTCCGAAATCATCCTTGGCAAATAAATTGTTTTTCGTTGAGATTGGCTTTCTAAATTTATAACAGAATCACACCCTGTAACCCCACTTTATGACACTCCAGAGCAATAAAAATCATTTATTGAAAGAGGCAGAGCCAAGCTAATTATTTATGGGGAAAGTGCTGGTTTTGTGTTAGCTAAGAAGCCCATTTTAATGAATATGCATAATTCTGGTGGATAAATTCATTACGGCCCCCTCTGACCCCGACACGTCAGGGCCCCCCTGTCACCCCTGTCCCTCCCCCCATGGTCCGCCTGGTGCTCCCATGACCCCCTCCACTTATGGTCCTCTGGACCCCCCTCTCTGTGTCCCCAGGTGGGAGCCTCTCCAGGAACTCCCCCCACATTTTGGGGGCTTCACCTGGTCACCATGGCCATGGCAACAGTCAGCAGAGCCCTCTGAGCCATGAGGCCATCAAGGTCTCTGTGGTCTTGGAGGCTACTGTGGCCACCATGGTCAGGAAGGTCACTGGGACCCACAGAGAAATGACACCACCAAGGCTACCGAGGCCATGGTGGCCACTGTGGCCACTTTGGCCACTGGGACCACTCTGGACATTGGAACCACCATGGTCATTATGTCCACTGTGGTCACCGTGACCGATGAGGCCATGGTGGCCACAGTGGCTGCCATGGTCACTGTAGCTACTGAGGCCACTGTGTCTGCTGTGGTTACCAAGGTGACCAAGGTCACCATGGTCACCATAATTACTGAGGCCACCACAGTACTGTGGTTACCGTGGTTACCAAGGTGACCAAGGTCACCATGGTCACTGTAATTACTGAGGCCACCATAGTACTGTGGTTACTGTGGTTACCAAGGTGACCAAGGTCACCATGGCCACCGCGGCCACTGTGGCCTCCATGTCACAGTGACAAGGGGTCCATCCTGGGGAATCCCCTCCAAGAGCTGCTCAGGAGGGAGCAGCACAGGGCCAGCAGGATCAGCCAGGGCTGGACTGGAGCTGCCAGGACAGCCCAGGACAGCCCAGGACAGACCCGTCAGCCCGGACAGCAGACACCAGGCAGTGCCTGGGGCCAGTTGGGTACTTCCCGCCAGAGGCGTTTGGGAGTGGCAATGTCACCGCCACCTCCTAAAGCTCCCTGGCTGCCTCGCCTGATGGATCAAAATAAATGTTGCTTGCTTGCCTGGAGTATAAAAAATGTATTAAAAATTTAATCCTTGCTAGCCTGGCTTATCAAAAGTTTATCAAAATTTGCTGCTGGCTAACCTGATGTATCCGCTGCAGCTCATTGAGCACCTTTCCTGCAGGGCACCTCATTTGATAAAATAAAGCATTTCCTGGAGTTTTTGTTCAAGCTTTATTTTCCAAACCTTCATCTTCAGAGAGGCAACAGAAAAACCGTCCTCCCTTTTTCCTCTGCACTCCCTTTTTACTTCACTCACCAAGGACCTGGAGGGGCTGGAGCATGCCCAGGGAAGGGATGGAGCTGGGGAGGGGTATGGAGAGCCAGGAGTGGCTGAGGGAGCTGTGGGGTGCTGCTCAGAGTAATTAAAAAAAGAACGAATGATCAGTTCGGGACCAGTTCCAAAGTTCCTGATTTGAGGCAATGCAACAGAAGAAACATTGGGAGGGGAAAAATAGAAAAGCAGAAGAGAGAAAAAGAATGAAAAATGAAATGAAGGGGACAGAGGCACCATCACCCATTTATTTATGGAAAAACTCTATGTTTTGCACAGGGATCTCCTTTTTCCTTTCAAATCAGGAATTCTCCCTCTTTACCCCGCACATCTCCTGCACTGGCCGTGCCGTTGCAGTTCGGGAATCGCCCACCAGAGGGCAGCAGCGAGCAGGGTTCAACAGCGGCACTGCGCATGCGCCGGCCCCAGCTGCAGTTCCGGGCGCCCCCAGCAGGCGGCAGCACGAGCTGGCGGCGCTGCCCATCCCGGCCCCGGGGCTCTGCAATGGTTTGGGATGGAGCGACCTTAAAGCGCCTGCGGTGCCAGCGCTGCCGTGGGCAGGGACAGCTTCCCCTGCGCCAGGCTGCTCCAGGCACCCCAACCTGCCCTGGGACACGGCCAGGCACCGGGCAGGGACAGCTTCCCCTGTGCCAGGCTGCTCCAGGCACCCCAACCTGCCCTGGGACACGGCCAGGCACCGGGCAGGGACAGCTTCCCCTGCGCCAGGCTGCTCCAGGCACCCCAACCTGCCCTGGGACATGGACATGCACCGGGCAGCCCTAGCTGCTCTGGCCAACCTGTGCTGGGGACTCAGCACCCTCCCAGGGAAGGATTCCTTTCAAGATCCCATCCATCCCTGCCCTCTGGCAGTCGGAAGCCTTTCCCCTTGGCCTGTCCCTCCATGCCCAAAACTCTCCTGGGGCTCCTTTAGCCAGGAAGGGGCATTGATGCCTCCCTGGATCGCTCTCCAGGCTGAACACCCCCAGCTGTCTCCACAGCAGAGCAGCTTCACCCCTGGAAGTCTCTCCGTGGCTTCCGCTGGATTGGCTCCAGCAGCTCCACATCTCCTCTGTGCTGGGGCCTGGAGCTGGCGGAGCGATCCGAGTGGGAATGTCTCACGGTGGTGTTATAAATGAAATGAATGATTTAGATAACTTGTGTTAAGTGTTAGAGTTAATAATTATAAATACGTAGTGGCTATTAAGCAAACTGCAGAAATTGTAAATACGTATGCCGAGATGGGCAGCTCCCCCAGCTCGTGCTGCTACCTGCTGGTGACACCTGGAACTGCAGCTGGGGGGCGGCGCAGGGCAAAGGTGGGCGGGAGCTGTGGAGAAAGAGACAAAGGGAGCTCCAGGGAGTTCCCTTTTTGGCAAGTTCTGCAACACGGAAGGAGCAGCAGCGCCGGCCAAAAGCGAAAGTTCAAGGCAAGGTCTGTTGTCAGGGCTTTTGCTGTTCTCCTCTGTCTCTTTAAGAAGTTTTTTCTAAAGTTCTATTTTCAGCCTTCTGTGTTTACCTTTTGCAGTGCGGTCAGACAGGATTTTACATCAACAACTTCCTTGCTATTGGAACGGTACAACTATGTTTACATTCTTCTCATGAGGAGGAGACTGCTGACGGACTGTTGGGTGGCCCAGTGTGGTTGGAGAGGAAGATTTTCTTCCTCCAATCCACGGTCACTGCTGGAATTCTATGAATGTCAAAGTTTGTAAATAAACCGTCTCTTTTTCCTGCCTCGGACATCAGAGAGTGTGGGTATCACTTCTTTGTGTCGTGTGAGACAGAGGTCATCTGGGATATCGGGGCACTCAGTGAAAATGACCCCCAGAGACCCCATTTTTATGGCTCTCCAGGACAATAAAAATCATTTCTTGAAAGAGGCAGAGCCATGCCTTCTTTTTGTGGGAAAAGTGCTGGTTTTGTGTCAGCTAAGAAGCCCATTTTAATTTTATTCAGTTTTATTTTTATTATTTCATTTACTTTAGTGTTGGCTAAGAAACCCGTTGTGATGAATATGAGAGATGAGCAGCCAATTTTCAAAGATGGCCAAAAGCGGCCGGGAAAGAGACAAAGCGAACTGCAGGGAGGGTTTTTGCAAGTTCTGCCTCACAGACGGAGCAGCGCCTGCCCAAATCGAATGTGCAAGGCGAGATCATCTGAAATATTGGGGCGCTCAGTGAAAACCACACCCAGAAACCCCATTTTTGTGACTGCAGGGCAACAAAAACCATTTCCTGGATAAGGCAGAGCCACGCAAGTTGTTCACGAGAAATGGGCTGGTTTTGTCTTAGCTAAGAAGCCCATCTTAATGAATGTTTATAATTAGGCTGGTGTCACGACCCGCTAGAGCAGGCGGCTACGTGGTGGTTTGAGTGATCTCAGAGCGCAAAAGGCACGACAAGGGAGAACAACAATTTGCTCAAAAGCAGTGAACTTTATTGAGTGCACACAGCACTTTGTGCGATAGGAGGAGAAGAAAGAGAGAGAGGAAGAGGGATAAAGGGAAAGAGAGAAAGAGAGAGAGAAAGGGGTATAGCTACCAATGGAGAGATGGAGTCCTCATGGTGCACGCTGACCAATAGATGCGTCTTCTTCCATGGGGAGGCCTCGAAATTTGGGCCATCTCAAAGGGTCTCTGATAGTCCTTTCCGAAGCTTCAGGCAGTTGGCCAAGAGGTGAGCTCAGCATCAGCAGGTGCACTGAGAGCAGGGCGAAGTGCTCTGGTGCTTAAGAGCAAATGTCTACTCAGCGAACGGTGCAGGGCTAGCACAGGACTGACCAGTCCAAAGCCGGTTCGAAAACCAGTCTATGGTAACACCTCCATTGTCTTCACAGAGTTCCCATGGAGATGCAGTGGTCCAGCGAGTGCACCTGCAAGCAGCAAACATCCCACCCCAGCCAGGTCAGAACTCCTGTATTGGGGTCTCAGATTATAGTCCCTGTCCTTTTGGAGTCATCAGTCTCCATCATTAGTGACGATCCTGAGGCAGGTGAGGGACTAAGGGACCGTCTCTTACAGGGACACTCCCACCTAGGGGACAAAGATGGGCATCAGGGGGACCATGGGGGACAAAGAGAGGGTTGGGGACGGCCATAATGGGGGGGTTGGGGTGACAGAAGAGATGGGGGCCATGGGGTGACAGGTGACAGGGTGTGTGGGGGAGGGTATGGGTGGTATACGGGGGCCAAGGAGGTCAGAGAGTCATGGTGGGCTTAGGGGTCACAGGGGTCAGGGGGTGCCAGGGGTTCAGGGGGTGCCATGGGGGGTCCCTGCCCATCCACATCCAGCACACAGGGCCCGTCCCCACAGCACTGCCTTGGGTGGGGAGGGAAAAGGTTGGAATGGGGGCGTCCCTGTCCCTGTCCCTGTCCCTGTCCCTGTCCCTGTCCCTGTCCCTGTCCCTGTCCCTGACATGGCAGTGAGTTCCTTGCCCCCTCCCAGATCTGGGTGTCCCCATCCCTGTGCCCTGTCATGGGTGTTCCTGTCCCCGTGCCCACCATGGGTGTCCCCAGCACTGGATGTCCCCAGCACTGGGTGTCCCAGTCCTTGTCCCCAGCACTGGGTGTCCCAGTCCTTGTCCCCAGCACTGGGTGTCCCAGTCCTTGTCCCCCGCACAGGGTGTCCTTGTCCCCAGCCCTCACTGAGTTTCCCCATCCCCCCGGGCTGTCCCCTGTGGTGTCACCTTTCAGCCACTCGCAGTTGTAGTTGCTGAAGGTCCCTTTGGAGCGGAGCCAGATCTCTGTCTTGTCCCCTTTTTGGATGACTTTGGTGACCTTGAAGGTTTCAAAGGGTGGGATCAGCACCTCCTTCTCATCAGGATATCTGGAGAATTTCTGGATGTCCACACCATAGCACGTCGTCACCTTGAACACCGTGCGTGCCCCAAAATCCTCAGCGCTATCTCTGCAAAGCGACGTTGATGTGAATTGACCGAACCGGACCTTCTGGCCTTGCTTTGCTGTGAACTTCTTCTCCATGCCGCGGAACACACAGCGACACTCGGGTTTCTCTGCCTCCCTCAGCGTGGCCAGGGCGTCAGTCAGCAGGAAATGAAATGTTTTGAAGTGGAAGTTGTCCCGGTACTCCTGGGGAGAGCGCCCGGCCCTGCGCGTGGCCGCGTTGAACTGCCGGTACAGGTCATCCATGGTGTAGGCCATGAGGGCAACGGCCTGGGCTGAGGATGCCAGAGGGGACAGAGGGGACCCATGGCTCTGCCACTTGGCCATGGCCTTGGGCCAGACCCGGGCAAAGAGAGGATTCTTCTGGAACTCGGAGCGGTTGAGGGCCGGCAAGGCCTTGCTCATGGTGCATTGACAGCCCCTGTACTGGTCATCGAAGGACTCCTCGGCCATGTCCAGGGGCTTCACCTCGACGGCCACGGTGGCCACAGTCATGGCCAGCAGGGCCAGGGCGTGAGCCAGGGGGGCCATGGAGGGGAGAGACCACCAGGAGCAGTGTGGGACAATGAGGGGACAATGAGGGGACAATGAGAGAACACGGAGAAGAAACGGGGAGGGTTCCTTAGTGAGGGACTGGGAAGCAGAGTGGGGTCAGCTCAGTGGAAGGGGAGGCACTCCTGGCCAGGACACCCCTGGACATATCCAGCATCCCTGATCCCCAACCCTGGGGTCACTTGTGCCTTCTCAACATCCCCCAGCCCCCCCAGGAGCCCAATTCCAATACCACAGGACCATCTCCTCCTGCCCCCCACAGAAGCCCAATCCTCCTCCCATGATGGATTACAAGTCCCCTCAGTGCTGCCAGGACCCCGACCCAAATAATGAGGTCACTCCCTGAGTCCCCCAGTGTCCCCCTTGGCCCCTCCCCTCACCCCAATCCCACTCCCAATCCCCAATTCCTTTGGTGTCACCCCAGGACCTCAACCCAAATCCGGGCACCAGCCCCTACCCCCCGTGTCTCCCAGCCCCCTCATGACCCCAACCCCACTCCCACCATCCCCTGTCCCCCCTCACTTTCCCCCAAAGCCCCCCAGGACCCCAATCCCATTCCTGTGACTCCCCCAGTGTCCCCCAGACCCCAATCCCACAGCCCCCTCTACCCCCAAGTGTCCCCGGTGTCCCTCCAGCCCCTGATACCGAAATCAGCCGCAGTGAACTCCCGGACAGAACGGGAGGGATCCCAAAGCCGGAATTCTTGATCTGCTCGGGCTCACAGTGGATATCTCCTGCTCCTGTGGCTCAGGGGGGCTTTGGCAGGGGGAATTTATCCAGCCTAATTATGAATATTCATGAAGATGACCGTCTTAGCCAGCACAAAACCAGCACGTTTCACTCTGCCTCTTTCAGGAAATGGTTTTTGTTGCCCTGCAGTCACAAAAATGGGGTTTCTCGGTGTGGTTTTCATTGAGCCCCAACATCTCAGATGACCTTGCCTTGAACTTTAGCTTTGGTCAGGCGCTGCTCCTTCTGTGAGGCAGAACTTGCAAAAACCTCACTGGAGCTCCCTTTGTCTCTTTCTCCACAGCTTCCATCCAGCTTTGCCCTGCTCTGCCCACACTTTTATCTCCTTTGATGGGTTTTCTTCCCAGTCAGTCTTTAAGCTCAATCCAGCACCTCCAGGGGAGCTGAAACTTTCTCTTCTCTCTCTTATTAGAGGTGCAGCCTGGATCGAGTTGGGCAGGTTGAATATTGGCTGCTCATCTATCATATTCATCACAACGGGTTTCTTAGCTAAGACAAAAATAAATTAAATAATAAAAATAAAACTAAATTAAATCAAATAGGGCTTCTTAAACAACACAAAACCAGCACTTTTCCCACAAAAAACTGGCATGGCTCTGCCTCTTCCAAGAAATGATTTTTATTGTCCTGGGGAGCCATAAAAATGGGGTCTCTGGGGGTCGTTTTCACTGAGTGCCCCAATATCCCAGATGACCTCTGTCTCACATGACACAAAGAAGTGACACCCACACTCTCACAAGTCCAAGGCGGGAAAAAGAGACGGTTTATTAACAAACTTCGACATTTATAGAATTCCAGCAGTGACCGTCGATTGGAAGGAGAAAATCTTCCTCTCAAACCACACTGGGCAACCCAACAGTCCGTCAACAGTCTCCTCCTCATGAGAAGAATGTAAATGTGGTTGTACCGTTACAATAGCAAGGAAGTTGTTGATGTAAAATCCTGTCTGACCCCACTGCAAAAGGTCAACACGGATGGCTGAAAATAAAACTTTTGAAAAACCTTCTTAAAGAGACAGAGAACAGCAAAAAACCCAACAAGAGACCTCGCCTTGAACTTTCATTTTTGGCAGGCGCTGCTGCTCCTTCTGTGTTGCAGAACTTGCCAAAAAGGGAACTCCCTGGAGCTCCCTTTGTCTCTTTCTCCACAGCTCCCGCCCACCTTTGCCCTGCGCCGCCCCCCAACTGCAGTTCCAGGTGTCACCAGCAGGTGGCAGCACGAGCTGGCGGCGCTGCCCATCCCGGCATACGTATTTACAATTTCTGCAGTTTGCTTAATAGCCACTACGTACTCATAATTATTAACTTTAACACTTAACACAAGTTACCTAAATCATTCATTTCATTTATAACACCATCGTGAGACATTCCCACTCGTTTCCCTCTGCCAGCTCTGGGCCCCAGCACAGAGGAGATGTGGAGCTGCTGGAGCCAGTCCAGAGGAAGCCACGGAGAGACTTCCAGGGGTGAAGCCTCTCTGCTGTGGAGACAGCTGGGGGTGTTCAGCCTGGAGAGCGATCCAGGGAGTCACCAAAGCCCCTTCCTGGCTAAAGGAGCCCCAGGAGAGCTGGGGAGGGACTTTAGGCATGGAGGGACAGGCCAAGGGGAACGGCTTCTCACTGCCAGAGGGCAGGGATGGATGGGATCTTGAAAGGAATCCTTTCCTGGGAGGGTGCTGAGGCCCTAGCACACGTTGGTCAGAGCAACTAGGGCTGTCCAGTCCCTGGCCGTGTCCCAGGGCAGGTTGGGGTGCCTGGAGCAGCCTGGCGCAGGGGAAGCTGTCCCTGCCCATGGCAGCTCTGGCACCGCAGGCACTTTAAGGTCGCTCCATCCCAAACCATTGCAGAGCCCCGGGGCCGGGATGGGCAGCGCCGCCAGCTCGTGCTGCCGCCTGCTGGGGGCACCCGGAACTGCAGCTGGGGCCGGCGCATGCGCAGTGCCGCTGTTGGACCCCGCTCGCTGCTTCCCTCTGGTGGCCGATTCCCGAACTGCAGCGGCACGGCCAGTGCAGGAGATGTGCGGGCTAAAGAGGGAAAATCCCTGGAGTTGAAAGGAAAAAGAGATCCCTGAGCAAAACATCAGGCTTTTGCTTAAATTAATGGATGATGGTGCCTCTGTCCACTTTATTTCATTTCTCATTCTTTTTCTCTCTTGTGCTTTTCTCTTTTTCCCTCCCCATACTTCTTTTGTTGCATTGCCTCAAATCAGGAACTTTGGAACTGGTGCCGAACTGATCATTCGTCTTGTTTTAATTGCTCTGAGCAGCACCCCCCAGATCCTTCAGCCACTCCTGATGTTCCAGACCCCTCCTCAGCTCCGTCCCTTCCCTGGGCATGCTCCAGCCCCTCCAGGTCCTTGGTGAGTGAAGTGAAAAGGGAGTGCAGAGGAAAAAGGGAGGAGCGCTTCTCCATTGCCTGTCTGAATATGGAGGTTTAAAAAATAAAGCTTGAACACAAACTCCAGGAAATGCTTTATTTCATCAAATGTGGTACCCTGCAGGAAAGGTGCTAAAAGAGCTGCAGCGGAGGTGCTCAGGTGAGCCAGCAGCAAATTTTGATAAACTTTTGATAAGCCAGGCCAGCAAGGATTAAATTTTTGATGAATTTTTTATCAACCAGGCAAGCAAGCAGCCTTTTTTCCCACTCCAGGTGAGCCAGCAGTGATTTTTTGGATCCATCAGGCGAGGCAGCCAAGGAGCTTTAGGAGGTGGCGGTGACATTGTCACTTTAAAATGTCTCTGGCAGAAAGCGCCCAACCAGCCCCAGGCACTGCCCGGTCTCTGCTATCCTGTGCTGTCCTGGGCTGTCCTGGGCTGTCCTAGGCTGTCTTGGGCTTTCCTGGGCTGTTCTGGGCTGTCCTGGGCTGTCCTGGCAACTCCAGCCCGGCCATGGCTGCTCCTGCTGGCCTTGTGCCACTCCCTCCTGGGCAGCTCTTGGAGGGGCTTCCCCAGGATGGACCTCCTGTCACTGTGACCATGGAGGTAACCACAGTGGCTGTGGTGGCCATGGTGACTTTGGTCACCTTGGTAACCCCAGTGGCCATGGTGGCCCCAGTAGTTACAGTGACCATGGTGACCTTGGTCAGCCTGGTAATCACAGCAGTCACGGCGGCATCAGTAGTTACAGTGACCATGGCAGCCACCGTGGTCACTGTAGCCTCATGGCTCACTGTGGCCACACTGGACATAGCAACCATGGCGGTTCCAATGCCCAGAGTGGTCAAAGTGGCTGAAGTGGCCAGAGTGGCAACAATTGCCACAGTGGTCACAGTGGCCAAAGTGACCACTGTGGCCACAATGGCCTCAGTAGCCTTGGTGGTGTCATTTTTCTGCGGGTCCTGGTGGCCTTCCTGAGCATTGTGCCACAGTGGCCTCCCAGACCACAGTGACCTTGGTGGCCTCGCGGCTCAGAGGGTTCCGCTGACCATTGCCATGGCCATGGTGCCCAGGACAAGTCCCCAGAGGTGGGGGGAGGTCCTGGGGAGGCTCCCACCTGGGGACACAAAGAGGGGGGTCAGGGGGACCATGGTGGTGGGACAGGGATGACAGTGGGGTCCTGAGAGTGTGGGAGTCAGAGGGGGACATAACAAAATGCCTGTCCCCTGTGCCCAGCCATGCGTGGCCTTGTCCCCCCAACCCCAGTGGGTGTCCCCAGCACTGGATGTCCCTGTCCCCCCCAGCTGGCCCTGGCTGTGCCCATCCCCTGTGCCCAGCAATGGCTGTCCCTGCCCTTGTCCCCAGCACTGGGTGTCTTGCCTCCCACACACAGTGGCTGTCCCTATCCCCTCTGGGCCACGTGTGTCCCCAGCACTGGGTGTCCTTGTCCCCAGCCCTCACTGAGTGTCCCCGATCCCCCCAGGTTGTCCCCACAGTGTCACCTTTCAGCCACTCGCAGTTGTAGTTGCTGAAGTTCCCGGTGGAGCGAAGCTCAATGTACATCGGGTTCCCTTCCTTGCTGACAGCAGTGACCCTGAAGGTCTCGAAGGGCGGGATCAGCACCTTCCCATATCTGTGATAGGAGAATTTCTGGATGTCTGCGCTGTGGCACGTGTGCACCTTGAACATCGTGTCATACACATAATGCTGGGAGACCCCTTGGTCTCGAAACGTCAACACGAATTGACCGAAGCGGACTTGGTCTCCTTCCGCCACCTTGTACTGGGCCCCCGACACTCCCCAGAATACGTCCCGACAATTGTTGGGGCGTCTCAGCGTCTGGAGGGCCCGGGTCAGCAGGAAATGCAGCGATTTGAAATGGAATTCCTCCTGGTACTTCCGGCTGGAGTTTCCACCGTCGCGCACGGCCTCATTGAACTGGAAAAGTATGGGTGTGATCATGGTGTAGGCCATGAGGGCGATGGCCTGGTCTGCGGTGAGAGGGGATGGCGCAATCTCCAGCTTCTTCCACTTGTCTGTGGCCTTTGTCCAGACATCAGCAAACTCGCTGTTGTTGAGGAAGTCTGAGCGCTGGAGTTCTGGGAGCTTCTTGGTCATGTCAGGGCTACACTTCAGGTACTGGTCATCGAAGGAGTCCTTGGCCATGTCCAGGGGCACCACCTTGATGGCCACAGTGGCCACGGCCATGGCCAGCAGTGCCAGGGTGTGACCCAGGGGGGCCATGGTGGGGAGAGGCCACAGGGATCTGTGTGGGACACTGGGGGACACAGAGGGGACACAGGGGACAAACCATGTGACATGGGGAAGATACTGGGGGACACCAGGGGACACTGAGGGAACACTGAGAGGCCCCAGGGGACACTGATGGGACACAGGGGACACTGAAAGACATGGGGGGACATGGGGAGGCTTCCTTGGTGACAGGCTGGGGAGGGAGAGTGGGGTCAGCCTGGGGTGAAGGGCCTGCCAAGCCAGGAGAGCCCTGGACATGTCCTGGGACTTGATCCCAAATCATGGGGTCACTCCTGGAGTCCCCCAGTGTCCCACAGCACCCCAATCCCACTCCCACAGTTCTGTGTCGTCCCCCCCACCAATGTTTCCCAGTGCCTCTATTACCCCAGTCCCCCTCCCAGTCCCTTGTACCCCTCCCAGTCACCCCTGCCCCCCAGCACACTGACCCAAGGCCTGGGGTGCCCCAGTATCCCCCTTGTCCCCCCTCCCATACCCCGATCCCACTCCCAGTCCCATGAAATTCACAGTGGCCCCTCAGGACCCCAATCCCATCCCACGTGCCCCCCAGTGTCCCTCAGTGTCCCCTGTACCCAAATCCCACTCAGACAGCTTTATGCCCCCATTGCTGCCCCCGGACCAGCCCAGGACCCCAATCCCATTCCTATGACTCTCCCAGTGTCCCCCAAGACCCCAATCCCACAGCCCCCTGTGCCCCCCAAGTGTCCCCGGTGTCCCCCCAGCCCCTGATACCGAAATCAGCCGCAGTGAACTCCCGGACAGAACGGGAGGGATCCCAAAGCTGGAATTCTTGATCAGCCCAGGCTCCCAGCAGATCTCTCTTGCTCCTGTGGCTCAGGGGGGCTTTTCCACTGGGTATTTATCCATCCTAATTATGAATATTCATTACAATGGGCTTCTCAGCTAACAGAAAATCAGCACTTTTCCCGTAAATTACTTGCATGGCTCTGCCTCTTTCAACAAATAATTACTATTTTCCTGGAGGGTCATAAAAAGGGGGTTCATTGTATCCCAGATGGCCTCACCTCATTTTGGCAGGTGCTGCTCCTTCTGTCTTGCAGAACTTGCCAAAAACCGTCACTGGAGCTCCCTTTATCTCTTTCTCTACAGGCTCCAGCCACCTTTGCCCGGTGTGCCCACACTTTTACAACCTTTGATGTTTTTTCTCAGTCAGTCTTGAAGCCCAACCCAACACCTGCAGGGGAGCTGAAACTTTCTCTTCTCCCTCTCATATCTCAGGGATCCACCAACCCCAGGAGACACCTGAACCCGTGCTGGCGTGGTTGCTCAGCAAATCCACCTGCCAGGAACCCCCGGCAGTGCTTCCCCTCTCAGTGATCCCTGGAGGTGATGGGTTGGGATCCAAAGGGTTCTTTTGGAAACACCTCGGGCGCTGCTCTGCTCCAGAGCTGACACTTCTGTCCTGTGCACACCGAGTACCTGAGGCCGCAGACCAGGCCCCGTCCCATCGATCCCCCAGAGCTTTGCTGGGGCTTTTCTCCTTTACAAATCACAGCCTCAGCTGGGCTGGGCCTGCAAGGTGCGTGTGCCTGAGACGCGGCAGGGGCTGTGAAGGGAGAGCCGACCTCTTCTAAGTGCTTTTCCCATTTCCCGCGAGGGGCCGGGCCAGTGAAGGAGGGAACGAACGAGAGAGCGAGTGAAGCACCGAGGAAAAAGGGGATAATGAGTCAAGGGAAAAGTAAGTCCCAAAAATCCAAAGGGATCCACATAGGGAACCTCTGATGACAACAGGGAGGGGGAGTTAGCTGATATTCCCCAGGACAGCCCCCTCGGGAGAGTGATCGAAAATTGGGAGGATTGGCTGTCCAGGGGCAGGAAAAATAAGGGGAGGATGATCCATTACTGTGTGGAGGTATGGGGTAATAAAGAGATAAAGGAGCATCTATTTTGGCCCATTTTTGGGTTGTTTGAAGATTGGGTGTGGCAAGCACCCAATATTTCTGTAAGTACTAAGGAGTCAGTGCAACAACAACAACAAAAAAGTCGATTGCGCTGCTTTATGGTCGGGGTCCGGTGATTATATCGTTTTACGGGAAGAGTCGAAGGCTTCACTGTTCCCATTGGTCTCGACAAAACAAGGAAAATCTAAAAAAAAAGAGGATTGAGACCCCTTGGACAACCTAACACTCCCATCCTCAAACCTTTACCTGCTGCTTCCCTACCCCGCCCCACCAAGAATCCCCAAGTTGTTTACCCACGGGTCTGAGCAAAAGGCTGTCCCATCACCCAGGCAAACAAGAAGTAAGGTGCAAAGGGCAAAATTAACACGAGGAGGGTTCAGCCTTTGCCGTTAAGGGAAGTTCTCCGAGGACCAGAACGCACAGGCTCTGTGAATGTCCCGTTGACAAGGGATACGGGAGGCAGTCCCGGAGGCACAGGATATTAACAAGGCTTTTAGTGAACACCAGAAAAAGGATAAATCCCCCCACGGACTGTTTGGAAAGGCTTAGGAATAGCTTGAGGATGTGCTCAGGGGTAGAAGGCACACGAAGGAAATGAGAAAAGTTACAGAAGGGTGGCGGCAAGGGAGGGGAATACAAGATTCATCGAGGGAAGTGCAGAAAGTGTAAGAGGGAAGAGGAAAGTGAAAGGGGAGGAGAGAGTGTTGGCAGCCGCAGTGGGAAAAGCAAGATGTGTGAGGCAGGAGGAGAGGAAGAGTAAACAAAGTAAACCAAAAAGCTTAAGTTGTGAATGCTATTAATGTGGGAAAAGGCTGTGTAAAGGCGAGCTTTAAAGAAAAGTGGCGGAGTCACTGTAGGGCAGGATATTTTCCTAAGGGGTTGTGCCCTCCCTGTGGAAGAGAAGAGCTGGAGATAACAAAACAAACATTATACCTGGCTGTACAAATAGGGAGACTTGAAGAGGGATTTTCTGAGTGGTGGCAATTAGTTGTAAATGGGGTGAGGGGTCAATTGGATTCCCAAGCTGAAATATTATTATTATTAATAATAATAATAATAATAAAGTGCTGAAAATACTCCCGAGTCCTTTACTGGGCAGAACAAATGAAACATGAAAGATAAGTACAAGAAAAGACATTTAAACCGGCAGTCATTCCCAGGCACCCCTGAAGAATTTCCTTGCTGCCGAGAAGATGGAAATCCAGGCTCCGGAAAGCAAAAGCGGAGGCGTCGGGGAAGGCAGAGGGTTTCTGAAGTGGGGAATGCTGCTGGGAGTTCTGACTCTGCCACTTGGGATGCCCGGCCGACTTTAGCACGGGAGTTTGTAAATGTCATAGCATTCGATGTGTTAAATGATGTGGGGGGAAACATCACAGCGTGTCACAATGTAACTGCAATCCCTGAAGAAAATAAACTAAGGCAAATTAAAAAAAAAAAATAAAAATCAAACTCCTTTATTCCTGTTTGCAATCAGTGTGACCAAACTGTTTGGGCGGGGAATAGGATGGAATCAATTTTCATAGCACACTCATCATCAAATTTGAGACCAAGGTTAAGATAGAGAAAAAAAAAAACCTAAAAGAACTTAAGCAAAAAGCAAACCCACGACGAGAACAGAACACGACCTTGGGGGTGTTTATAGGGATGAGCTTTAAGCCATTGCTGTAATTCACAACCGGTATAATTGATCAGCATTACAGTAGAGTACTAACAAAAGTTATATATGATCATACAAATTAGTAAATGATCATACAAATTATATGATCATACAAATAAAATAATTAGTGAATTAACAATAATTAATTAATTAATTAATTAAGAACGGGGAGGACAGTTATAAATGAAATTAATGATTTAGGTAATTTGTGTTGTTATAGTTAATAATTATAAATACGTAGGGGCTGTTCAGCAAGCTGCAGAAATTGTAAATACGTAGAGGATATTAAGCAATAACTGTAAGTTGCAGAAACTGCAGAAACAGAAAAGTTAGAGCCAGGCCTTGGTGCAGGATAATGAAATGTAAATTTGTATCACAGGACATGGAGAAAGGGAGAAAACGGGAGATTTGGTGAAACCGTGGTGACCACAGTGGAAAGTCCCCATGGACGTGCTGCGAGGAAGAGGAGAGACTTCATCCACCGACCACCGTGAGAGGGCAGAAGACCCCAGACTCCCGGAGTTGGAAGACTCAACGATGACCAAATATGGGAAAACCTGAGGAGGGACCAAGGGTTAAAAACAAAAAGTTACAAAAATGGGAAATTGTGGCGAAAAATCCAAAAGCTGTGTGTGCAGCGCGAGCTGAGACTTGTGCTCTGCGGCTTTCCCAGCGCGTTGCTCGCTTCCACATATGGTTTTAATAAAGGTTTACCTAATTGGCAATCAATCATTGGGTCCTTATCCTTATCAGGGCACTCTGTTAGAATCACACCCAGATAACGCATTTTATCGCTCCAGGGAAAAAAAAATTGTTTATTGAAAGAGGCGGGGCCAAGCTAACTATTTATAGGTATCGTTCTGGTTTTCTGTTAGCTAAGAAGCCCATTTTAATGAATATTCATAATTAGGGTGGATAAATTCCTTGGGGCAAAGTCCCCCTGAGCCACAGGAGCAGGAGAGATCTGCTGGCAGCCTGAGCTGATCAAGAATTCCGGCTTTGGGATCCCTCCCGTTCTGTCCGGGAGTTCACTGCGGCTGATTTTGGTATCAGGAGCTCGGGGAACACTGGGGACACTTGGGGGGCACAGGGGGCTGTGGGATTGGGGTCTTTGGGGACACTGGGAGGACCCTGGGGGGGAATTTCATGTGGGATTGGAGTCCTGGGGTACCTGGGGGACGCTGGGGGAAAGTGAGGGAGACTGAGGGACACAGGACAGGGGTTCACAGGGTTCTAGGGGGCAGCAGGGGGAGCCTGGAAGTGTGACTGGGGCCGTGGGAGGGGTGGAGAACATGACAGGGGGCAGGGGGTGATCCCCGGGTTTGTTTGCCCGAGGTGTTTCCCAAAGAACCCTTTGGATCCCAACCCATCACCTCCAGGGATCACTGAGAGGGGAAGCACTGCCAGGGGTTCCTGGCAGATGGATTTGCTGAGCCACCACGCCAACACGGGTTCAGGTGTCTCCTGGGGTTGGGGGATCCCTTTTTTTGGGGTGCAGAACTTCTGCTGCCACCCCAACAAGACCGGGAAAGTCACCCAGGAGCTCCCCAAGGAGATCCTGGCCAGGCTGGGGTGCCCCCAGGGGTGTCACCTGAGAGGGGAGCCCATTTGGGGTCTGAGGTGTGACAGCAGCTCAGGGAGCAGTGGGGAGTGGGGCTGGGGGGCACTGGGGGCACATGGGGCGGTGGGATTGGGGTCCTGGGGGCTGAGCAATGAGAGAGAGAAGAGAAAGTTTCAGCTCCCCTGGCGTTGCTGGGCAGAGCTTAAAGACTGACTGGGAAAAAAAAACCATCGAAGGTGTAAAAGTGTGGACAGAGCAGGGCAAAGGTGGGCGGGAGCTGCGGAGAAAGGGACAAAGGGAGCTCCAGGGAGTTTCCTTTTTGGCAAGTTCTGCAACAGAGAAGGAGCAGCAGCGCCTGCCAAAAGCAAAAGTTCAAGGCGAGGATTGTTATCGGGGTTTTTGCTGTTCTCCTCTGTCTCTTTAAGAAGTTTTTAATAAAGTTCTGTTTATAGCCTTCTCTGTTTACCTTTTGCAGTGGGGTCAGACAGGATTTTACATCAACAACTTCCTTGCTATTGTAACGGTACGACCACGTTTACACTCTTCTCATGAGGAGGAGACTGCTGACGGACTGTTGGGTTGCCCAGTGTGGTTGGAGAGGAAGATTTTCTTCCTCCAATCCACAGTCACTGCTGGAATTCTATAAATGTTGAAGTTTGTAAATAAATCGTCTCTTTTTTTCTTCCTCAGACGTTCTTGGTAAGCTCGGGCTCACAGCGGACCTCTCCTGCTCCTGTGGCTCAGGGGGACTTTGCCATGGGGAATTTATCCAGCCTAATTATAAATATTCATTAAAGTTGGCTTGTTAGCTAATACAGAGGTGACAGGGTCTTGGAGGGGTACAGGGGTCAGGGAGGTCAGGGGGTCATAGTGGGCTTAGGGGTCACAGGGGTCAGGGGAGTCAGGGGGTGCCAGGTGTTCAGGGGGTTCCATGGGGGGTCACGGCCCACCCACATCCAGAACACAGGGCCCGTCTCCATAGCACTGCCTTGGGTGGGGATGGAAAGGGTGTCCCTGTCCCTGTCGCTGTCCCTGTCCCTCTCCCTCTCCCTTTCCCTGTCCTTGCCTGAAAACAGTGAATTCCCTGTCCCCTCCCAGATCTGGGGGTCCCCATCCCTGTGTCCTGTCATGGGTGTTCCTGTCCCTGTGCCCTCAATGGGTGTCCACAGACTTGGTGTCCCCAGCACAGGGTGACCCTGTCCTTGTCCCCAGCTCTGGGTGTCCTTGTCCCACCACCCACAGTGGGTATCCCTGTGGGTGTCCCCACTGAGTGTCACTGTGTCCCCGGTGCCCTGTCATGGGTGCCCCCATGGCCCTGGGGGTGCCCTCATCCCGCCCAGGGTGTCCCCTGTGATGTCACCTTTCAGCCACTCGCAGTTGTGGTTGCTGGAGGTCCCATTGGAATGGAGCTGGATCACTGACTTGTCCCCATGTTGGGTGACTTGGACAACCTCGAAGGTCTCAAAGGGCTGGATCACCACACCCCCATTTGGTAAATTTGTAGTGAAAAACGTAACATCCTGGCCCTGGCACGTGTACACCTGGAGCAACGACTCCTTCCCGGGGCAGTCGCCGGGTGTTTCGCTCAGAGGCACCGACACAAATCGGTCGAACCGGACGGTGTCGCCCTTCTGTGCCACGAACTGGACCCCGCACACACGGTGGAAAGTGTCCTGACACTTCCCTCTCAGAGCCTCCCTCAGCGTGGCCAGGGCATCGGTCAGCAGGAATTGCAACGCCTTGAAGTGGAAGTTGTCCCGGTACTCCTGGGGGGAGCGTCCGGCCCTGAAAGAGGCAGAGCCATGCAAACTATTTACGGGAAACGTGCTGGTTTTCTGTCAGCTAAGAAGCCCATTGTAATGAATATTCATAATTAGGCTGGATAAATACCCTAACCGACGCCCTGGCCACGCTGAGGGAGGCTCTGGGAGGGAAGTGTCAGGACACTTTCCACCATGTGTGTGGGGCCCAGTTCGTGGCACAGAAGGGCGACACCGTCCGGTTCGACCGATTCGTGTCGGTGCCGCTGAGCGAAACACCCGGCGACTGCCCCGGGAAGGAGTCGTTGCTCCAGGTGTACACGTGCCAGGGCCAGGATGTTACGTTTTTCACTACAAATTTACCAAATGGGGGTGTGGTGATCCCACCCTTCGAGACCTTCGAGGTTGTCCAAGTCACCCAACATGGGGACAAGTCAGTGATCCAGCTCCATTCCACTGGGACCTCCAGCAACCACAACTGCGAGTGGCTGAAAGGTGACATCACAGGGGACACCCTGGGGGGGATGGAGGCACCCCCAGGGCCATGGGGGCACCCATGATAGGGCACAGGGGACACAGTGACACTCAGTGGGGATGGGGGACAGGGATTCCCACTGTGGGTGGTGGGACAAGGATGCCCAGAGCTGGAGACAAGGACAGGGTCACCCTGTGCTGGGGACACCATCTCTGGGGACACCGATTGAGGACGTGGGGACAGGAACGCCCATGACAGGGCACAGAGTTGGGGACCCCCAGATCTGGGAGGGGACAGGGACACCCCTGCCAGGGGCGGACAGGGACAGGGACACCCCCATTCCAACCCTGTCCCTCCTTGCTGAAAGCCACCATGGACACACTAGGAGATGCTAACGACTCGGTGCTGAAGAAAAACAAAAGCAGCGGCCCAGCTGAGGGGAGGAGGGCACCCGGCTGCATTTCTCTTCTCTGGGAGTTTCTCTCCGAGGGGCAGAGATCCCCAGAGAATGGGTCTGATAAAAGAGGGGGCTGGGGCAGCTGCTGGCTGGCGCTCTCCCTCTCTCGGCTTCGGGGGAGGGCGGTCGGAGCTGCTGCTCGGGGAAGGGAATTCGCTGCTGCTGCTGCTGCCGGAGCCCAGCCCAGAGCTGCTTCTGCTGCTGCCGTGGGGTGAGCCTCTGCTGGTGAGAGCAGCCACTGAGCTGAGGCCTGATGGACACCGACCCCACTACAACAAACCCTCTCACCGTCTGCTCGGGTGCCTGGGGTTATCAATGAAATGAATGATTTTGGTACTTTGTGTTAAATGTTACTGATAATAATTATAAATACGTAGGGGCTATTCAGCAAGCTGCAGAAATTGTAAATACGTAGAGGATATTAAGCAATAACTGTAAGTTGCAGAAACTGCAGTAACAGAAAAGTTAGAGCCCGGCCTTGGTGCAGGATAATGAAATGTAAATTTGTATCATAGGACATGGAGAAAGGGAGAAAACGGGAGATTTGGTGAAACCGTGGTGACCACAGCGGGAAGTCCCAGGGATGTGCTGCGAGGAAGAGGAGAGACTTCATCCACCGACCACCGTGAGTGGGCAGAAGACCCCAGACTCCAGGAGTTGGAAGACTCAACGATGACCAAATATGGGAAAACCTGAGGAGGGACCAAGGGTTAATAACAAAAAGTTACAAAAATGGGAAATTGTGGGGAAAACTCCAAAAGCTGTGTGTGCAGCGTGAGCTGAGACTTGTGCTCTGCGGCTTTCCCAGCGCGTTGCTCGCTTCCACTTCTGGTTTTAATAAAGGTTTACCTAATTGGCAATCAATCATTGGGTCCTTATCCTTATCAGGGCACTCTGTTAGAATCACACCCAGATAACGCATTTTATCGCTCCAGGGAAAAAAAAATTGTTTATTGAAAGAGGCGGGGCCAAGCTAACTATTTACAGGTATGGTTCTGGTTTTCTGTTAGCTAAGAAGCACATTTTAATGAATATTCATAATTAGGGTGGATAAATTCCTTGGGGCAAAGTCCCCCTGAGCCACAGGAGCAGGAGAGATCGGCTGTGAGCCTGAGCTGATCAAGAATTCCGGCTTTGGGATCCCTCCCGTTCTGTCCGGGAGTTCACTGCGGCTGATTTTGGTATCAGGAGCTCGGGGAACACTGGGGACACTTGGGGGGCACAGGGGGCTGTGGGATTGGGGTCTTTGGGGACACTGGGAGGACCCTGGGGGGGAATTTCATGTGGGATTGGAGTCCTGGGGTGCCTGGGGGACGCTGGGGGAAAGTGAGGGAGACTGAGGGACACAGGACTGGGGTTCACAGGGTTCTAGGGGGCAGCAGGGGGAGCCTGGAAGTGTGACTGGGGCGGTGGGAGGGGTGGAGAACATGACAGGGGGCAGGGGGTGATCCCCAGGTTTGTTTGCCCGAGGTGTTTCCCAAAGAACCCTTTGGATCCCAACCCATCACCTCCAGGGATCACTGAGAGGGGCAGCACTGCCGGGGGTTCCTGGCAGATGGATTTGCTGAGCCACCACGCCAACACGGCTTCAGGTGTCTCCTGGGGTTGGGGGATCCCTTTTTTTGGGGTGCAGAACTTCTGATGCCACCACAACAAGGCCAGGGAAGTCACCCAGGAGCTCCCCAGGGAGATCCTGGCCAGGCTTGGGGTGCCCCCAGAGGTGTCACCTGAGAGGGGAGCCCATTTGGGGTCTGAGGTGTGACAGCAGCTCAGGTAGTAGTGGGGAGTGGGGCTGGGGGGCTCAGGGAGTGACCCCAACATTTGGGTCGGGGTCCTGGCAGGGCTGAGGGGACTTGTAATCAATCCTGGGGGGAGGATTGGGCTTCTGGGGGAGGCAGGAGGGGATGGTCCTGTGGGATTGGGATTGGGGTCCTGGGGGGTTCTGGGGTGGCTGGGGGATTTTGGGGAGGCACAAGAAACCCCAGGGTTGGGGATCAGGGACCCCAGGCTGTGTCCAGGGATCTCCTGGCCAGGAGTGCCTCCCCTCTCCCTGGGCAGGGCTGACCCCACTCCCCTCCCCAGTCCTACACTGAGGAACCCTCCCTGTGTCTCCTCCATGTCCCCTCCGTGTCCCTCAGTGTCCTCTCTGTGTCCTTTCACTGTCCCTCATTGTCCCCTCATTGTCCCCACAGTCTCCCACACTGCTCCTGGTGGCCTCTCCCCACCATGGCGCCCTTGGCTCACACCCTGGCACTGCTGGCCATGACCGTGACCACCGTGGCCGTCGAGGTGAAGCCCCTGGACATGGCCGAGGACTCCTTCGATGACCAGTACCAGGGCTGCCGCCCGGCCATGACTGAGGCCTTGCCGGCCCTCAACCGCTCCGAGTTCCAGCTGAACCCTCTCTTTGCCCGGGTCTGGCCCAAGGCCGTGGCCAAGTGGCAGAGCAGCGGGTCCCCTCTGTCCCCTCTGGAATCCTCAGCCCAGGCCATCGCCCTCATGGCCTTCACCATGGACGACCTGTACCAGCAGTTCAACGCGGCCACGCACGTGGCCGGGAGCTCCCCCGAGGAGTACCGGGACAACTTCCACTTCAAAACGCTGCATTTCCTGCTGACCGATGCCCTGGCCACTCTGAGGGAGGCAGAGAAACCCGAGTGTCGCTGTGTGTTCCGCATCGTGAGCTGGACCCAGTTCACGGCAGAGCAAGGCCAGAGGGTCCGGTTCGGTCAATTCACGCCGACGTCGCTTTGCAGAGATAGCGCTGAGGATTTTGAGATAGGCACGGTGTTCAAGATGGAGACGTGCTATGGCGTGGGCATCCAGAATTTCTCCAGATTTCCTGATGAGCGGGAGGTGCTGGTCCCGCCCTTCGAAACCTTCAATGTCACCAAAGTCATCCAAAACGGGGACAAGACAGAGATCTGGCTCCACTCCAATGGGACCTTCAGCAACTACAACTGCGAGTGGCTGAAATTCACACCAACAGGGACACCCTGGGAGGGTGGGGACACCCGTGGTAAGCATGGGGGCACCCACAACAGGGCACAGGGGACACAGTGACACTCAGTGCGGATGGGGGACATGGACATCCACTGTGGGTGGTGGGACAAGGACACCCAGTGCTGGGGACAAGGACAGGGACACTCAGAGCTGGGGACATCAAGTCTAGGGACACCCGTTGAGGGCACAGGGACAGGAACACCCATTACAGGGCACAGGGATGGGGACCCCCAGATCTGGGAGGGGACAGGGAATTCACTGTCCTCAGGCGAGGACAGGAAAAGGGAGAGGGAGAGGGAGAGGGACAGGGACACCCTTTCCCTCCCCCACCCAAGGCAGTGTGGTGGGGACAGGCACTGTGTTCTGGACGTGGGTGGGCCGGGACCCCCCATGGCACTCCCTGAACCCCTGGCACCCCCTGGCACCCCCTGACTCACCTGACCCCTGTGACCCCTAAGCCCACCATGACCCCCTGACCTCCCTGACCCCTGTACACCTCCAAGACCCTGTCACCTGTCACCTCATGGCCCCCATCTCTCCTGTCACCCCAAACCCGCATTATGGTCGTCCCCAACCCCCTCTTTGTCTCCCATGGTCCCCCTGACGCCCCCTCTTTGTCCCCCAGGTGGGAGCATCTCCATGGCCCCCTTCCACCTCGGAGGGTTTCTCCTGGCAACCACAGCCCTGGCAGTGGCCACTGGGATTCTCTGAGCCATGAGGCCACCAAGGTCACTGAGGTCACTGTGATCACTGTGGCCACCATGGCCTGCATGGCCACCAAGGTCACTGTGGTCACCACAATCAGCATGACCACCAGGACCCCCAGAGAAACGAGGCCACCAAGGCCACCACTGCCGCTCTGGCCACCTTGGCAGCTCCTGCTACCATGCAGTCACTGCGGTCACTACTGTCACTGTGGCCACTGTGGCCACCACAGCCACTCTGGACACCACGGTCACTCCAACCACCAAGGCCACTTTGACCATTACCATCACCCGGACTCCTTGAGCCACAAGGCTACCACAGCCCCTGTGACCACTGTGGCCACCGAGGTGGCCTTTGTGCAAAGCCGTTCTATTAAAATTCAAACAAAACAATTTTGTTAAACAGTTCTATTGAAGCAATTTTATTAAATGATTCCATCCAGACAATTCCATTAAAGAATTCTGTCCCAGCAGCAAAAAGGGACAATTCCCCAGCAGGGCTCGATGGCGCCCCCCACACCAACACTGCTGGGAATGTCTCTCTCTCTCAGCCTCGTGCAGGATCCTTGGGGAGCCTCCCCTTCCCAAGGGAGGAGCCCCCCACATATTTCATTGACGGCAGGAACACGGGAGAGGTTTGGGGATCATTTGGGGTTGGAGATCTGGGCTGGGTTTAGCCCAGTTTGCCCCAGTGCATTCCCCTGGCTGGGCGGGACCTGCTGGAGCAGCTCTGGAGAAGGACCTTGGGCTGCTGGTGGGTGACCAGTGGAGCTGACCGTGCAGCCTGAGGGCCAGGAGGGATCCAGGGGTCATCAGGAGGAGCAGGGCCAGGAGGTCAGGGAGGGATCGTGCCCTTCTGCCCTGCCCAGTGAGGCACATGGGGAGTGCTGTGTCCACCTCTGCCCAGTGCCGTGTCCAGTTCAGTCCAGTGCCATGTCCAGATTTGCCCAATGCACTGTCCACCTCTGTTCAGTGCTGTATCCACCTCTGTCCAGTGTCATGTCCAGCTCTGCCCAGTGCTGTGTCTGACTCTTCCCAGTGCCATGTCCAACTCTGCCCAGTGCTGTGTCTGACTCTTCCCAGTGCCATATCCAGTTCTGCCCAGTGCTGTGTCCAGCTCTACCAAGTGCTGTGTCCACCTCTGTCCAATGCCATGTCCAGCTTCCCCCAGCACCGTGTCCAGTGCACCCCAGTGCTGTGTCCAGTGGCTCCAGTCCCGCCCCTGTGCTCAGGGATGATGCTGCCCGAGCTGGGAACTTGGCCCCGGTGCCCCCTCTGGCTCGTTCTAGTCCCACTGCCTCTGGGATTTGGGGATGCTGGGAGATGCAGTTCTAGAATCGCCCACCGGAGCGCAGCAGCGAGCGGGGTTGAACAGCGGCACTGCGCATGCGCCGGCCCCCAGCTGCAGTTCCGGGTGCCCCCAGCAGGCGGCAGCACGAGCTGGCGGCGCTGCCCATCCCGGCCCCGGGGCTCTGCAATGGTTTGGGATGGAGCGACCTTAAAGCGCCTGCGGTGCCAGCGCTGCCGTGGGCAGGGACAGCTTCCCCTGCGCCAGGCTGCTCCAGGCACCCCAACCTGCCCTGGGACACGGCCAGGGCCCGGGTAGCCTCAGCTTCTCTGTGAAACCTGCACTGGGACCTCATCACCCTCACAGGGAAGGATTTCATTGGAAAGATGGGTGGTGATGCTTTTGAAAGCAACTCAGTGGGTTTTGGGAGTCTTAGGGAGAAATGCGTGTCAATGTCTTCAAAATGGGTCTAGATGTCTCTACAGAGGTGAAGGTTTTCACAGGACCCTCGTGGTTTGGACCAGAAAGTTTGAACTCCTGAACTTGAGGGTGATGGGTGAAACGGGTCCCCACAAAGTCCAACCAGTCCAACCCAGACAGCCTGAACTTCTGGACTTTGGGGGAAAATGACAGGTCCAAGGTGGGGTGTGGGGGAGGTGGTTTGGGAGGGCTGCACCTTCCCAGCAGCCCCGTTCAGCTGATGGGGAAAGGGAGAGGGCAGCGTGCGGCCGAGAGCTGGGGATGGAAGGAGGCTGCGTCCTCCAAAACCTCGAGAGAGGAACCTGTCCTGGGGTGACGTCACGATGTTGTATCCCCAATCGTCTGTTTACGCTGGGTATTACACTCTATGCCTTTAATATTGGCTCTGCAAGTAAAACCGGGGGAGAAGTGCACAGTTTGTTTTCAGAAACCTCTCTCTGCCGGGCTGGTTTTTAATAGTGACAGAAAATAACACACAGACATGAGACAGAGAGGATTTTTTATATTTTTTTTTGCTTTCTCTCTAACTTTTGCTTTTGCTTGGTAGTTAGCTAAGGTAGCTTAGCATAGCTTCGCATTGCTTTTTTTTTTTTTTTCTTTTTTTTGGCTTCTTTTCCTTTTTTTTCCTTTTTCAACTTCTTTGAAACTGATTAAACCTCCCCCAGACTGAGGACCCGGGGGGGCTCTGGGCGGAGCTTGCACCTGGAACCCACCGGGATCCACCCTGTGCAGCGACTTTCACCAGCGCCAGGAAGAACTGAGAGCAGAGGAATCACCTACCAGAGGCACTTCTGTCCTAATTTGTCATCTACCCAGAGCGCCACGAGGTTCTTGCCTTCTGGTATTGTTCAATTCATTCTCCTGGGGAGCGCTTTGCCAGTTCAATAAACGGATTTCTTTCCACTTCTCTCTGAGGAGTTTTCTCCCAAACCGGTTGGGGGAGGGGAGGGAGGGTTTCCCGAGGAGTTCTCCTCCCAAATTTGCTCCAAACCAATGCAGAACCCCACGGGGGTTTGGCTGTTGTGGAAACTCTGTCCCTGCACTGGAATAAAGTTTCAAGGCTGCTCTGTGGACTCCTGGCTTTCCCTAGCGTGGCTTTTCCCCAACACGCTGGAGGTGCTGGGTAGGGCTGGAAGGCTGAGCAGCAAAAACGATAAAAGGGTGTAAAAGTATTTCCACAGGACAATAAACGTGTCTGGAACCAGTGGGGAAAGAGTTAAAGGGAACTCCAGTGTGGTTCTGGACAAGCTCTGTGACACAGAAGGAGCAGCGCCAGCTGAAAGTGAAAGTTCAAGGCGAGGTCATCAGAGATACTGCGGCACTCAGTGAAGATGAGCCCCAGGTCCCTTTTTATGAACTCTCCAGGACAACAGGAGGATGTCCTGAAAGAGAGGGATCCATGGAAATGATTTCCAGAAAAATTGCTGTTTCTGTATTAGCTAACAAGCCAACTTTAATGAATATCTATAATTAGGCTGGATAAATTCCCCATGGCAAAGTCCCCCTGAGCCACAGGAGCAGGAGAGATCCGCTGTGAGCCCGAGCTGATCAAGAACGTCTGAGGAAGAAAAAAAGAGATGGTTTATTTACAAACTTCGACATTTAAAGAATTCCAGCAGTGACCATGGATTGGAGGAAGAAAATCTTCTTCTCCAACCGCACTGGGCAACCCAACAGTCCATCAGCAGTCTCCTCCTCATGAGAAGAATGTAAACATAGTTGTACCGTTACAATAGCAAGGAAGTTTTTGATGTAAGATCCTGTCTGACTCCACTGCAAAAGGTAAACACAGATGGCTGAAGTAGAACTTTGGAAAAAACTTCTTAAAGAGACAGAGGAGAACAGCAAAAACCCTGACAACAGACCTTGCCATGAACTTTCGCTTCTGGCAGGCGCTGCTGCTCCTTCTGTGTTGCAGAACTTGCCAAAAAGGGAACTCCCTGGAGCTCCCTTTGTCTCTTTCTCCACAGCTCCCGCCCACCTTTGCCCTGTGCCGCCCCCCCAGCTGCAGTTCCAGGTGTCACCAGCAGGTGGCAGCACGAGCTGGGGGAGCTGCCCATCCCGGCATACGTATTTACAATTTCTGCAGTTTGCTTAATAGCCACTACATATTTATAATTATTAACTCTTACACTTAACACAAGTTACCTAAATCATTCATTTCATTTATAACACCACCGCGAGACATTCCTACTCAGTTCGTTCTACCAGCTCCGGGCCCCAGCACAGAGGAGATGTGGAGCTGCTGGAGCCAGTCCAGAGGAAGCCACGGAGAGACTTCCAGGGGTGAAGCTGCTCTGCTATGGAGACAGCTGGGGGTGTTCAGCCTGGAGAGCGATCCAGGGAGGCACCAAAGCCCCTTCCTGGCTAAAAGAGCCCCAAGAGAGCTGGGGAGGGGCTTTGGGCATGGAGGGACAGGCCAAGGGGAACGGCTTCCGACTGCCAGAGGGCAGGGATGGATGGGATCTTGAGAGGAATCCTTCCCTAGGAGGTTGCTGAGGCCCCAGCACAGGTTGGCCAGAGCAGCTAGGGCTGTTCGGTGCATGTCCATGTCCCAGGGCAGGTTGGGGTGCCTGGAGCAGCCTGGCACAGGGGAAGCTGTCCCTGCCCGGTCCCTGGCCGTGTCCCAGGGCAGGTTGGGGTGCCTGGAGCAGCCTGGCGCAGGGGAAGCTGTCCCTGCCCACGGCAGCGCTGGCACCGCAGGCGCTTTAAGGTCGCTCCATCCCAAACCATTGCAGAGCCCCGGGGCCGGGATGGGCAGCGCCGCCAGCTCGTGCTGCCGCCTGCTGGGGGCACCCGGAACTGCAGCTGGGGCCGGCGCATGCGCAGTGCCGCTGTTGAACCCCGCTCGCTGCTGCCCTCCGGTGGGCGATTCCCGAACTGCAACGGCACGGCCAGTGCAGGAGATGTGCGGGCTAATAAGGGAAAATCCCTCGAGTTGAAAGGAAAAAGAGATCCCTGAGCAAAACATCAGGCTTTTGCTTAAATTAATGGATGATGGTGCCTCTGTCCACTTTATTTCATTTCTCATTCTTTTTCTCTCTTGTGCTTTTCTCTTTTTCCCTCCCCATACTTCTTTTGTTGCATTGCCTCAAATCAGGAACTTTGGAACTGGCGCCGAACTGATCATTCGTCTTGTTTTAATTGCTCTGAGCAGCACCCCCCAGATCCTTCATCCACTCCTGATGTTCCAGACCCCTCCTCAGCTCCGTCCCTTCCCTGGGCATGCTGCAGCCCCTCCAGGTCCTTGGTGAGTGAAGTGAAAAGGGAGTGCAGAGGAAAAAGGGAGGAGCGCTTCTCCATTGCCTGTCTGAATATGGAGGTTTAAAAAATAAAGCTTGAACACAAACTCCAGGAAATGCTTTATTTCATCAAATGTGGTACCCTGCAGGAAAGGTGCTAAAAGAGCTGCAGCGGAGGTGCTCAGGTGAGCCAGCAGCAAATTTTGATAAACTTTTGATAAGCCAGGCCAGCAAGGATTAAATTTTTGATGAATTTTTTATCAACCAGGCAAGCAAGCAGCATTTTTTCCCACTCCAGGTGAGCCAGCAGTGATTTTTTGGATCCATCAGGCGAGGCAGCCAAGGAGCTTTAGGAGGTGGCGGTGACATTGTCACTTTAAAATGTCTCTGGCAGAAAGCGCCCAACCAGCCTCAGGCACTGCCCGGTCTCCGCTATCCTGTGCTGTCCTGTGCTGTCCTGGGCTGTCCTAGGCTGTCTTGGGCTTTCCTGGGCTGTTCTGGGCTGTCCTGGGCTGTCCTGGCAGCTCCAGCCCGGCCATGGCTGCTCCTGCTGGCCTTGTGCCACTCCCTCCTGGGCAGCTCTTGGAGGGGCTTCCCCAGGATGGACCTCCTGTCACTGTGACCATGGAGGTAACCACAGTGGCTGTGGTGGCCATGGTGACTTTGGTCACCTTGGTAACCCCAGTGGCCATGGTGGCCCCAGTAGTTACAGTGATCATGGTGACCTTGGTCAGCCTGGTAATCACAGCAGCCACAGCGGCATCAGTAGTTACAATGACCATGGCAGCCACCATGGTCACTGTAGCCTCATGGCTCACTGTGGCCACACTGGACATAGCGACCATGGCGGTTCCAATGCCCAGAGTGGTCAAAGTGGCCGAAGTGGCCAGAGTGGCAACAATTGCCACAGTGGTCACAGTGGCCAAAGTGACCACAGTGGCCACAATGGCCTCAGTAGCCTTGGTGGTGTCATTTTTCTGCGGGTCCTGGTGGCCTTCCTGAGCATGGTGCCACAGTGGCCTCCCAGACCACAGTGACCTTGGTGGCCTCGTGGCTCAGAGGGTTCCGCTGACCATTGCCATGGCCATGGTGCCCAGGACAAGTCCCCAGAGGTGGGGGGAGGTCCTGGGGAGGCTCCCACCTGGGGACACAAAGAGGGGGGTCAGGGGGACCATGGTGGTGGGACAGGGATGACAGTGGGGTCCTGAGAGTGTGGGAGTCAGAGGGGGACATAACAAAATGCCTGTCCCCTGTGCCCAGCCATGCGTGGCCTTGTCCCCCCAACCCCAGTGGGTGTCCCCAGCACTGGATGTCCCTGTCCCCCGCAGCTGGCTCTGGCTGTGCCCATCCCCTGTGCCCAGCAATGGCTGTCCCTGCCCTTGTCCCCAGCACTGGGTGTCCTGCCTCCCACCCACAGTGGCTGTCCCTGTCCCCTCTGGGCCATGGCTGTCCCCAGCACTGGGTGTCCTTGTCCCCAGCCCTCACTGAGTGTCCCCGATCCCCCCAGGTTGTCCCCACAGTGTCACCTTTCAGCCACTCGCAGTCGTAGTTGCTGAAGTTCCCGGTGGAGCGAAGCTCAATGTGCATCATGTTCCTTTCCTCCCTGACACCAGTGACCCTGAAGGTCTCAAAGGGCGGGATCAGCACCTCCTTCTCCTCTGGATGCTTGTTGAATTGCTGGATGTCCACGCCATGGCACGTGCGCACCTTGAACATCGTGTCCACCCCAAAACCATGGGCCACCCTTTCACTTAGTGATGCCAACGCGAATTGACCAAAGCGGACTTGGTCGCCTTCCTTCACCTTGAACTGGACCCCCCACACTCCCCAGAACACGACCCGACAATCGTTGGGGCGTCTCAGCGTCTGGAGGGCCCGGGTCAGCAGGAAATGCAGCGATTTGAAATGGAATTCCTCCTGGTACTTCCAGCTGGAGTTTCCACCCTCGCGCACGGCCTCATTGAACTGGAAGTGTATGGGTGTGATCATGGTGTAGGCCATGAGGGCGATGGCCTGGTCTGCGGTGAGAGGGGATGGCGCAATCTCCAGCTTCTTCCACTCGTCTGTGGCCTTTGTCCAGACATCAGCAAACTCGCTGTTGTTGAGGAAGTCTGAGCGCTGGAGTTCTGGGAGCTTCTTGGTCATGTCAGGGCTACAATTCAGGTACTGGTCATCGAAGGAGTCCTTGGCCATGTCCAGGGGCACCACCTTGATGGCCACAGTGGCCACGGCCATGGCCAGCAGTGCCAGGGTGTGACCCAGGGGGGCCATGGAGGGATCTGTGTGGGACACTGGGGGACACAGAGGGGACACAGGGGACAAACCATGTGACATGGGGAAGATACTGGGGGACACCAGGGGACACTGAGGGAACACTGAGAGGCCCCAGGGGACACTGATGGGACACAGGGGACACTGAAAGACATGGGGGGACATGGGGAGGCTTCCTTGGCGACAGGCTGGGGAGGGAGAGTGGGGTCAGCCTGGGGAGAAGGGCCTGCCAAGCCAGGAGAGCCCTGGACATGTCCTGGGACCTGATCCCAAACCATGGGGTCACTCCTGGAGCCCCCCAGGGTCCCAGAACACCCCAATCCCACTCCCACAGTTCTGTGTTGTCCCCCCCAACAATGTTTCCCAGTGCCTCTATTACCCCAGTCCCTCTCCCAGTCCCTTGTACCCCTCCCAGTCACCCCCTGCCCCCCAGCACCCTGACCCAAGGCCTGGGGTGCCCCAGTGTTCCCCTTGATCCCCTCCCATACCCCAATCCCACTCCCAGTCCCATGAAATCCCTGGTGGCCCCTCAGGACCCCGATGCCATCCCACGTGCCCCCCAGTGTCCCTCAGTGCCCCCTGGACCCAAATCCCACTCCCACAGCTTTATGCCCCCATCGCTGCCCCTGGACCAGCCCAGGACCCCAATCCCATTCCTGTGACTCCCCCAGTGTCCCCCCAGACCCCAATCCCACAGCCCCCTGTGCCCCCCAAGTGTCCCCGGTGTCCCCCCAGCCCCTGATACCGAAATCAGCCGCAGTGAACTCCCGGACAGAACAGGAGGGATCCCAAAGCCGGAATTCTTGATCAGCCCAAGCTCCCAGCGGATCTCTCCTGCTCCTGTGGCTCAGGGGGGCTTTTCCACTGGGTATTTATCCACCTTAATTATGAATATTCATTACAATGGGCTTCTCAGCTAACAGAAAACCAGCACTTTTCCCGTAAATTATTTGCATGGCTCCGCCTCTTTCAACAAATAATTACTATTTTCCTGGAGGGTCATAAAAAGGGGGTTCATTGTATCCCAGATGGCCTCACCTCATTTTGGCAGGTGCAGCACCTTCTGTCTTGCAGAACTTGCCAAAAACCGTCACTGGAGCTCCCTTTATCTCTTTCTCCACAGGCTCCAGCCACCTTTGCCCGGCTCTGCACACACTTTTACAACCTTTGATGTTTTTTCCCAGTCAGTCTTGAAGCCCAACCCAACACCTGCAGGGGAGCTGAAACTTTCTCTTCTCCCTCTCATATCTCAGGGATCCCCCAACCCCAGGAGACACCTGAAGCCGTGTTGGCGTGGTGGCTCAGCAAATCCATCTGCCAGGAACCCCCGGCAGTGCTGCCCCTCTCAGTGATCCCTGGAGGTGATGGGTTGGGATCCAAAGGGTTCTTTTGGAAACACCTCGAGCGCTGCTCTGCTCCAGAGCTGACACTTCTGTCCTGTGCACACCGAGTACCTGAGGCCGCAGACCAGGCCCCGTCCCATCGATCCCCCAGAGCTTTGCTGGGGCTTTTCTCCTTTACAAATCGCAGCCTCAGCTGGGCTGGGCCTGCAAGGTGCGTGTGCCTGAGACGCGGCAGGGCCTGTGAAGGGAGAGCCAACCTCTTCTAAGTGCTTTTCCCATTTCCCGCGAGGGGCCGGGCCAGTGAAGGAGGGAACGAACGAGAGAGCGAGTGAAGCACCGAGGAAAAAGGGGATAATGAGTCAAGGGAAAAGTAAGTCCCAAAAATCCAAAGGGATCCATGTAGGAAACCCCTGATGACAAAAGGGAGGGGGAGTTAGCTGATATTCCCCAAGACAGCCCCATCGGGAGAGTGATCGAAAATTGGGACGATTGGCTGTCCAGGGACAGGAAAAATAAGGGGAGAATGATCCATTACTGTGTGGAGGTATGGGGTAATAAAGAGATAAGGGAGCATCTATTTTGGCCCATTTTTGGGTCGTTTGAAGATCGGGTGTGGCAAGCACCCAATATTTAAGTAAATACTAAGGAGTCAGTGCAACAACAACAACAAAAAAGTCGATTGCGCTGCTTTATGGTCGGGGTCCAGTGATTATATCGTTTTACAGGAAGAGTCGAAGGCTTCACTGTTCCCATTGGTCTGGACAAAACAAGGAAAATCTAAAAAAAAAGAGGATTGGGACCCCTTGGACAACCTACCCTCCCATCCTCAAACCTTTACCTGCTGCTTCCCTACCCCGCCCCACCAAGAATCCGAAAGTTGTTTACCCACGGGTCTGAGCAAAAGGCTGTCCCATCGCCCAGGCAAACAAGAAGTAAGGTGCAAAGGGCAAAATTAACACGAGGAGGGTTCAGCCTTTGCCGTTAAGGGAAGTTCTCATGGGACCAGAACGCACAGGCTCTGTGAATGTCCCGTTGACAAGGGATACGGGAGGCAGTCCCGGGGGGACAGGATATTAACAAGGCTTTTAGTGAACACCAGAAAAAGGATAAATCCCCCCACGGACTGGTTGGAAAGGCTTAGGAATAGCTTGAGAATGTGCTCAGGGGTAGAAGGCACACGAAGGAAATGAGAAAAGTTACAGAAGGGTGGCGGCAAAGGCGGGGAATACAAGATTCATCGAGGGAAGTGCAGAAAGTGTAAGAGGGAAGAGGAAAGTGAAAGGGGAGGAGAGAGTGTTGGCAGCCGCAGTGGGAAAAGCAAGATGTGTGAGGCAGGAGGAGAGGAAGAGTAAACAAAGTAAACCAAAAAGCTTAAGTTGTGAATGCTATTATTGTGGGAAAAGGCTGTGTAAAGGCGAGCTTTAAAGAAAAGTGGCGGACTCACTGTAGGGCAGGATATTTTCCTAAGGGGTTGTGCCCTCCCTGTGGGAGAGAAGAGCTGGAGATAACAAAACAAACATTATACCTGGCTGTACAAACAGGGAGACTTGAAGAGGGATTTTCTGAGTGGTGGCAATTAGTTGTAAACGGGGTGAGGGGTCAATTGGATTCCCAAGCTGAAATAATAATAATAATAATAATAATAATAATAATAATAATAATAATAATAATAATAATAATAAAGTGCTGAAAATACTCCCGAGTCCTTTACTGGGCAGAACAAATGAAACATGAAAGATAAGTACAAGAAAAGACATTTAAACCGGCAGTCACTCCCAGGCACCCCTGAAGAATTTCCTTGCTGCCGAGAAGATGGAAATCCAGGCTCCGGAAAGCAAAAGCGGAGGCGTCGGGGAAGGCAGAGGGTTTCTGAAGTGGGGAATGCTGCTGGGAGTTCTGACTCTGCCACTTGGGATGCCCGGCCGACTTCAGCACGGGAGTTTGTAAATGTCATAGCATTCGATGTGTTAAATGATGTGGGGGGAAACATCACAGCGTGTCACGATATAACTGCAATCCCTGAGGAAAATAAACCAAGGCAAATTAAAAAAAAAAAATCAAACTCCATTATTCCTGTTTGGAATCAGTGTGACCAAACTGTTTGTGTGGGGAATAGCATGGAATCAATTTTCATAGCACACTCATCATCAAATTTGAGACCCAGGTAAAGATAGAGAAAAAAAAACCTAAAAGAATTTAAGCAAAAAGCAAACCCTCGACAAGAACAGAACACGACCTTGGGGTGTTTATAGGGATGAGCTTTAAGCCAGAGCTGTAATTCACAACCGGTATAATTGATCAGCATTACAGTAGAGTATTAACAAAAGTTATATATGATCATACAAATTAGTAAATGATCATACAAATTATATGATCATATAAATAAAATAATTAGTGAATTAACACTAATTAATTAATTAATTAAGAAAGGGGAGGACTGTTATAAATGGAATTAATGATTTAGGTAATTTGTGTTGTTATAGTTAATAATTATAAATATGTAGGGGCTGTTCAGCAAGCTGCAGAAATTGTAAATATGTAGAGGATTTTAAGCAATAACTGTAAGTTGCAGAAACTGCAGAAACAGAGAAGTTGGAGCCCGGCCTTGGCGCAGGATAATGAAATGTAAATTTGTATCACAGGACATGGAGAAAGGGAGAAAACGGGAGATTTGGTGAAACCGTAGTGACCACAGTGGAAAGTCCCCATGGACGTGCTGCGAGGAAGAGGAGAGACTTCATCCACCGACCACCGTGAGAGGGCAGAAGACCCCAGACTCCCGGAGTTGGAAGACTCAACTGTGACCAAATATGGGAAAACCTGAGGAGGAACCAAGGGTTAAAAACAAAAAGTTACAAAAATGGGAAATTGTGGCGAAAAATCCAAAAGCTGTGGGTGGAGCGTGAGCTGAGACTTGTGCTCTGCGGCTTTCCCAGCGCGTTGCTCGCTTCCACTTATGGTTTTAATAAAGGTTTACCTAATTGGCAATCAATCATTGGGTCCTTATCCTTATCAGGGCACTCTCTTAGAATCACACCCAGATAACGCATTTTATCGCTCCAGGGAAAAAAAAATTGTTTATTGAAAGAGGCGGGGCCAAGCTAACTATTTACAGGTATGGTTCTGGTTTTCTGTTAGCTAAGAAGCACATTTTAATGAATATTCATAATTAGGGTGGATAAATTCCTTGGGGCAAAGTCCCCCTGAACCACAGGAGCAGGAGAGATCGGCTGTGAGCCTGAGCTGATCAAGAATTCCGGCTTTGGGATCCCTCCCGTTCTGTCCGGGAGTTCACTGCGGCTGATTTTGGTATCAGGAGCTCGGGGAACACTGGGGACACTTGGGGGGCACAGGGGGCTGTGGGATTGGGGTCTTTGGGGACACTGGGAGGACCCTGGGGGGGAATTTCATGTGGGATTGGAGTCATGGGCTGCCTGGGGGACGCTGGGGGAAAGTGAGGGAGACTGAGGGACACAGGACTGGGGTTCACAGGGTTCTAGGGGGCAGCAGGGGGAGCCTGGAAGTGTGACTGGGGCGGTGGGAGGGGTGGAGAACATGACAGGGGGCAGGGGGTGATCCCCATGTTCGTTTGCCCGAGGTGTTTCCCAAAGAACCCTTTGGATCCCAACCCATCACCTCCAGGGATCACTGAGAGGGGCAGCACTGCCGGGGGTTCCTGGCAGATGGATTTGCTGAGCCACCACGCCGACACGGGTTCAGGTGTCTCCTGGGGTTGGGGGATCCCTTTTTTTGGGGTGCAGAACTTCTGATGCCACCATAGCAAGGCCAGGGAAGTCACCCATGAGCTCCCCAGGGAGATCCTGGCCAGGCTCGGGCTGCCCCCAGAGGTGTCACCTGAGAGGGGAGCCCATTTGGGGTCTGAGGTGTGACAGCAGCTCAGGTAGTAGTGGGGAGTGGGGCTGGGGGGCTCAGGGAGTGACCCCAAGCTTTGGGTCGGGGTCCTGGCAGGGCTGAGGGGACTTGTAATCAATCCTGGGAGGAGGATTGGGATTCTGGGGGAGGCAGGAGGGGATGGTCCTGTGGGATTGGGATTGGGGTCCTGGGGGGTTCTGGGGTGGCTGGGGGATTTTGGGGAGGCACAAGAAACCCCAGGGTTGGGGATCAGGGACCCCAGGCTGTGTCCAGGGATCTCCTGGCCAGGAGTGCCTCCCCTCTCCCTGGGCAGGGCTGACCCCACTCCCCTCCCCAGTCCTAGACTGAGGAACCCTCCCTGTGTCTCCTCCATGTCCCCTCCGTGTCCCTCAGTGTCCTCTCTGTGTCCTTTCACTGTCTCTCATTGTCCCCTCATTGTCCCCACCGTCTCCCACACTGTTCCTGGTGGCCTCTCCCCACCATGGCGCCCTTGGCTCACACCCAGGCACTGCTGGCAATGACCGTGACCACCGTGGCCATCGAGGTGAAGCCCCTGGACATGGCCGAGGACTCCTTCGATGACCAGTACCAGGGCTGCCGCCCGGCCATGACTGAGGCCTTGCCGGCCCTCAACCGCTCCGAGTTCCAGCTGAACCCTCTCTTTGCCCGGGTCTGGCCCAAGGCCGTGGCCAAGTGGCAGAGCAGCGGGTCCCCTCTGTCCCCTCTGGAATCCTCAGCCCAGGCCATCGCCCTCATGGCCTTCACCATGGACGACCTGTACCAGCAGTTCAACGCGGCCACGAGCGTGGCCGGGAGCTCCCCCGAGGAGTACCGGGACAACTTCCACTTCAAAACGCTGCATTTCCTGCTGACCGATGCCCTGGCCACTCTGAGGGAGGCAGAGAAACCCGAGTGTCGCTGTGTGTTCCGCATCGCGAGCTGGACCCAGTTCACGGCAGAGCAAGGCCAGAGGGTCCGGTTCGGTCAATTCACGCCGACGTCGCTTTGCAGAGATAGCGCTGAGGATTTTGAGATAGGCACGGTGTTCAAGATGGAGACGTGCTATGGCGTGGGCATCCAGAATTTCTCCAGATTTCCTGATGAGCGGGAGGTGGTGGTCCCGCCCTTCGAAACCTTCAATGTCACCAAAGTCATCCAAAACGGGGACAAGACAGAGATCTGGCTCCACTCCAATGGGACCTCCAGCAACCACAACTGCGAGTGGCTGAAATTCACACCAACAGGGACACCCTGGGAGGGTGGGGACACCCGTGGTAAGCATGGGGGCACCCACAACAGGGCACAGGGGACACAGTGACACTCAGTGCGGATGGGGGACATGGACATCCACTGTGGGTGGTGGGACAAAGACACCCAGTGCTGGGGACAAGGACAGGGACACTCAGAGCTGGGGACATCAAGTCTGGGGACACCCGTTGAGGGCACAGGGACAGGAACACCCATAACAGGGCACAGGGATGGGGACCCCCAGATCTAGGAGGGCACAGGGAATTCACTGTCCTCAGGCGAGGACAGGAAAAGGGAGAGGGAGAGGGAGAGGGACAGGGACACCCTTTCCCTCCCCCACCCAAGGCAGTGTGGTGGGGACAGGCACTGTGTTCTGGACGTGGGTGGGCCGGGACCCCCCATGGCACTCCCTGAACCCCTGGCACCCCCTGGCACCCCCTGACTCACCTGACCCCTGTGACCCCTAAGCCCACCATGACCCCCTGACCTCCCTGACCCCTGTACACCTCCAAGACCCTGTCACCTGTCACCTCATGGCCCCCATCTCTCCTGTCACCCCAAACCCGCATTATGGTCGTCCCCAACCCCCTCTTTGTCTCCCATGGTCCCCCTGACGCCCCCTCTTTGTCCCCCAGGTGGGAGCATCTCCATGGCCCCCTTCCACCTCGGAGGGTTCCTCCTGGCAACCACAGCCCTGGCAGTGGCCACTGGGATTCTCTGAGCCATGAGGCCACCAAGGTCACTGAGGTCACTGTGATCACTGTGGCCACCATGGCCTGCATGGCCACCAAGGTCACTGTGGTCACCACAATCAGCATGACCACCAGGACCCCCAGAGAAACGAGGCCACCAAGGCCACCACTGCCCCTCTGGCCACCTTGGCAGCTCCTGCTACCATGCAGTCACTGCGGTCACTACTGTCACTGTGGCCACTGTGGCCACCACAGCCACTCTGGACACCACGGTCACTCCAACCACCAAGGCCACTGTGACCATTACCATCACCCGGACTCCTTGAGCCACAAGGCTACCACAGCCCCTGTGACCACTGTGGCCACCGAGGTGGCCTTTGTGCAAAGCCGTTCTATTAGAAATTAAAACCAAACAATTCCCTTAAACAGTTCTATTGAAGCAATTTTATTAAATGATTCCATCCAGACAGCTCCATTAAAGAATTCTGTCCCAGCAGCAAAAAGGGACAATTCCCCAGCAGGGCTCGATGGCGCTCCCCACACCAACACTGCTGGGAACGTCTCTCTCTCTCTCAGCCTTGCTCAGGATCCTTGGGGAGCCTCCCCTTCCCGAGGGAGGAGCCCCCCACACATTTCATTGACGGCAGGAACACGGGAGAGGTTTGGGGATCATTTGTGGTTGGAGATTTGGGCCGGGTTTAGCCCAGTTTAGCACCAGTGCCATCCCCTGGCTGGGCGGGACCTGCTGGAGCAGGTCTGGAGAAGGACCTTGGGGTGCTGGTGGGTGATCAGTGGAGCTGGCCGTGAGGCCTGAGGGCCAGGAGGGATCCAGGGGGCATCAGAAGGAGCGGGGCCAGGAGGTCAGGGAGTGATGGTGCCTCTCTGCCCTGCCCAGTGAGGCACATGGGGAGTGCTGTGTCCACCTCTGCCCAGTGCCATGTCCAGTTCTGCCCAGTGCCATGTCCAGTTCTGCCCGGAGCTGTGTCCAGCTCCAGCCAGTGTTGTGTCCAGCTCTGCTCAGTGCCGTGTCCAGTTCTGTCCAGTTCTGTGTCCACCTCTGTCCAGTGCTGTGTCCGACTCTGTCCAGTGCTGTGTCCGACTCTTCCCAGTGCCATGTCCAGTTCTGCCCAGTGCCATGTCCAGTTCTGCCCAGTGCTGTGTCCTGCTGTGCCTACTGCTGTGTCCACCTGAATCCAATGCCATGTCCAGCTCAGCTCAGTGCAGTGTCCAGCTCTGGGCTGCTCCGGACCCAACCCTGTGCTCAGGGATGACGCTGCCTAACCTGGGAGCTTGGCCCAGGTGCCTCCTCCGGCTCCTTCCAGCATCACCCCGTCTGGGAGTTGGGGATTCTGGGAGTTGGGGATTCTGGGAGTTGGGGATTCTGGGAGTTGCAGTTTGGGAATCGCCCACCAGAGGGCAGCAGCGAGCGGGGTTCAACAGCGGCACTGCGCATGCCCCGCCCCCAGTTGCAGTTCCGGGTGCCCCCAGCAGGCGGCAGCACGAGCTGGCGGCGCTGCCCATCCCGGCCCCGGGGCTCTGCAATGGTTTGGGATGGAGCGACCTTAAAGCGCCTGCGGTGCCAGCGCTGCCGTGGGCAGGGACAGCTTCCCCTGCGCCAGGCTGCTCCAGGCACCCCAACCTGCTCTGGGACACGGCCAGGCACCGGGCAGGGACAGCTTCCCCTGCGCCAGGCTGCTCCAGGCACCCCAACCTGCCATGGGACACGGCCAGGCACCGGGCAGGGACAGCTTCCCCTGCACCAGGCTGCTCCAGGCACCCCAACCTGCCCTGGGACACGGCCAGGCACCGGGCAGGGACAGCTTCCCCTGTGCCAGGCTGCTCCAGGCACCCCAACCTGCCCTGGGACACGGCCAGGCACCGGGCAGGGACAGCTTCCCCTGCGCCAGGCTGCTCCAGGCACCCCAACCTGCCCTGGGACATGGCCAGGGCCCGGGTAGCCTCAGCTTCTCTGTGAAACCTGCACTGGGACCTCATCACCCTCACAGGGAAGGATTTCATTGGAAAGATGGGTGGTGATGCCTTTGAAAGCAACTCAGTGGGTTTTGGGAGTCTTAGGGAGAAATGGGTGTCAATGTCTTCAAAATGGTTCTGGATATCTCTACAGAGGTGAAGCTTTTCACAGGACTCTCATGGTTTGAGCAGAAAGTTTGAACTCCTGAACTTGAGGGGTAATGGGTGAAACGGTTCTCCACAAAGTCCAACCAGTCCATCCCAGACAACCTGAACTTCTGGTCTTTGGGGGAAAATGACAGGTCCAAGGGGGGTGTGGGGGAGGTGGTTTGGGAGGGCTGCACCTTCCCAGCAGCCCCGTTCAGCTGATGGAGAAAGGAAGAGGGCAGCGTGCGGCCGAGAGCTGGGGATGGAAGGAGGCTGCGTCCTCCCAAACCTCGAGAGAGGAACCTGTCCTGGGGTGACGTTGTATCCCCAGTCGTCTGTTTACGCTGGGTATTACACTCTGTGCCTTTAATATTGGCTCTGAGAGTAAAACCGGGGGAGAAGTGCACAGTTTGTTTTCAGAAACCTCTCTCTGCCGGGCTGGTTTTTAATAGTCACAGAAAAATAACACACAGACATGAGACAGAGAGATTTTTTTTTCTTTTTTTTTTGCTTTCTCTCTAACTTTTGCTTTTGCTTGGTAGTTAGCTAGGGTAGCTTACCACTGCTTTGCATTGCTTTTTTTTTTTCATTTTTTTTGCTTCTTTTCCTTTTTTTTTCCTTTTTCAACTTCTTTGAAACTGATTAAACCTCCCCCAGACTGAGGACCCGGGGGTGCTCTGGGGGGAGCTTGCACCTGGGACCCACCGGGATCCACCCTGTGCAGCAACTTTCACCAGCGCCCAAAAGAACTGAGAGCAGAGGAATCACCTACCAGAGGGACTTCTGTCCTAATTTGTCATCTACCCAGAGCGTCACGATGTTCTTGCCATCTGGTATTGTTCAATTCATTCTCCTGGGGAGCGCTTTGCCAGTTCAATAAACGGATTTCTTTCCACTTCTCTCTGAGGAGTTTTCTCCCAAACCGGTTCGGGGAGGGGAGGGAGGGTTTCCCAAGGAGTTTTCCTCCCAAATTTGCCTTAAACCAATACAGAAACCCACGGGGGTCTGGCTGTTGTGGAAACTCTGTCCCTGCACTGGAATAAAGTTTCAAGGCTGCTCTGTGGACTCCTGGCTTTCCCTAGCGTGGCTTTTCCCCGACACGCTGGAGGTGCTGGGTAGGGCTGGAAGGCTGAGCAGCAAAAACGATAAAAGGGTGTAAAAGTATTTCCACAGGACAATAAACGTGTCTGGAACCAGTGGGGAAAGAGTTAAAGGGAACTCCAGTGTGGTTCTGGACAAGCTCTGTGACACAGAAGGAGCAGCGCCAGCTGAAAGTGAAAGTTCAAGGCGAGGTCATCAGAGATACTGCGGCACTCAGTGAAGATGAGCCCCAGGTCCCTTTTTGTGAACTATCCAGGAAAACAGGAGGATGTCCTGAAAGAGAAGGAGCCATGGAAATCATTTCCAGGAAAATTGCTGTTTCTGTATTAGCTAAGAAGCCAACTTTAATAAATATTTATAATTAGGCTGAATAAATTCCCCATGGCAAAGTCCCCCTGACCCACAGGAGCAGGAGAGATCCGCTGTGAGCCCGAGCTGATCAAGAACGACTGAGGAAGAAAAAAAGAGACGGTTTATTTACAAACTGCAACATTTATAGAATTCCAGCAGTGACCGTGGATTGGAGGAAGAAAATCTTCCTCTCCAACCACACTGGGCAACCCAACAGTCCGTCAGCAGTCTCCTCCTCATGAGAAGAATGTAAACATAGTTGTACCGTTACAATAACAAGGAAGTTGTTGATGTAAAATCCCGTCTGACCCCATTGCAAAAGGTAAACACAGAAGGCTGAAAATAGAACTTTGGAAAAAACTTCTTAAAGAGACAGAGGAGAACAGCAAAAGCCCTGACAACAGACCTTGCCTTGAACTTTCGCTTTTGGCCGGCGCTGCTGCTCCTTCTGTGTTGCAGAACTTGCCAAAAAGGGAACTCCCTGGAGCTCCCTTTGTCTCTTTCTCCACAGCTCCCACCCACCTTTGCCCTGCGCCGCCCCCCATCTGCAGTTCCAGGTGTCACCAGCAGGTGGCAGCACGAGCTGGGGGCGCTGTCCATCCCGGCGTACGTATTTAGAATTTCTGCAGTTTGCTTAATAGCCACTACGTATTTATAATTATTAACTCTAACACTTAACACAAGTTATCTAAATCATTAATTTCATTTATAACACCACCGTGAGACATTCCCACTCGGTTCACTCTACCAGCTCTGGGCCCCAGCACAGAGGAGATGTGGAGCTTCTGGAGCCAATCCAGCGGAAGCCACGGAGAGACTTCCAGGGGTGAAGCTGCTCTGCTGTGGAGACAGCTGGGGGTGTTCAGCCTGGAGAGCGATCCAGGGAGGCACCAAAGCCCCTTCCTGGCTAAAGGAGCCCCAAGAGAGCTGGGGAGGGACTTCAGGCATGGAGGGACAGACCAAGGGGAACAACTTCTCAGTACCAGAGGGCAGGGATGGATGGGATCTTGAGAGGAATCCTTCTCTGGGAGGGTGCTGAGGTCCTAGCACAGGTTGGCCAGAGCAGATAGGGCTGTCCAGTCCCTGGCCATGTCCCAGGGCAGGTTGGGGTGCCTGGAGCAGCCTGGCGCAGGGGAAGCTGTCCCTGCCCGGTGCCTGGCCGTGTCCCAGGGCAGGTTGGGATGCCTGGAGCAGCCTGGCGCAGGGGAAGCTGTCCCTGCCCACGGCAGCGCTGGCACCGCAGGCGCTTTAAGGTCGCTCCATCCCAAACCATTGCAGAGCCCCGGGGCCGGGATGGGCAGCGCTACCAGCTCGTGCTGCCGCCTGCTGGGGGCACCCGGAACTGCAGCTGGGGCCGGCGCATGCGCAGTGCTGCTGTTGAACCCCGCTCGCTGCTGCCGTCCGGTGGGCGATTCCCAAACTGCAACTCCCAGAATCCCCAAATCCCAGAGGGGGTGGGGCTGGAAGGAGCCCGAGGGGGCACCTGGGCCAAGCTCCCAGCTCGGGCAGTGTCATCCCTGAGCACAGGGTTGGTCCTGACAGAGAGATGTTCCCAGCAGTGTTGGTGTGGGGAACAACATCGAGCCCTGCTGGAGAATTGCCCCTATTTGCTGGTGTGACAGAATTCTTTAATGGAATTGTTTTGAAAGGATTTTTGATAGAATGGCTTTGCATAATGGCCACAGTGGTCACAGTGGCTGTGGCTCAAGGAGTCTTGCTGATGATAGTGGCCTTGGTGGTTGTAATGACCATGGTGGCCATGGTAGCCACAGTGACCACAGTGACCTTGGTGACGTTGGTGGCCTGGTGGCTCAGAGGATTCCAGTGGCCATTGCCAGGGCTGTGGTGGCCAGGAGGAACCCTCCAATGTGGAAGGGGGTCACAGGGACACTCCCACCTGGGGGACAAAGAGGGGCATCAGGGGGACCATGGGGGACAAAGAGGGGGTTGGGGATGGCCATAATGGAGTTTGGGGTGACAGGAGAGATGGGGGCCATGAGGTGACAGGTGACAGGATTTTGGAGGGGTACAGGGGCCAGGTAGGTCAGGGGGTCATGGTGGGCTTAGGGGTCACAGGGGTCAGGGGAGTCAGGGGGTGCCAGGGGGTGCCAGGGGTTCAGGGAGTGCCATGGGGGGTCCCGGCCCACCCACGTTCAGAACACAGGGCCTGTCCCCACCACACTGCCTTGGGTGGGGGAGGGAAAGGGTGTCCCTGTCCCTCTCCCTCTCCCTCTCCCTCTCCCTTTTCCTGTCCTCGCCTGAGGACAGTGAATTCCTTGTCCCCTCCCAGATCTGGGGGTCCCCATCCCTGTGCCCTGTTATGGGTGTTCCTGTCCCTGTGCCCTCAATGGGTGTCCCCAGACTTGATGTCCCCAGCTCTGAGTGTCCCTGTCCTTTTCCCCAGCACTGGGTGTCCTTGTCCCACCACGCACAGTGGGTGTCCATGTCCCCCATCCACACTGAGTGTCACTGTGTCCCCTGTGCCCTGTTGTGGGTGCCCCCATGCTTACCACGGGTGTCCCCACCCTCCCAGGGTGTCCCTGTTGGTGTGAATTTCAGCCACTCGCAGTTGTAGTTGCTGAAGGTCCCATTGGAGTGGAGCCAGATCTCTGTCTTGTCCCCGTTTTGGATGACTTTGGTGACATTGAAGGTTTCGAAGGGCGGGACCACCACCTCCCGCTCATCAGGAAATCTGGAGAAATTCTGGATGCCCACGCCATAGCACGTCTCCATCTTGAACACCGTGCCTATCTCAAAATCCTCAGCGCTATCTCTGCAAAGCGACGTCGGCGTGAATTGACCGAACCGGACCCTCTGGCCTTGCTCTGCCGTGAACTGGGTCCAGCTCGTGATGCGGAACACACAGCGACACTCGGGTTTCTCTGCCTCCCTCAGAGTGGCCAGGGCATCGGTCAGCAGGAAATGCAGCGTTTTGAAGTGGAAGTTGTCCCGGTACTCCTGGGGGGAGCTCCCAGCCATGCTCGTGGCCGCGTTGAACTGCTGGTACAGGTTGTCCATGGTGAAGGCCATGAGGGCGATGGCCTGGGCTGAGGATGCCAGAGGGGACAGAGGGGACCCGCTGCTCTGCCACTTGGCCACGGCCTTGGGCCAGACCCGGGCAAAGAGAGGGTTCAGCTGGAACTCGGAGCGGTTGAGGGCCGGCAAGGCCTCAGTCATGGCCGGGTGGCAGCCCTGGTACTGGTCATCGAAGGAGTCCTTGGCCATGTCCAGGGGCTTCACCTCGACGGCCACGGTGGTCACGGTCATGGCCAGCAGTGCCAGGGCGTGAGCCAGGGGGGGCATGGAGGGGAGAGGCCACCAGGAGCAGTGTGGGAGACTGTGGGGACAATGAGGGGACAATGAGGGACAGTGAAAGGACACAGAGAGGACACTGAGGGACACAGAGGGGACATGGAGGAGACACAGGGAGGGTTCCTCAGTGAGGGACTGGAAAGCAGAGTAGGGTCAGGCCAGGAGGAGGGGAGGCACTCCTGGCCAGGAGACCCCTGGACGTGTCCAGCATCCCTTATCCCCAACCCTGGGGTTACTGGTGCCTCCCCAACATCCCCCAGCCCCCCCAGAACCCCCCAGGACCCCAATCCCAATCCCACAGGACCATCCTCTCCTGCCTCCCCCAGAATCCCAATCCTCCTCCCAGGATTGATTACAAGTCTCCTCAGCCCTGCCAGGACCCCGACCCAAATGTTGGGGTCAGTCCTTGAGCCCCCCAGCATCCCCCTCTGCCCCTCCCCAGACCCCAACCCTACTCCCCCCCATCTCCTGTCACCCCCTCACTTTCCCCCAGAGCACCCCAGGACCCCAGTCCCATTCCTGTTACTCCCCCAGGGTCCCCCCAGACCCCAATCCCACAGCCCCCTCTGCTCCCCAAGGGACCCCCCCAGGGTCCCCCCAGACCCCAATCCCACAGCCCCCTCTGCCCCCCAAGTGTCCCCGCTGTCCCCCCAGCCCCCAATACAGAAATCAGCTGCAGTGAACTCCCGGACAGAACGGGAGGGATCCCAAAGCCGGAATTCTTGATCAGCTCAGGCTCCCAGTGGATCTCTCCTGCTCCTGTGGGTCAGGGAGGACTTATCCAGCCGAATTACAAATATTCATTAAAATGGACTTCTTAGCTTACACAAAACCAGCTCGTTTCATGAACAACTTGGGTGGCTCTGCCACTTTCAGGAAATCATTTTTATTGCCCTACAGTCACAAAAATGGTGTTTCTCAGTGTGGTTTTCACTGAATTCCCCAACATCTCAGGTGGTCTTGTCTTGAAGTTTCACTGTGGGCAGGCGCTGCTCCTTCTGTGGTGCAGAACTTGTGAAAAAACCCTCACTGGGGCTCCCTTTATCTCTTTCACCACCTTTACCCAGCTGTGCCCACACTTCAAGATCCTTTGATGTTTTTTCCCAGTCAGTCTTTAAGCCCAGCCCAGCACCTGCAGGGGAGCTGAAACTTTCTCTTCTCTCTCTCATTGATCATCTCCCAGAACCCCAATCCCACCGCCCCGTGTGCCCCCAGTGCCCCGCAGCCCCACTGCCCACTGCTCCCTGAGCTGCTGTCACACCTCAGACCCCAAATGGGCTCCCCTCTCAGGTGACACCCCTGGGGGCACCCCGAGCCTGGCCAGGATCTCCTTGGGGAGCTCCTGGGTGACTTCCCTGGCCATGTTGTGGTGGCATCAGAAGTTCTGCACCCCAAAAAAGGGGATCCCCCAACCCCAGGAGACACCTGAACCCGTGTTGGTGTGGTGGCTCAGCAAATCCATCTGCCAGGAACCCCCGGCAGTGCTGCCCCTCTCAGTGATCCCTGGAGGTGATGGGTTGGGATCCAAAGGGTTCTTTGGGAAACACCTCGGGCAAACAAACCTGGGGATCACCCCCTGCCCCCTGTCATGTTCTCCACCCCTCCCACGGCCCCAGTCACACTTCCAGGCTCCCCCTGCTGCCCCCTAGAACCCTGTGAACCCCAGTCCTGTGTCCCTCAGTCTCCCTCACTTTCCCCCAGCGTCCCCCAGCTACCCCAGGACTCCAATCCCACATGAAATTCCCCCCAAGGGTCCTCCCAGTGTCCCCAAAGACCCCAATCCCACAGCCCCCTGTGCCCCCCAAGTGTCCCCGGTGTCCCCCCAGCCCCCGATACCAAAATCAGCCGCAGTGAACTCCCGGAGAGAATGGGAGGGATCCCAAAGCCGGAATTCTCGATCAGCTCAGGCTCCCAGTGGATCTCTCCTGCTCCTGTGGCTCAGGGGGACACTGCCAGGAGGAATTTATCCACCAGAGTTTTTCATGTTCTTTACAATGGGCTTCTTAGCTTCTTAGCTGCACGAAACCAGCACAATATCCGTGAATAATTTACATGGCTCTGCCTCTTTCAATAAACGATTTTTATTGTCCTGCAGAGCCATAAAAATGGGTTAATTGGGTGTGGTTCTCATAGTGTGCCCTGATAAGGATAAGGACCCAATAATTGATTGCCAATTAGGTAAACCTTTATTAAAACCATATGTCGAAGCGAGCAGCGTGCAGGGAAAGCCCGAGAGCACAAGTCTCAGCTCACGCTCCACCCACAGCTTTTGGAATTTTCCCCACAATTTCCCATTTTTTTAACTTTTGGTTTTGCACACACCCCTTGGTCCCTCCCCATGTTTTCCCATATTTGGTCATAGTTGAGTCTTCCAACTCCGGGAGTCTGGGGTCTTCTGCCCTCTCACGGTGGTCGGTGGATGAAGTCACTCCTCTTCCTCGCAGCACGTCCATGGGGACTTTCCACTGTGATCACCACGGTTTCACCAAATCTCCCGTTTTCTCCCTTTCTTCATGTCCTGTGATACAAATTTACATTTCATTATCCTCCACCAAGGCCGGGCTCCAACTTTTCTGTTTCTGCAGTTTCTGCAACTTATTACTTAAAATCCTCTACGTATTTACAATTTCTGCAGCTTGCTGAACAGGCCCTACATATTTATAATTATTAACTATAACAACACAAATTACCTAAATCATTAATTTCATTTATAACTGTCCTCCCCTTTTCTTAATTAATTAATTAATTAGTGTTAATTCACTAATTATTTTATTTGTATGATCATATAATTTGTATGATCATTTACTAATTTCTATGATCATATATAACTTTTGTTAATACTCTACTGTAATGCTGATCAATTATACCGGTTGTGAATTACAGCTCTGGCTTAAAGCTCATCCCTATAAACACCCCAAGGTCGTGTTCTGTTCTCATTGTGGGTTTGCTTTTTGCTTAAGTTCTTTAAAGTTTTTTTTTCTCTATCTTTCCCTGGGTCTCAAATTTGATGATGAGTGTGCTATAAAAATTGATTCCCCGCCCAAACAGTTTGGTCACACCAATTACAAACAGGAATAAAGGAGTTTGATTTTTTTTTTTTTAATTTGCCTTAGTTTATTTTCCTCAGGGATTGCAGTTATATTGTGACACGCTGTGATGTTTCCCCCCACATCATTTAACACATCGAATGCTATGACATTTACAAACTCCCGTGCTAAAGTCGGCCGGGCATCCCAAGTGGCAGAGTCAGAACTCCCAGCAGCATTCCCCACTTCAGAAACCCTCTGCCTTCCCCGACGCCTCCGCTTTTGCTTTCCGGAGCCTGGATTTCCATCTTCTCGGCAGCAAGGAAATTCTTCAGGGGTGCCTGGGAGTGACTGCCGGTTTAAATGTCTTTTCTTCTACTTATCTTTCATGTTTCATTTGTTCTGCCCAGTAAAGAACTCAGGAGTATTTTCAGCACTTTATTATTATTATTAATAATATTATTGTTATTATTATTATCATTATTATTATTATCATTATTATTATTATTATTATTATTATTATTATTATTATTATTATTTCAGCTTGGGTATCCAATTGACCCCCTCACCCCGTTTACAACTAATTGCCACCACTCAGAAAATCCCTCTTCGAGTTTCCCTATTTGTACAGCCAGGTATAATGTTTGTTTTGTTATCTCCAGCTCTTCTCTTCCACAGGGAGGGCACAACCCCTTAGGAAAATATCCTGCCCTACAGTGACTCCGCCACTTTTCTTTAAAGCTCGCCTTTACACAGCCTTTTCCCACAATAATAGCATTCACAACTTAAGCTTTTTGGTTTACTTTGTTTACTCTTCCTCTCCTCCTGCCTCACACATCTTGCTTTTCCCACTGCGGCTGCCAACACTCTCGCCTCCCCTTTCACTTTCCTCTTCCCTCTTACACTTTCTGCACTTCCCTCGATGAATCTTGTATCCCCCACCCTTGCCGCCACCCTTCTGTAACTTTTCTCATTTCCTTCGTGTGCCTTCTACCCCTGAGCACATCCTCAAGCTATTCCTAAGCCTTTCCAACCAGTCCGTGGGGGGGATTTATCCTTTTTCTGGTGTTCACTAAAAGCCTTGTTAATATCCTGTCCCCCCGGGACTGCCTCCCGTATCCCTTGTCAACGGGACATTCACAGAGCCTGTGCGTTCTGGTCCCATGAGAACTTCCCTTAACGGCAAAGGCTGAACCCTCCTCGTGTTAATTTTGCCTTTTGCACCTTACTTCTTGTTTGCCTGGGCGATGAGACAGCCTTTTGCTCAGACCCGTGGGTAAACAACTTGGGGATTCTTGGTGGGGCGGGGTAGGGAAGCAGCAGGTAAAGGTTTGAGGATGGGAGGGTCAGGTTGTCCAAGGGGTCCCAATCCTCTTTTTTTTTAGGTTTTCCTTGTTTCGTCGGGACCAATGGGAACAATGAAGGTGGGTTGGTGTTTTTTTGCAATTTCTGCAACAGAGAAGGAGCAGCGCCTGCCAAAAGCGAAAGTTGGAGGTGAGGCCATCTGGGATACTGGGATGCTCAGTGAGAACTGTCATGGGGGATAATTCATGTTTTCATAATACTCGTTGTTACAGTAAATATAGTTTATAGAAAAGCCAGAAGGACCACCCCCTTCCCCCCGCCGCCTCCCCCCAAAGCAAAGGGCCTGGAAAGTTTCACAAGAACCATCTCCAGCTCTGGGAAGAAGACAAAGAAACTCCAATTCCAATAGAAGGAGAAAGAATAGCCAGGATGGAGGTGATCAACCCCTGATGACTCCGAGATGGTTTCTTACCAGGACCATCCAAATCGCCCAGGAATCCCATTCACCCAGGAAGTCTTTTGTGACAGCAAAACCGGTCCCTAGACCTTTCAACATCCAGGGGCACCTGGACCCGAGACAAGCCTGGACATGTATAATTTTAAAATCACATAGTCCTGAACCAGGAGGGGTATAAAAGCTAACTGGTTTGGGCTCGGGCTTTCGTCAAACCATGGGGGACGTGGCGCAGCAGAGGTCACGTCGGTCAGATTCACCCAGAGCTAACTCTGTTCCTTGGGCGCTGGCTTTGTCATTTGCTTGTCCGAAATCATCCTTGGCAAATAAATTGTTTTTCGTTGAGATAGGCTTTCTAAATTTATGACAGAATCACACCCTGTAACCCCACTTTATGACATTCCTGGGCAATAAAAATCATTTCTTGAAAGAGGCAGAGCCAAGGTAATTATTTATGGGGAAAGTGCTGGTTTTGTGTTAGCTAAGAAGCCCATTTTAATGAATATGCATAATTCTGGTGGATAAATTCATTATGGCCCCCTCTGACCCCGACACGTCAGGTCCCCCCTGTCACCCCTGTCCCTCCCCCCATGGTCCGCCTGGTGCTCCCATGACCCCCTCCACTTATGGTCCTCCGGACCCCCCTCTCTGTGTCCCCACGTGGGAGCCTCTCCAGGAACTCCCCCCACATTTTGGGGGCTTCACCTGGTTACCATGGCCATGGCAACAGTCAGCAGAGCCCTCTGAGCCATGAGGCCATCAAGGTCTCTGTGGTCTTGGAGGCTACTGTGGCCACCATGGTCAGGAAGGTCACTGGGACCCACAGAAAAATGACTCCACCAAGGCTACCGAGGCCATTGTGGCCACTGTGGCCACTCTGGCCACTGTGACCACTCTGGACATATGAACCACCATGGTCATTATGTCCACTGTGGTCACCGTGACCGATGAGGCCATGGTGGCCACGGTGGCTGCCATGGTCACTGTAGCTACTGAGGCCACTGTGGCCGCTGTGGTTACCAAGGTGACCAAGGTCACCATGGTCACCGTCATTACTGAGGCCACCATAGTACTGTGGTTACCGTGGTTACCAAGGTGACCAAGGTCACCATGGCCACCGCGGTCACTGTGGCCTCCATGTCACAGTGACAAGGGGTCCATCCTGGGGAATCCCCTCCAAGAGCTGCTCAAGAGGGAGCAGCACAAGGCCAGCAAGATCAGCCAGGGCTGGGCTGGAGCTGCCAGGACAGCCTGGGACAGCCCAGGACAGACCGGTCAGCCCGGACAGCAGACACCAGGCAGTGCCTGGGGCCAGTTGGACACTTCCCGCCAGAGGCGTTTGGGAATGGCAATGTCACCGCCACCTCCTAAAGCCCCCTGGCTGCCTCGCCTGATGGATCAAAAAAGATGTTGCTTGCTTTCCTAGAGTTTAAAAAATGTATCAAAGATTTAATCCCTGCTCATCTGGTTTATCAAAAGTTTATCAAAATTTTGCTGCTGGCTCACCTGATGAATTCACTGCAGCTCTTTCTACACCTTTCCTGCAGGGCACCTCATTTCCTAAAATAAAGCATTTCCTGCAGTTTGTGTTCAAGCTTTATTTTCTAAACGTCCATCTTCAGACAGGCAGTGGAGAAGCGCTTCTCCCTTTTTCCTCTGCACTCCCTTTTCATTTCACTCACCAAGGACCTGGAGGGGCTGGAGCATGCCCAGGGAACGGATGGAGCTGGGGAGGGGTCTGGAGCGCCAGGATTGGCTGAGGGAGCTGCGGGGTGCTGCTCAGAGCAAGTAAAAAGAATGAATCATCAGTTTGGGGCCAGTTCCAAAGTTCCTGATTTGAGGCAATGGAGAAGAAGTATTGGGAGGGAAAAATAGGAAAAAAAAAGAAAGAAAAAAAAAAAAGAAAAACTAAATAAAGGAGACGGAGGCACCATCACCCATTAATTTAGGAAAAAGCCTGATGTTTTGCTCAGGGATATTTTTTTCCTTTCAAATCGGGGGATTTTCCTTCTTTACCCTGCACTTCTCCTGCACTGGCCGTGCTGTTGCAGTTCAGGAATCGCCCACCGGAGGGCAGAAGCAAGCGGGGTTCAACAGCGGCGCTGCGCATGCGCCGGCCCCAGCTGCAGTTCCAGGTGTCCCCAGCAGGCGGCAGCACGAGCTGGCGGCGCTGCCCATCCCGGCCCCGGGGCTCTGCAATGGTTTGAGATGGAGCGACCTTAAAGCGCCTGCGGTGCCAGCGCTGCCGTGGGCAGGGACAGCTTCCCCTGCGCCAGGCTGCTCCAGGCACCCCAACCTGCCCTGGGACACGGCCAGGCACTGGGCAGGGACAGCTTCCCCTGCGCCAGGCTGCTCCAGGCACCCCACCCTGCCCTGGGACACGGCCAGGCACCGGGCAGGGACAGCTTCCCCTGTGCCAGGCTGCTCCAGGCACCACAACCTGCCCTGGGACACGGCCAGGGATCCAGGGGCAGACTCAGCTTCTCTGGGAAACCTGCACCGGGGTGTCAGCACCCTCACAGGGAAGGATTTCATTGGAAAGATGGGCGGTGGTGCCTTTAAAAAATGTCTCATTGGGATGGGATCTTTAGGAGAAATGGGCGTCATTTTCTTCAAAAAGGGTCTGGATGTCTCTACAGAGGTGAAGGTTTTCACAGGACCCTGGGGGTTTGAGCAGAAAGTTTGAACTCCTGAACTTGAGGGTGATGGGAGAAATGGGTCCCCACAAAGTCCAACCAGTCTAACCCAGACAGCCTGAACTTCTGGACTTTGGGGGAAAATGACAGGTCCAAGGTGGGGTGTGGGGGAGGTGGTTTGGGAGGGCTGCACCTTCCCAGCAGCCCAGTTCAGCTGATGGGGAAAGGAAGAGGGCAGCGTGCGGCCGAGAGCTGGGGATGGAAGGAGGCTGCATCCTCCAAAACCTCGAGAGAGGAACCTGTCCTGGGGTGACGTCACGATGTTGTATCCCCAATCGTCTGTTTACGCTGGGTATTACACTCTGTGCCTTTAATAATGGCTCTGAGAGTAAAACCGAGGGAGAAGTGCACAGTTTGTTTTCAGAAACCTCTCTCTGCCCGGCTGGTTTTTAATAGTCACAGAAAATAACACACAGACATGAGACAGAGAGGATTTTTTATTTTTTTTTTGCTTTCTCTCTAACTTTTGCTTTTCCTTGGTAGTTAGCTAGGGTAGCTTAGCATAGCTTCCCATTGCTTTTTTTTTATTATTTTTTTCCTTTTTTTTCCTTTTTTTTCCTTTTTTAACTTCTTTGAAACTGCTCAAACCTGCCCCAGAATGAGGACCTGGAAGGCTCTGGGGGGAGCTTGCACCTGGGACCCACCAGGATCTAACCTGTGCAGCAACTTTCACCAGGGCCAGAAAGAACTGAGAGCAGAGGAATCACCTACCAGAGGGACTTCTGTCCTAATTTGTCATCTACCCAGAGCACCACGAGGTTCTTGCCATCTGGTATTGTTCAATTCATTCTCCTCGGGAGCGCTTTGCCAGTTCAATAAACGAATTTCTTTCCACTTCTCTCTGAGGAGTTTTCTCCCAAACCGGTTGGGGGAGGGGAGGGATGGTTTCCCAAGGAGTTCTCCTCCCAAATTTGCCTCAAACCAATGCAGAACCCCACGGGGGTTTGGCTGTTGTGGAAACTCTGTCCCTGCACTGGAATAAAGTTTCAAGGCTGCTCTGTGGACTCCTGGCTTTCCCTAGAGTGGCTTTACCCTCACACGCTGGAGGTGCTGGGTAGGGCTGGAAGGCTGAGCAGCAAAAACGATAAAAGGGTGTAAAAGTATTTCCACAGGACAATAAACGTGTCTGGAACCAGTGGGGAAAGAGTTAAAGGGAACACCAGTGTGGTTTTGGACAAGCTCTGTGACACAGAAGGAGCTGCATGGGCTGAAAGTGATAGTTTGTGGTGAGGTCAATCAGTGGAATTTACCCCCAGATTGCTTTTCAGGAAATGTCCATGACAATGGGAGGATTTCTGGAGAGAGGTGGAGCCATGCAAACAGTGACCAGGAAAGGAGCTGTTTCTGTATTTGGAAATAGGAGGCCCATCTTAAAGAATATTTATGATTCTGGTGGATAAATTCCCTGGGGCAAAGTCCCCCTGAGCCACAGGAGCAGGAGAGATCCGCTGTGAGCCCAAGCTGATCAAGAATTCCGGCTTTGGGATCCCTCCCGTTGTGTCCGGGAGTTCACTGCGGCTGATTTCGGTATGGGGGTTTGGGGTTTGGGGGGACACCGGGAACACTTGGGGGGGCACAGGGGGCTGGCCGTGTCCCAGGGCAGGGTGGGGTGCCTGGAGCAGCCTGGCGCAGGGGAAGCTGTCCCTGCCCAGTGCCTGGCCGTGTCCCAGGGCAGGTTGGGGTGCCTGGAGCAGCCTGGCGCAGGGGAAGCTGTCCCTGCCCATGGCAGCGCTGGCACCGCAGGCGCTTTAAGGTCGCTCCATCCCAAACCATTGCAGAGCCCCGGGGCCGGGATGGGCAGCGCCGCCAGCTCGTGCTGCCGCCTGCTGGGGGCACCCGGAACTGCAGCTGGGGGCGGCGCATGCGCAGTGCCGCTGTTGGACCCCGCTCGCTGCTGCCCTCCGGTGGGCGATTCCCGAACTGCAACTCCCAGCATCCCCAAATCCCAGAGGGGGTGGGGCTGGAAGGAGCCCGAGGGGGCACCTGGGCCAAGCTCCCAGCTCGGGCAGCGTCATCTCTGAGCATAGGGGTGGGTCCTGATAGAGAGAGATGTTCCCAGCAGTGTTGGTGTGGGGAGCAACATTGAGCCCTGCTTGAGAATTGCCCCTTTTTGCTGGTGTGACAGAATTCTTTAATGGAATTGTTTTGAAAGGATTTTTGATAGAATGGCTTTGCATAATGGCCACAGTGGTCACAGTGGCTGTGGCTCAAGGAGTCTTGGTGATGATAGTGGCCTTGGTGGTTGTAATGACCGTGATGGCCATGGTGGCCACAGTGACCACAGTGACCTCGGTGACGTTGGTGGCCTGGTGGCTCAGAGGATCCCGGTGGCCACTGCCAGGGCTGTGGTGGCCAGGAGGAACCCTCCAATGTGGAAGGGGGTCACAGGGACACTCCCACCTGGGGGACAAAGAGGGGCATCAGGGGGACCATGGGGGACAAAGAGGGGGTTGGGGACGGCCATAATGGGGGTTTGGGGTGACAGGAGAGATGGGGGCCATGAGGTGACAGGTGACAGGATTTTGGAGAGGTACAGGGGCCAGGGAGGTCAGGGGGTCATGGTGGGCTTAGGGGTCACAGGGGTCAGGGGAGCCAGGAGGTTCCAGGGGTTCAGGGAGTGCCATGGGGGGTCCCGGCTCACCCACGTCCAGCGCACAGGGCCCATCCCCACAGCACTGCCTTGGATGGGGTGGGACAGGGTCAGAATGGGGGTGTCCCTTTCCCTGTCCCTGTCCCTGTCCTCGCCTGGCAGTGAATTCCCTGTCCCCTCCCATATCTGGGTGTCCCCATCCCTGTGCCCTGTCATGGGTATTCCTGTCCCCGTGCCCTGAATCAATGTCCCCAGAGTTGGTATCCCCAGCACTGGGTGTCCCTGTCCTTGTCCCCAGCACTGGGTGTCCTTGTCCTCCCACCCACAGTGGGTGTCCATGCCCCCCATCCCCACTGAGTGTCCCTGTGTCCCCTGTGCCCTGTCATGTGTGTCCTCATGGCCCCAGTGGGTGTCCCCATCCCCCCCAGGGTGTCCCCTGTGGTGTCACCTTTCAGCCACTCGCAGTTGTAGTTGCTGAAGGTCCCATTGGAGCGGAGCCAGATCTCTGTCTTGTCCCCGTTTTGGATGACATTGGTGACATTGAAGGTTTCGAAGGGCGGGACCACCACCTCCTCCTCATCAGGAAATCTGGAGAAATTCTGGATGTCCACGCCATAACACGTCGTCACCTTGAACACCGTGCCTATCTCAAAATCCTCAGCGCTATCTCTGCAAAGCGACGTCGGCGTGAATTGACCGAACCGGACCCTCTGGCCTTGCTCTGCCGTGAACTGGGTCCAGCTCGCGATGCGGAACACACAGCGACACTCGGGTTTCTCTGCCTCCCTCAGAGTGGCCAGGGCATCGGTCAGCAGGAAATGCAGCGTTTTGAAGTGGAAGTTGTCCCGGTACTCCTGGGGGGAGCACCCAGCCGCGCGCATGGCCGCGTTGAACTGCCGGTACAGGTCGTCCATGGTGAAGGCCATGAGGGCGATGGCCTGGGCTGAGGATGCCAGAGGGGACAGAGGGGACCCGCTGCTCTGCCACTCGGCCACGGCCTTGGGCCAGACCCGGGCAAAGAGAGGATTCTTCTGGAACTCGGAGCGGTTGAGCGCCGGCAAGGCCTCAGTCATAGCCAGGTGGCAGCCCTGGTACTGGTCATCGAAGGAGTCCTCGGCCATGTCCAGGGGCTTCACCTCGATGGCCACGGTGGTCACGGTCATGGCCAGCAGTGCCAGGGCGTGAGCCAGGGGGGCCATGATGGGGAGAGACCACCAGGAGCAGTGTGGGACAATGAGGGGACACAGAGGAGACACAGGGAGGGTTCCTCAGTGAGGAACTGGGGAGGGGAGTGGGGTCAGCCCAGCCCAGGGGGAGGGGAGGCACTCCTGGCCAGGAGATCCCTGGACACAACCTGGGGTCCCTGATCCCCAACCTGGGGGTTACTTCTGCCTCCCCAACACCCCCCGGACCCCCCAGGACCCCAATTCCAAACCCACAATGCAATCTCCTCCTGCCCCCCACAGAAACCCAATCCTCCTCCTGTGATGGATGACAAATCCCCTCAGCCCTGCCAGGACCCCGACCCAAATCCTGGGGTCACTCCCTGAGCCCCCAGGTGTCCCCCTCGGACCCTCCCCAGATCCCAACCCCACTCCCACCATCCCCCGTCCCCCCTCACTTTTCCCCAGAGCACCCCAGGACCCCAATCCCATTCCTGTGACTCCCCCAGGGACCCCCCAGCCCCCGATACCAAAATCAGCCGCAGAGAACTCCCGGACAGAACGGCAGGGATCCCAAAGCCGGAATTCTTGATCAGCTCGGGCTCCCAGTGGATCTCTCCTGCTCCTGTGGCTCAGGGGGGACTCATCCAGCCTAATTATAAACATTCATTAGAATGGGCTTCTTAGCTAACACAAAACCAGCACGTTTTCCATAAACAACTTGCATGGCTGTGCCACTTTCAGGAAATCGTTTTTATTGCCCTGCAGTCACAAAAATGGGGTTTCTCAGTGTGGTTTTCACTGAGCGTCCCAACATCTCAGGTGGTCTTGCCTTGAACCCTGCTTTGGGCAGGTGCTGCTCCTTCTGTGGTGCAGAACTTGCCAAAAACCCTCACTGGAGTGCCCGTTATCTCTTTCACCACCTTTACCCAGCTGTGCCCACACTTCAAGATCCTTTGATGTTTTTCCCCAGTCAGTCTTTAAGCCCAGCCCAGCACCTCCAGGGGAGCTGAAACTTTCTCTTCTCTCTCTCATTGCTCAGTCCCCAGGACCCCAATCCCACCGCCCCGTGTGCCCCCAGTGCCCCCCAGCCCCACTCCCCACTGCTCCCTGAGCTGCTGTCACACCTCAGACCCCAAATGGGCTCCCCTCTCAGGTGACACCCCTGGGGGCACCCCGAGCCTCGCCAGGATCTCCTTGGGGAGCACCTGGGTGACTTCCCCGGCCTTGTTGGGGTGGCAGGAGAAGTTCTGCACCCCAAAAAACAGGATCCACAACCCCAGGAGACACCTGAACCCGTGTCGGCGTGGTGGCTCAGCAAATCCATCTGCCAGGAACCCCCGGCAGTGCTTCCCCTCTCAGTGATCCCTGGAGGTGATGGGTTGGGATCCAAAGGGTTCTTTTGGAAACACCTCGGGCAAACAAACCCGGGGATCACCCCCTGCCCCCTGCAGTGTCCCCCAGCCCTCCCATGCCCCCGGTTACACTCCCAGGCCCCTCTGCTGTCCCCCAGAGCCCCATGATCCCCCGTCCTGTGTCCCCCAGTGTCCCCCAGTGTCCCCCAGGTACCCCAGGACTCCAATCCCACATCAAATTCCCCCCCAGTGTCCACCCAGTGTCCCCCATGGCCCCAACCCCAATCCCACAGCCCCCTGTGCCCCCCCAAGTGTCCCCGGTGTCCCCCCAGCCCCCGATACCAAAATCAGCCGCAGTGAACTCCCGGACAGAACGGGAGGGATCCCAAAGCTGGAATTCTCGATCAGCTCGGGCTCCCAGCAGATCTCTCCTGCTCCTGTGGCTCAGGGGGACTTTGCCAGGAGGAATTTATCCACCAGAGTTTTTCATGTTCTTTACAATGGGCTTCTTAGCTCGCACGAAACCAGCACAATATCCATGAATAATTTACATGGCTCTGCCTCTTTCAATAAATGATTTTTATTGTCCTGCAGAGCCATAAAAATGGGTTAATTGTGTGTGGTTCTTATAGAGTGCCCTGATAAGGATAAGGACCCAATAATTGATTGCCAATTAGGTAAACCTTTATTAAAACCATAAGTCGAAGCGAGCAGCGTGCAGGGAAAGCCCGAGAGCACCAGTCTCAGCTCACGCTCCACCCACAGCTTTTGGAATTTTCCCCACAATTTCCCATTTTTTTAACCTTTGGTTTTGCACACACCTCTTGGTCCCTCCCCATGTTTTCCCATTTTTGGTCATAGTTGAGTCTTCCAACTCCGGGAGTCTGGGGTCTTCTGCCCTCTCACGGTGGTCGATGGATGAAGTCTCTCCTCTTCCTCGCAGCACGTCCATGGGGACTTTCCACTGTGGTCACCACGGTTTCACCAAATCTCCTGTTTTCTCCTTTTCTTCATGTCTATGATACAAATTTCCATTTCATTATCCTCGACCAAGGCCGGGCTCCAACTTTTCTGTTTCTGCAGTTTCTGCAACTTATACTTATTACTTAATATCCTCTACGTATTTACAATTTCTGCAGCTTGCTGAACAGCCCCTACATATTTATAATTATTAACTATAACAACACAAATTACCTAAATCATTAATTCCATTTATAACAGTCCTCCCCTTTCTTAATTAATTAATTAATTAGTGTTAATTCACTAATTATTTTATTTGTATGATCATATAATTTGTATGATCATTTACTAATTTGTATGATCATATATAACTTTTGTTAGTACTCTACTGTATTGCTGATCAATTATACCGGTTGTGAATTACAGCTCTGGCTTAAAGCTCATCCCTATAAACACCCCAAGGTCGTGCTCTGTTCTCGTCGTGGATTTGCTTTTTGCTTAAGTTCTTTTAGGTTTTTTTTTCTCTATCTTTACCTGGGTCTCAAATTTGATGATGAGTGTGCTATGAAAATTGATTCCATCCTATTCCCCACACAAACAGTTTGGTCACACTGATTGCAAACAGGAATAATGGAGTTTGATTTTTTTTTTTTTAATTTGCCTTAGTTTATTTTCCTCAGGGATTGCAGTTATATTGTGACACGCTGGGATGTTTCCCCCCACATCATTTAACACATCGAATGCTATGACATTTACAAACTCCCGTGCTAAAGTCGGCCGGGCATCCCAAGTGGCAGAGTCAGAACTCCCAGCAGCATTCCCCACTTCAGAAACCCTCTGCCTTCCCCGACGCCTCCGCTTTTGCTTTCCGGAGCCTGGATTTCCATCTTCTCGGCAGCAAGGAAATTCTTCAGGGGTGCCTGGGAGTGACTGCCGGTTTAAATGTCTTTTCTTGTACTTATCTTTCATGTTTCATTTGTTCTGCCCAGTAAAGAACTCGGGAGTATTTTCAGTACATTATTATTATTATTATTATTATTATTATTATTATTATTATTATTACTATTATTATTATTATTATTTCAGCTTGGGTATCCAATTGACCCCTCACCCCATTTACAACTAATTGCCACCACTCAGAAAATCCCTCTTCAAGTCTCCCTATTTGTACAGCCAGGTATAATGTTTGTTTTGTTATCTCCAGCTCTTCTCTTCCACAGGGAGGGCACAACCCCTTAGGAAAATATCCTGCCCTACAGTGACTCCGCCACTTTTCTTTAAAGCTCGCCTTTACACAGCCTTTTCCCACATTAATAGCATTCACAACTTAAGCTTTTTGGTTTACTTTGTTTACTCTTCCTCTCCTCCTGCCTCACTCATCTTGCTTTTCCCACTGCGGCTGCCAACACTCTCTCCTCCCCTTTCACTTTCCTCTTCCCTCTTACACTTTCTGCACTTCCCTCAATGAATCTTGTATCCCCCGCTCTTGCCGCCACCCTTCTGTAACTTTTCTCATTTCCTCCGTGTGCCTTCTACCCCTGAGCACATCCTCAAGCTATTCCTAAGCCTTTCCAACCAGTCCGTGGGGGGGATTTATCCTTTTTCTGGTGTTCACTAAAAGCCTTGTTAATATCCTGTCCCCCCGGGACTGCCTCCCGTATCCCTTGCCAACGGGACATTCACAGAGCCTGTGCGTTCTGGTCCCATGAGAACTTCCCTTAACGGCAAAGGCTGAACCCTCCTCGTGTTAATTTTGCCCTTTGCACCTTACTTCTTGTTTGCCTGGGCGATGGGACAGCCTTTTGCTCAGACCCGTGGGTAAACAACTTGCGGATTCTTGGTGGGGCGGGGTAGGGAAGCAGCAGGTAAAGGTTTGAGGATGGGGAGGGTCAGGTTGTCCAAGGGGTCCCAATCCTCTTTTTTTTTAGATTTTCCTTGTTTTGTCGGGACCAATGGGAACAATGAAGGTGGGTTGGTGTTTTTTTTGCAATTTCTGCAACAGAGAAGGAGCAGCGCCTGCCAAAAGCAAAAGTTGGAGGTGAGGCCATCTGTGATACTGGGATGCTCAGTGAGAACTGTCATGGGGGATAATTCATGTTTTTCATAATACTCGTTGTTACAGTAAATATAGTTTATAGAAAAGCCAGAAGGATTACCCCCTCCCCCCGCCGCCTCCCCCCAAAGCAAAGGGCCTGGAAAGTTTCGCAAGAACCATCTCCAGCTCTGGGAAGAAGAGAAAGAAACTACAATTCCAATAGAAGGAGAAAGAATAGCCAGGATGGAGGTGATCAACCCCCGATGACTCCGAAATGGTTTCTTACCAGGAACATCCAAATCGCCCGGGAATCCCATTCACCCAGGAAGTCTTTTGAGACAGCAGAACTGGTCCCTAGACCTTTCAACATCCAGGGGCACCTGGACCCGAGACAAGCCTGGACATGTATAATTTTAAAATCACGTTGTCCCGAACAAGGAGGGGTATAAAAGCTAACTGGTTTGGGCTCGGGCTTTCGTGAAACCACGGGGGACGTGGCGCGGCAGAGGTCACGTCGGTCAGATTCACCCAGAGCTAACTCTGTTCCTTGGGTGCTGGCTTTGTCATTTGCTTCTCCGAAATCATCCTTGGCAAATAAATTGTTTTTCGTTGAGATTGGCTTTCTAAATTTATAACAGAATCACACCCTGTAACCCCACTTTATGACACTCCAGAGCAATAAAAATCATTTATTGAAAGAGGCAGAGCCAAGCTAATTATTTATGGGGAAAGTGCTAGTTTTGTGTTAGCTAAGAAGCCCATTTTAATGAATATGCATAATTCTGGTGGATAAATTCATTATGGCCCCCTCTGACCTCGACACGTCAGGGCCCCCCTGTCACCCCTGTCCCTCCCCCAATGGTCCCTCTGGTGCTCCCATGACCTCCCCTCCACTTATGGTCCTCCGGACCCCCCTCTCTGAGTCCCCAGGTGGGAGCCTCTCCAGGAACTCCTCCCACCTTTGGGGGCTTCTCCTGGTGACCCTGGCCATGGCAATAGTCAGCAGAGCCCTCTGAGCCATGAGGCCATCAAGGTCTCTGTGGTCTTGGAGGCTACTGTGGCCACCATGGTCAGGAAGGTCACTGGGACCCGCAGAAAAATGACACCACCAAGGCTACCGAGGCCATGGTGGCCACTGTGGCCACTTTGGCCACTGTGACCACTCTGGACATTGCAACCACCATGGCCACTCTGTCCACTGTGGTCACCGTGACCGATGAGGCCATGGTGGCCACTGTGGCTGCCATGGCCACTGTAGCTACTGAGGCCACTGTGGCCGCTGCGGTTACCAAGGTGACCAAGGTCACCATGGCCACCACGGCCACTGTGGTCTCCATGTCACAGTGACAAGGGGTCCATCCTGGGGAATCCCCTCCAAGAGCTGCTCAGGAGGGAGCAGCACAAGGCCAGCAGGATCAGCCAGGTCTGGACTGGAGCTGCCAGGACAGCCCAGGACAGCCCAGGACAGCCCAGGACAGACCGGCCAGCCCGGACAGCAGAGACCAGGCAGTGCCTGGGGCCAGTTGGACACTTCCCGCCAGAGGTGTTTAGGAGTGGCAATGTCACCGCCACCTCCTAAAGCTCCCTGGCTGCCTTGCCTGATGGATTAAAAAAAATGTTACTTGCTTGACTGGAGTATAAAATATGTATCAAAGATTTAAACCTTGCTCATCTGGCTTATCAAAAGTTTATCAAAATTTGCTGCTGCCTCACTGGATGAATTCACTGCAGCTCTTACTACACCTTTCCTGCCGGGCGCCTCATTTCCTAAAATAAAGCATTTCCTGCAGTTTGTGTTAAAGCTTTATTTTCTAAATGTCCGTCTTCAGACAGGCAGTGGAGAAGCGCTCCTCCCTTTTCCCTCTGCACTCCCTTTTCACTTCACTCACCAAGGACCTGGAGGGGCTGGAGCATGCCCAGGGAAGGGATGGAGCTGGAGAGGGGTCTGGAGCACAAGAATTGGCTGAGGGAGCTGCGGGGTGCTGCTCAGAGTAATTAAAAAAGGACGAATGATCAGTTCGGGGCCAGTTCCAAAGTTCCTGATTTGAGGCAATGGAGAAGAAGAATTGGGAGGGAAAAATCGGTAAAAAAAAGAAAGAAAGAAAAAAGAAAAACTAAATAAAGCGGACAGAGACACCATCACCCATTAATTTAGGAAAAAGCCTGATGTTTGGCTCAGGGATCTCTTTTTCCTTTCAAATCAGGGGATTTTCCTTCTTTACCCTGCACATCTCCTGCACTGGCCGTGCCGTTGCACTTCGGGAATCGCCCACCGGAGGGCAGCAGCGAGCGGAGTTCCACAGCGGCACTGCGCATGCGCCGCCCCCAGCTGCAGTTCCGGGTGCCCCCAGCAGGCGGCAGCACGAGCTGGCGGCGCTGCCCATCCCGGCCCAGGGGCTCTGCAATGGTTTGGGATGGAGCGACCTTAAAGCGCCTGCGGTGCCAGCGCTGCCGTGGGCAGGGACAGCTTCCCCTGCGCCAGGCTGCTCCAGGCACCCCAACCTGCCCTGGGACATGGCCAGGCACAGGGCAGGGACAGCTTCCCCTGCGCCAGGCTGCTCCAGGCACCCAAACCTGCCCTGGAACACGGCCAGGCACCGGGCAGCCGCTGCCTGTCCGGCCAACCTGTGCTCGTTCCTCAGCACCCTCCCAGGGAAGGATTCCTCTCAGGATCCCATCCATCTCTGCCCTCTGGCAGTAGGAAGCCATTCCCCTTGTCCTGTCCCTCCATGCCCAAAGCTCTCCTTGGGCTCCTTTAGCCAGGAAGGGGCTTTGGTGCCTCCCTGGATCGCTCTCCAGGCTGAACACCCCCAGCTGTCTCCACAGCAGAGCGGCTTCACCCCTGGAAGTCTCTCCGTGGCTTCCTCCGGACTGGCTCCAGCAGCTCCACATCTCCTCTGGGCTGGGGCCCAGCGCTGGTAGAGCGATCTGAGTGGGAATGTCTCACGGTGGTGTGTCTTGGTTTGGAAAGACAGGTATCTGCCAGGGAAACTGAGGTTCCCCTAGGATGGAGAATACCAACCCCTCACACCCCGACGAATTATAATTTTGCAATCAAGGGCTCTCAGGCAAAGATGTTGGGAATAGGAATAACAGTTCTTTACTAGGAGGTATTAACAATACAAATATGATAGGAAACAAAACCACCCAACCAAACAAACAAATAAACAAATAAACAATAATTTTGGAAGAAAACCCTGACAGAGTCAGAGTTTCAATCTGACCCTGTGATTCAGGATGTTGAAAAAACAGTCCAAACGTAAACAGTCCAAACACTTCTGGAGTGGCAGACGTGATCCTGTTGGAGCAGAGATGATTCTGCGAAGAAAAACCGGTTCAGGGGCGGCGAGGAGGGAGGCAGGAATGGCGAGCACAGGAGACGAAGAAGATCTTGCCGCACCGCAGGGAAGGAAGCGCCGAGCACCCAGCTCCTGCAGCCCAGCAGCACCGACGACTCCCGGCCACCTCCCCTCCCCCCCACCCCCCACCGCCAGGGCATGAGATGTATAGAAATGCAAATGCACCGCACAGGCTGGGGAAGGTAACAATGACCTATCAAGGTGGGTCATCAGGCCCCAAAACAAATGTAAATAGAATATACAAAACCCAGCTCCACAACCCAGGACAACGTTCCACCCCTTATTCTATTACCATCTGTATCATACCTAAATTAATAAACTCCACTATACAGAATGAACCCTCACACTCAGTTCTCACTTAGGATTAGGTTTTCCTGTGGTACACAACTGGTTTTCCCATCTTTCTGCATTACCCACCAAGTGTTACCAGGTCCTTGAGCAAAAACAATCCCACGGGTGGGTTCACCTTTGCCCAAGGTGGGGTTTACCCAAACAGTCTTTCCTAAGATACCTCTCATATGTACCACAGGGACTTTGTCTCCATCCACTGTGTGCAAAGGGGTAGACTGGGCAGGACCAGCTCGATTAATAGACCCTCGGGTGTTGACCATCCAGGTGACCTTTGCTAAGTTCACTTCCCAATTTTTGAAGGTCCCCCCACCAAGTGCCTTCAGGGTGGTCTTAAGTAATCCATTGCACCGTTCAACTTTCCTGGCAGCTGGTGCATGATAAGGGATGTGATATATCCATTCAATGCCGTGTTCCTTAGCCCAGGTGTTTATGAGGCTGTTCTTGAAATGAGTCCCGTTGTCCGACTCAATTCTCTCAGGGGTGCCATGTCTCCACAGGACTTGTTTTTCCAGGCCCAGGATGGTGTTCCGGGCGGTGGCATGAGGCACAGGGTAGGTCTCCAGCCACCCAGTGGTGGCTTCCACCATGGTCAGCACGTAGCGCTTGCCTTGGCGGGTTTGGGGCAGTGTGATGTAATCAATCTGCCAGGCCTCCCCATACTTGTACTTGGACCACCGTCCACCGTACCAGAGGGGCTTCACCCGCTTGGCCTGCTTGATGGCAGCACACGTCTCACAGTCGTGGATAACCTGTGAAATACTGTTCATGGTTAGATCCACCCCTCGGTCTCGTGCCCACTTATAGGTGGCATCTCTGCCCTGATGACCTGAAGCATCATGGGCCCACCGAGCTAGGAACAACTCTCCCTTGTGTTGCCAATCCAAGTATACCTTGGATACCTTTATCCTCGCAGCTTGATCTACCTGCTCGTTGTTCCGGTGCTCCTCATTAGCCCGACTCTTGGGGACATGGGCATCCACATGGCGGACTTTCACAGGTAGTTTCCCTACCCTGATGGCAATGTCCTTCCACTCATCAGCAGCCCAGATTGGTTTTCCCCTACGCTGCCAGTTGGCTTTTTTCCACCTTTCCAGCCAGCCCCACAGAGCATTAGCCACCATCCACGAATCAGTGTAGAGGTAGAGCTTCGGCCACTTCTCTCTTTCAGCAATGTCCAGGGCCAATTGAACAGCTTTGAGTTCAGCAAGCTGGCTTGACCCACCTTCTCCTTCAGTGGCGTGTGCAACCTGTCGTGTGGGGCTCCATACGGCTGCTTTCCACTTCCGGTTCATCCCTACGATGCGACAGGAACCATCAGTGAAAAGAGCGTAGCGTGTTTCTTCTGCTGGCAGTTGGTTGTATGGTGGAGCTTCTTCAGCCCGGGTTACTTGCTCTTGTTCTTCTTCATCAGTGAGACTGAAGTTCTCAGCTTCTGGCCAGTTGGTGATTACTTCCAAAATCCCAGGGCGATTCGGGTTACCAATACGGGCGCGCTGAGTGATGAGGGCGATCCATTTGCTCCATGTGGCATCGGTGGCATGGTGGGTGGAGGGAACCTTTCCTTTAAACATCCACCCCAGCACCGGTAGTCGGGGTGCCAGGAGGAGTTGTGCTTCAGTGCCAATCACCTCTGAGGCAGCTTGAACTCCTTCGTAGGCGGCCAAGATCTCCTTCTCTGTGGGAGTGTAATTGGCTTCGGCCCCTCTGTAACTTCGGCTCCAGAATCCCAGTGGCCGGCCTCGAGTCTCACCTGGCACCTTCTGCCACAGGCTCCAGGACAGACCATGGCTCCCGGCTGGAGAGTAGAGCACATTCTTTACCTCTGGTCCCGTCCTGACTGGGCCAAGGGCTACTGCATGTGCGATTTCCTGCTTGATCTGGGCAAAGGCGTGTTGCTGTTCTGGGCCCCAGTGGAAATCGTTGTTCTTGCGGGTAACCAGGTAGAGAGGGCTCACAATCTGACTGTACTCAGGGATGTGCATCCTCCAAAAGCCAATGGCCCCTAGGAAAGCTTGTGTTTCCTTCTTGTTGGTCGGTGGGGACATGGCGGTGATCTTATTGATGACCTCAGTGGGAATCTGACGCCGTCCATCTTGCCACTTCACTCCCAGGAACTGGATCTCTTGGGCAGGTCCCTTGACTTTGCTCTTCTTGATGGCAAAACCGGCTTCCAGGAGAACTTGGATGATCTCTCCTTTCTCAAAGACTTCCATTGCAGTGTTCCCCCACACAATGATGTCATCTATGTACTGTAGATGGTCCGGAGCCTCACCCTTTTCCAGTGCATCCTGGATCAGTCCATGGCAGATGGTGGGACTGTGCTTCCACCCCTGGGGCAGCCGATTCCAGGTGTACTGCACACCCCTCCAGGTGAAAGCAAACTGGGGTCTGCACTCTGCTGCCACAGGAATGGAGAAGAAGGCATTGGCAATGTCAATGGTCGCGTACCACTTTGCTGCCTTGGACTCCAGCTCGTACTGCAACTCCAACATGTCTGGCACAGCAGCGCTCAGTGGTGGCGTGACCTCATTCAGACCACGATAATCTACAGTCAGTCTCCATTCCCCACTGGATTTACGCACAGGCCAGATGGGGCTGTTAAAAGGTGAATGAGCCTTACTGACCACCCCTTGGCTCTCCAGTTTACGAATCATCTCATGGATCGGGGTCACAGAGTCTCTGTCAGTGCGGTATTGCCGACGGTGCACTGTTGCTGTGGCAATTGGTACCTGTTGTTCTTCAACTCTTAGCAGTCCCACAGCAGAAGGGTCATCTGAGAGACCAGGCAAGGTATTCAGTTGTTTGATCTCTTCTGTCTCTACAGCAGCTACTCCAAAAGCCCAACGATATCCTTTTGGGTCTTTGAAATATCCATTTCTGAGATAGTCTATGCCGAGGATGCACGGGGCCTCTGGGCCAGTCACAATGGGGTGTTTCTGCCACCCATTCCCAGTTAAACTCACTTCGGCTTCCACTACAGTCAGCTGCTGGGACCCTCCTGTCACCCCAGAAATAGAAATGGGTTCTGTTCCTACATACCCTGATGGCATCAGGGTACATTGGGCACCAGTGTCAACCAAAGCCGTGTATTTTTGTGGGTCAGATGTGCCAGGCCATCGGATCCACACAGTCCAATAGATCCGATTATCCCTTTCCTCTACCTGGCTAGAGGCAGGGCCCCTCTAGCACTGGTTATCCCCTCCCTGAGCATACATACTAGAGGTTCCTTCAAGGGGATTCAACACAGCATTGGCAGCTTGGTTATAGGAGGCTGAGGCTACTTTCATTTTCGTAGATCCCCCTTGGTGATTGTTCCTCTCCTTGAGCTCACGCACCCGTGCTGCCAGGACAGAAGTGGGTTTCCCATCCCACATTCCCATGTCTTCCCCATGGTCACGCAGATAAAACCACAGGTCAGCTCTTGGGGTGTACCCTCTCTCTCGAGCTGGGGGTCGTTGGGCTCTAACTCTGGGGCCTGTGACTCGCACTGGTGCCACACTGGAACTGTTTGTCCTCATCTCCTCCCTCACCCCCCTTATCTCTTCTTTGAGTTCTTTAACCACGGCAGAGATATGAGCCTGCATCGGGCCATTGATCATACTTTCATAATTCCTAAGCTTATTGGCAACAGACCCCACTGTCTCTCTATTGTCCTCAGCATTAATTGTTGCAATAAAGGTGGTGTACTGAGATGGCCCTAGATTTGCCAGATTCCACAACATCTGCCCTGTGCATTTAACCTTGTCAGGGTCATTATCATGCTGTCCACTCCTCCCAAAAAGTACCTCCAGCACTGCCACTTCCCTCAGCTGTTGGATCCCTTCCTCCAGAGTTTTCCAGCGCATTCTATGGTGGTGCTCCTGCATTCTTTCTTTGTGGATAAATCTCTCTCTCACACTCATTAAAAGCCGCTCCCAAAGGGGAAGGGGTCCTGGCTCTCTTACAAATACCTGATTTATACCTGAGTCCTGGGTCAAGGGTCCCAAATTCCTTGCCTCACCACTGTCCAATTGCACACCAGTACCCATGAGGTCCCATACCCGAAGTAGCCAGGCTGTGTAAGCCTCACGCCCCCGCCGTACAATATCTTTTTGCAGGTTACGGAGACTTTCATACGACAGGGACTCGGTGATGATCTGAACATGTGATTCCCCTGCAGGTTGTGAGGGCCCTCCTTTCTTATTGTCTGGGTTTGCTGTTTTCACCTTAGATTTCTTTGTTTCCACAGGGGCAACTGCCGCTGGCTGTGACTGCCCCTGTGGTTCAGCTGGGACCTGAGCAGTTGTAATCTCTGTGGGTTTCATTGCTGCACCATCAGGCTCTCTTTTGTCAGGGCAGGGGAAGGATTTCCCACTAGCTGGGGAGATGTACTCCCTCAGCATCTGGCCCATCTTTTCTTGCATCTCCTTAATCAGAGCCCCCACCCAAACCGGGTGGTTTATCTCTGAGGCAGGCTGTGGGGCAGGAGCGGACTCTTGGGCTGCATTCTTATTCTCTGGGGTACTTATTAAGGTGCTTACCCAGGCCAATTTCCCCTTATCTCTGAATGCCAAACAGAACAGGCATACCAGCAACACCAGCCACTGTATGATATCATTAGCACTCAGAGATTTCAACCCTTCAAAAACTGGTGGGGTGGACCCAAAAAGCTGTGTGAAGGGCTGGGAGAAAATTTCCCCCGGTGCCATTTCCTTACAATAGGTACCATTGTTAAAGTAACCCCAGAAGCACAGAGTTAGCCTATGATAGCTATGAATCCATGTGCTTGCTTTCCAGAGGAAGTTAAAAATCCATTAATTTCTCACCTTATTAATCCACAAAACAAACTGAATGCCAGCCACAGTAGCCTTAGTCATAGGACCCATATTTACATAAGGAGTAGCAAATGGCAGAAATACAGCCACCACCACGTGCCACCCAAACCAGGGAAAGCTAGACCACATTATTCTGGCCAGTGGGCTTTTATCTAATACGCAAGAACTGTTATTCCTTTCTCTCAATGCCCTCGTGCCCCACCCTTGGGCGCCAAAATCTGTCTTGGTTTGGAAAGACAGGTATCTGCCAGGGAAACTGAGGTTCCCCTAGGATGGAGAATACCAACCCCTCGCACCCCGACGAATTATAATTTTGCAATCAAGGGCTCTCAGGCAAAGATGTTGGGAATAGGAATAACAGTTCTTTACTAGGAGGTATTAACAATACAAATATGATAGGAAACAAAACCACCCAACCAAACAAACAAATAAACAAATAAACAATAATTTTAGAAGAAAACCCTGACAAAGTCAGAGTTTCAATCTGACCCTGTGATTCAGGATGTTGATAACAGTCCGAACGTAAACAGTCCAAACACTTCTGGAGTGGCAGACGTGATCCTGTTGGAGCAGAGATGATTCTGCGAAGAAACCAGTTCAGGGACGGCGAGGAGGGAGACAGGATGGCGAGCACAGGAGACAAAGAAGCTCTTGCCACACCGCAGCGAAGGAAGCGCCGAGCACCCAGCTCCTGCAGCAGGGCCGAACCGCCAACCCCCGGCCACCCCCCCCTCCCCCCCACCCCCCACCGCCAGGGCATGAGATGTATAGAAATGCAAATGCACCGCACAGGCTGGGGAAGGTAACAATGGCCTATCAAGGTGGGTCATCAGGCCTCAAAACAGATGTAAATAGAATACACAAAACCCAGCTCCACAACCCAAGACAACGTTCCACCCCTTATTCTATTACCATCTGTATCATACCTGAATTAATAAACTCCACTATACAGAATGAACCCTCACACTCAGTTCTCACTTAGGATTAGGTTTTCCTGTGGTACACAACTGGTTTTCCCATCTTTCTGCATCACCCACCAAGTGTTACCAGATCCTTGAGCAAAAACAATCCCACGGGTGGGTTCACCTTTGCCCAAGGTGGGGTTTACCCAAACAGTCTTTCCTAAGATACCTCTCATATGTACTACAGGGACTTTGTCTCCATCCACTGTGTGCAAAGGGGTAGACTGGGCAGGACCAGCTCGATTAATAGACCCTCGGGTGTTGACCATCCAGGTGGCCTTTGCTAAGTTCACTTCCCAATTTCTGAAGGTCCCCCCGCCAAGTGCTTTCAGGGTGGTCTTAAGCAGTCCATTGCACCGTTCAACTTTCCCGGCAGCTGGTGCATGATAAGGGATGTGATATATCCATTCAATGCCGTGTTCCTTAGCCCAGGTGTTTATGAGGCTGTTCTTGAAATGAGTCCCGTTGTCCGACTCAATTCTCTCAGGGGTGCCATGTCTCCACAGGACTTGTTTTTCCAGGCCCAGGATGGTGTTCCGGGCGGTGGCATGAGGCACAGGATAGGTCTCCAGCCACCCAGTGGTGGCTTCCACCATGGTCAGCACGTAGCGCTTGCCTTGGCAGGTTTGGGGCAGTGTGATGTAATCAATCTGCCAGGCCTCCCCATACTTGTACTTGGACCACCGTCCACCGTACCAGAGGGGCTTCACCCGCTTGGCCTGCTTAATGGCAGCACACGTCTCACAGTCGTGGATAACCTGTGAAATACTGTTCATGGTTAGATCCACCCCTCGGTCTCGTGCCCACTTATAGGTGGCATCTCTGCCCTGATGACCTGAAGCATCATGGGCCCACCGAGCTAGGAACAACTCTCCCTTGTGTTGCCAATCCAAGTCTACCTTGGATACCTTTATCCTCGCAGCTTGATCTACTTGCTCGTTGTTCCGGTGCTCCTCATTAGCCCGACTCTTGGGGACATGGGCATCCACATGACGGACTTTCACAGGTAGTTTCCCTACCCTGATGGCAATGTCCTTCCACTCATCAGCAGCCCAGATTGGTTTTCCCCTACGCTGCCAGTTGGCTTTTTTCCACCTTTCCAGCCAGCCCCACAGAGCATTAGCCACCATCCACGAATCAGTGTAGAGGTAGAGCTTCGGCCACTTCTCTCTTTCAGCAATGTCCAGGGCCAATTGAACAGCTTTGAGTTCAGCAAGCTGGCTTGACCCACCTTCTCCTTCAGTGGCGTGTGCAACTTGTCTTGTGGGGCTCCATACGGCTGCTTTCCACTTCCGGTTCATCCCTACGATGCGACAGGAACCATCAGTGAAAAGAGCGTAGCGTGTTTCTTCTGCTGGCAGTTGGTTGTATGGTGGAGCTTCTTCAGCCCGGGTTACTTGTTCTTCTTCGTCAGTGAGACTGAAGTTCTCAGCTTCTGGCCAGTTGGTGATTACTTCCAAAATCCCAGGGCGATTCGGGTTACCAATACGGGCGCGCTGAGTGATGAGGGCGATCCATTTGCTCCATGTAGCATCGGTGGCATGGTGGGTGGAGGGAACCTTTCCTTTAAACATCCACCCCAGCACCGGTAGTCGGGGTGCCAGGAGGAGTTGTGCTTCAGTGCCAATCACCTCTGAGGCAGCTTGAACTCCTTCGTAGGCGGCCAAGATCTCCTTCTCTGTGGGAGTGTAGTTGGCTTCAGACCCTCTGTAGCTTCGGCTCCAGAATCCCAGTGGCCGGCCTCGAGTCTCACCTGGCACCTTCTGCCACAGGCTCCAGGACAGACCATGGCTCCCGGCTGCAGAATAGAGCACGTTCTTTACCTCTGGTCCCGTCCTGACTGGGCCAAGGGCTACTGCATGTGCAATTTCCTGCTTGATCTGGGCAAAGGCGTGTTGCTGTTCAGGGCCCCAGTGGAAATCGTTTATCTTGCGGGTAACCAGGTAGAGAGGGCTCACAATCTGACTGTACTCAGGGATGTGCATCCTCCAAAAGCCAATGGCCCCTAGGAAAGCTTGTGTTTCCTTCTTGTTGGTTGGTGGGGACATGGCAGTGATCTTATTGATGACCTCAGTGGGAATCTGACGCCGTCCATCTTGCCACTTCACTCCCAGGAACTGGATCTCTTGGGCAGGTCCCTTGACTTTGCTCTTCTTGATGGCAAAACCGGCTTCCAGGAGAATTTGGATGATCTTCTCTCCTTTCTCAAAGACTTCCATTGCTGTGTTCCCCCACACAATGATGTCATCTATGTACTGTAGATGGTCCGGAGCCTCACCCTTTTCCAGTGCATCCTGGATCAGTCCATGGCAGATGGTGGGACTGTGCTTCCACCCCTGGGGCAGCCGATTCCAGGTGTACTGCACACCCCTCCAGGTGAAAGCAAACTGGGGTCTGCACTCTGCTGCCACAGGAATGGAGAAGAAGGCATTGGCAATGTCGATGGTCGCGTACCACTTTGCTGCCTTGGACTCCAGCTCATACTGCAACTCCAACATGTCTGGCACAGCAGCGCTCAGTGGTGGCGTGACCTCATTCAGACCACGATAATCTACAGTCAGTCTCCATTCCCCACTGGGCTTACGCACAGGCCAGATGGGGCTGTTAAAAGGTGAATGAGCCTTACTGACCACCCCTTGGCTCTCCAGTTTACGAATCATCTCATGGATCGGGGTCACAGAGTCTCTGTCAGTGCGGTATTGCCGACGGTGCACTGTTGCTGTGGCAATTGGTACCTGTTGTTCTTCAACTCTTAGCAGTCCCACAGCAGAAGGGTCATCTGAGAGACCAGGCAAGGTATTCAGTTGTTTGATCTCTTCCGTCTCTACAGCAGCTACTCCAAAAGCCCAACGATATCCTTTTGGGTCTTTGAAATATCCATTTCTGAGATAGTCTATGCCGAGGATGCACGGGGCCTCTGGGCCAGTCACAATGGGGTGTTTCTGCCACCCATTCCCAGTTAAACTCACTTCGGCTTCCACTACAGTCAGCTGCTGGGACCCTCCTGTCACCCCAGAAATAGAAATGGGTTCTGTTCCTACATACCCTGATGGCATCAGGGTACATTGGGCACCAGTGTCAACCAAAGCCGTGTATTTTTGTGGGTCAGATGTGCCAGGCCATCGGATCCACACAGTCCAATAGATCCGATTATCCCTTTCCTCTACCTGGCTAGAGGCAGGGCCCCTCTAGCACTGGTTATCCCCTCCCTGAGCATACATACTAGAGGTTCCTTCAAGGGGATTCAACACAGCATTGGCAGCTTGGTTATAGGAGGCTGAGGCTACTTTCATTTTCGTAGATCCCCTTGGTGATTGTTCCTCTCCTTGAGCTCACGCACCCGTGCTGCCAGGACAGAAGTGGGTTTCCCATCCCACATTCCCATGTCTTCCCCATGGTCACGCAGATAAAACCACAGGTCAGCTCTTGGGGTGTACCCTCTCTCTCGAGCTGGGGGTCGTTGGGCTCTAACTCTGGGGCCTGTGACTCGCACTGGTGCCACATTGGAACTGTTTGTTCTCATCTCCTCCCTCACCCCCCTTATCTCTTCTTTGAGTTCTTTAACCACGGCAGAGATATGAGCCTGCATCGGGCCATTGATCATACTTTCATAGTTCCTAAGCTTATTGGCAACAGACCCCACTGTCTCTCGATTGTCCTCAGCATTAATTGTTGCAATAAAGGTGGTGTACTGAGATGGCCCTAGATTTGCCAGATTCCACAACATCTGCCCTGTGCATTTAACCTTGTCAGGGTCATTATCATGCTGTCCACTCCTCCCAAAAAGTACCTCCAGCACCGCCACTTCCCTCAGCTGTTGGATCCCTTCCTCCAGAGTTTTCCAGCGCATTCTATGGTGGTGCTCCTGCATTCTTTCTTTGTGGATAAATCTCTCTCTCACACTCATTAAAAGCCGCTCCCAAAGGGAAAGGGGTCCTGGCTCTCTTACAAATACCTGATTTATACCTGAGTCCTGGGTCAAGGGTCCCAAATTCCTTGCCTCACCACTGTCCAATTGCACACCAGTACCCATGAGGTCCCAAACCCGAAGTAGCCAGGCTGTGTAAGCCTCACGCCCCCGCCGTACAATATCTTTTTGCAGGTTACGGAGACTTTCATACGACAGGGACTCGGTGATGATCTGAACATGTGATTCCCCTGCAGGTTGTGAGGGCCCTCCTTTCTTATTGTCTGGGTTTGCTGTTTTCACCTTAGATTTCTTTGTTTCCACAGGGGCAACTGCCGCTGGCTGTGACTGCCCCTGTGGTTCAGCTGGGACCTGAGCAGTTGTAATCTCTGTGGGTTTCATTGCTGCACCATCAGGCTCTCTTTTGTCAGAGCAGGGGAAGGATTTCCCACTAGCTGGGGAAATGTACTCCCTCAGCATCTGGCCCATCTTCTCCTGCATCTCCTTCATCAGAGCCCCCACCCAAACCGGGTGGTTTATCTCTGAGGCAGGCTGTGGGGCAGGAGCGGACTCTTGGGCTGCATTCTTATTCTCTGGGGTACTTATTAAGGTGCTTACCCAGGCCAATTTCCCCTTATCTCTGAATGCCAAACAGAACAGGCATACCAGCAACACCAGCCACTGTATGATATCATTAGCACTCAGAGATTTCAACCCTTCAAAAACTGGTGGGGTGGACCCAAAAAACTGTGTGAAGGGCTGGGAGAAAATTTCCCCCGGTGCCATTTCCTTACAATAGGTACCATTGTTAAAGTAACCCCAGAAGCACAGAGTAAGCCTATGATAGCTATGAATCCATGTGCTTGCTTTCCAGAGGAAGTTAAAAATCCATGAATTTCTCTCCTTATTAATCCACAAAATAAACTGAATGCCAGCCACAGTAGCCTTAGTCATAGGACCCATATTTACATAAGGAGTAGCAAATGGCAGAAATACAGCCACCACCACGTGCCACCCAAACCAGGGAAAGCTAGACCACATTATTCTGGCCAGTGGGCTTTTATCTAATACGCAAGAACTGTTATTCCTCTCTCTCAATGCCCTCGTGCCCCACCCTTGGGCGCCAAAATCTGTCTTGGTTTGGAAAGACAGGTATCTGCCAGGGAAACTGAGGTTCCCCTAGGATGGAGAATACCAACCCCTCACACCCAGACGAATTATAATTTTGCAATCAAGGGCTCTCAGGCAAAGATGTTGGGAATAGGAATAACAGTTCTTTACTAGGAGGTATTAACAATACAAATATGATAGGAAACAAAACCACCCAACCAACCAAACAAATAAACAAATAAACAATAATTTTGGAAGAAAACCCTGACAGAGTCAGAGTTTCAATCTGACCCTGTGATTCAGGATGTTGAAAGCAGTCCGAACGTAAACAGTCCAAACACTTCTGAAATGGCAGACGTGATCCTGTTGGAGCAGAGATGATTCTGCGAAGAAGCCGGTTCAGGGACGGCGAGGAGGGAGACAGGATGGCGAGCACTGGAGACAAAGAAGCTCTTGCCACACCGCAGCGAAGGAAGCGCCGAGCACCCAGCTCCTGCAGCAGGGCCGAACCACTCCTGCAGCAGGGCCGAACCACTCCTGCAGCAGGGCCGAACCGCCAACCCCCGGCCACCCCCCCCTCCCCCCCACCCCCCACCGCCAGGGCATGAGATGTATAGAAATGCAAATGCACCGCACAGGCTGGGGAAGGTAACAATGGCCTATCAAGGTGGGTCATCAGGCCCCAAAACAGATGTAAATAGAATATACAAAACCCGGCTCCACAACCCAAGACAACGTTCCACCCCTTATTCTATTACCATCTGTATCATACCTAAATTAATAAACTCCACTATACAGAATGAACCCTCACACTCAGTTCTCACTTAGGATTAGGTTTTCCTGTGGTACACAACTGGTTTTCCCATCTTTCTGCATCACCCACCAAGTGTTACCAGGTCCTTGAGCAAAAACAATCCCACGGGTGGGTTCACCTTTGCCCAAGGTGGGGTTTACCCAAACAGTCTTTCCTAAGATACCTCTCATATGTACTACAGGGACTTTGTCTCCATCCACTGTGTGCAAAGGGGTAGACTGGGCAGGACCAGCTCGATTAATAGACCCTCGGGTGTTGACCATCCAGGTGGCCTTTGCTAAGTTCACTTCCCAATTTCTGAAGGTCCCCCCGCCAAGTGCTTTCAGGGTGGTCTTAAGCAGTCCATTGCACCGTTCAACTTTCCCGGCAGCTGGTGCATGATAAGGGATGTGATATATCCATTCAATGCCGTGTTCCTTAGCCCAGGTGTTTATGAGGCTGTTCTTGAAATGAGTCCCGTTGTCCGACTCAATTCTCTCAGGGGTGCCATGTCTCCACAGGACTTGTTTTTCCAGGCCCAGGATGGTGTTCCGGGCGGTGGCATGAGGCACAGGATAGGTCTCCAGCCACCCAGTGGTGGCTTCCACCATGGTCAGCACGTAGCGCTTGCCTTGGCGGGTTTGGGGCAGTGTGATGTAATCAATCTGCCAGGCCTCCCCATACTTGTACTTGGACCACCGTCCACCGTACCAGAGGGGCTTCACCCGCTTGGCCTGCTTGATGGCAGCACACGTCTCACAGTCGTGGATAACCTGTGAAATACTGTTCATGGTTAGATCCACCCCTCGGTCTCGTGCCCACTTATAGGTGGCATCTCTGCCCTGATGACCTGAAGCATCATGGGCCCACCGAGCTAGGAACAACTCTCCCTTGTGTTGCCAATCCAAGTCTACCTTGGATACCTTTATCCTCGCAGCTTGATCTACTTGCTCGTTGTTCCGGTGCTCCTCATTAGCCCGACTCTTGGGGACATGGGCATCCACATGACGGACTTTCACAGGTAGTTTCCCTACCCTGATGGCAATGTCCTTCCACTCATCAGCAGCCCAGATTGGTTTTCCCCTACGCTGCCAGTTGGCTTTTTTCCACCTTTCCAGCCAGCCCCACAGAGCATTAGCCACCATCCACGAATCAGTGTAGAGGTAGAGCTTCGGCCACTTCTCTCTTTCAGCAATGTCCAGGGCCAATTGAACAGCTTTGAGTTCAGCAAGCTGGCTTGACCCACCTTCTCCTTCAGTGGCGTGTGCAACTTGTCTTGTGGGGCTCCATACGGCTGCTTTCCACTTCCGGTTCATCCCTACGATGCGACAGGAACCATCAGTGAAAAGAGCGTAGCGTGTTTCCTCTGCTGGCAGTTGGTTGTATGGTGGAGCTTCTTCAGCCCGGGTTACTTGTTCTTCTTCGTCAGTGAGACTGAAGTTCTCAGCTTCTGGCCAGTTGGTGATTACTTCCAAAATCCCAGGGCGATTCGGGTTACCAATACGGGCGCGCTGAGTGATGAGGGCGATCCATTTGCTCCATGTAGCATCGGTGGCATGGTGGGTGGAGGGAACCTTTCCTTTAAACATCCACCCCAGCACCGGTAGTCGGGGTGCCAGGAGGAGTTGTGCTTCAGTGCCAATCACCTCTGAGGCAGCTTGAACTCCTTCGTAGGCGGCCAAGATCTCCTTCTCTGTGGGAGTGTAGTTGGCTTCAGACCCTCTGTAGCTTCGGCTCCAGAATCCCAGTGGCCGGCCTCGAGTCTCACCTGGCACCTTCTGCCACAGGCTCCAGGACAGACCATGGCTCCCGGCTGCAGAGTAGAGCACGTTCTTTACCTCTGGTCCTGTCCTGACTGGGCCAAGGGCTACCGCATGAGCGATCTCCTGCTTGATCTGGGCAAAGGCGTGTTGCTGTTCAGGGCCCCAGTGGAAATTGTTCTTCTTGCGGGTAACCAGGTAGAGAGGGCTCACAATCTGACTGTACTCAGGGATGTGCATCCTCCAAAAGCCAATGGCCCCTAGGAAAGCTTGTGTTTCCTTCTTGTTGGTTGGTGGGGACATGGCAGTGATCTTATTGATGACCTCAGTGGGAATCTGACGCCGTCCATCTTGCCACTTCACTCCCAGGAACTGGATCTCTTGGGCAGGTCCCTTGACTTTGCTCTTCTTGATGGCAAAACCGGCTTCCAGGAGAATTTGGATGATCTTCTCTCCTTTCTCAAAGACTTCCATTGCCGTGTTCCCCCACACAATGATGTCATCTATGTACTGTAGATGGTCCGGAGCCTCACCCTTTTCCAGTGCATCCTGGATCAGTCCATGGCAGATGGTGGGACTGTGCTTCCACCCCTGGGGCAGCCGATTCCAGGTGTACTGCACACCCCTCCAGGTGAAAGCAAACTGGGGTCTGCACTCTGCTGCCACAGGAATGGAGAAGAAGGCATTGGCAATGTCAATGGTCGCGTACCACTTTGCTGCCTTGGACTCCAGCTCATACTGCAACTCCAACATGTCTGGCACAGCAGCGCTCAGTGGTGGCGTGACCTCATTCAGACCACGATAATCTACAGTCAGTCTCCATTCCCCACTGGGCTTACGCACAGGCCAGATGGGGCTGTTAAAAGGTGAATGAGCCTTACTGACCACCCCTTGGCTCTCCAGTTTACGAATCATCTCATGGATCGGGGTCACAGAGTCTCTGTCAGTGCGGTATTGCCGACGGTGCACTGTTGCTGTGGCAATTGGTACCTGTTGTTCTTCAACTCTTAGCAGTCCCACAGCAGAAGGGTCATCTGAGAGACCAGGCAAGGTATTCAGTTGTTTGATCTCTTCCGTCTCTACAGCAGCTACTCCAAAAGCCCAACGATATCCTTTTGGGTCTTTGAAATATCCATTTCTGAGATAGTCTATGCCGAGGATGCACGGGGCCTCTGGGCCAGTCACAATGGGGTGTTTCTGCCACCCATTCCCAGTTAAACTCACTTCGGCCTCCACTACAGTCAGCTGCTGGGACCCTCCTGTCACTCCAGAAATAGAAATGGGTTCTGTTCCTACATACCCTGATGGCATCAGGGTACATTGGGCACCAGTGTCAACCAAAGCCGTGTATTTTTGTGGGTCAGATGTGCCAGGCCATCGGATCCACACAGTCCAATAGATCCGATTATCCCTTTCCTCTACCTGGCTAGAGGCAGGGCCCCTCTAGCACTGGTTATCCCCTTCCTGAGCATACATACTAGAGGTTCCTTCAAGGGGATTCAACACAGCATTGGCAGCTTGGTTATAGGAGGCTGAGGCTACTTTCATTTTCGTAGATCCCCCTTGGTGATTGTTCCTCTCCTTGAGCTCACGCACCCGTGCTGCCAGGACAGAAGTGGGTTTCCCATCCCACATTCCCATGTCTTCCCCATGGTCACGCAGATAAAACCACAGGTCAGCTCTTGGGGTGTACCCTCTCTCTCGAGCTGGGGGTCGTTGGGCTCTAACTCTGGGGCCTGTGACTCGCACTGGTGCCACATTGGAACTGTTTGTCCTCATCTCCTCCCTCACCCCCCTTATCTCTTCTTTGAGTTCTTTAACCACGGCAGAGATATGAGCCTGCATCGGGCCATTGATCATACTTTCATAATTCCTAAGCTTATTGGCAACAGACCCCACTGTCTCTCGATTGTCCTCAGCATTAATTGTTGCAATAAAGGTGGTGTACTGAGATGGCTCTAGATTTGCCAGATTCCACAACATCTGCCCTGTGCATTTAACCTTGTCAGGGTCATTATCATGCTGTCCACTCCTCCCAAAAAGTACCTCCAGCACCGCCACTTCCCTCAGCTGTTGGATCCCTTCCTCCAGAGTTTTCCAGCGCATTCTATGGTGGTGCTCCTGCATTCTTTCTTTGTGGATAAATCTCTCTCTCACACTCATTAAAAGCCGCTCCCAAAGGGAAAGGGGTCCTGGCTCTCTTACAAATACCTGATTTATACCTGAGTCCTGGGTCAAGGGTTCCAAATTCCTTGCCTCACCACTGTCCAATTGCACACCAGTACCCATGAGGTCCCAAACCCGAAGTAGCCAGGCTGTGTAAGCCTCACGCCCCCGCTGTACAATATCTTTTTGCAGGTTACGGAGACTTTCATACGACAGGGACTCGGTGATGATCTGAACATGTGATTCCCCTGCAGGTTGTGAGGGCCCTCCTTTCTTATTATCTGGGTTTGCTGTTTTCACCTTAGATTTCTTTGTTTCCACAGGGGCAACTGCCGCTGGCTGTGACTGCCCCTGTGGTTCAGCTGGGACCTGAGCAGTTGTAATCTCTGTGGGTTTCATTGCTGCACCATCAGGCTCTCTTTTGTCAGGGCAGGGGAAGGATTTCCCACTAGCTGGGGAGATGTACTCCCTCAGCATCTGGCTCATCTTTTCTTGCATCTCCTTAATCAGAGCCCCCACCCAAACCGGGTGGTTTATCTCTGAGGCAGGCTGTGGGGCAGGAGCGGACTCTTGGGCTGCATTCTTATTCTCTGGGGTACTTATTAAGGTGCTTACCCAGGCCAATTTCCCCTTATCTCTGAATGCCAAACAGAACAGGCATACCAGCAACACCAGCCACTGTATGATATCATTAGCACTCAGAGATTTCAACCCTTCAAAAACTGGTGGGGTGGACCCAAAAAACTGTGTGAAGGGCTGGGAGAAAATTTCCCCCGGTGCCATTTCCTTACAATAGGTACCATTGTTAAAGTAACCCCAGAAGCACAGAGTTAGCCTATGATAGCTATGAATCCATGTGCTTGCTTTCCAGAGGAAGTTAAAAATCCATGAATTTCTCTCCTTATTAATCCACAAAATAAACTGAATGCCAGCCACAGTAGCCTTAGTCATAGGACCCATATTTACATAAGGAGTAGCAAATGGCAGAAATACAGCCACCACCACGTGCCACCCAAACCAGGGAAAGCTAGACCACATTATTCTGGCCAGTGGGCTTTTATCTAATACCCAAGAACTGTTATTCCTCTCTCTCAATGCCCTCGTGCCCCACCCTTGGGCGCCAAAATCTGTCTTGGTTTGGAAAGACAGGTATCTGCCAGGGAAACTGAGGTTCCCCTAGGATGGAGAATACCAACCCCTCACACCCAGACGAATTATAATTTTGCAATCAAGGGCTCTCAGGCAAAGATGTTGGGAATAGGAATAACAGTTCTTTACTAGGAGGTATTAACAATACAAATATGATAGGCAACAAAACCACCCAACCAAACAAACAAATAAACAAATAAACAATAATTTTAGAAGAAAACCCTGACAAAGTCAGAGTTTCAATCTGACCCTGTGATTCAGGATGTTGATAACAGTCCGAACGTAAACAGTCCAAACACTTCTGGAGTGGCAGACGTGATCCTGTTGGAGCAGAGATGATTCTGCGAAGAAAACCGGTTCAGGGGCGGCGAGGAGGGAGGCAGGAATGGCGAGCACAGGAGACGAAGATCTTGCCACCCCGCAGCGAAGGAAGCGCCGAGCACCCAGCTCCTGCAGCAGGGCAGAACCGGCGACTCCCGGCCATCTCCCCTCCCCCCCACCCCCCACCACCGGGGCATGAGATGTATAGAAATGCAAATGCACCGCACAGGCTGGGGAAGGTAACAATGGCCTATCAAGGTGGGTCATCAGGCCCCAAAACAGATGTAAATAGAATATACAAAACCCGGCTCCACAACCCAGGACAGGGAGGCAGAAGTAACCCCCAAGTTGGGGATCAGGGACCCCAGGTTGTGTCCAGGGATCTCCTGGCCAGGAGTACCTCCCCTCCCCCTGGGCTGGGCTGACCCCACTCCCCTCCCCAGTTCCTCACTGAGGAACCCTCCCTGTGTCTCCTCCATGTCCCCTCTGTGTCCCACACTGCTCCTGGTGGTCTCTCCCCTCCATGGCACCCCTGGTTCACAACCTGGCACTGCTGGCAATGACCGTGACCACCGTGGCCATCGAGGTGAAGCCCCTGGACATGGCCGAGGACTCCTTCGATGACCAGTACCAGGGCTGCCACCTGGCTATGACTGAGGCCTTGCCGGCCCTCAATCGCTCCGAGTTCCAGAAGAATCCTCTCTTTGCCCGGGTCTGGCCCAAGGCCGTGGCCAAGTGGCAGAGCAGCGGGTCCCCTCTGTCCCCTCTGGCATCCTCAGCCCAGGCCATCGCCCTCATGGCCTTCACTATGGACAACCTGTACCAGCAGTTCAACGCGGCCACGCGCGCGGCTGGGTGCTTCCCCCAGGAGTACCGGGACAACTTCCACTTCAAAACGCTGCATTTCCTGCTGACCGATGCCCTGGCCACTCTGAGGGAGGCAGAGAAACCCGAGTGTCGCTGTGTGTTCCGCATCGCGAGCTGGACCCAGTTCACGGCAGAGCAAGGCCAGAGGGTCCGGTTCGGTCAATTCACGCCGACGTCGCTTTGCAGAGATAGCGCTGAGGATTTTGAGATAGGCACGGTGTTCAAGATGGAGACGTGCTATGGTGTGAACATCCAGAATTTCTCCAGATTTCCTGATGAGGAGGAGGTGGTGGTCCCGCCCTTCGAAACCTTCAATGTCACCAAAGTCATCCAAAATGGGGACAAGACACAGATCTGGCTCCACTCCAATGGGACCTTCAGCAACTACAACTGCGAGTGGCTGAAAGGTGACACCACAGGGGACACCCTGGGGGGGATGGGGGCACCCCTGGGGCCATGGGGGCACCCATGACAAGGCACAGGGGACACAGGGACACTCAGTGGGGATGGGGGGCATGGACACCCACTGTGGGTGGGAGGACAAGGACACCCAGTGCTGGGGACAAGGACAGGGACACCCAGTGCTGGGGACAAGGACAGGGACACCCAGTGCTGGGGATACCAACTCCGGGGACACTGATTCAGGGCACGGGGACAGGAACACCCATGACAGGGCACAAGGATAGGGACCCCTAGATCAAGGAGGGGACAGGGAATTCACTGCCAGGCAAAGACAGGGACAGGGATAGGGACAGGGACACCCCCGTTCTGACCCTGTCCCTCCCCACCCAAGGCAGTGCTGTGGGGACGGGCCCTTTGTGCTGGACATGGGTGGGCTGTGATCCCCCATGGCACCCCCTGAACCCCTGGCACCCCCGACCTCTCTGACCTCTGTGACCCCTAAGCCCACCATGACCCCCCTGACCTACCTGGCCCCTGTACCCCCCCAAGACCTTGTCACCTGTCACCTCATGGCCCCCATCTCTCCTGTTACCCCAAACCACCATTATGGCCATCCCCAATCCCCTCTTTGTCCCCCATGGTCCCCCTGATGCCCCTCTTTGTCCCCCAGGTGGGAGTGTCCCTGTGACCACCTTCCACATTGGAGGGTTCCTCCTAGCCACCACAGCCCTGGCAGTGGCCACCGGGATCCTCTGAGCCACCAGGCCACCAACGTCACTGAGGTCACTGTGATCACTGTGGCCACCATGGCCACCATGGTCATTACAACCACCAAGGCCACTATCATCACCAAGACTCCTTGAGCCACAGCCACTGTGACCACTGTGGCCATTATGCAAAGCCATTCTATCAAAAATCCTTTCAAAACAATTCCATTAAAGAATTCTGTCACACCAGCAAAAAGGGGCAATTCCCAAGCAGGGCTCGATGTTGCTCCCCACACCAACACTGCTGGGAACGTCTCTCTATCAGGACACACCCCTGTGCTCAGGGATGACACTGCTCGAGCTGGGAGCTTGGCCCAGGTGCCCCCTCGGGCTCCTTCCAGCCCCACCCCCTCTGGGATTTGGGGATGCTGGGAGTTGCGGTTTTGGAATCGCCCACCGGAGGGCAGCAGCGAGCGGGGTTCAACAGCGGCACTGCGCATGCGCCGGCCCCAGCTGCAGTTCCGGGTGCCCCCAGCAGGCGGCAGCACGAGCTGGCGGCGCTGCCCATCCCGGCCCCGGGGCTCTGCAATGGTTTGGGATGGAGCGACCTTAAAGCGCCTGCGGTGCCAGCGCTGCCGTGGGCAGGGACAGCTTCCCCTGCGCCAGGCTGCTCCAGGCACCCCAACCTGCCCAGAGACACGGCCAGGCACCGGGCAGGGACAGCTTCCCCTGCGCCAGGCTGCTCCAGGCACCCCAGCCTGCCCTGGGACACGGACAGGCACCGGGCAGGGACAGCTTCCCCTGTGCCAGGCTGCTCCAGGCACCCCAACCTGCCCTGGGACACGGCCAGGGCCCGGGTAGACTCAGCTTCTCTGTGAAACCTGCACTGGGACCTCATCACCCTCACAGGGAAGGATTTCATTGGAAAATGGGTGGTGATGCCTTTGAAAGCAACTCAGTGGGTTTTGGGAGTCTTAGGGAGAAATGGGTGTCAATGTCTTCAAAATGGGTCTGGATGTCTCTACAGAGGTGAAGGTTTTCACAGGACTCTCATGGTTTGAGCAGAAAGTTTGAACTCCTGAACTTGAGAGGTAATGGGTGAAACGGGTCCCCACAAAGTCCAACCAGTCCATCCCAGACTGCCTGAACTCCTGGACTTTGGGGGAAAATGACAGGTCCAAGGGGGGGTGCGGGGGAGGTGGTTTGGGAGGGCTGCACCTTCCCAGCAGCCCCGTTCAGCTGATGGGGAAAGGGAGAGAGCAGCGTGCGGCCGAGAGCTGGGGATGGAAGGAGGCTGCGTCCTCCAAAACCTCGAGAGAGGAACCTGTCCTGGGGTGACGTCACGATGTTGTATCCCCAATCGTCTGTTTACGCTGGGTATTACACTCTGTGCCTTTCATATTGGCTCTGAGAGTAAAACCGGGGGAGAAGTGCACAGTTTGTTTTCAGAAACCTCTCTCTGCCAGGCTGGTTTTTAATAGTCACAGAGAGGATATTTTTTTTTTTTTTTTTTTTTTTTTTTTTTTTTTTTTTTTTTTTTTTTTGCTTTCTCTCTAACTTTTGCTTTTGCTTGGTAGTTAGCTAGGGTAGCTTAGCATAGCTTCGCATTGCTTTTTTTTTCTTTCTTTTTTTTTCCTTTTTTTTTTCTGTTTTTTCCTTTTTCAACTTCTTTGGAACAGTTCAAACCTCCCCCAGACTGAGGACCCAGGGGGGGCTCTGGGGGGAGCTTGCACCTGGAACCCACCGGGATCCACCCTGTGCAGCAACTTTCACCAGCGCCAGAAAGAACTGAGAGCAGAGGAATCACCTACCAGAGGGACTTCTGTCCGAATTTCTCATCTACCCAGAGCGCCACGAGGTTCTTGCCATCTGGTATTGTTCAATTCATTCTCCTGGGGAGCGCTTTGCCAGTTCAATAAACGGATTTCTTTCCACTTCTCTCTGAGGAGTTTTCTCCCAAACCGGTTGGGGGAGGGGAGGGTTTCCCAAGGAGTTCTCCTCCCAAATTTGCCTCAAACCAATGCAGAACCCCTCAAGGGCATGGCTGTTGTGGAAACTCTGTCCCTGCACTGGAATAAAGTTTCAAGGCTGCTTTGTGGACTCCTGGCTTTCCATAGCGTGGCTTTTCCCCAACACGCTGGGGGTGCTGGGTAGAGCTGGAAGGCTGAGCAGCAAAAACGATAAAATGGTGTAAAAGTATTTCCACAGGACAATAAACGTGTCTGGAACCAGTGGGGAAAGAGTTAAAGGGAACTCCAGTGTGGTTCTGGACAAGCTCTGTGACACAGGAGGAGCAGCACCAGCTGAAATTGAAAGTTCAAGGCGAGGTCATCAGAGATACTGCGGCACTCAGTGAAGATGAGCCCCAGGTCCCTTTTTATGAACTCTCCAGGACAACAGGAGGATGTCCTGAAAGTGAAGGATCCACGGAAATGATTTCTAGGAAAATTGCTGTTTCTGTATTAGCTAACAAGCCAACTTTAATGAATATCTATAATTAGGCTGGATAAATTCCCCATGGCAAAGTTTCCCTGAGCCACAGGAGCAGGAGAGATCCGCTGTGAGCCCGAGCTGATCAAGAACGTCTGAGGAAGAAAAAAAGAGACGGTTTATTTACAAACTGCAACATTTATAGAATTCCAGCAGTGACCGTGGATTGGAGGAAGAAAATCTTCCTCTCCAACCACACTGGGCAACCCAACAGTCCGTCAGCAGTCTCCTCCTCATGAGAAGAGTGTAAACGTGGTTGTACCGTTACAATAGCAAGGAAGTTGTTGATGTAAAATCCTGTCTGACCCCACTGCAAAAGGTAAACACAGAAGGCTATAAATAGAACTTTATTTAAAACTTCTTAAAGAGACAGAGGAGAACAGCAAAAACCCCGATAACAATCCTCGCCTTGAACTTTCGCTTTTGGCAGGCGCTGCTCCTTATCTGTTGCAGAACTTGCCAAAAAGGGAACTCCCTGGAGCTCCCTGTGTCCCTTTCTCCGCAGCTCCCGCCCACCTTTGCCCTGCTCTGCCCACACTTTTACACCTTCGATGTTTTTTTTTTCCCCAGTCAGTCTTTAAGCTCCACCCAGCACCTCCAGGGGAGCTGAAACTTTCTCTTCTTTCTCTTATTGCTCAGCCCCCAGGACCCCAATCCCACTGCCCCGTGTGCCCCCAGTGCCCCCCAGCCGCACTCCCCACTGCTCCCTGAGCTGCTGTCACACCTCAGACCCCAAATGGGCTCCCCTCTCAGGTGACACCCCTGGGGGCACCCTGAGCCTGGCCAGGATCTCCTTGGGGAGCTCCTGGGTGACTTTCCCAGCCTTGTTGGGGCGGCAGGAGAAGTTCTGCACCCCAAAAAAAAGGGATCCCTCAACCCCAGGAGACACCTGAACCCGTGTTGGCGTGGTGGCTCAGCAAATCCATCTGCCAGGAACCCCCGGCAGTGCTGCCCCTCTCAGTGATCCCTGGAGGGGATGGGTTGGGATCCAAAGGGTTCTTTGGGAAACACCTCGGGCAAACAAACCCGGGGATCACCCTTTGCCCCCTGCAGTGTCCCCCAGCCCTTCCATGGCCCCGGTCACACTCCCAGGCCCTCCCTGCTGACCCCCAGAGCCCTGTGAACCCCAGTCCCAAGTCCCCCCGTGTCCCCCAGTGTCCCCCAGTGTCCTCCAGGGTCCCCCAGGTACCCCAGGACTCCAATCCCACGTCACATTCCCCCCCAGTGTCCCCCAGAGTCCCCCATGGCCCCAGACCCCACTCCCACCATTCCCTGTCCCCCCTCACTTTCCCCCAGAGCACCCCAGGACCCCAATCCCATTCCTGTGACTCCCCCAGTGCCCCCCAGAGCCCAATCCCACAGCCCCCTCTGCCCCCCACAAATGTCCTCGCTGTCCCCCCAGCCCCTGATACCAAAATCAGCCGCAGTGAACTCCCGGACAGAACGGGAGGGATCCCAAAGCCGGAATTCTTGATCAGCTCGGGCTCCCAGCAGATCTCTCCTGCTCCTGTGGCTCAGGGGGGCTTTGCCCCAGGGAATTTATCCACCAGAATTATGAATATTCATTAAAATGGGCTTCTTAGCTAACACAAAACCAGAACGACACCCGTAAAAAATTAGCTTGGCCCTGCCTCTTTCAATAAATGGTTTTTATTGTACTGGAGAGCCATAGAGTGGGTTATCTGGGTGTGATTCTAACAGAGTGCCCTGATAAGGATAAGGACCCAATAATTGATTGCCAATTAGATAAACCTTTATTAAAACAGTAAGTAGAAGCGAGCAGCACATGCTGGGAAAGCCGGAGAGCACAAGTCTCAGCTCGCGCTGCACACACAGCTTTCGGAGTTTTCCCACAATTTCCCATTTTTGTAACTATTTGTTTTGACCCTTGGTCCCTCCCCATGTTTTCCCATATTTTTTCATAGTTAAGTCTTCCAGTTCCAGGAGTCTGGGGTCTTCTGCCCTCTCACGGTGGTCGGTGGATGAAGTCTCTCCTCTTCCTGGCAGCACATCCCTGGGACTTCCCGCTGTGGTCACCACGGTTTCACCAAATCTCCCGTTTTCTCCCTTTCCTCATGTCCTGTGATGCAAATTTACATTTCATTATCCTCCACCAAGGCCTGGCTCTAACTTTTCTGTTTCTGCAGCTTCTGCAACTTACAGTTATTGCTTAATATCTTCTATGTGATGCCTTAGGTTCTGGGTTTTTTCTGTCTTGTTCTGGTGGGTAGTTTTTGCTTTTGTATTAAGTGGTGCTGGGATTTAATCACAGGGCGATGGGGGGAGGGCACCCCTGGTTCTAGCAGGGGACTTGTGTCTTCAAGGACACTCTCCAAGCTCCAGAAGATAAACAACGTAGAAGGCAGGGGGTAAGCAGGAAGGACGGGACACCGAGATTTGGAATTGTTCATTGGACAATGGACGGGGCATATGGAAATGGACCGAAACTTGTAAAAGTGAGGGGAATCTCGTGATTCCTTCTCCTTTTGCTTCCATCTTGGAGCCGTCCTGGCAGAGCTACTGCTGTGGCTGCCGGGGTGTGGCCTTGAAGGCCTCAATAAATGTTCACCCCTATTTTTATAACTCTGTCTGGCCTCTGTCTCAGCCTTTAAGGCAACATACGCATTAATTATTAACTGTAACACTTAACACAAATTACCTAAATCATTAATATCAGCTATAACAGCCCCAATATCCCAGATGATCTCGCCTTGAACTTTCGCTTTGGGCAGGCGCTGCTCCTTCTGTGAGGCAGAAATTGCCAAAATCCCTCCCTGCAGTTCCCTGTGTCTCTTTCTCCACAGCTTCCATCCAGCTTTGCCCGGCTGTGCCCACACTTTTACATCCTTTGATTGTTTTTTTTTTTCCCAGTCTTTAAGCTCAACCCAGCACCTCCAGGGGAGCTGAAACTTTCTCTTCTCTCTCTTATTAGAGGTGAGGCCTGGGTGGAGCTGTGCAGGTTGAAGATTGGCTGCTCGTCTGAAAGCCCACGAGGAAGAGGGTGGCTGGGAGGGAGAGCGGGACCTGCCAATGGCCAGGCCAGGCCCAGCCCAGCTGAGGCTGCGATTTGTAAAGGAGAAAAGCCCCAGCAAAGCTCTGGGGGCATCGATGGGACGGAGCCTGGTCTGCAGCCTCAGGTACTCGGTGTGCACAGGACAGAAGTGTCAGCTCTGGAGCAGAGCAGCGCCCGTGGCCCTGGCTACTCCTGCTGGCCTTGTGCCCCTCCCTCCTGGGCAGCTCTTGGAGGGGCTTCCCCAGGATGGACACCTTGTCACTGTGACCATGGAGGCCACAGTGGCGGTGGTGGCCATGGTGACCTTAGTCACCTTGGTCACTACAGCAGTTATGGTGGCCTGAGCAGTTACAGTGACCAAGATGGCCACTGTGGCCATGGTGGCCTCAGTAATTACAGTGACGATGGTGACCTTGGTCACCTTGGTAATGACAGTGACCACGGTGGCCTCAGTAGTCACAGTGACCCTGGCAGCCACCGTGGCCGCTGTGGCCTCATGGGTCACAGTGGCCACACTGGTCATGGTGACCATGGTTGTTCCAATACCCAGAGTGGTCACAGTGGCCAAAGTGACCACAGTGGCACCAATGGCCTCAGTAGCCTTGGTGTTGTCATTTTTCTGCGGGTCCTGCTGACCTTCCTGACCATGGTGGCCACAGTGTCCTCCCAGACAACAGTGACCTTGGTGTCCGCATGGCTCAGAGTGTTCCGCTGACTGTTGCCATGGCCAGGGTGACCAGGAGAAGTCCCCAAATGTTGGGTGAGTTCCTGGGGAGGTTCCCATCTGAGAACACAAAGAGGGGGGGCAGGGGGACCATAAGTGGAGGGGGTCATGGGGGCATCAGGAGAGCCATGGGAGAGGGACAGGGGTGACAGGGGGGCCCTGAGGGTGTGGGGGTCAGAAGGGGCCATAACCAGGTCCCTGTCCACTGTGCCCAGCCATGCGTGGCCTTGTCCCCCCATCCCCAGTGGGTGTCCCCAGCGCTGGATGTCCCTGTCCCCCCCAGCTGGCCCTGGCTGTGCCCATCCCCTGTGCCCAGCAATGGCTGTCCCTGCCCTTGTCCCCAGCACTGGGTGTCCTGCCTCCCACCCACAGTGGCTGTCCCTGTCCCCTCTGGGCCATGGCTGTCCCCAGCACTGGGTGTCCTTGTCCCCCACCCTCACTGAGTGTCCCCCATCCCCCCAGGTTGTCCCCACAGTGTCACCTGTCAGCCACTCGCAGTCGTAGTTGCTGGAGTTCCCGGTGGAACGAAGCTGAATGTGCATCCCTTCGTTGCTCATGCTGACATCAGTGACCTCAAAGGTCTCGAAGGGCGGGATCAGCACCTCCTTCTTAAATCCATAATAGGAGAATTTCTGGATGTCCACACCGTGGCACGTGTGCACCTTGAACATCGTGTCATACTCATGATCCTGGGAGACCCCTTGGTCTTGCCACGTCAACGCAAATTGACCTAAGCGGACTTGGTCTCTATACTTCGCCTTGAAGTGGACCCCCTTCACTCCCCAGAACACGTCCTGGCAATCGTTGGGGCGTCTCAGTGTCTGGAGGGCCCGGGTCAGCAGGAAATGCAGCGATTTGAAGTGGAATTCATCCCGGTACTTCCGGCTGGAGCTTCCACCCTCACGTACAGCTATGTTGAATGACCCATACAGAAATGTCATCTGCCTGGTGTAGGCCATGAGGGCGATGGCCTGCTCTGGGGTAAGAGGGGATGACTTGGACCCCCGCCACATCCACTTGGCCTTGGCATCTGCCCAGTAATAACCAAAGTTGGCATTCTTAGTAAATTCAGACTTCAGGAGTTCTGGGAGCTTTCTGGTCATGTTATCACCACAATTCAGGTACTGGTCATCGAAGGAGTTCTTGGCCATGTCCAGGGTGAGCTCCTTGATGGCCACAGTGGTCACGGTCATGGCCAGCAGTGCCAGGGTCTGAGCCAGGGGGGCCATGGTGGGGAGAGGCCACGGGGAGCAGTGTGGGACACTGTGGGGACACAGAGGGGATACATGGGACAAACTGTGTGACAGGGGGAAGATACTGGAGGACACCAGGGGACACTGAGGGAACACTGAGGGGCACCAGAGGACACCAGTGGGACAAAGGGGATGCTGAGGGACATGGCAGGACATGGGGAGGCTTCCTTGGTGAGGGGCTGGGGAGGGAGAGTCCGGACAACCAGGGGAGAAGGGGCAGCCCAGCCAGGAGAGCCCTGGACATGTCCTGGGACCTGATCCCAAATCCTGGGGACACTCCTGGAGCCTCCCAGAGTCCCAGAGCACCCCAATCTCACTCCCACAGTTCTGTCTCCCCCCCTCCCGGTGTTTCCCAGTGCCTCTATTACCCCAGTCCCTCTCCCAGTCCCTTGTACCCCTCCCAGTCACCCCCTGCCCCCCAACACCCTGACCCAAGGCCTGGGGTGCCCCAGTGTCCCCCTTGTCCCCCTCCCATACCCCAATCCCACTCCCAGTCCCATGAAATCCCTGGTGGCCCCTCAGGACCCCGATCCCATCCCATGTGCCCGCAAGTTGCCCCCAGTGTCCCCCAGTGCCCCCCAGCACCCCACTGCCACCCCCATGGCCCTATGCCCCCCATCCCTGCCCCTGGACCAGCCCTGGACAGCAGTCACAGTCTGGTGATTCCCCCAGTGTCCCCAAAGACCCCAATCCCACAGCCCCCTGTGCCCCCCAAGTGTCCCCGGTGTCCCTGCAGCCCCCCGCTACCGAAATCAGCCGCAGTGAACTCCCGGAAAGAACGGGAGGGATCCCAAAGCCGGAATTCTTGATCAGCTCGGGCTCACAGCAGATCTCTCCTGCTCCTATGGGTCAGGGGGGCTTGTCCAGCCTAATTATAAACATTCATTAAGATGGTCTTCCTAGCTCACACAAAACCAGCTCGATTCTCATGAACAACTTGCATGGCTCTGCCTCTTTCAGGAAATGGTTTCTTTGCCCTGCAGTCTCAATAATGATGTTTCTTGGTGTGGTTTTCTCTGACCGCCCCAACATCTCAGATGACCACGCTTTGAACTTTCGCTGTGGTCAGGCACTACTCCTTCTGTGAGGCAGAACTTGCAAAAACCCACCCTGCAGTTCCCTTTGTCTTTTTCTCAGCAGCATCCATCCAGCTTTGCTCCCCTGTGCCCAGACTTTCACATCCTCTGATGGTTTTTCCTCCCAGTCAGTCTTTAAGCTCAATCCAGCACCTCCAGGGGAGCTGAAACTTTCTCTTCTCTCTTTCATTGCTCAGCCCCCAGGACCCCAATCCCACTGCCCTGTGTGCCCCCAGTGCCCCCCAGCCCCACTCCCCACTGCTTCCTGAGCTGCTGTCACCCCTCAGACCCCAGATGGGCTCCCCTCTCAAGTGACACCCCTGGGGGCACCCCAAGCTTGGCCAATGAGTCTGAGAGATGAGCAGCCAATTTCCAACCTGCCCAGCTCCATACAGGCCTCACCTCTGCCGGGGAAATTCCTTTTCTAGGCAGTGGATTGGTTTTCCCTGGGCTGGCACCCACCAAAGGCCCTTGGCCACTCCTCTCCACAGCTGGAGAGAGGAGAGAAAGGAGAACAAAGGGTTCAAGGGTTCAGACAAGGCCCAAGAGAGATCACTCCTCAGAAGTGATCTCCATGCCCAGTGAGGCACATTGGGAGTGCTGTGTCCAGCTCTGTCCAGTGCCATGTCCAGCTCTGTCTTGTGCTGTGTCCAGCGCTGCCCAGAGCCATGTCAACCTCAGCCAAGTGCTGCGTCCAGCTCTGCCCAGCGCCCAGTCCAGTTTTGCCCAGTGCCATGTCCAGTTCTGCTCAGTGCAGTGTCCTGCTCTGCCTACTGCTGTGTCCACCTCAATCCAATGCCATGTCTGGCTCAGCTCAGTGCAGTGTCCAGCTCTGGGCTGCTCCGGACCCAACCCTGTGCTCAGGGATGACGCTGCCCAAGATGGGTGCGTGGCCCAGGGGCCCCCTCCGGCTCCTTCCAGCCCCACGCCCTCTGGGAGTTGGGGATTTTGGGATTTGGGGATTCTGGGAGTTGCAGTTCAGGAATTGCCCACCGGAGGGCAGCAGCGAGCGGGGTTCAACAGCGGCACTGCGCATGCGCCGGCCGCAGCTGCAGTACCGGGTGCCCCCAGCAGGTGGCAGCACGAGCTGGCGGCACTGCCCATCCCGGCCCCAGGGCTCTGCGATTGTTTGGGATGGAGCGACCTTAAAGCGCCTGCGGTGCCAGCGCTGCCGTGGGCAGGGACAGCTTCCCCTGCGCCAGGCTGCTCCAGGCACCCCAACCTGCCCTGGGACATGGCCAGGCACTGGGCAGGGACAGCTTCCCCTGCGCCAGGCTGCTCCAGGCACCCCAACCTTCCCTGGGACATGGCCAGGCACCGGGCAGGAACAGCTTCCCCTGCACCAGGACAGTAGTGTCAGCTCTGGAGCAGAGCAGTGCCCAAGATGTTTCCAAAAGAACCCTTTGGATCCCAACCCATCACCTCCAGGGATCACTGAGAGGGGCAGCACTGCCGGGGGTTCCTGGCAGATGGATTTCCTGAGCCACCACACCAACACGGCTTCAGGTGTCTCCTGGGGTTGGTGGATCCCTTTTATTGGGGTGCAGAACTTCTCCTACTGCCCCAACAAGGCCAGGGAAGTCACCAAGAAGCTCCCCAAGGAGGTCCTGGCCAGGCTCGTGATGCCCCCAGGGGTGTCACCTGAGAGGGGAGCCCATTTGGGGTCTGACGTGTGACAGCAGCTCAGGGAGCAGTGGGGAGTGGGGCTGGGTGGCGCAGGGGGCACATGGGGCGGTGGGATTGGGGTCCTGGGGGCTGAGCAATGAGAGAGAGAAGAGAAAGTTTCAGCTCCCCTGGAGGTGCTGGGTGGAGCTTAAAGACTGACTGGGAAAAAACATCAAAGGATGTAAAAGTGTGTGCAGAGCCGGGCAAAGGTGGCTGGAGCCTGTGGAGAAAGAGATAAAGGGAGCTCCAGTAACGGTTTTTGGCAAGTTCTGCAAGACAGAACGAGCAGCACCTGCCCAAATGAGGTGAGGCCCTCTGGGATACAATGACCCCCAGAGACCCCATTTTTATGTCTCTCCAGGACAACAGAAATTATTTATTGAAAGAGGCGGAGCCATGCAAATAATTTGCGGGAAAAGTGCTGGCTTTCTGTTAGCTAAAAAGCCCTTTTTAAAGAATGTTTATAATTCTGGTGGATAATTTCCCTGGGGCAAAGTCCCTCTGACCCACAGGAGCAGGTGAGATCTGCTGGGAGCCCGAGCTGATCAAGAATTCCGGCTTTGGGATCCCTCCCGTTCTGTCCGGGAGTTCACTGCAGCTGATTTTGGTAGCGGGGACACCTGGGGGGCACAGGGGGCTGTTGAATTGGGGTCTGGGGGGACACTGGTGTTTTCACTGGACTGCGACTGGGGTCGAGGGCTGGTCTGGGGGCAGCGATGGGGGGCACAGGGCTGTGGGGGTGGGATTTCGGTACAGGGGACACTGGGGGGCACTGGGGGGCACTGGGGGGCACATGGGATGGGATTGGGGTCCTGAGGGGCCACTGGGGGTTTCATGGGACTGGGAGTGGGATTGGGGTATGGAAGGGGAAAAAGGGGGGCACTGGGGTACCCCACGCCTTGGGTCAGGGTGCTGGGGGGCAGGGGGTGACTGGGAGGGTTACAAGGGACTGGGAGACGGACTGGGGTAATAGAGGCAATGGGAAACACCGGGAGGGGGGACACAGAACTATGGGAGTGGGATTGGGGTGCTCTGGGATTCTGGTGGGCTCCAGGAGTGACCCCAGGATTTGGGATCAGGTCCCAGGACAGGAAGCCTCCCCATGTCCCCTCATGATGTCCCTCAGCGCCCCTTGTGTCCCATTGGTGTCCCCTGGTGTCCCCTAAATGTTCGGTCAGTGTCCCCTGGTGTCCCCCAGTATCTTCCCCGTGTCACACGGTGTGTCCCCTCCGTCCCCTCTGTGTCCCCCAGTGTCCCACACTTCTCCCTGTGGCCTCTCCCCACCATGGCTCCCCTGGCTCAGACCCTGGCACTGCTGGCCATGGCCGTGGCCACTGTGACCTTCGATGTGCTGCCCCTGGACATGGCCAAGAACTCCTTCGATGATCAGTACCTGAATTGCAGCATTAACATGACCGAGGTGCTCCAAGACTTCCAGACCTCTGATTTTAGCAAGGGTTGCACCTTTGCCGATACCTGGAATATGGCCACTGTCCAGTGGGAGAAGAGGGGGTCCGTGTCCTCCCCTCTCACCCCAGAGCAGGCCATCGCCCTCATGGCCTACACCATGACCACACCCTTATATTACGTGTTCAACGCGGCTGTGCGCGTGGCTGGAAGCTCCAGCCAGAAGTACCGGGATGAATTCCACTTCAAATCGCTGCATTTCCTGCTGACCCGGGCCCTCCAGACGCTGAGACGACCCAACGATTGTCAGGACGTGTTCCGGGGAGTGAGGGGGATCCAGTTCAAGGTGAAGGAAGGCGACCAAGTCCGCTTTGGTCAATTCGCATCAACGTCGCTCAGCAAAGGGGTGGCCAGCGGTTTTGGGAATACCACAATGTTCAAGGTGCACACGTGCCATGGGGTGGACATCCAGAAATTCTCCAAGCATCCAAAGGAGCAGGAGGTGCTGATCCCGCCCTTCGAGACCTTCAGGGTCACTGCTGTCAGCAAGGAAGGGAACACGTCGTACATTGAGCTTCGTTCCAATGGGACCTTCAGCAACTACGACTGCGAGTGGCTGAAAGGTGACACCGTGGGGACAACCTGGGGGGATCGGGGACACTCAGTGAGGGTTGGGGACAAGGACACCCAGTGCTGGGGACAGCCATGGCCCAGAGGGGACAGGGACAGCCACTGTGGGTGGGAGCCAGGACACCCAGTACGGGGGACAAGGGCAGGGACAGCCATTGCTGGGCACAGGGGATGGGCACAGCCAGGGCCAGCTGGGGGGGACAGGGACATCCAGTGCTGGGGACACCCACTGGGGTTGGGGGGACAAGGCCACGCATGGCTGGGAACAGGGGACAGGGACCTCGTTATGGCCCCTTCTGACTCCCACACCCTCAGGACCCCACTGTCATCCCTGTCCCTCCCCCCGGTCCCTCTGGTGCCTTCATGACCCGCTCCCCGCATGCTCCCCCTGACCCCTCTCTTTGTGTCCCCAGGTGGGAGCCTCCCCAGGACCTCCCCCCACCCCTGGGGGCTTCTCATGGTCACCCTGGCCATGGCAGCGGTCAGCAGAACCCTCTGAGCCACAAGGCCACCAAGGTCACTGTGGTCTTGGAGGCCAATGTGGCCACCACGATCAGGAAGGTCACCGCCACCCGCAGAAAAATGACACCACCAAGGCTATCAAGGCCATTGTGGCCACTGTGGTCACTTTGGCCACTGTGACCACTGTGGACATTGGAACTGCCATGGTCACTATGGCCAGTGTGGCCACTGTGAGCCATGAGGCTACAGTGACCACGGTGGCTGCCATGGTCACTGTAACTACTGAGACCAACATGGCTACTGCAGTTACCAAGGTGACCAAGATCACCATGGTCACTGTAACTACTGAGGCCATCGTGGCTGCTGTGGTTACCAAGGTGACCAAAGTCACCATGGCCGCCACCGCCACTGTGGCCTCCATGGTCACAGTGACAAGGGGTCCATCCTGGGAAACGTCCTCCGAGAGCTGCCCAGAAGGGAGCGGCACAAGGCCAGCAGGAGCAGCCAGGACCGGGCTGGAGCTGCCCAGGACAGCCCAATACAGCCCAGGACAGCCCAGGACAGCAGAGACCGAGCAGTGCCTGGGGCCGGTTGGGCACTTCCCGCCAGAGGCGTTTAGGAGTGGCAATGTCACCGCCACCTCCTAAAGCTCCTTGGCTGCCTCGCCTGATAGAGCCAAATAATCACTGCTGGCTTACCTGGAGTGGGAAAAAAATGCTGCTTGCTTGCCTGGTGGATAAAAATGTCATGAGAAATTTGATCCTTGCTGGCCTGACCTATCCAAAATTTATCACAATTTGCTGCTGGCTCGCCTGAGGGATACAGAGAGCTGCAGCTCTCTTAACACCTTTCCTGCAGGGCACCTCATTTCCTAAAATAAAGCATTTCCTGGAGTTTTTGTTCAAGCTTTAGTTTTCAAACCTCCATCTTCAGACAGGAAACATCTGCTGATCTGAAAGCCCACGAGGAAGAGGGTGGCTGGGAGGGTGAGCGGGACCTGCCAATGGCCAGGCCAGGCCCAGCCCAGCTGAGGCTGCGATTTGTAAAGGAGAAAAGCCCCAGCAAAGCTCTGGGGGCATCGATGGGACGGGGCCTGGTCTGCGGCCTCAGGTACTCGGTGTGCACAGGACAGAAGTGTCAGCTCTGGAGCAGAGCAGCGCCCGAGGTGTTTCCAAAAGAACCCTTTGGATCCCAACCCATCACCTCCAAGGATCACTGAGAGGGGCAGCACTGCCAGGTGTTCCTGGCAGGTGGATTTGCTGAGCCACCACGCCAACACGGCTTCAGGTGTCTCCTGGGGTTGGGGGATCCCTTTTATTGGGGTGCAGAACTTCTAATGCCACCGCAACACGGCCGGGAAAATCACCCAGGTGCTCCCCAAGGAGATCCTGGCCAGGCTCGGGGTGCCCCCAGGGGTGTCACCTGAGAGGGGAGCCCATCTGGGGTCTGAGGTGTGACAGCAGCTCAGGGAGCAGTGGGGAGTGGGGCTGGGGGGGCACAAGGGGCACACGGGGTGGTGGGATTGGGGTCCTGGGGGCTGAGTAATGAGAGAGAGAAGAGAAAGTTTCAGCTGCCCTGGAAGTGCTGGGTTGGGCTTAAAGACTGACTGGGAAAAAACATCAAAGGATGTAAAAGTGTGTGCAGAGCCGGGCAAAGGTGGCTGGAGCCTGTGGAGAAAGAGATAAAGGGAGCTCCAGTAACGGTTTTTGGCAAATTCTGCAAGACAGAACAAGCAGCGCCTGCCCAAATAAGGTGAGGCCCTCTGGGATACAATGACCCCCAGAGACCCCATTTTTATGACTCTCCAGGACAACAGAAATTATTTATTGAAAGAGGCGGAGCCATGCAAATAATTTACGGGAAAAGTGCTGGCTTTCTGTTAGCTAAGAAGCCCATTTTGATTAACATGTATAATTCTGGTGGATAATTTCCCTGGGGCAAAGTCCCCCTGACCCACAGGAGCAGGAGAGATCCACTGTGAGCGCAAGCTGATCAAGAATTCCAGCTTTGGGATCCCTCCCATTCTGACCGGGAGTTCACTGCGGCTGATTTCGGTATCAGGGGCTGGGGGGACACCGGGGACACCTGGGGGTCACAGGGGGCTGTGGGATTGGGGTCTGGGGGGACACTGGAGTTGTCACTTGTCTGAGATTGGGGTAGAGGGCAAGTCCAGGAACAGTAATGGGGGCACAGGGCTGTGGGGGTGGGATTTGGGTACGGGGGACACTGGTGGGAACTGAGGGACAGTGGGGGACACTGGATGACACCTGGGGGCTTTGGGGGGCACATGGGATGGGATCTGCGTCCTGAGGGGCTACCAGGGATTTCATGGGACTGGGATTGGGATTGGGGTATGGGAGGGGGACAAGGGGAACACTGCGGCACCCCAGGCCTTGGGTCAGGGTGCTGGGGGGCAGGGGGTGACTGGGAGGGGTACAATGGACTGGGGTAATAGAGGCACTGGGAAACACCGGGAGGGGGGAACACAGAACTGTGGGAATGGGATTGGGGTGCTCTGGGCCCCTGCTCTCAGGAGTGACCCCAGGATTTGGGATCAGGTCCCAGGACATGTCCAGGGCTCTCCTGGCCAGTGCTAGCTCTTCTCCCCAGTCTGACCACTCTCCTTGCCCAGCCCCTCACCAAGGAAGCCTCCCCATGTCCCCTCAGGTCCCTCAGCACCCCCTGTGTCCCATCGGTGTTCCCTGGGGCCCCTCAGTGTTCCCTCAGCATCCCCTGGTGTCCCCCAGTATCTTCCCTGTTTCACATGGTGTGTCCCCCGTGTCCCCTCTGTGTCCCCCAGTGTCCCACGCTGGTCCCCTTGGCCTCTCCCCGCCATGGCCCCCCTGGCTCAGACCCTGGCACTGCTGGCCATGTCCGTGGCCACTGTGGCCATCAAGGTGGTGCCCCTGGACATGGCCAAGAACTCCTTCGATGACCAGTACCTGAAGTGTGGCGATAACATGACCAACAAGTTCCCAGAACTCCAGCGCTCAGACTTCAATGAGAACAGCCAGTTTGCCGATATCTGGAAAAAGGCCACAGAGGCGTGGAAGGAGCGGGGGCCCGTGTCATCCCCTCTCACCCCAGACCAGGCCATCGCCCTCATGGCCTACACCACGAGTGAGTCAAAGCTGTACAAGGCATTCAACCCGGCCGTGCGTGAGGATGGAAGTTCCAGCAGGAAGTACCGGGATGAATTCCACTTCAAATCGCTGCATTTCCTGCTGACCCGGGCCCTCCAGACGCTGAGACGCCCCAACGATTGTTGGGATGTGTTCCGGGGAGTGAGGGGGGTCCAGTTCAAGGTGAAGGAAGGCGACCAAGTCCGCTTCGGTCAATTCGCGTCGACATCTCCGAGAATAAAGTTGGCCCATGGTTTTGGGGTGGACACGATGTTCAAGGTGCGCACGTGCCATGGCGTGGACATCCAGCAATTCTCCAAGCATCCAGAGCAGCAGGAGGTGCTGATCCCTCCCTTTGAGACCTTTAAGGTCAATGCTGTCAGCAAGGAAGGGAACATGATGCACATTGAGCTTCGCTCTACTGGGAACTTCAGCAACTACGACTGCGAGTGGCTGAAAGGTGACACTGTGGGGACATCCTGGGAGGATGGGGGACACCCAGTGAGGGTTGGGGACAAGGACACCCAGTGCTGGGGACAGCCATGGCCCAGAGGGGACAGGGACAGCCACTGTGGGTGGGAGGCAGGACACCCAGTGCTGGGGACAAGGGCAGGGACAGCCATTGCTGGGCACAGAGGATGGGCACAGCCAGGGCCAGCTGGGGGGGATAGGGACATCCAGTGCTGGGGACACCCACTGGGGTTGGGGGGACAAGGCCACCCATGGCTGGGCACAGGGGACAGGGACCTCGTTATGGCCTCCTCTGACACCAACACCCTCAGGGTCCCTGGTCACCCCTGTCCCTCTCCCATGGTCCCTCTGGTGCTCCCATGACCCCCTCCCTTATTGTCTCCCCGACCCCTCTCTTTGTGTCCCCAGGTGGGAGCCTCCCCCGGACCTCCCCCCACCTCTGGGGGCTTCTCCTGGTCACCCTGGCCGTGGCAGCAGTCAGTGGAACCCTCTGAGCCACGCTGACACCAGGGTCACTGTGGTCTTGGAGGCAGGACCAGTGAGGGTTGGGCTGGAGTTTGCGAGTGGCAATGTCACCACCACCTCCTAAAGCTGCCTGGCTGACTCGCCTGATGGATCAAAAAAAATGTTGCTTGCTTGCCTGGAGTTTAAAAAATGTATCAAAAATTTAATCCTCGCTAGTCTGGTTTATCAAAAGTTTATGAAAATCTGCTACTGGCCCCCTTGCTGTATAAAAAAAAAAAGTAACAAAAATTTAATCCTTGCTGGCCTGGCTTATCAAAAGTTTATCAAAATTTGCTGCTGGCTCACCTGATGTATCCGCTGCAGCTCATTGAGCACCTTTCCTGCAGGGCACCTCATTTGATAAAAAAGAGCATTTCCTGGAGTTTTTTTTAAAGCTTTATTTTCTAAACTTCCATCTTCAGAGAGGCAATGGAGAAATGCTCCTCCCTTTTTCCTCTGCACTCCCTTTTCACTTCACTCACCAAGCACCTGGAGGGGCTGGAGCATGCCCAGGGAAGGGATGGAGCTGGGGAGGGGTCTGGAGCACCAGGAGTGGCTGAAGGAGCTGTGGGGTGCCGATCAGAGCAATTAAAAAAGGACGAATGATAACTTCGGTACCAGTTCCAAAGTTCCTGATTTGAACCGATGCAACAGAAGAAGCATTGGAAGGAAAAAATAGAAAAACGCAAGCGAGAAAAGGAATGAGAAATGAAATAAAGTGGTGGAAGGCACTATCACCCATTTATTTATGCAAAAGCCGGATGTTTTGCTCAGGGATCTCTTTTTCCTTTCAAATCAAGGGATTTTCCCTCTTTAGCCCGCACATCTCCTGCACTGGCCGTGCCATTGCGGTTCGGGAATCGCCCACCGGAGGGCAGCAGCGAGCGGGGTCCAACAGCGGCACTGCGCATGCGCCGGCCCCAGCTGCAGTTCCGGGTGCCCCCAGCAGGCGGCAGCACGAGCTGGCGGCGCTGCCCATCCCGGCCCCGGGGCTCTGCAATGGTTTGGGATGGAGCGACCTTAAAGCGCCTGCGGTGCCAGCGCTGCCGTGGGCAGGGACAGCTTCCCCTGTGCCAGGCTGCTCCAGGCACCCCAACCTGCCCTGGGACACGGACAGGAATCCAGGGGCTGATGCAGCTTCTCTGGGAAACCTGCACCGGGGTCTCAGCACCCTCACAGGGAATGATTTCATTGGAAAGATGGGTGGTGGTGCCTTTAAAAAATATCTCATTGGGATGGGATCTTTAGGAGAAATGGGCGTCATTTTCTTCAAAAAGGGTCTGGATGTCTCTACAGAGGTGAAGGTTTTCACAGGACCCTGGTGGTTTGAGCAGAAAGTTTGAACTCCTGAACTTGAGGGTGATGGGAGAAACGGGTCCCCACAAAGTCCAACCAGTCCAACCCAGACTGCCTGAACTTCTGGACTTTGGGGGGAAAATGACAGGTCCAAGGGGCGGTGTGGGGGAGGTGGTTTGGGAGGGCTGCACCTTCCCAGCAGCCCCGTTCAGCTGATGGGGAAAGGAAGACGACAGCGTGCGGCCGAGAGCTGGGGATGGAAGGAGGCTGCGTCCTCCAAACCTCGAGAGAGGAACTTGTCCTGGGGTGACGTCACGATGTTGTATCCCCAATCGTCTGTTTATGTGGGGTATTACACTCTGTGCCTTTAATATTGGCTCTGAGAGTAAAACCAGGGGAGAAGTGCACAGTTTGTTTTCAGAAACCTCTCTCTGCCCAGCTGGTTTTTAATAGTGACAGAAAAGAACACACAGACATGAGACAGAGAGGATTTTTTATTTTTTTTTTTGCTTTCTCTCTAACTTTTGCTTTTGCTTGGTAGTTAGCTAGGGTAGCTTAGAAGAGCTTCGCATTGCATTTTTTTTTTCCCTTTTTTTCTTTTTTTCTTTTTTTTTTTTTTTTCTTTTTCCAACTTCTTTGAAACTGTTTAAACCTCCCCCTACTGAGGACCCAGGGGGGGCTCTGGGGGGAGCTTGCACCTGGGTCCCACCGGGATCCACCCTGTGCAGCAACTTTCACCAGTGCCAGAAAGAACTGAGAGCAGAGGAATCACCTACCAGAGGGACTTCTGTCCTAATTTGTCATCTACCCAGAGCACCACGAGGTTCTTGCTTTCTGGTATTGTTCAATTCATTTTCCTGGGGAGCGCTTTGCCAGTTCAATAAACGGATTTCTTTCCACTTCTCTCTGAGGAGTTTTCTCCCAAACCGGTTGGGGGATTGGAGGGAGGGTTTCCCAAGGAGTTTTCCTCCCAAATTTGCCCCAAACCAATGCAGAACCCCACGGGGGTCTGGCTGTTGTGGAAACTCTGTCCCTGCACTGGAATAAAGTTTCAAGGCTGCTCTGTGGACTCCTGGCTTTCCCTAGCGTGGCTTTTCCCCCACACGCTGGAGGTGCTGGGTAGGGCTGGAAGGATGAGCAGCAAAAACGATAAAAGGGTGTAAAAGTATTCCCACGGGACAATAAACGTGTCTGGAACCAGTGGGGAAAGAGTTAAAGGGAACTCCAGTGTGGTTCTGGACAAGCTCTGTGACACAGAAGGAGCAGCGCCAGCTGAAAGTGAAAGTTCAAGGCAAGGTCATCAGAGATACTGCGGCACTCAGTGAAGATGAGTCCCAGGTCCCTTTTTGTGAACTCTCCAGGACAACAGGAGGATGTCCTGAAAGAGAAGGAGCCATGGAAATCATTTCCAGGAAAATTGCTGTTTCTGTATTAGCTAAGAAGCCAACTTTAATAAATATTTATAATTAGGCTGAATAAATTCCCCATGGCAAAGTCCCCCTGAGCCACAGGAGCAGGAGAGATCCGCTGTGAGCCCGAGCTGATCAAGAACGTCTGAGGAAGAAAAAAAGAGACGGTTTATTTACAAACTGCAACATTTATAGAATTCCAGCAGTGACCGTGGATTGGAGGGAGAAAATCTTCCTCTCCAACCGCCCTGGGCAACCCAACAGTCCGTCAGCAGTCTCCTCCTCATGAGAAGAGTGTAAACGTGGTTGTACCGTTACAATAGCAAGGAAATTGTTGATGTAAAATCCTGTCTGACCCCACTGCAAAAGGTAAACACAGAAGGCTATAAATAGAACTTTATTAAAAACTTCTTAAAGAGACAGAGGAGAACAGCAAAAACCCCGATAACAATCCTCGCCTTGAACTTTCGCTTTTGGCAGGCGCTGCTGCTCCTTCTCTGTTGCAGAACTTGCCAAAAAAAACCTCCCTGGAGCTCCCTTTGTCCCTTTCTCCGCAGCTCCCGCCCACCTTTGCCCTGCTCTGCCCACACTTTTACACCTTCGATGGTTTTTTTTTCCCAGTCAGTCTTTAAGCTCCGCCCAGCACCTCCAGTGCAGCTGAAACTTTCTCTTCTTTCTCTTATTGCTCAGCCCCCAGGACCCCAATCCCACCACCCTGTGTGCCCCCCGTGCCCCCCAGCCCCACTCCCCACTGCTCCCTGAGCTGCTGTCACACCTCAGACCCCAAATGGGCTCCCCTCTCAGGTGACACCCCTGGGGGCACCCCGAGCCTGGCCAGGATCTCCTTGGGGAGCTCCTGGGTGACTTCCCCGGCCTTGTTGGGGCAGCAGGAGAAGTTCTGCACCCCAAAAAAGGGATCCACCAACCCCAGGAGACACCTGATCCATTGTTATAAATGAGAATAAAATAAACCACAGGTTTAAAATTGAGCAGCAGTTTTAATAAAAATTTAATATAAAATTTCAAAAAAATTTGGGAATAATTATTTAAACCTGGTTAAGGTTCGGATAAGGCAGAAGCAAAACAGACCGGGGTACGGGGAGGGCTTCTCACCCCACCTCAAAACAAAACAATTCAAACTACACTTATATTTTATATGCTAATACATATTTATCAATGTTTCCCGTAAGTTTCCTCCTATTTTCTATTTTAAAAATCCACTTTACTTCATGGTGCACGCTTCACTTGTTGCCAGGGGCTCTTGTGTCTTCTTTGGGTGGTCTTTGGGATGAAGGCTCACGGTCTTCCTCGTTGCCCTCTGAAAAACCTCTCTTAAAACCTCGCTTATTTACACATGAGTATTAAACTTGTATTATGTAAACAAATACCAAGTTTGAACATTGAGGCAATAAATCTCAATTCACAATTTTCCTGAAATTCCCCCGACTTTCTCCATCTTACAGATACTTTTAGCTTTAGTCTTATCTCAGTTTCTTCCTGTATCTCATGAACATCTGCAGGAGAAGGGAGAACCCCCTCCTCTCTCCTTTTGGGCACTACTTTTTTATTAATACTTTATTGTTTTAAAGTATTGATTGTGGTTTCAATGTTATCAGCATGAGTCACACTCATATTTACCAGATGATGAAAGGTGACAAAGAAACGCTGCCCCTAAGGATCCAGCCTGGGGATTCCCCAGCCCCTGTGAGAAACAGACTGGCAATGAAGCTGCACCACACACAAAAAAACCTAAATTAAATAATAAATATAACACCAAATTAAATCAAAATGGGCTTCTTAGCTAAGAAAAAATTAAAATAAAAATAAATATGAATTAATTTAAAATGGGCTTCTTAGCTAAGAAGAAAATGAATTCAATAATAAAAATAAAACTGAATTAAATCAAAATGGGCTTCTTAGCTCATACAAAACTAAATTAAATAATAAAAATAACAATGAATTAATTGATAGTGAGCTTCTTAGCTGACTCAAAACTAAATTAAATAATAAAATAAAAGTAAAATGAATTAAATAATAAAAATAACACTGAATTAAATCAAAATGGGCTTCTTAGCTAACACAAAAATAAATTAAATAATAAAAATAAAACTGAATTAAATCAAAACAGGCTTCTTAGCTAAGACAAAAAAAAAAAAAAAACTGAATTAAATTAAAATGGGCTTCTTAGCTCACATGAAACCAAATTAAAAAATAAACCTAAAACTAAATTAAATTAAAATGTGCTTCTTAGCTGACACAAAACCAGCACTTTTCCCACAAATAACTTACATCGCTCTGCCTCTTTCAGGAAATGATTTTTATTGTCCTGGAGAGCCATAAAAATGAGGTCTCTGGGGGTCGTTTTCACTGAGTGCCCCAATATCCCAGATGAGCTCTGTCTCACACGACATAAAGAAGTGACACCCACACATTGAGATGTCCAAGGCAGGAAAAGGAGACGGTTTATTTACAAACTTTGACATTTATAGAATTCCAGCAGTGACCAGGAATTGGAGGAAGAAAATCTTCCTGTCCAACCAAACTGGGCCACCCAACAGTCCATCAGCAGTCTCCTCATCATGAGAAGAATGTAAACATAGTTGTACCGTTACAATAACAAGGAAGTTGTTGATGTAAAATCCTGTCTGACCCCATTGAAAAAGGTAAACACAGATGGCTGAAGTAGAACTTTAGAAAAAACTTCTTAAAGAGACAGAGAAGAACAACAAAAAACCCAACAAGAGATCTCGCCTCAAACTTTCGCTTTTGGCAGGCACTGCTGCTCCTTCCGTGTTGCAGAACTTGCCAAAAAGGGAACTCCCTGGAGCTCCCTTTGTCTCTTTCTCCACAGCTCCCGCCCACCTTTGCCCTGCGCCGCCCCCCAGCTGCAGTTCCAGGTGTCACCAGCAGGTGGCAGCACGAGCTGGTGGCGCTGCCCATCCCGGCATACGTATTTACAATTTCTGCAGTTTGCTTAATGGCCACTAAGTATTTATAATTATTAACTCTAACACTTAACACAAGTTACCTAAATCATTAATTTCATTTATAACACCACGGTGAGACATTCCCACTCGGATCACTCCGCCAGCTCCGGGCCCCAGCACAGAGGAGATGTGGAGCTGCTGGAGCCAGTCCGGAGGAAGCCATGGAGAGATTTCCAGGGGTGAAGCTGCTCTGCTGTGGAGACAGCTGGGGGTGTTCAGCCTGGAGAGCGATCCAGGGAGGCACCAAAGCCCCTTCCTGGATAAAGGAGCCCCAGGAGAGCTGGGGAGGAACTTCAGGCATGGAGGGACAAGCCAAGGGGAACAACTTCCCAGTGCCAGAGGGCAGGGATGGATGGGATCTTGAGAGGAATCCTTCCCTGGGAGGGTGCTGAGGCCCTAGCACAGGTTGGCCAGAGCAGATAGGGCTGTCCAGTCCCTGGCCGTGTCCCACGGCAGGTTGGGGTGCCTGGAGCAGCCTGGCACGGGGGAAGCTGTCCCTGCCCGGTGCCTGTCCGTGTCCCAGGGCAGGTTGGGGTGCCTGGAGCAGCCTGGCACAGGGGAAGCTGTCCCTGCCCGGTGCCTGGCCGTGTCCCAGGGCGGGTTGGGGTGGCTGGAGCAGCCTGGCGCAGGGGAAGCTGTCCCTGCCCGGTGCCTGGCCGTGTCCCAGGGCGGGTTGGGGTGGCTGGAGCAGCCTGGCGCAGGGGAAGCTGTCCCTGCCCGGTGCCTGGCCGTGTCCCAGGGCAGGTTGGGGTGCCTGGAGCAGCCTGGTGCAGGGGAAGCTGTCCCTGCCCACGGCAGCGCTGGCACCGCAGGCGCTTTAAGGTCGCTCCATCCCAAACCATTGCAGAGCCCCGGGGCCGGGATGGGCAGCGCCGCCAGCTCGTGCTGCCACCTGCTGGGGGCACCCGGAACTGCAGCTGGGGCCGGCGCATGCGCAGTGCCGCTGTTGAACCCCGCTCGCTGCTGCCCTCCCGTGGGCAATTCCTGAACCGCAACGGCATGGCCAGTGCAGGAGGTGTGCGGGCTAAAGAGGGAAAATCGCCTGATTTGAAAGGAAAAAGAGTTTCCTGAGCAAAACCTCAGCCTTTTTCTTAAATAAATGGGTGATGGCGCCTCTGTCCACTTTATTTCATTTTTCTTTTAATTTTTCTCTCTTCTGTTTTCCTATTTTCATCTCCCGATACTTCTTCTGTTGCATTGCCTCAAATCAGGAACTTTGGAACTGGCCCTGAACTGATCATTCATCCTTTTTTTAATTGCTCTGAGCAGCACCCCACAGCTCCCTCAGCCACTCCTGGTGCTCCAGACCCCTCCTCAGCTCCGTCCCTTCCCTGGGCATTCTCCAGCCCCTCCAGGTGAAAGGAAAATGGAGTGCAGACGGAAAAGGGAGGAGCGTTTCTCCATTGCCTCTCTGAAGATGGAGGCTGGGAAAATAAACAACACAAACAGCAGGAAATGCTTTATTTTAAGAAATGAGTCTCCCTGCAGGAAAAGTGTTAAAAGAGCTGCAGCAGTTACATTAGGTAAGGCAGCAGCAAATTTTGATAAATTTTTGATAAGCCTAGCTAGCAAGAATTAAATTTTTGATACATTTTTTATACTCTAGGCAAGCAAGCAACATTTCCTTGGTCCATTAGGCGAGGCAGTCAAGGAGCTTTAGGAGGTGACGGTGACATTGCCACTCCCAAACACCTCTGGCGGGAAGTGCCCAACCGGCCCCAGGCACTGCCCGGTCTCTGCTGTCCAGGCTGTCCTGGGCTGTCCTGGGCTGTCCTGGGCTGTCCTGGCAGCTCCAGCCAGGCCCTCGCTGGTCCTGCCTCCGAGACCACAGTGACCTTGGTGGCCTCGTGGCTCAGAGGGTTCCGCTGACCGTTGCCATGGCCATGGTGGCCAGGAGAAGCTTCCAGAGGTTGGGTGAGGTCCTGGGGAGGCTCCCACCTTGGGACACAAAGAGGGGGGTCAGGGAGACCATAAGTGGAGGGGGTCATGTGGGCATCAGGGGGACCATGGGGGAGGGACAGGGGTGACAGGGGGGACCTGAGGGTGTGGTGGTCAAAAGGGGCCATAATGAGGTCCCTGTCCCCTGCGCCTAGCCATGTGTGGCCTTGTCCCCCCAACCTCAGTGGGTGTCCCCAGCACTGGATGTCCCTGTCCCCTCCAGCTATCCCTGGCTGTGCCCATCCCCTGTGCCCTGCAATGGCTGTCCCTGCCCTTGTCCCCAGCACTCACTGGGTGTCCTGCCTCCCACCCACAGTGGCTGTCCCTGTCCCCTCTGGGCCATGGCTGTCCCCAGCACTGGGTGTCCTATTCCCCAACCCTCACTGGGTGTCCCTGATCCCCCCAGGCTGTTCCTACAGTGTCACCTTTCAGCCACTCGCAGTCGTAGTTGCTGAAGGTCCCAGTGGAGCGAAGCTCAATGTACATCGGGTTCCCTTCCTTGCTGACAGCAGTGACCTTGAAGGTCTCGAAGGGTGGGATCAGCACCTCCTTCTCCTCTGGATGCTTGGACAATTTCTGGATGTCCACACCATGGCACGTTGTGATGGTTTGAGGCCAATTTGGGAGGAGAATTCCGAGGGAAAACCCTTCCCCCACCCCCCTCCCCTCTCCCAGCCGGTTTGGGAGAAAACTCGTTGGAGAGAGAAAGTGGAAAGAAACCTGTTTATTAAACCAGCAAAACACTCCCCCAGCGCAATAGATCAAACAATACCAGATGATGACTTATGGAAAGCAAAGTCCCTTTTATAGATGGTTTCTCCTCTCGGTTCTTTTCCGCAGTGGTGGATGTTGCTGCGAAGGGTAGCTCCCAGTGGATCCAGGTGTCGGCTCCCCCGGCGGCCCCCGCCGGGTCCTCGGTGTGGGGGAGGTTTGAACCGTTCCAAAAAACAGGTGGAAAAAAGGGAAAAAAGAAAAGAAGGGGAAAAAAAGGAAGGAAAAAAATTGCGAAGCTTTTCAGCCCTAACTAAGCTAAGCTAACTACAGCAAAAGCAAAGCGAAAAGCGAGAGCTGCAAGGGGAAAAAAAAAAAAAAAAAAAAACAAAAAACCTGCATCTCCGCGCCGGTGACTCATATTCTCAAGGCCAGTCTGTGCAATTCCTGAAAACAACTTTGCACTTTCTCCCCGTTACTCTCAGATCTGACATAAACCAAACAGACAATTGGGGATACAGTGTAGCATCAACCCAGGACAGCCGGCAAGGCCTCAATCATGGCTGTGCGGCAGCCCTGGTACTGGTCATCGAAGGAGTCCTTGGCCATGTCCAGGAGCTTCACCGCGTTGGCCATGGTGGCCACGGTCATGGCCAGCAGGGCCAGGGTCTGAGCCAGGAGGGCCATGGAGGGGAGAGGCCACCAGGAGCAGTGTGGGACACTGTGGGGACAATGAGGGGACACAGAAGAGACTCAGGGAGGGTTCCTCAGTGAGGGACTGGGGAGCAGAGTGGGGTCTGCCCAGGGGGACGGGAGGCACTCCTGACCAGGACACCCCTGGATGTGTCCAGCATCCCTGATCCCCAACCCTTGGGTTTCTTAGGCCTCCCCAACATCCCCCAGCGCCCCCAGGACCCCCAGGACACCAATCCCACTGGACCATCTCCTCTTACCCCCCACAGAAGCCCAATCCTCCTCCCAGGATTACAAGTCCCCTCAGTCCTTCCAGGACCCCAACCCAAATCCTGGGGACACTCCCTGAGCCCCCCAGTGTCCCCCTCACTCCAATCCCACTCCTAATCCCCAGTTCCTTTGGTGTCACCCCAGGACCTCAACACAAATCCGGGCACCACCCCCTACCCTCTGTGTCTCCCAGCCCCCTCATGACCCCAACCCCACTCCCACCATCCCCTGTCCCCCCTCACTTTCCCCCAGAGCACTGCAGGACCCCAATCCCATTCCTGTGACTGCCCCAGGGTCCCCCCAGACCCCAATCCCACAGCCCCCTCTGCCCCCCAAGTGTCCCCGGTGTCCCCCCAGGGTCCCCCCAGGCCCCAACCCCACAGCCCCCGGTGCTTCCCAAGTGTCCCCGGTGTCCCCCCAGTCCCTGATACCGAAATCAGTCGCAGTGAACTCCCGGACAGAACGGGAGGGATCCCAAAGCCGGAATTCTTGATCAGCACAGGCTCACAGCGGATCTTTCCTGCTCCTGTGGCTCAGGGGGGCATTGCCACGGGGTATTTATCCAGCCTAATAATGAATATTCATTACAATGGGCTTCTTAGCTGACAGAAAACCAGCACGTTTCCGGTAAATAGTTTGCATGGCTCTGCCTCTTTCAGGGCCGGACGCTCCCCCCAGGAGTACCGGGACAACTTCCACTTCAAGGCGCTGCATTTCCTGCTGACCGACGCCCTGGCCACGCTGAGGGAGGCTCTGAGAGGGAAGTGTCAGGACACTTTCCACCGTGTGTGCGGGGTCCAGTTCGTGGCACAGAAAGGCGACACCGTCCGGTTCGACCGATTCGTGACGGTGCCTCTGAGCGAAACACCCGGCGACTGCCCCGGGAAGGAGTCGTTGCTCCAGGTGTACACGTGCCAGGGCCAGGATGTTACGTTTTTCACTACAAATTTACCAAACGGGGGTGTGGTGATCCCGCCCTTCGAGACCTTCGAGGTTGTCCAAGTCACCCAAAATGGGGACAAGTCAGTGATTCAGCTCCATTCCACCGGGACCTCCAGCAACCACAATTGCGAGTGGCTGAAAGGTGACATCACAGGGGACACCCTGGGGGGGATGAGGACACCCCCAGGGCCATGGGGGCACCCATGACACGGCACAGGGGACACAGTGACACTCAGTGGGGATGGGGGACAGGGATACCCACTGTGGGTGGTGGGACAAGGACACCCAGAGCTGGGGACAAGGACAGGGTCACCCTGTGCTGGGGACACCAACTCTGGGGACAACGATTGAGGACGTGGGGACAGGAACACCCATGACAGGGCACAGAGATGGGGACCCCCAGATCTGGGAGGGGACAGGGACACCCCTGCCCGGGGTGGACAGGGACAGGGACTCCCCCATTCCAACCCTGTCCCTCCTTGCTGAAGGCCACCATGGACACACTAGGAGATGCTAACGACTCGGTGCTGAAGAAAAACAAAAGCAGTGACCCAGCTCAGGGGAGGAGGGCACCCGGCTGCTGCATTTCTCTTCTCTGGGAGTTTCTCTCCGAGGGGCAGAGATCCCCAGAGGATGGGGCTGATAAAAGAGGGGGCTGGGGCAGCTGCTGGCTGGCGCTCTCCTTCTCTCGGCTTCGGGGGAGGGCGGTCGGAGCTGCTGCTCGGGGAAGGGAATTCGCTGCTGCTGCTGCTGCCGGAGCCCAGCCCAGAGCTGCTTCTGCTGCTGCCGTGGGGTGAGCCTCTGCTGGTGAGAGCAGCCACTGAGCTGGGGCCTGATGAACACCGACCCCTCTACAGCAAACCCTCTCACCGTCTGCTCGGGTGCCCGGGGTTATCAATGAAATTAATGATTTTGGTAATTTGTGTTAAATGATATTGTTAATAATTACAAATATGTAGGGGCTATTCAGCAAGCTGCAGAAATTGTAAATACGTAGACGATATTAAGCAATAACTGTAAGTTGTAGAAACTGCAGAAACAGAAAAGTTAGAGCCTGGCCTTAGCGCAGGATAATGAAATGTAAATTTGGATCATAGGACGTGGAGAAAGGGAGAAAACGGGAGATTTGGTGAAACTGTGGTGACCATAGTGGGAAGTCCCCATGGATGTGCTGCGAGGAAGAGGAGAGACTTCATCCACTGACCACCGTGAGAGGGCAGAAGACCCCAGACTCCTGGAGTTGGAAGACTCAACTGTGACGAATTATGGGAAAACATAGGGAGGGACCAAGGGATTTGTACAAAATAAAAAGTTATAAAAATGGGAAATTGTGGGGAAAAAAAGTCCGAAAGCTGCGCGTGGAGCATGAGCTGAGAGCTCTCCGGCTTTCCCTGCACGCCCTGCTCGCTTCGGCTTCTGACTTTGATAAAGGTTTATCTGATTGGCAATCAATTATTGGGTCCTTATCCTTATCAGGGCACTCTCTTAGAATCACACCCAGATAACCCACTCTATGGCTCTCCAGGACAATAAAAATCATTTATTGAAAGAGGCAGGACCAAGCTAATTATTTACAGGTATCGTTCTGGTTTTCTGTTAGCTAAGAAGCCCATTTTAATGAATATTCATAATTAGGGTGGATAAATTCCCCGGGGCAAAGTCCCCCTGAGCCACAGGAGCAGGAGACATCTGCTGGGAGCCTGAGCTGATCAAGAATTCCGGCTTTGGGATCCCTCCTGTTCTGTCTGGGAGTTCACTGTGGCTGATTTCGGCATCAGGGGCTGGGGGGACACCGGGGACACTTGGGGGGCAGAGGGGGCTGTGGGATTGCGGTCTGGGGGGACCCTGGGGGAGTCACAGGAATGGGATTGGGGTCCTGGGGTGCTCTGGGGGAAAGTGAGGGGGGCACAGGGGATGGTGGGAGTGGGGTCTGGGGTCATGGGGGACACTGGGGGACACTGGGGGACATGAGACTGGGGTTCACAGGGCTCTGGGGGGCAGCAGAGGGGCCTGGGAGTGTGACTGGGGCCATGGGAGGGCTGGGGGACACTGCAGGGGGCAGGGGGTGATCCCCGGCTTTGTTCATTGGAGGTGTTTCCAAAAGAACCCTTTGGATCCCAACCCATCACCTCCAGGGATCACTGAGAGGGGCAGCACTGCCGGGGGTTCCTGGCAGATGGATTTGCTGAGCCACCACGCCAACACGGGTTCAGGTGTCTCCTGGGGTTGGGGGATCCCTTTTTTTGGGGTGCAGAACTTCTCCTGCTGCCCCAACAAGGCCGGAGAAGTCACCCAGGAGCTCCCCAAGGAGATCCTGGCCAGGGTCGGGGTGCCCCCAGGGGTGTCACCTGAGAGGGGAGCCCATTTGGGGTCTGAGGTGTGACAGCAGCTCAGGGAGCAGTGGGGAATGGGGTGGGGGTCATGGGGGCACACGGGGTGGTTGGATTGGGGTCCTGGGGGCTGAGCAATGAGAGGGAGAAGAGAAACTTTCAGTTCCCCTGGAGGTGCTGGGCGGAGCTTAAAGACTGACTGGGAAAAAAAAAAACATCGAAGGTGTAAAAGTGTGGGCAGAGCAGGGCAAAGGTGGGCGGGAGCTGCGGAGAAAGGGACAAAGGGAGCTCCAGGGAGTTCCCTTTTTGGCAAGTTCTGCAACACAGAAGGAGCAGCAGCGCCTGCCAAAAGCGAAAGTTCAAGGCGAGGATTGTTATCTGGGTTTTTGCTGTTCTCCTCTGTCTCTTTAAGAAGTTTTTAATAAAGTTCTGTTTATAGCCTTCTGTGTTTACCTTTTGCAGTGGGGTCAGGCAGGATTTTACATCAACAACTTCCTTGCTATTGTAACGGTACAACCACGTTTACACTCTTCTCATGAGGAGGAGACTGCTGACGGACTGTTGGGTTTCCCAGTGTGGTTGGAGAGGAAGATTTTCTTCCTCCAATCCACGGTCACTGCTGGAATTCTATAAATGTTGCAGTTTGTAAATAAACCGTCTCTTTTTTTCTTCCTCAGACGTTCTTGGTCAGCTCGGGATCACAGCAGATCTCTCCTGCTCCCGTGGGTCAGGGGAATTTTGCAATGGGGAATTTATACAGCCTAATTATATATATTCATTAAAGTTGGTTTCTTAGCTAATACAGAAACAGCATTTTTCCTGGAAATCATTTCCATGGATCCCTCTCTTTCAGGACATCCTCCTGTTGTCCTGGAGAGTTCATAAAAAGGGACCTGGGGCTCATCTTCACTGAGTGCTGCAGTATCTCTGATGACCTCGCCTTGAACTTTCACTTTCAGCTGGCGCTGCTCCTTCTGTGTCACAGAGCTTGTCCAAAACCACACTGGAGTTCCCTTTAACTCTTTCCCCAATGGTTCCAGACACGTTTATTGTCCTGTGGAAATACTTTTACACCCTTTTATCATTTTTGCTGCTCAGCCTTCCAGCCCTACCCAGCACCTCCAGCGTGTGGGGGAAAAGCCACGCTATGGAAAGCCAGGGGTGCACAGAGCAGCCTTGAAACTTTATTCCAGTGCAGGGACAGAGTTTCCACAACAGACAAACCCCCGTGGGGTTCTGCAGTGGTTTGGGGCAAATTTGGGAGGAGAACTACTTGGGAAACCCTCCCTCCCCTCCCCCAACCGGTTGGGGAGAAAACTCCTCAGAGAGAAGTGGAAAGAAATCCGTTTATTGAACTGGCAAAGCGCTCCCCAGGAGAATGAATTGAACAATACCAGATGGCAAGAACCTCGTGGCGCTCTGGGTAGATGACAAATTAGGACAGAAGTCCCTCTGGTAGGTGATTCCTCGGCTCTCAGATCTTTCCAGCGCTGGTGAAAGTCGCTGCACAGGGTGGATCCCAGTGGGTCCCAGGTGCAAGCTCCCCCCAGAGCCCCCCCTGGGTCCTCAGTCAGGGGGAGGTTTAAACAGTTTCAAAAAAGTTGAAAAAGGAAAAAAAAAAAAAAAGGAAAAAAAGCAAAAAAAAAGCAAAAAAAAAAGCAATGCGAAGCTATGCTAAGCTACCCTAGCTAACTACCAAGCAAAAGCAAAAGTTAGAGAGAAAGCAAAAAAAAAAAAAAAAAAATCCTCTCTGTCTCATGTCTGTGTGTTATTTTCAGTCACTATTAAAAACCAGCCCGGCAGAGAGAGGTTTCTGAAAACAAACTGTGCACTTCTCCCCCGGTTTTACTCTCAGAGCCAATATGAAAGGCACAGAGTGTAATACCCAGCGTAAACAGACGATTGGGGATACAACATCGTGACGTCACCCCAGGACAGGTTCCTCTCTCGAGGTTTGGGGGACGCAGCCTCCTTCCATCCCCAGCTCTCGGCAGCACGCTGCCCTCTCCCTTTCCCCATCAGCTGAACGGGGCTGCTGGGAAGGTGCAGCTCTCCCAAACCACCTCCCCCACACCCCACCTTGGACCTGTCATTTTCCCCAAAGTCCAGAAGTTCAGGCTGTCTGGGTTGGACTGGTTGGACTTTGTGGGGACCCGTTTCACCCATTACCCTCAAGTTCAGGAGTTCAAACTTTCTGCTCAAACCACCAGGGTCCTGTGAAAACCTTCACTCTGTAGAGACATCCAGACCCGTTTTGAAGACACTGACACCGTTTCTCCTTAAGACCTCCACACCCACAGAGTTGTTTTCAAAGACATCACCACCCATCTTTCCTATGAAATCCTTCCCTGGGAGGGTGCTGAGACCCCGGTGCAGGTTTCCCAGAGAAGCTGTGTCTGCCCCTGGATTCCTGGCTGTGTCCCAGGACAGGTTGGGGTGCCTGGAGCAGCCTGGCGCAGGGGAAGCTGTCCCTGCCCGGTGCCTGGCCGTGTCCCAGGGCAGGTTGGGGTGCCTGGAGCAGCCTGGCGCAGGGGAAGCTGTCCCTGCCCACGGCAGCGCTGGCACCGCAGGCGCTTTAAGGTCGCTCCATCCCAAACCATTGCAGAGCCCCGGGGCCGGGATGGGCAGCGCCGCCAGCTCGTGCTGCCGCCTGCTGGGGGCACCCGGAACTGCAGCTGGGGCCGGCGCATGCGCAGTGCCGCTGCTGAACCCCGCTCGCTGCTGCCCTCTGGTGGGCTTTTCCCAAACTCCAACGGCACGGCCAGTGCAGGAGGTGTGCGGGCTAAAGAGGGAAAATACCCTGATTTGAAAGGAAAAAGAGATTCCTGAGCAAAACATCAGGTTTTTGCATAAATAAATGGGTGATGGTGCCTCTGTCCACTTTATTTCATTTCTCATTCTTTTTCTCTCTTGTGCTTTTCTCTTTTTCCCTCCCCATACTTCTTTTGTTGCATTGCCTCAAATCAGGAACTTTGGAACTGGCGCCGAACTGGTCATTCGTTCTTTTTTAATTACTCTGAACAGCGCCCCACAGCTCCCCCAGCCAATCCTGAGGCTCCAGACCCCTCCCCAGCTCCGTCCCTTTACTGAGCGTGCTCCATCCCCTCCAGGTCCTTGGTGAGTGAAGTGAAAAGGGAGTGCAGAGGAAAAAGAGAGGAGCGCTTCTCCATTGCCTGTCTGAAGACGGAGGTTTGGAAAATAAAGCTTGAACAAAAACTCCAGGAAATGCTTTATTTTATCAAATTAGGTGCCCTGCAGGAAAGGTGTCAAAAGAGCTGCAGCGGATACATCAGGTGAGCCAGCAGCAAATTTTGATAAGCTTTTGATAAGCCAGGCAGCAAGGATTAACGTTTTGTTACTTTTTTTTTATACGGCCAGGGGGCCAGCAGCAAATTTTGATAAACTTTTGATAAGCCAGGCTAGAAAGGATTAAATTTTTGATACATTTTTTAAACTCCAGGCAAGCAAGCAACATTTTTTTTGATCCATCAGGCGCGTCAGCCAGGCAGCTTTAGGAGGTGGCGGTGACATTGCCACTCGCAAACTCCAGCCAAACCCTCACTGGTCCTTCCTCTAAGATCACAGTGACCCTTGTGTCAGTCTGGCTTAGAGGATTCCGCTGACCATTGCCATGGCCATGGTGACCAAGAGAAGCCCCCAGAGGTGGGGGGAGGTCCTGGGGAGGCTCCCACCTGTGGACACAAAGAGGGGGGTCAGGGGGGCCATAAATGGAGGGGGTCATGGGAGCACCAGAGGGACCATGGGGGAGGGACAGGGGTGACAGGGGGGCCCTGAGGGTGTTGGTGTCAGAGGGGGCCATAACGAGGTCCCTGTCCCCTGTGCCCAGCCATGGGTGGCCTTGTCCCCCCAACCCCAGTGGGTGTCCCCTGCACTGGATGTCCCTGTCCCCCCCAGCTGGCCCTGGCTGTGCCCATCCCCTGTGCCCAGCAATGGCTGTCCCTGCCCTTGTCCCCAGCACTGGGTGTCCTGCCTCCCACCCACAGTGGCTGTCCCTGTCCCCTCTGGGCCATGACTGTCCCCAGCCCTGGGTGACCTTCTCCCCAGCCCTCACTGGGTGTCCCCCATCCCCCCAGGTTGTCCCCATGGTGTCACCTTTCAGCCACTCGCAGTCGTAGTTGCTGAAGTTCCCGGTGGAGCGAAGCTCAATGTGCATCATGTTCCTTTCCTCCCTGACACCAGTGACCCTGAAGGTCTCAAAGGGCGGGATCAGCACCTCCTTCTCCTCTGGATGCTTGTTGAATTGCTGGATGTCCACGCCATGGCACGTGCGCACCTTGAACATCGTGTCCACCCCAAAACCATGGGCCACCCTTTCACTTAGTGATGCCAACGCGAATTGACCAAAGCGGACTTGGTCGCCTTCCTTCACCTTGAACTGGACCCCCCACACTCCCCAGAACACGACCCGACAATCGTTGGGGCGTCTCAGCGTCTGGAGGGCCCGGGTCAGCAGGAAATGCAGCGATTTGAAATGGAATTCCTCCTGGTACTTCCGGCTGGAGTTTCCACCGTCGCGCACGGCCTCATTGAACTGGAAGTGTATGGGTGTGATCATGGTGTAGGCCATGAGGGCGATGGCCTGGTCTGCGGTGAGAGGGGATGGCGCAATCTCCAGCTTCTTCCACTCGTCTGTGGCCTTTGTCCAGACATCAGCAAACTCGCTGTTGTTGAGGAAGTCTGAGCGCTGGAGTTCTGGGAGCTTCTTGGTCATGTCAGGGCTACAATTCAGGTACTGGTCATCGAAGGAGTCCTTGGCCATGTCCAGGGGCACCACCTTGATGGCCACAGTGGCCACGGCCATGGCCAGCAGTGCCAGGGTGTGACCCAGGGGGGCCATGGAGGGATCTGTGTGGGACACTGGGGGACACAGAGGGGACACAGGGGACAAACCATGTGACATGGGGAAGATACTGGGGACACCAGGGGACACTGAGGGAACACTGAGAGGCCCCAGGGGTCACTGATGTGACACAGGGGACACTGAAAGACATGGGGGGACACGGGGAGGCTTCCTTGGTGACAGGCTGGGGAGGGAGAGTGGGGTCAGCCCAGGGAGAAAGGGCAGCCCTGGCCAGGAGAGCCCTGGACATGTCCTGGGACCTGATCCCAAACAATGGGGTCACTCCTGGAGCCCCCCAGGGTCCCAGAACATCCTAATCCCACTCCCACAGTTCTGTGTCGTCCCCCCACCAATGTTTCCCAGTGCTTCTATTACCCCAGTCCCCCTCCCAGTTCCTTGTACCCCTCCCAGTCACCCCTGCCCCCCAGCACCCTGACCCAAGGCCTGGGGTGCCCCAGTGTCCCCCTTGTGCCCCTCCCATACCCCAATCCCACTCCCAGTCCCATGAAATCCCTGGTGGCCCCTCAGGACCCCGATGCCATCCCATGTGCCCCCCAGTGTCCCTCAGTGTCCCCTGCACCCAAATCCCACTCCCACAGCTTTATGCCCCCATCGCTGCCCCTGGACCAGCCCAGGACCCCAATCCCATTCCTGTGACTCCCCCAGTGTCCCCCCAGACCCCAATCCCACAGCCCCCTCTGCCCCCCAAGTGTCCCCGGTGTCCCCCCAGCCCCCGATACCGAAATCAGCCTCAGTGAACTCCCGGACAGAACGGGAGGGATCCCAAAGCCAGAATTCTTGATCAGCTGGGGGTCCCAGCAGATCTCTCCTGCTCCTGTGGCTCAGGGGGGCTTTTCCACTGGGTATTTATCCATCCTAATTATGAATATTCATTACAATGGGCTTCTCAGCTAACAGAAAACCAGCACTTTTCCCGTAAATTATTTGCATGGCTCTGCCTCTTTCAACAAATAATTACTATTTTCCTGGAGAGTCATAAAAAGGGGGTTCATTGTATCCCAGATGGCCTCACCTCATTTTGGCAGGTGCAGCTCCTTCTGTCTTGCAGAACTTGCCAAAAACCGTCACTGGAGCTCCCTTTATCTCTTTCTCTACAGGCTCCAGCCACCTTTGCCCGGTGTGCTCACACTTTTACAACCTTTGATGTTTTTTCCCAGTCAGTCTTGAAGCCCAACCCAGCACCTACAGGGGAGCTGAAACTTTCTCTTCTCCCTCTCATATCTCAGGGATCCACCAACCCCAGGAGACACCTGAACCCGGGCTGGCGTGGTGGCTCAGCAAATCCACCTGCCAGGAACCCCCGGCAGTGCTTCCCCTCTCAGTGATCCCTGGAGGTGATGGGTTGGGATCCAAAGGGTTCGTTTGGAAACACCTCGGGCGCTGCTCTGCTCCAGAGCTGACACTTCTGTCCTGTGCACACCGAGTACCTGAGGCCGCAGACCAGGCCCCGTCCCATCGATGCCCCCAGAGCTTTGCTGGGGCTTTTCTCCTTTACAAATCGCAGCCTCAGCTGGGCTGGGCCTGCAAGGTGCGTGTGCCCGAGACGCGGCAGGGCCTGTGAAGGGAGAGCCGACCTCTTCTAAGTGCTTTTCCCGTGTGCCGCGAGGGGCCGGGCCACTGAAGGAGGGAACAAACGAGAGAGCGAGTGAAGCACCGAGGAAAAAGGGGATAATGAGTCAAGGGAAAAGTAAGTCCCAAAAATCCAAAGGGATCCATGTAGGAAACCCCTGATGACAAAAGGGAGGGGGAGTTAGCTGATATTCCCCAAGACAGCCCCGTCGGGAGAGTGATCGAAAATTGGGAGGATTGGCTGTCCAGGGGCAGGAAAAATAAGGGGAGGATGATCCATTACTGTGTGGAGGTATGGGGTAATAAAGAGATAAAGGAGCATCTATTTTGGCCCATTTTTGGGTTGTTTGAAGATTGGGTGTGGCAAGCACCCAATATTTCTGTAAGTACTAAGGAGTCAGTGCAACAACAACAACAAAAAAGTCGATTGCGCTGCTTTATGGTCGGGGTCCAGTGATTATATCGTTTTACGGGAAGAGTCGAAGGCTTCACTGTTCCCATTGGTCTCGACAAAACAAGGAAAATCTAAAAAAAAAGAGGATTGGGACCCCTTGGACAACCTAACCCTCCCCATCCTCAAACCTTTACCTGCTGCTTCCCTACCCCGCCCCACCAAGAATCCGAAAGTTGTTTACCCACGGGTCTGAGCAAAAGGCTGTCCCATTGCCCAAGCAAACAAGAAGTAAGGTGCAAAGGGCAAAATTAACACGAGGAGGGTTCAGCCTTTGCCGTTAAGGGAAGTTCTCCTGGGACCAGAACGCACAGGCTCTGTGAATGTCCCGTTGACAAGGGATACGGGAGGCAGTCCCGGGGGGACAGGATATTAACAAGGCTTTTAGTGAACACCAGAAAAAGGATAAATCCCCCCACGGACTGGTTGGAAAGGCTTAGGAATAGCTTGAGGATGTGCTCAGGGGTAGAAGGCACACGAAGGAAATGAGAAAAGTTACAGAAGGGTGGCGGCAAGGGCGGGGAATACAAGATTCATCGAGGGAAGTGCAGAAAGTGTAAGAGGGAAGAGGAAAGTGAAAGGGGAGGCGAGAGTGTTGGCAGCCACAGTGGGAAAAGCAAGATGTGTGAGGCAGGAGGAGAGGAAGAGTAAACAAAGTAAACCAAAAAGCTTAAGTTGTGAATGCTATTAATGTGGGAAAAGGCTGTGTAAAGGCGAGCTTTAAAGAAAAGTGGCGGAGTCACTGTAGGGCAGGATATTTTCCTAAGGGGTTGTGCCCTCCCTGTGGAAGAGAAGAGCTGGAGATAACAAAACAAACATTATACCTACATTATACCTGGCTGTACAAATAGGGAAACTTGAAGAGGGATTTTCTGAGTGGTGGCAATTAGCTGTAAATGAGGTGAGGGGTCAATTGGATACCCAAGCTGAAATAATAATAATAATAATAATAATAATAATAATAATAATAATAATAATAATAATAATAATAATGTGCTGAAAATACTCCCGAGTTCTTTACTGGGCAGAACAAATGAAACATGAAAGATAAGTAGAAGAAAAGACATTTAAACCGGCAGTCACTCCCAGGCACCCCTGAAGAATTTCCTTGCTGCCGAGAAGATGGAAATCCAGGCTCCGGAAAGCAAAAGCGGAGGCGTCGGGGAAGGCAGAGGGTTTCTGAAGTGGGGAATGCTGCTGGGAGTTCTGACTCTGCCACTTGGGATGCCCGGCCGACTTTAGCACGGGAGTTTGTAAATGTCATAGCATTCGATGTGTTAAATGATGTGGGGGGAAACATCACAGCGTGTCACAATGTAACTGCAATCCCTGAGGAAAATAAACTAAGGCAAATTAAAAAAAAAAAAAAAAAATCAAACTCCATTATTCCTGTTTGCAATCAGTGTGACCAAACTGTTTGGGCGGGGAATAGGATGGAATCAATTTTCATAGCACACTCATCATCAAATTTGAGACCCAGGTAAAGATAGAGAAAAAAAACCCTAAAAGAACTTAAGCAAAAAGCAAACCCACGACGAGAACAGACCACGACCTTGGGGTGTTTATAAGAATGAGCTTTAAGCCAGAGCTGTAATTCACAACCGGTATAATTGATCAGCATTACAGCAGAGTATTAACAAAAGATATATATGATCATAGAAATTAGTAAATGATCATACAAATTATATGATCATACAAATAAAATAATTAGTGAATTAACACTAATTAATTAATTAATTAAGAAAAGGGCAGGACAGTTATAAATGAAATTAATGATTTAGGTAATTTGTGTTGTTATAGTTAATAATTATAAATATGTAGGGGCTGTTCAGCAAGCTGCAGAAATTGTAAATACGTAGAGGATATTAAGCAATAACTGTAAGTTGCAGAAACTGCAGAAACAGAAAAGTTAGACCCCGACCTTGGTGGAGGATAATGAAATGTAAATTTGTATCACAGGACATGAAGAAAAGGAGAAAACGGGAGATTTGGTGAAACCGTGGTGACCACAGTGGAAAGTCCCCATGGACGTGCTGCGAGGAAGAGGAGAGACTTCATCCACCGACCACCGTGAGAGGGCAGAAGACCCCAGACCCCCGGAGTTGGAAAACTCAATGATGACCAAATATGGGAAAACACGGGGAGGGACCAAGGGGTGTGTGCAAAACCAAAAGTTAAAAAAATGGGAAATTGTGGGGAAAATTCCAAAAGCTGTGGGTGGAGCGTGAGCTGAGACTGGTGCTCTCGGGCTTTCCCTGCACGCTGCTCGCTTCGACTTATGGTTTTAATAAAGGTTTACCTAATTGGCAATCAATTATTGGGTCCTTATCCTTATCAGGGCACTCTATGAGAACCACACCAAATTAACCCATTTTTATGGCTCTGCAGGACAATAAAAATCGTTTATTGAAAGAGGCAGAGCCATGTAAATTATTCACGGATATTGTGCTGGTTTTGTGTGAGCTAAGAAGCCCATTGCAATGAAGATGTAAAACTCTGGTGGATAAATTCCTCCTGGCAGTGTCCCCCTGAGCCACAGGAGCAGGAGAGATCCACTGGGAGCCTGAGCTGATCGAGAATTGCGGCTTTGGGATCCCTCCCGTTCTGTCCGGGAGTTCACTGCGGCTGATTTTGGTATCGGGGGCTGGGGGGACACCGGGGACACTTGGGGGGCACAGGGGGCTTTGGGATTGGGGTCTGGGGGGACACTGGGAGGACTCTGGGGGGGAATTTGATGTGGGATTGGAGTCCTGGGGTACCTGGGGGACACTGGGGGACACTGAGGGACACAGGACGGGGGATCACGGGGCTCTGGGGGTCAGCAGGGGGCCCTGGGAGTGTGACTGGGGCCATGGGAGGGCTGGGGGACACTGCAGTGTTTGCCCGAGGTATTTCCCAAAGAACCCTTTGGATCCCAACCCATCACCTCCAGGGATCACTGAGAGGGGCAGCACTGCCGGGGGTTCCTGGCAGGTGGATTTGCTGAGCCACCACGCCAACACGGCTTCAGGTGTCTCCTGGGGTTGTGGATCCTGTTTTTAGGGGTGCAGAACTTCTGATGCCACCCCAACAAGACCAGGGAAGTCACCCAGGAGCTCCCCAAGGAGATCCTGGCCAGGCTCGGGGTGCTCCCAGGGGTGTCACCTGAGAGGGGAGCCCATTTGGGGTCTGAGGTGTGACAGCAGCTCAGGGAGCAGTGGGGAGTGGGGCTGGGGGGCATTGGGGGCACACGGGGCGGTGGGATTGGGGTCCTGGGGGCTGAGCAATGAGAGAGAGAAGAGAAAGTTTCAGCTCCCCTGGAGGTGCTGGGCTGGGCTTAAAGACTGACTGGGGAAAAACATCAAAGGATCTTGAAGTGTGGGCACAGCTGGGTAAAGGTGGTGAAAGAGATAAAGGGAGCTCCAGAGAGGGGTTTTGGCAAGTTCTGCAAGACAGAAGGAGCAGCACCTGTCCAAAGCAGGGTTCAAGGCGAGACCACCTGAGATGTTGGGACGCTCAGTGAAAACCACACTGAGAAACCCCATTTTTGTGACTGCAGGGCAATAAAAACGATTTCCTGAAAGTGGCACAGCCATGCAAGTTGTTTATGGAAAACGTGCTGGTTTTGTGTTAGCTAAGAAGCCCATTCTAATGAATGTTTATAATTAGGCTGGATGAGTCCCCCCTGAGCCACAGGAGCAGGAGAGATCCACTGGGAGCCCGAGCTGATCAAGAATTCCGGCTTTGGGATCCCTCCCGTTCTGTCCGGGAATTCACTGCGGCTGATTTTGGTATCGAGGGCTGGGGGGACCCTGGGGGAGTCACAGGAATGGGATTGGGGTCCTGGGGTGCTCTGGGGAAAAGTGAGGGGGGACGGGGGATGGTGGGAGTGGGGTTGGGATCTGGGGAGGGGCCGAGAGGGACACCTGGGGGCTCAGAGAGTGACCCCAGGATTTGGGTCGGGGTCCTGGCAGGGCTGAGGGGATTTGTCATCCATCACAGGAGGAGGATTGGGTTTCTGTGGGGGGCAGGAGGAGATTGCATTGTGGGTTTGGAATTGGGGTCCTGGGGGGGCTGGGGGGTGTTGGGGAGGCAGAAGTAACCCCCAGGTTTGGGATCAGGGACCCCAGATTGTGTCCAGGGATCTCCTGGCCAGGAGTGCCTCCCCTCCCCCTGGGCTGGGCTGACCCCACTTTGCTCCCCAGTTCCTCACTGAGGAACCCTCCCTGTGTCTCCTCTGTGTCCCCTCATTGTCCCCACAGTGTCCCACACTACTCCTGGTGGTCTCTCCCCATCATGGCCCCCCTGGCTCACACCCTGGCACTGCTGGCAATGACCGTGACCACCGTGGCCGTCGAGGTGAAGCCCCTGGACATGGCCGAGGACTCCTTCGATGACCAGTACCAGGGCTGCCACCTGGCTATGACTGAGGCCTTGCCGGCCCTAAATCTTTCCAAGTTCCAGTAGAATCCTCTCTTTGCCCGGGTCTGGCCCAAGGCCGTGGCCGAGTGGCAGAGCAGCGGGTCCCCTCTGTCCCCTCTGGCATCCTCAGCCCAGGCCATCGCCCTCATGGCCTTCACCATGGACGACCTGTACCAGCAGTTCAACGCGGCCACGCGCGCGGCTGGGAGCTCCCCCCAGGAGTACCGGGAACACTTCCACTTCAAAACGCTGCATTTCCTGCTGACCGATGCCCTGGCCACTCTGAGGGAGGCAGAGAAACCCGAGTGTCGCTGTGTGTTCCGCATCGCGAGCTGGACCCAATTCACGGCAGAGCAAGACCAGAGGGTCCGGTTCGGTCAATTCACACCGACATCGCTTTGCAGAGATAGCGCTGAGGATTTTGGGGCACGCACGGTGTTCAAGGTGACGACGTGCTATGGCGTGGACATCCAGAATTTCTCCAGATTTCCTGATGAGGAGGAGGTGGTGGTCCCGCCCTTCGAAACCTTCAATGTCACCAAAGTCATCCAAAACGGGGACAAGACACAGATCTGGCTCCGCTCCAATGGGACCTTCAGCAACTACAACTGCGAGTGGCTGAAAGGTGACACCACAGGGGACACCCTGGGGGGGATGGGGACACCCACTGGGGCCATGAGGACACACATGACAGGGCACAGGGGACACAGGGACACTCAGTGGGGATGGGGGGCATGGACACCCACTGTGGGTGGGAGGACAAGGACACCCAGAGCTGGGGACAAGGACAGGGACACCCAGTGCTGGGGATACCAACTCCGGGGACATTGATTCAGGGCACGGGGACAGGAACACCCATGACAGGGCACAGGGATGGGGACAACCAGATATGGGAGGGGACAGGGAATTCACTGCCAGGCGAGGACAGGGACAGGGACAGGGACAGGGACAGGGACAGGGACAGGGACAGGGACAGGGACAGGGACACCCCCATTATGATCCTGTCCCACCCCACTGAAGGCAGTGCTGTGGGGAGAGGCCCTGTGTGCTGGACATGGGTGGGCCGGGACCCCCCATGGCACTCCCTGAACCCCTGGAACCTCCTGACTCCCCTGACGCCTGTGACCCCTAAGCCCACCATGACCCCGTGACCTCCCTGGCCCCTGTACCTCTCCAAAATCCTGTCACCTGTCACCTCATGGCCCCCATCTCTCCTGTCACCCCAAACCCCCATTATGGCCGTCCCCAACCCCCTCTTTGTCCCCCATGGTCCCCCTGATGCCCCTCTTTGTCCCCCAGGTGGGAGTGTCCCTGTCACCCCCTTCCACATTGGAGGGTTCCTCCTGGCCACCACAGCCCTGGCAGTGGCCACTGGGATCCTCTGAGCCACCAGGCCACCAACATCACCGAGGTTACTGTGGTCACTGTGGCCACCATGGCCACCCAGGTTGCTGTGGTCACTGTGTCCACCACAGACACCAAGACCAGGACCCCCAGAGAAACGAGGCCACCAAGGCCACCAAGGCCACCACTGCCGCTCTGCCCACCTTGGCAGTTCCTGCCACCATGAGGTCACTGCAGCCACCACTGTCATTGCAGCCACTGCGGCCACCACAGCCACTCTGGACACCATCGTCACTCCAACCACCAAGGCCACTGTGACCATCACCATCAGCCAGACTCCTTAAGCCACAAGGCCGCCACAGCTCCTGTGACCACTGTGGCCACCAAGGCTGCCATTGTGCAAAGCCGTTCTATTAAAAATTCAAACAAAACAATTCCCTTAAACAGTTCTATTGAAGCAATTTTATTAAATGATTCCATCCAGACAGTTCCATTAAAGAATTCTATCCCAGCAGCAAAAAGGGACAATTCCCCAGCAGGGCTCGATGGCGCTCCCCACACCAACACTGCTGGGAACGTCTCTCTCTCTCAGCCTCGCGCAGGATCCTTGGGGAGCCTCCCCTTCCCGTGGGAGGAACCTCACACACATTTCATTGCCGGCAGGAACACGGGAGAGGTTTGGGGATCATTTGGGGTTGGAGATTTGGGCTGGGTTTAGCCCAGTTTGCACCAGTGCCATCCCCTGGCTGGGCGGGACCTGCTGGAGCAGCTCTGTAGAAGGACCTGGGGGTGCTGGTGGCTGACCAGTGGAGCTGGCCGTGCAGCCTGAGGGATTCAGGGGGCATCAGGCCAAGCAGGGCCAGGATGTCAGAGAGGATCATGCCCCTCTGCCCTGCCCAGTGAGGCATATCGGGAGTGCTGTGTCTGACTCTGTCCAGTGCCCCAGCTGCAGTTCCGGGTGCCCCCAGCAGGCGGCAGCACGAGCTGGCGGCGCTGCCCATCCCGGCCCCGGGGCTCTTCAATGGTTTGGGATGGAGCGACCTTAAAGCGCCTGCGGTGCCAGCGCTGCCGTGGGCAGGGACAGCTTCCCCTGTGCCAGGCTGCTCCAGGCACCCCAACCTGCCCTGGGACACAGCCAGGGACCGGGCAGGGACAGCATCTCTGGGCAGCCTGTGCCGGCACCTCAGCACCCTCACAGGGAAGGATTTCATTGGAAAGATGGGTGGTGATTTTTTTGAAAACAACTTAGTGGGTGTGGGGGCCTTTAGGATTCCCTTCGGCGTGGTGAAAGTAATAAACCTGTGCTGGAATTCACCATCCCAAAGGCCCTTCTGGCCTCTCTTGGCTGAGCCAGCCGTGGGGTTTCTTGGGTGTGGATTTGACTGCTTTGCCTGAGCGCCTTCCCAAGCGGCTCCTCCCAACGAGAGGCTTCTTGTGAATGGCAGCAGCCACCGCCATCTAAATCCCACCTGGCTGCAGACACCCGCTGTGGCCACGGGGACACCTGTGATAAGGCATAGGGGACACAGTGACACTCACTGGGGTTGGGGGACAGGGACAGGGACATTCACTCGGGGTGGGGGGGACAAGGACACCCAGCGCTGGGGGCAAGGACGGAGATACCCAGTGCTGGGGACACCCACTGGGGGCGGGGGGACAGTGAAACCCAGTGCTGGGGACACCCACTACAGGGACAGGGACAAGTGAGTCGTTAAAACCGACACGATCACGGACAAAGACTCTCGAAGGAGTGAAAGTCCCAAAAGTTACAAAAATAAACTCCCGGTGTTTATTAAGACGCCGGTGGGTTGCACGGAATGTGCCTCCTGGAGTCGTGGCAGCTCCTTATGAGGTTCTCTGCCCTCCGTTTATTTCCCAAAAGTCTTACATACAATACATATGCATTAGCCCAGCACCTCCCATCCCTGCTCGGTATTAAAATGAGGCCATTGGTCATTCACGTGTGCAGAATTCTTCTCTTGAATTGGGTCAGTGGTCTTGAATTGGGTCAGTGGTCTCGAGGGAGGAAGTCAGGAATGTCTTCATCACAATGACCTTTCTACCTTCTCATTGCTGGCAGGTCTCTGTGACACTGTGGCATTCTCCAATATCCCCTGCTCCGTGATAATCAATATGAAGTCCAGGTGCTGGTCATGGTTCCGTGGTTTCAGTCTGTTCTTATAACGGTTCATCGTCTATTCCGTTTCCTTCTATAAACAAAACTAGAACAAGCTCATAAGGGCAAGCAATAAAACAATTAGCTCTAGATTGAACACCTGATAATCATAAACATATCCTTTGCTTATCTAACTTGGATCCTGATCAAAATAAATTGCTTCTAAGACTTGGCTAAAATTTTTACTCTTCAAAATCATGATTCAGCACAGGTTGGCCAGAGCAGCTGTGGCTGCCCGGTGCCTGATCATGTCCCAGGGCAGGTTGGGGTGTCTGGAGCAGCCTGGTGCAGGGGAAGCTGTCCCTGCCCGGTGCCTGGCCGTGTCCCAGGGCAGGTTGGGGTGCCTGGAACAGCCTGGCACAGGGGAAGCTGTCCCTGCCCGGTGCCTGGCCGTGTCCCAGGGCAGGTTGGGGTGCCTGGAGCAGCCTGGCACAGGGGAAGCTGTCCCTGCCCACGGCAGCGCTGGCACCGCAGGCGCTTTAAGGTCGCTCCATCCCAAACCATTGCAGAGCCCCAGGGCCAGGATGGGCAGCGCCGCCAGCTCGTGCTGCCGCCTGCTGGGGGCACCCGGAACTGCAGCTGGGGTCGGCGCATGCGCAGTGCTGCTGTTGAACCCCGCTCGCTGCTGACCTCCGGTGGGCGATTCCCAAACCGCAACGGCACGGCCAGTGCAGGAGATGTGCGGGCTAAAGAGGGAAAATCCCCCGATTTGAAAGGAAAAAAGAGATTCCAGAGCAAAACATCACGCTTTTGCATAAATAAATGGGTGATGGTGTTTCTGTCCCCTGCATTTCATTTTTCATTCTTTTTCTCTTTGTGCTTTTCTATTTTTTCCTCCCAATGCTTCTTCTGTTGCAGTGCCTCAAATCATGAACTTTGGAACTGGCCCTGAACAAATCATTCATCCTTTTTTTAATTGCTATGAGCAGAACCCCACAGCTCCCTCAGCCAATCCTGGTGCTCTAGACCCCTCCCCAGCTCCGTCCCTTCCCTCGGCATGCTCCAGCACCTCCAGGTCCTTGGTGAGTGAAAGGAAAAGGGAGTGCAGAGAGAAAAGGGAGGAGCGTTTCTCCATTGCCTCTCTGAAGATGGAGGTTGGGAAAATAAAGCTTGAACGCAAACAGCAGGAAATGCTTTATTTTAAGAAATGAGTCGCCCTGCAGGAAAGGTGTTAAAAGAGCTGCAGCATTTACATTAGGTAAGGCAGCAGCAAATTTTGATAAACCTTTGATAAGCCAGGCCAGCAAGGATGAAATTTTTGATGCATTTTTTATACTCCAGGCAAGCAAGCAGCATTTTCTTTGATCCATTAGGCAAGGCACCCAGGGAGTTTTAGGAGGTGGCGGTGACATTGCCACTCCCAAACGCCTCTGGCAGGAAGTGCCCAACCGGCCCCAGGTGCTGCCCGGTCTCTGCTGTCCGGGCTGTCCTGGGCTGTCCTGGGCTGTCCTGGGCTGTCCTGGGCTGTCCTGGCTGCTCCAGCCTGGCCTGAGCTGTTCCTGCCTACATGACCACAGTGCCCTTGGTGTCCAGATGGCTCAGAGGGTTCCACTGACCATTGCCATGGCCATGGTGACCAGGAAAAGCTGCCAGAGGTGAGGGGAGGTCCTGGGGAGGCTCCCACCTGGGGACACAAAGAGGGGGGTCAGGATGAATGTGGGGAGAGGGACAGGGGGGCCTTGAAGGTGTGGGGGTCAGAAGGGGCCAAAACCAGGTCTTGGTCCCCCGTGCCCAGCCATGTGTGGCCTTGTCCCCCCAACCCCAGTGGGTGTCCCCAGCACTGGATGCCCCTGTCCCCCCCAGCTGGCCCTGGCTGTGCCCATCCCCTGTGCCCAGCAATGGCTGTCCCTGCCCTTCTCCCCAGCACTCACTGGGTGTCCTGCCTCCCACCCACAGTGGCTGTCCCTGTCCCCTCTGGGCCATGGCTGTCCCCAACACTGCATGTCCTTGTCCCCAACCCTTACTGGTGCCCCCCATCCCCCCAGGTTGTCCCCACGGTGTCACCTTTCGCCACTCGCAGTCGTAGTTGCTGAAGGTCCCAGTGGAACGAAGCTCAATGTGCATCATGTCCCCTTCCTTGCTGACAGCAGCGACCTTGAACGTCTCAAAGGGCGGGATCAGCACCTCCTCCACCATTCGATCCATGAAGAATTCCTGGATGTCGGCACCGTGGCACGTGTGCACCTCGAGTATCGTGTCCGCCTTTATATCCCCGGCCAGGAAATCGTTCGACAACATCGGCACGAATTCACCGAAGCGGATTTGGTCGCCTTCCTTCACCTCGAAATGGTACCCACTCAGGCCAATGAACACGTCCTGACAATCGTTGGGGCGTCTCAGCGTCTGGAGAGCCCGGGTCAGCAGGAAATGCAGCGATTTGAAGTGGAATTCGTCCCGGTACTTCTGGCCGGACCTTCCAGCCTCACTCACGGCTGGGTTGAAGGCCTTGTACAGCTTTGACTCACTCGTGGTGTAGGCCATGAGGGCGATGGCCTGGTCTGGGGTGAGAGGGGATGACGGGGTCTTCATGTTCTGCCACTCCTTTGTGGCGTTTCTCCATTGATTTTCAAACTTGCTGTTCCTGAGGAAGTCTGAGCGCTGGAGTTCCGGCAAACTCTTGGTCATGTTATCGCCGCAATTCAGGTACTGGTCATCGAAGGAGTTCTGGGCCATGTCCAGGGGCACCACCTTGATGGCCACAGTGGCCACGGCCATGGCCAGCAGTGTCAGGGTCTGAGCCAGGGAGGCCATGGTGGGGAGAGGCCACAGGGAGCAGTGTGGGACACTGGGGGACAGAGAGGGGACACAGGGACACACCATGTGACACGGGGAAGATACTGGGGGACACCAGGGGACACTGAGGGAACACTGAGGGGTCCCAGGGGACACCAAGAGGACACAGGGGACACTGAGGGACCTGGGGGGACATGGGGAGGTTTTCTTGTTGAGGGGCTGGGGAATGAGAGTGGTGTCAGCCTGGGAAGAAGGGGCAGCCCTGGCCAGGAGAGCATGGACATGTCCTGGGATCTGATCCCAAATCCTGGGGCCACTCCTGGAGCCCCAGTGTCCCCCTTGTTCCCCTCCTATAACCCTATCCCACTCCCAGTCCCATGAAATCCCCGGTGGCCCCTCAGGACCCCAATCCCATCCCATTTTCTTCCTCAGTGCCCCCCAATGTCCCCCCGTACCCAACTCCCATCCTCACAGCCCTGTGCCCCCATCGCTGCCCCCATAGCCCCCCAGGACCCCAATCCCATTCCTGTGATTCCCCCAGTGTCCACCCAGACCCCAATCCCACAGCCCCCTGTGCCCCCCAAGTGTCCCCGGTGTCCCCCCAGACCCCGATACCGAAATCAGCCGCAGTGAACTCCCAGACAGAACGGGAGGGATCCCAAAGCCGGAATTCTTGATCAGCTCAGGCTCCCAGCAGATCTCTCTGGCTTCTGTGGCTCAGGGGGGCTTTGGCACAGGGAATTTATCCAGCCTAATTAAATATTCATTAAAATGGGCTTCTTAGCTGACACAAAACCAGAACGTTTCCCTTAAACAATTTGAATGGCTCTGCCTCTTTTATGAGAGGGTTTTTGCTGCCCTGCAGTCACAAAAATGGGGTTTCTGGGTGTGGTTTTCACTGAGTGCCCCAATATCTCAGATGACCTTGCCTGGAGCTTCTGCTTTTGGCAGGCTCTGCTCCTTCTGTGTTGCAGAACTTGCCAAAAACCCTCTCTGCAGTTCCCTTTATCTCTTTCACCACCTTTACCCAGCTGTGCCCACACTTCAAGATCCTTTGATGGTTTTTCCCAGTCATTCTTTAAGCTCAACCCAGCACCTCCAGGGGAGCTGAAACTTTCTCTTCTCTCTCTCATTGCTCAGCCCCCAGGACCCCAATCCCACTGCCCTGTGTGCCCCCAGTGCCCCCCAGCCCCACTCCCCACTGCTCCCTGAGCTGCTGTCACACCTCAGACCCCAAATGGGCTCCCCTCTCAGGTGACACCCCTGGGGGCACCCCAAGCCTGGCCAGGATCTCCTTGGGGAGCTCCTGGGTGACTTTCCCGGCCTTGTTGCGGTGGCATCAGAAGTTCTGCACCCCAAAAAAGGGATCCACCAACCCCAGGAGACACCTGAAGCCGTGTTGGTGTGGTGGCTCAGCAAATCCATCTGCCAGGAACCCCCGGCAGTGCTGCCCCTCTCAGTGATCCCTGGAGGTGATGGGTTGGGATCCAAAGGGTTCTTTTGGAAACACCTCGGGCAAACAAACCCGGGGATCACCCCCTGCCCCCTGCAGTGTCCCCCAGCCCTCCCATGGCCCCGGTGACACTCCCAGGCCCTCCCTGCTGACCCCCAGAGCCCTGTGAACCCCAGTTTCATGTCCCCCCGTGTCCCCACGTGTCCCCCAGTGTCCCCCAGTGTCCCCCACGGCCCAAGACCCCACTCCCACCATCCCCTGTGCCCCCCTCGCTTTCCCCCAGAGTACCCCAGGACCCCAATCCCATTCCTGTGACTCCCCCAGTGTCCCCAAAGACCCCAATCCTACAGCCCCCTGTGCCCCCCAAGTGTCCCCAGTGTCCCCCCAGCCCCTGATACCGAAATCAGCTGCAGTGAACTCCCGGACAGAACGGGAGGGATCCCAAAGCTGGAATTCTTGATAAGCTCGGGCTCCCAGCAGATCTCTCCTGCTCCTGTGGCTCAGGGGGACTTTGCCACGGGGAATTTATCCACCCTAATTATGAATATTCATTAAAATGGGCTTCTTAGCTAACAGAAAACCAGAACGATACCTGTAAAAAATTAGCTTGGCCGTGCCTCTTTCAATAAATGATTTTTATTGTCCTGGAGAGCCATAAAATGTGTTATCTGGGTGTGATTCTAACAGAGTGCCCTGATAAGGATAAGGACCCAATAATTGATTGCCAATCAGATAAACCTTTATCAAAGTGAGAAGCCGAAGCGAGCAGGGCATGCAGGGAAAGCCGGAGAGCACAAGTCTCAGCTCATGCTCCATGCGCAGCTTTCGGAGTTTTTTTCACCACAATTTCCAATTTTTATAACTTTTTATTTTGTACACACCCCTTGGTCCCTCCCCATGTTTGCCCATATTTGGTCATCGTTGAGTCTTCCAACTCCGGGAGTCTGGGGTCTTCTGCCCTCTCACGGTGGTCGGTGGATGAAGTCTCTCCTCTTCCTCGCAGGACGTCCATGGGGACTTTCCACTGTGGTCACCACGGTTTCACCAAATCTCCCGTTTTCTCCCTTTCTTCATGTCCTATGATCCAAATTTACATTTCATTATCCTGCGCCAAGGCCAGGCTCCAACTTTTCTGTTTCTGCAGTTTCTGCAACTTACAGTTATTGCTTAATATCCTCTACATATTTACAATTTCTGCAGCTTGCTGAATAGCCCCTACATATTTGTAATTATTAACAATATCATTTAACACAAAGTACCTCAATCATTCATTTCATTGATAACCCCGGGCACCCGAGCAGACGGTGAGAGGGTTTGCTGTAGTGGGGTCGGTGTCCATCAGGCCCCAGCTCAGTGGCTGCTCTCACCAGCAGAGGCTCACCCCACGGCAGCAGCAGAAGCAGCTCTGGGCTGGGCTCCGGCAGCAGCAGCAGCAGCGAATTCCCTTCCCCGAGCAGCAGCTCCGACCGCCCTCCCCCGAAGCCGAGAGAGGGAGAGCGCCAGCCAGCAGCTGCCCCAGCCCCCTCTTTTATCAGCCCCATCCTCTGGGGATCTCTGCCCCTCGGAGAGAAACTCCCAGAGAAGAGAAGTGCAGCCGGGTGCCCTCCACCCCTGAGCTGGGCCACTGCTTTTGTTTTTCTTCAGCACCGAGTCGTTAGCATCTCCTAGTGTGTCCATGGTGGCCTTCAGCAAGGAGGGACAGGGTTGGAATGGGGGTGTCCCTGTCCCTGTCCCTGTCCGCCCCTGGAGGGGGTGTCCCTGTCCCCTCCCAGATCTGGGGGTCCCCATCTCTGTGTCCTGTCATGGGCATTCCTGTCCCCATGTCCTCAATCGGTGTCCACAGACTTGGTGTCCTCAGCACGGGGTGTCCCTGTCCTTGTCCCCAGCTCTGGGTGTCCTTGTCCCACCACCCACAGTGGGAATCCCTGTCCCCCATCCCCACTGAGTGTCACTGTGTCCCCTGTGCCCTGTCATGGGTGCCCCCATGGCCCTGGGGGTGTCCTCATCCCGCCCAGGGTGTCCCCTGTGATGTCACCTTTCAGCCACTCGCAATTGTGGTTGCTGGAGGTCCCGGTGGAATGGAGCTGGATCACTGACTTGTCCCCATGTTGGGTGACTTGGACAACCTCGAAGGTCTCGAAGGGCGGGATCACCACACCCCCGTTCGGTAAATTTGTAGTGAAAAACGTAACATCCTGGCCCTGGCACGTGTACACCTGGAGCAACGACTCCTTCCCGGGGCAGTCGCCGGGTGTTTCGCTCAGCGGCACCGTCACGAATCGATCGAACCGGACGGTGTCGCCCTTCTGTGCCACGAACTGGACCCCGCACAGACGGTGGAAAGTGTCCTGACACTTCCCTCTCAGAGCCTCCCTCAGCGTGGCCAGGGCATCGGTCAGCAGGAAATGCAGCGCCTTGAAGTGGAAGTTGTCCCGGTACTCCTGGGGGGACGTCCGGCCCTGCTCACGGCCTCGTTGAACTCGCTGTGGAGGCCGTCCATGGCGAAGGCGATGACAGCGGTGGCCTGGTCTGGGGTCAGAGGGGAATCTGTGACCCCCCGCTTCTGCCACCTGTCGGCGGCCTCGGCCCAGGCCTGGGCCAACACAGGGTTCTGCTGGAGCTCGGAGCGGTTGAGGGCCGGCATGGCCTTGGTCATGGCCGGGCGGCAGCCCTGGTACTGGTCATCGAAGGAGTCCTTGGCCATGTCCAGGGGCTTCACCTCGTTGGCCATGGTGGCCACGGTCATGGCCAGCAGGGCCAGGGTCTGAGCCAGGAGGGCCATGGAGGGGAGAGGCCACCAGGAGCAGTGTGGGACACTGTGGGGACAATGAGGGGACACAGAAGAGACACAGGGAGGGTTCCTCAGTGAGGGGCTGGGGAGCAGAGTGGGGTCTGCCCAGGGGGACGGGAGGCACTCCTGGCCAGGACACCCCTGGATGTGTCCAGCATCCTTGATCCCCAACCCTGGGGTTTCTTGTGCCTCCCCAACATCCCCCAGTGCCCCCAGGACCCCCAGGACCCCAATCCCACAGGACCATCCTCTCCTGCCCCCCACGGAAGCCCAATCCTCCTTCCAGGATTACAAGTCCCCTCAGCCCTGCCAGGACCCCAACGCAAATCCTGGAGTCACTCCCTGAACCCACCAGTGTCCCCCTCACCCCAATCCCACTCGCAATCCCCAATTCCTTTGGTGTCACCCCAGGACCTCAACCCAAATCCGGGAACCACCCCCTACCCCCGGTGTCTCCCAGCCCCCTCATGACCCCAACCCCACTCCCACCATCCCCTGTCCCCCCTCACTTTCCCCCAGAGCACCCCAGGACCCCAATCCCATTCCTGTGACTCCCCCAGTGTCCCCCCAGACCCCAATCCCACAGTCCCCCTGTGCCCTCCAAGTGTCCCCGGTGTCCCCTCAGCCCCCGATACCGAAATCAGCCGCAGTGAACTCCTGGACAGAACGGGACGGATCCCAAAGCCGGAATTCTTGATCAGCTCAGGCTCCCAGCAGATTTCTCCTGCTCCTGTGGCTCAGGGGGGCTTTGCCACGGGGTATTTATCCAGCCTTATTATGAATATTCATTACAATGGGCTTCTTAGCTGACAGAAAACCAACACATTTCCCGTAAATAGTTTGCATGGCTCTGCCTCTTTCAGGAAATAATTTTTATTGTCCTGGAGCCATAAAAATGGGGTCTGTGGGGGTCGTTTTCACTGAGTGCCCCAATATCTCAGATGACCTCGCTCTGAACTTTTGTTTTGTGCTGGCACTAATCCTTCTGTGAGGCAGAAATTGCCAAATAGGAAACTCATTGGAATTCCCTTTGTCTCTTTCTCCGCAGCTTCCACCCACCTTTGCCCAGCTGTGCCCACACTTCAACATCCTTTGATGGGTTTTTTTTTCCCAGTCAGTCTTTAAGCTCAATCCAGTACCACCAGGGGAGCCGGAATTTTCTCTTCTCTCTCTTATTAGAGGTGAGGCCTGGATGGAGTTGGGCAGGTTGAAAATTGGCTGCTCATCCATCAAGCTCATTGTAATGGGCTTCTTAGCAAACACAAAACCAGCATGTTTCCCGTAAATAATTAGTCTGGTTCTTCCTCTCTCAATAAATGATTTTAATTGTCCTGGAGAGCCATAAAAATGGGTTATCTGTGTGTGGTTCTCAGAGAGTGCCCTGATAAGGATAAGGACCCAATAATTGATTGCCAATTACATAAACCTTTATTAAAACGATAAGTTGAAACAAGGAGCATGTGCAGAGAAATCCAGAGAGCACAAGTCTCAACTCGTGCTCCATGCACAGCTTTTAGAGTTTTTTCCCCCCCAGTTTCCCATTTTTATAACTTTTTTTTTTTTTTTAAATTTTTTTTTTTTTTTTTTTAAATACACTCCTCTTGGTCTCTCCTCAGACCATGTTTTCCCATATTTGGTCACAGTTGAGTCTTCCAGTTGCGGGAGTCTGGGATCTTCCACCCTCTGACGGTGGTCGGTGGATGAAGTCTCTCCTTTTCCTCGCAGCACGTCCATAGGGACTTCCCACTGTGTTCACCATGGTTTCACCAAATCTCCCGTTTTCTCCCTTTCTTCATGTCCTATGATACAAAGTATTCTGTACCAAGGCCAGGCTGTCCGTGACTTCTCTGTTTCTGCAACTTTCAGTTTTGCTTAATATCATCTACATATTAATTATTAACTATAACATTTAACACAAATTACATAAATCATTAATATTGTCTGTAACAGCCTCCCGTTCTTTATTAAATCCTTAATTCATTAATTCATTAATTTGTGTTAATCCTTCTCGTCTATTCATTTGTGTAAATATATCACTTTTTTAATACTCTACTAAACTATTGAGCACTTACACTGGTTGTTAATTCCAGCTCTAACTTAACGCTTATCTTTACAGGTATGCTAATGTCGTTTTCCCCCCTCATCGTATGCCTGTTCTCTATTTATGTTTTGCTTAAGCTTTTTCATTTTTACCTGGGTCTCCAATTCTGTCAATGCCTCAACCGCTCTATATTCTGTTTTCCTCCTTTAACCTCATTATTTTAGATACTTTGGATGTTTTCTCATCATGATTGCAGTCTCCGGTGGCTCTCTCAGGATCAATTGGCATTGCTGCATGCTTTGGACAGCAGAGTGAATTAGTCGGACAAAACACGGTATCAACCAAGATAAAAACAAGAGCCCAGTGACCGAACACAATGTTATAAACATAACCCTCTTCCACCAGGCCCCTTTCAAATTTTTGATCCCACCAGGTGGCCTCTAAGATGGAATTCCATCTCTGAACTGGCACTCGCGCTGCCCTTTTTAATTTCTGTAGCAAGATTCTTTATGACTTTTCCGTGATCATCAATTTCCACGCAACATTCAGACTCATTAAACCTCCCACGGACTCCTCCTTCTTCTGATAACAAGTCATCCAGGGCAATCCGGTTTGGATACCACAAATGCCTGCACCGCCGACCGCCGGTGGCCTCGCTCGTGGCCGCTCTGGTGCAGTGACCTTCCCTGGTGAGACCGTTTCCTTCTTCCACTGATTCGTCCAATCTCTCTGAGGGAGCCACGCAGGATTCATCTTGCTACATTATCTCAACGCTGCAGGCTGGGTCCTACGCTGCCTGAAACAAGCCCAGACTTGTCTGAGGGGTCTGTGCCTGTGTTAAAGTGCAAGGAGAGTTTGTCCTTTTGGGACAAAGCACGAGGCTGCTCTCCCAGCACAGCTACCACACAGACCCCACAAAACAGCAGTGATTGATTCGCTGTTATACTGCCCAATGAAGGATCTCTCAGACCGGACACCTGCCTCCTGCTTCTCTTCCCGCGTCGCCTGAAGGAGCTGCTGGATTTAGCTGCTGCCGGCAGCCTTCAGAAAAGAACTGGAGCTGCCACCAGCAGCTTCACAGAAGAGCTAAATCACTGGAGTGCCTGTGCCCCTCGGAAGCCCGAGACACCCATCCCGGGACGGTCTCACCGGGGAAGGTCACTGCACCAGAGCGGCCACGAGCGAGGCCACCGGCGGTCGGCGGCGCAGGCGTTTGTGGTATCCAAACCGGATTGCCCTGGATGACTTGTTATCAGAAGAAGGAGGAGTCCGTGGGAGGTTTAATGAGTCTGAATGTTGCGTAGAAATTGATGATCACGGAAAAGTCATAAAGAATCTTGCTACAGAAATTAAAAAGGGCAGCGTGAGTGCCAGTTCAGAGATGGAATTCCATCTTAGAGGCCACCTGGTGGGATCAAAAATTTGAAGGGGCCTGCTGGAAAAGGGTTGTGTTTATAACATTGTATTCGGTCACTGGGCTCTTGTTTTTACCTTGGTTGATACCGTGTTTTGTCCGACTAATTCACTCCGCTCTCCAAAGCGTGCAGATTGCAGCAATGCCAATTGATCCTGAGAGAGCCACCGGAGACTGCAATCATGATGAGAAAACATCCAAAGTATCTAAAATAATGAGGTTAAAGGAGGAAAACAGAATATAGAGCGGTTGAGGCATTGACAGAATTGGAGACCCAGGTAAAAATGAAAAAGCTTAAGCAAAACATAAATAGAGAACAGGCATACGATGAGGGGGGAAAACGACCTTAGCATACCTGTAAAGATAAGCTTTAACTTAGAGCTGGAATTAACAATCAGTGTAAGTGCTCAATAGTTTAGTAGAGTATTAAAAAAGTGATATATTTACACAAATGAATAGACGAGAAGGATTAACAGAAATGAATGAATTAATGAATTAAGGACTTAATAAAGAACGGGGGGCTGTTACTGACGATATTGATGATTTAGGTAATTTGTGTTAAATGTTACAGTTAATAATTAATATGTAGATGATATTAAGCAAAACTGAAAGTTGCAGAAACAGAGAAGTCACGGACAGCCTGGCCTTGGTACATAATACTTTGTATCACAGGACATGAAGAAAGGGGGAAAACGGGAGATTTGGTGAAACCATGGTAAACACAGTGGGAAGTCCCCATGGACGTGCTGCGAGGAAGAGGAGAGACTTCATCCACCGACCACTGTGAGAGGGCGGAAGATCCCAGACTCCCGGAATTGGAAGACTCAACTGTGACCAAATATGGGAAAACATGGACTGGGGAAGGACCAAGAGGAGTGTATATAAAAAAAAAAAAGTTATAAAAATGGGAAACTGGGGGGGAAAAAATTCCAAAAGCTGTGCATGGAGCACGAGTTGAGACTTGTGCTCTCTGGCTTTCCCTGCACCCACTGCTTGCTTCAACTTATCGTTTTAATAAAGGTTTATGTAATTGGCAATCAATTATTGGGTCCTTATCCTTATCAGGGCACTCTCTGAGAACCACACACAGATAACCCATTTTTATGGCTCCCCAGGACAAAAAAAAATCATTTATTGAGAGAGGCAGAACCAGGCTAATTATTTAGGGGAAACGTGCTGGTTTTGTGTTAGCTAAGAAGCCCATTTTAATGAGCATGATGGATGAGCAGCCAATTTTCAACCTGCCCAACTCCATCCAGGCCTCACCTCTAATAAGAGAGAGAAGAGAAAATTTCGGCTCCCCTGGTGGTACTGGATTGAGCTTAAAGACTGACTGGGAAAAAAAAAACTCATCAAAGGACGTTGAAGTGTGGGCACAGCTGGGCAAAGGTGGGTGGAAGCTGCGGAGAAAGAGACAAAGGGAATTCCAATGAGTTTCCTATTTGGCAATTTCTGCCTCACAGAAGGATTAGTGCCAGCACAAAACAAAAGTTCAGAGCGAGGTCATCTGAGATATTGGGGCACTCAGTGAAAACGACCCCCACAGACCCCATTTTTATGGCTCCAGAACAATAAAAATTATTTCCTGAAAGAGGCAGAGCCATGCAAACTATTTACGGGAAACGTGCTGGTTTTCTGTAAGCTAAGAAGACCATTGTAATGAATATTCATAATTAGGGTGGATAAATACCCCGTGGCAAAGCCCCACTGAGCCACAGGAGCAGGAGAGATCTGCTGGGAGTCCGAGTTGATCAAGAATTCCGGCTTTGGGATCCCTCCCCTTCTGTCTGGGAGTTCACTGCGGCTGATTTCGGTATCAGGGGCTGGGGGGTCACCGGGGAAACTTGGGGGGCACAGGAGGCTGTGGGATTGGGGTCTGGGGGGACCCTGGGGGGACACTGGGTACACATGGGGGGCACAGGGGGCTGTGGGATTGGGGTCTGGGGGGACACTGGGGGAGTCACAGGAATGGGATTGGGGTCCTGCGGTGCTCTGGGGGAAAGTGAGGGGGGACAGGGGATGGTGGGAGTGGGGTTGGGGTCATGAGGGGGCTGGGAGACACGGTGGGTAGGGGGTGGTGCCTGGATTTTGGTTGAGGTCCAGGGGTGACACCAAAGGAATTGGAGATTGTGAGTGGGATTGGGGTAAGGGGGACACTGGGGGGCTCAGGGAGTGACCCCAGGATTTGGGTTGGGGTCCTGGCAGGGCTGAGGGGACTTGTAATCCTGGGACCAGGATTGGGCTTCTGTGGGGGGCAGGAGAGGATGGTCCTGTGGGATTGGGGTCCTGGGGGTCCTGGGGGGGCTGGGGGATGTTGGGGAGGCACAAGAAACACCAGGGTTGGGGATCAGGGATGCTGGACACATCCAGGGGTGTCCTGGCCAGGAGTGCCTCCCGTCCCCCTGGGCAGACCCCACTCTGCTCCCCAGCCCCTCACTGAGGAACCCTCCCTGAGTCTCTTCTGTGTCCCCTCATTGTCCCCACAGTGTCCCACACTGCTCCTGGTGGCCTCTCCCCTCCATGGCCCTCCTGACTCAGACCCTGGCCCTGCTGGCCATGACCGTGGCCACCATGGCCAACGCGGTGAAGCCCCTGGACATGGCCAAGGACTCCTTCGATGACCAGTACCAGGGCTGCCGCCCGGCCATGACCGCAGCCTTGCCGGCCCTCAACCGCTCCGAGCTCCAGCAGAACCCTGTGTTGGCCCAGGCCTGGGCCGAGGCCGCCGACAGGTGGCAGAAGCGGGGGGTCACAGATTCCCCTCTGACCCCAGACCAGGCCACCGCTGTCATCGCCTTCGCCATGGACGGCCTCCACCGCGAGTTCAACGAGGCCGTGAGCAGGGCCGGGCGCTCCCCCCAGGAGTACCGGGACAACTTCCACTTCAAGGCGCTGCATTTCCTGCTGACCGATGCCCTGGCCACGCTGAGGGAGGCTCTGAGAGGGAAGTGTCAGGACACTTTCCACCGTGTGTGCGGGGTCCAGTTCGTGGCACAGCAGGGCGACACCGTCCGGTTGGACCGATTTGTGTCGGTGCCACTGAGCGAAACACCCGGCGACTGCCCCGGGAAGGAGTCGTTGCTCCAGGTGTACACGTGCCAGGGCCAGGATGTTACGTTTTTCACTACAAATTTACCAAACGGGGGTGTGGTGATCCCGCCCTTCGAGACCTTCGAGGTTGTCCAAGTCACCCAAAATGGGGACAAGTCAGTGATCCAGCTCCATTCCACCGGGACCTCCAGCAACCACAACTGCGAGTGGCTGAAAGGTGACATCACAGGGGACACCCTGGGAGGGATGAGGACACCCCCAGAGCCATGGGGGCACCCATGACAGGGCACAGGGGACACAGTGACACTCAGTGGGGATGGGGGACAGGGATTCCCACTGTGGGTGGTGGGACAAGGACACCGAGAGCTGGGGACAAGGACAGGGTCACCCTGTGCTGGGGACACCAACTCTGGGGACACCGATTTAGGACGTGGGGACAGGAACGCCCATGACAGGGCACAGAGATGGGGACCCCCAGATCTGGGAGGGGACAGGGACACCCCTGCCCGGGGTGGACAGGGACAGGGACTCCCCGATTCCAACCCTGTCCCTCCTTGCTGAAGGCCACCATGGACACGCTAGGAGACGCTAACGACTCGGTGCTGACGAAAAACAAAAGCAGTGGCCCAGCTCAGGGGAGGAGGGCACCCGGCTGCACTTCTCTTCTCTGGGAGTTTGTCTCCGAGGGGCAGAGATCCCCAGAGGATGGGGCTGATAAAAGAGGGGGCAGGGGCAGCTGCTGGCTGGCGCTCTCCCTCTCTCGGCTTCGGGGGAGGGCGGTCGGAGCTGCTGCTCGGGGAAGGGAATTCGCTGCTGCTGCTGCTGCCGGAGCCCAGCCCAGAGCTGCTTCTGCTGCTGCCGTGGGGTGAGCCTCTGCTGGTGAGAGCAGCCACTGAGCTGGGGCCTGATGGACACCCACCCCACTACAACAAACCCTCTCACCGTCTGCTCGGGTGCTCGGGGTTATCAATGAAATGAATCATTTGGGTAATTTGTGTTAAATGATATTGTTAATAATTACAAATATGTAAAGGCTGTTCAGCAAGCTGCAGAAATTGTAAATATGTAGAGGATATTTAGCAATAACTGTAAGTTGCAGAAACAGCAGAAACAGAAAAGTTAGAGCCCGGCCTTGGTGCAGGATAATGAAATGTAAATTTGTGTCACAGGACGTGAAGAAAGGGAGAAAACAGGAGATTTGGTGAAACCGTGGTGACCATATTGGGAAGTCCCCATGGACGTGCTGCGAGGAAGAGGAGAGACTTCATCCACCGACCACCGTGAGAGGGCAGAAGACCCCAGACTCCAGGAATTGGAAGACTCAACTGTGACGAATTATGGGAAAAAATGGGGATTGACCAAGGGATTTGTACAAAATAAAAAGTTATAAAAATGGGAAATTGTGGGGAAAAAAACTCCGAAAGCTGCGCGTGGAGCATGAGCTGAGACTTGTGCTCTCCGGCTTTCCCTGCGTGCCCTGCTCGCTTCGGCTTCTCACTTCGATAAAGGTTTATCTGATTGGCAATCAATCATTGGGTCCTTATCCTTATCAGGGCACTCTGTTAGAATCACACCCAGATAACACATTTTATGGCTCTCCAGGAAAATAAAAATCATTTATTGAAAGAGGCAGGACCAAGCTAATTATTTACAGGTATCGTTCTGGTTTTCTGTTAGCTAAGAAGCACATTTTAATGAATATTCATAATTAGGGTGGATAAATTCCCTGGGGCAAAGTCCCCCTGAGCCACAGGAGCAGGAGAGATCTGCTGTGAGCCGGAGCTGATCAAGAATTCCGGATTTGGGATCCCTCCCGTTCTGTCTGGGAATTCACTGCAGCTGATTTCGGTATCAGGTGCTGGGGGGACACTGGGGACACTTGGGGGGCACAGGGGGCTGTGGGATTGGGGTCTTTGGGGACACTGGGGGAGTCACAGGAATGGGATTGGGGTCCTGGGGTGCTCTGGGGGAAAGTGAGGGGGGACAGGGGATGGTGGGAGTGGGGTCTGGGGCCATGGAGGACACTGGGGGACACTGGGGGACACAGGGGGACAATGGGGGACATGGGACTGTGGTTCACAGGGCTCTGGGGGCCAGCAGGGAGGGCCTGGGAGTGTCACCAGGGCCATGGAAGGGCTGGGGGACACTGCAGGGGGCAGGGGGAGATCCCCGGGTTTGTTTGCCCGAGGTGTTTCCAAAAGAACCCTTTGGATCCCAACCCATCACCTCCAGGGGTCACTGAGAGGGGAAGAACTGCCGGGGGTTCCTGGCAGATGGATTTGCTGAGCCACCACGCCAACATGGGTTCAGGTGTCTCCTGGGGTTGGTGGATCCCTTTTTTTGAGGTGCAGAACTTCTCCTGCCACCCCAACAAGGCTGGGGAAGCCACTCAGGTGTTCCGCAAGGAGATCCTGGCCAGGGTCGGGGTGCCCCCAGGGGTGTCACCTGAGAGGGGACCCCATTTGGGGTCTGAGGTGTGACAGCAGCTCAGGGAGCAGTGGGGAGTGGGGCTGGGGGGCACTGGGGGCACACGGGGCGGTGGGATTGGGGTCCTGGGGGCTGAGCAATGAGAGGGAGAAGAGAAAGTTTCAGTTCCCCTGCAGGACCTGGGTGGGGCTTAAAGACTGACTGGGGAAAAAAAAACATCGAAGGTGTAAAAGTGTGGACAGAGCAGGGCAAAGGTGGGCGGGAGCTGCGGAGAAAGGGACAAAGGGAGCTCCAGGGAGTTCCCTTTTTGGCAAGTTCTGCAACAGAGAAGGAGCAGCAGCGCCTGCCAAAAGCAAAAGTTCAAGGCGAGGATTGTTATCGGGGTTTTTGCTGTTCTCCTCTGTCTCTTTAAGAAGTTTTTAATAAAGTTCTGTTTATAGCCTTCTGTGTTTACCTTTTGCAGTGGGGTCAGACAGGATTTTACATCAACAACTTCCTTGCTATTGTAACGGTACAACCACGTTTACACTCTTCTCATGAGGAGGAGGCTGCTGACGGACTGTTGGGTTACCCAGTGTGGTTGGAGAGGAACGTTTCCTTCCTCCAATCCACGGTCACTGCTGGAATTCTATAAATGTTGAAGTTTGTAAATAAACCGTCTCTTTTTTTCTTCCTCAGACGTTCTTGATCAGCTCGGGCTCACAGCGGACCTCTCCTGCTCCTGTGGCTCAGGGAAATTTTGCCATGGGGAATTTATCCAGCCTAATTATAAATATTCATTAAAGTTGGCTTGTTAGGTAATACAGAAACAGCAATTTTCCTGGAAATCATTTCCATGGATCCTTCACTTTCAGGACATCCTCCTGTTGTCCTGGAGAGTTCACAAAAAGGGACCTGGGGCTCATCTTCACTGAGTGCCTCAGTATCTCTAATGACCTCGCCTTGAACTTTCACTTTCAGCTGGCGCTGCTCCTTCTGTGTCACAGAGCTTGTCCAGAACCACACTGGTGTTCCCTTTAACTCTTTCCCCACTGGTTCCAGACACGTTTATTGCCCTGTGGAAATACTTTTACACCCTTTTATCGTTTTTGCTGCTCAGCCTTCCAGCCCTACCCAGCACCTCCAGCGTGTCGGGGAAAAGCCACGCTATGGAAAGCCAGGAGTCCACAGAGCAGCCTTGAAACTTTATTCCAGTGCAGGGACAGAGTTTCCACAACAGACAAACCCCCGTGGGGTTCTGCATTGGTTTGGGGCAAATTTGGGAGGAGAACTCCTCGGGAAACCCTCCCTCCCCTCCCCCAACCGGTTTGGGAGAAAACTCCTCAGAGAGAAGTGGAAAGAAATCCATTTATTGAACTGGCAAAGCGCTCCCCAGGAGAATGAATTGAACAATACCAGATGGCAAGAACCTCGTGGTGCTCTGGGTAGATGACAAATTCGGACAGAAGTCCCTCTGGTAGGTGATTCCTCTGCTCTCAGTTCTTTCCGGCGCTGGTGAAAGTTGCTGCACAGGGTGGATCCCGGTGGGTCCCAGGTGCAAGCTCCCTTCAGAGCCCCCCTGGGTCCTCAGTCGGGGGGAGGTTTAAACAGTTTCAAAAAAGTTAAAAAAGGAAAAAAAAAAAAAAAGAAAAAAAGGAAAAAAAAATAGCAATGCAAAGCTATGCTAAGCTACCCTAGCTAACTACCAAGCAAAAGCAAAAGTGAGAGAGAAAGCAAAAAAAAAAAAAAAAAAAAATCCTCTCTGTTTCATGTCTCTGTGTTATTTTCTGTCACTCTTCAAAACCAGCCCGGCAGAGAGAGGTTTCTGAAAACAAACTGTGCACTTCTCCCCTAGTTTTACTCTCAGAGCCAATATGAAAGGCACAGAGTGTAATACCCAGCGTAAACAGACGATTGGGGATACAACATCGTGACGTCACCCCAGGACAGGTTCCTCTCTCGAGGTTTTGGAGGACGCAGCCTCCTTCCATCCCCAGCTCTCTGCCGCACTCTGCCCTCTTCCTTTCCCCATCAGCTGAACGGGGCTGCTGGGAAGGTGCAGCCCTCCCAAACCACCTCCCCCACACCCCCCCTTGGACCTGTCATTTTCCCCCAAAGTCCAGAAGTTCAGGCTGTCTGGGTTGGACTGGTTGGACTTTGTGAGGAGCCGTTTCACCAATCACCCTCAAGTTCAGGAGTTCAAACTTTCTGGTCCAAACCATGAGGGTCCTGTGAAAACCTTCACCTCTGTAGAGACATCCAGACCCGTTCTGAAGACAATGACACCGTTTCTACTAAAGATCCCATCCCAATGAGACATTTTTTAAAGGCACCACCGCCCATTTTTCCAATGAAATCATTCCCTGTGAGGGTGCTGAGACCCCGGTGCAGGTTTCCCAGAGAAACTGCATCAGCCCCTGGATCCCTGGCCGTGTCCCATGGCAGGTTGGGGTGCCTGGAGCAGCCTGGCGCAGGGGAAGCTGTCCCTGCCCGGTGCCTGGCTGTGTCCCAGGGCAGGTTGGGGTGCCTGGAACAGCCTGGCACAGGGGAAGCTGTCCCTGCCCACGGCAGCGCTGGCACCGCAGGCGCTTTAAGGTCGCTCCATCCCAAACCATTGCAGAGCCCCGGGGCCGGGATGGGCAGCGCCGCCAGCTCGTGCTGCCGCCTGCTGGGGGCACCCGGAACTGCAGCTGGGGCCGGCGCATGCGCAGTGCTGCTGTTGAACTCTGCTCACTGCTGCCCTCCGGTGGGCGATTCCCGAACTGCAACTCCCAGAATCCATAAATCCCAGAGGGGGTTGGGCTGGAAGGAGTCCGAGGGGGCACCTGGGCCAAGCTCCCAGCTCGGGCACTGTCATCCCTGAGCACAGGGGTGGGTCCTGAGAGAGAGACGTTCCCAGCAGTGTTGGTGTGGGGAGCAACATCGAGCCCTCCTGGGGAATTGTCTCTTTTTTCTGGTGTGACAGAATTCTTTAATGGAATTGTTTTGAAAGGATTTTTGATAGAATGGCTTTGCATAATGGCCACAGTGGTCACAGTGGCTGTGGCTCAAGGAGTCTTGGTGATGATAGTGGCCTTGGTGGTTGTAATGACCATGGTGGCCATGGTGGCCACAGTGACCACAGTGACCTCGGTGACGTTGGTGGCCTGGTGGCTCAGAGGATCCCAGTGGCCACTGCCAGGGCTGTGGTGGCCAGGAGGAACCCTCCAATGTGGAAGGTGGTCACAGGGACACTCCCACCTGGGGGACAAAGAGGGGCATCAGGGGGACCATGAAGGACAAAGAGAGGGTTGGGGACGGCCATAATGGGGGTTTGGGGTGACAGGAGAGATGGGGGCCATGGGGTGACAGGTGACAGGATTTTGGAGAGGTACAGGGGCCAGGGAGGTCAGGGGGTCATGGTGGGCTTAGGGGTCACAGGGGTCAGGGGAGTCATAAGGTTCCAGGGGTTCAGGGAGCGCCATGGGGGGTCCCGGCCCACCCACGTCCAGCGCACAGGGCCCATCCCCACAGCACTGCCTTGGATGGGGTGGGACAGGGTCAGAATGGGGGTGTCCCTATCCCTGTCCCTGTCCCTGTTCCTGTCACTGTCCTCGCCTGGCAGTGAATTCCCTGTCCCCTCCCATATCTGGGTGTCCCCATCCCTGTGCCCTGTCATGGGTGTTCCTGTCCCCGTGCCCTGAATCAATGTCCCCAGAGTTGGTATCCCCAGCACTGGGTGTCCCTGTCCTTGTCCCCAGCACTGGGTGTCCTTGTCCTCCCACCCACAGTGGGTGTCCCTGCCCCCCATCCCCACTGAGTGTCCCTGTGTCCCCTGTGCCTTGTCATGGGTGCCGCCATGGCCCCAGGGGTGTCCCCATCCCCCCCAGGGTGTCCCCTGTGGTGTCACCTTTCAGCCACTCGCAGTTGTAGTTGCTGAAGGTCCCATTGGAGTGGAGCCAGATCTCTGTCTTGTCCCCGTTTTGGATGACTTTGGTGACATTGAAGGTTTCGAAGGGCGGGACCAGCACCTCCCGCTCATCAGGAAATCTGGAGAAATTCTGGATGTCCACGCCATAGCACGTCTCCATCTTGAACACCGTGCCTATCTCAAAATCCTCAGCGCTATCTCTGCAAAGCGACGTCGGCGTGAATTGACCGAACCGGACCCTCTGGCCTTGCTCTGCCGTGAACTGGGTCCAGCTCACGATGCGGAACACACAGCGACACTCGGGTTTCTCTGCCTCCCTCAGAGTGGCCAGGGCATCGGTCAGCAGGAAATGCAGCGTTTTGAAGTGGAAGTTGTCCCGGTACTCTTGGGGGGAGCTCCCAGCCACGCTCGTGGCCGCGTTGAACTGCTGGTACAGGTCGTCCATGGTGAAGGCCATGAGGGCGATGGCCTGGGCTGAGGATTCCAGAGGGGACAGAGGGGACCCGCTGCTCTGCCACTCGGCCACGGCCTTGGGCCAGACCCGGGCAAAGAGAGGGTTCAGCTGGAACTCGGAGCGGTTGAGGGCCGGCAAGGCCTCAATCATGGCCGGGCGGCAGCCCTGGTACTGGTCATCGAAGGAGTCCTCGGCCATGTCCAGGGGCTTCACCTCGACGGCCACGGTGGTCACGGTCATGGCCAGCAGTGCCAGGGCATGAGCCAGGGGGGGCATGGAGGGGAGAGGCCACCAGGAGCAGTGTGGGAGACTGTGGGGACAATGAGGGGACAATGAGGGACAGTGAAAGGACACAGAGAGGACACTGAGGGACACAGAGGGGACATGGAGGAGACACAGGGAGGGTTCCTCAGTGAGGGACTGGAAAGCAGAGTAGGGTCAGGCCAGGAGGAGGGGAGGCACTCCTGGCCAGGAGACCCCTGGACGTGTCCAGCATCCCTGATCCCCAACCCTGGGGTTACTGGTGCCTCCCCAACATCCCCCAGCCCCCCCAGAACCCCCCAGGACCCCAATCCCAATCCCACAGGACCATCCCCTTCTGCCTCCCCCAGAAGCCCAATCCTCCCCCCAGGATTGATTACAAGTCCCCTCAGCCCTGCCAGGACCCCGACCCAAAGCTTGGGGTCACTCCCTGAGCCCCCCAGCCCCACTCCCCACTACTACCTGAGCTGCTGTCACACCTCAGACCCCAAATGGGCTCCCCTCTCAGGTGACACCTCTGGGGGCACCCCAAGCCTGGCCAGGATCTCCCTGGGGAGCTCCTGGGTGACTTTCCCAGCCTTGTTGTGGTGGCATCAGAAGTTCTGCACCCCAAAAAAAGGGATCCCCCAACCCCAGGAGACACCTGAACCCGTGTTGGCATGGTGGCTCAGCAAATCCATCTGCCAGGACCCCCGGCAGTGCTGCCCCTCTCAGTGATCCCTGGAGGTGATGGGTTGGGATCCAAAGGGTTCTTTGGGAAACACCTCGGGCAAACAATCCTGGGGATCACCCCCTGCCCCCTGTCATGTTCTCCACCCCTCCCACGGCCCCAGTCACACTTCCCGGCTCCCCCTGCTGCCCCCTAGAACCCTGTGAACCCCAGTCCTGTGTCCCTCAGTCTCCCTCACTTTCCCCCAGCGTCCCCCAGGTACCCCAGGACTCCAATCCCACATGAAATTCCCCCCCAGGGTCCTCCCAGTGTCCCCAAAGACCCCAATCCCACAGCCCCCTCTGCCCCCCAAGTGTCCCCAGTGTTCCCCGAGCTCCTGATACCAAAATCAGCCGCAGTGAACTCCCGGACAGAACGGGAGGGATCCCAAAGCCGGAATTCTTGATCAGCTCGGGCTCCCAGCAGATCTCTCCTGCTCCTGTGGCTCAGGGGGACTTTGCTCCAGGGAATTTATCCACCCTAATTATGAATATTCATTAAAATGGGCTTCTTAGCTAACACAAAACCAGAACCATACCTGTAAATAGTTAGCTTGGCCCCGCCTCTTTCAATAAACTTTTTTTTTTGCCCTGGAGCCATAAAAATGGGTTATCTGGGTGTGATTCTAACAGAGTGCCCTGATAAGGATAAGGACCCAATGATTGATTGCCAATTAGGTAAACCTTTATTAAAACCATAAGTGGAAGCGAGCAACGCGCTGGGAAAGCCGGAGAGCACAAGTCTCAGCTCGCGCTGCACACACAGCTTTTGGAGTTTTCCCCACAATTTCCCATTTTTGTAACTTTTTGTTTTTAACCCTTGGTCCCTCCTCAGGTTTTCCCATATTTGGTCATCGTTGAGTCTTCCAACTCCGGGAGTCTGGGGTCTTCTGCCCTCTCACGGTGGTCGGTGGATGAAGTCTCTCCTCTTCCTCGCAGCACGTCCATGGGGACTTTCCACTGTGGTGACTACGGTTTCACCAAATCTCCCGTTTTCTCCCTTTCTTCATGTCCTGTGATACAAATTTACATTTCATTATCCTGCGCCAAGGCCAGGCTCTAACTTTTTTGTTTCTGCAGATTCTGCAACTTACAGTTATTGCTTAATATCCTCTACGTATTTACAATTTCTGCAGCTTGCTGAACAGCCCCTACATATTTATAATTATTAACTATAACAACACAAATTACCTAAATCATTAATTTCATTTATAACTGTCCTGCCCTTTTCTTAATTAATTAATTAATTACTGTTTATTCACTAATTATTTTATTTGTATGATCATATAATTTGTATGATCATTTACTAATTTGTATGATCATATATAACTTTTGTTTGTACTCTACTGTAATGCTGATCAATTATACCGGTTGTGAATTACAGCTCTGGCTTAAAGCTCATCCCTATAAACACCCCAAGGTCGTGTTCTGTTCTCGTCGTGGATTTGCTTTTTGCTTAAGTTCTTTTAGGTTTTTTTTTCTCTATCTTTCCCCGGGTCTCAAATTTGATGATGAGTGTGCTATGAAAATTGATTCCATCCTATTCCCCACACAAACAGTTTGGTCACACTGATTGCAAACAGGAATAATGGAGTTGGAATTTGTTTTTTTAATTTGCCTTAGTTTATTTTCCTCAGGGATTGCAGTTACATTGTGACACGCTGTGATGTTTCCCCCCACATCATTTAACACATCGAATGCTATGACATTTACAAACTCCCGTGCTGAAGTCGGCCGGGCATCCCAAGTGGCAGAGTCAGAACTCCCAGCAGCATTCCCCACTTCAGAAACCCTCTGCCTTCCCTGACGCCTCCGCTTTTGCTTTCCGGAGCCTGGATTTCCATCTTCTCGGCAGCAAGGAAATTCTTCAGGGGTGCCTGGGAGTGACTGCCGGTTTAAATGTCTTTTCTTCTACTTATCTTTCATGTTTCATTTGTTCTGCCCAGTAAAGAACTCGGGAGTATTTTCAGCACATTATTATTATTATTATTATTATTATTATTATTATTATTTCAGTTTGGGAATCCAATTGACCCCTCACCTCATTTACAACTAATTGCCACCACTCAGAAAATCCCTCTTCAAGTCTCCCTGTTTGTACAGCCAGGTATAATGTTTGTTTTGTTATCTCCAGCTCTTCTCTTCCACAGGGAGGGCACAACCCCTTAGGGAAATATCCTGCCCTACAGTGAGTCCGCCACTTTTCTTTAAAGCTCGCCTTTACACAGCCTTTTCCCACAATAATAGCATTCACAACTTAAGCTTTTTGGTTTACTTTGTTTACTCTTCCTCTCCTCCTGCCTCACACATCTTGCTTTTCCCACTGCGGCTGCCAACACTCTCTCCTCCCCTTTCACTTTCCTCTTCCCTCTTACACTTTCTGCACTTCCCTCGATGAATCTTGTATTCCCCTCCCTTGCCACCACCCTTCTGTAACTTTTCTCATTTCCTTCGTGTGCCTTCTACCCCTGAGCACATCCTCAAGCTATTCCTAAGCCTTTCCAACCGGTCCGTGGGGGGATTTATCCTTTTTCTGGTGTTCACTAAAAGCCTTGTTAATATCCTGTCCCCCCGGGACTGCCTTGTCAACAGGACATTCACAGAGCCTGTGCGTTCTGGTCCCATGAGAACTTCCCTAAACGGCAAAGGCTGAACCCTCCTCGTGTTAATTTTGCCCTTTGCACCTTACTTCTTGTTTGCCTGGGCGATGGGACAGCCTTTTGCTCAGACCCGTGGGTAAACAACTTTCGGATTCTTGGTGGGGCGGGGTAGGGAAGCAGCAGGTAAAGGTTTGAGGATGGGAGGGTCAGGTTGTCCAAGGGGTCCCAATCCTCTTGATTTTTAGATTTTCCTTGTTTTGTCGGGACCAATAGGAACAATGAATGTGGGTTGGTTTATTTTTGCAATTTCTGCAACAGAGAAGGAGCAGCGCCTGCCAAAAGCGAAAGTTGGAGGTGAGGCCATCTGGGATACTGGGATGCTCAGTGAGAACTGTCATGGGGGATAATTCATGTTTTCATAATACTCGTTGTTACAGTAAATATAGTTTATAGAAAAGCCAGAAGGACACCCTCCCCCCGCCGCCTCCCCCCAAAGCAAAGGGCCTGGAAAGTTTCACAAGAACCATCTCCAGCTCTGGGAAGAAGACAAAGAAACTACAATTCCAATAGAAGGAGAAAGAATAGCCAGGATGGAGTTGATCAACCCCTGATGACTCCGAGATGGTTTCTTACCAGGACCATCCAAATCGCCCGGGAATCCCATTCACCCAGGAAGTCTTTTGAGACAGCAAAACCGGTCCCTAGACCTTTCAACATCCAGGGGCACCTGGACCCGAGACAAGCCTGGACATGTATAATTTTAAAATCACGTAGTCCCGAACCAGGAGGGCTATAAAAGCTAACTGGTTTGGGCTCGGGCTTTCGTGAAACCACAGGGGACGTGGCGCGGAAAAGGTCATGTCGGTCAGTTTCACCCAGAGCTAACTCTGTTCCTTGGGTGCTGGCTTTGTCATTTGCTTGTCCGAAATCATCCTTGGCAAATGAATTGTTTTTTGTTGAGATTGGCTTTCTAAATTTATAACAGAACCACACCCTGTAACCCCACTTTATGACACTCCTGGGCAATAAAAATCATTTCTTGAAAGAGGCAGAGCCAAGCTAATTATTTATGGGGAAAGTGCTGGTTTTGTGTTAGCTAAGAAGCCCATTTTAATGAATATGCATAATTCTGGTGGATAAATTCATTATGGCCCCCTCTGACCCCGACACGTCAGGTCCCCCCTGTCACCCCTGTCCCTCCCCCCATGGTCCGCCTGGTGCTCCCATGACCTCCCCTCCACTTATGGTCCTCCGGACCCCCCTCTCTGTGTCCCCAGGTGGGAGCCTCTCCAGGAATTCCCCCCACCTTTGGGGGCTTCTCCTGGTCGCCATGGCCATGGCAAAAGTCAGCAGAGCCCTCTGAGCCATGAGGCCATCAAGGTCTCTGTGGTCTTGGAGGCTACTGTGGCCACCATGGTCAGGAAGGTCACTGGGACCCACAGAAAAATGACACCACCAAGGCTACCGAGGCCATGGTGGCCACTGTGGCCACTTTGGCCACTGTGACCACTCTGGACATTGGAACCACCATGGCCACTATGTCCACTGTGGTCACCGTGACCGATGAGGCCACAGTGGCCACGGTGGCTGCCATGGTCACTGTAGCTACTGAGGCCACTGTGGCAGCTGTGGTTACCAAGGTGACCAAGGTCACCATGGTCACCGTAATTACTGAGGCCACCATAGTACTGTGGTTACCGTGGTTACCAAGGTGACCAAGGTCACCATGGCCACCGCGGCCACTGTGGCCTCCATGGTCACAGTGACAAGGGGTCCATCCTGGGGAATCCCCTCCAAGAGCTGCTCAGGAGGGAGCAGCACAAGGCCAGCAGGATCAGCCAGGGCTGGACTGGAGCTGCCAGGACAGCCCAGGACAGCCCAGGACAGACCGGTCAGCCCGGACAGCAGACACCAGGCAGTGCCTGGGGCCAGTTGGTCACTTCCTGCCAGAGGTGTTTGGGAGTGGCAATATCACTGCCGCCTCCTAAAGCTGCCTGGCTGCCTCGCCTGATGGATCAAAAAAAATGTTGCTTGCTTGCCTGGAGTTTAAAAAATGTATCAAAGATTTAATCCCTGCTCGTCTGGCTTATCAAAAGTTTATCAAAATTTGCTGCTGGCTCACCTGATGTATCTGCTGCAGCTCATATAGCAGCTTTCCTGCAGGGCACCTCATTTGATAAAATAAAGCATTTCCTGGTGTTTTTGTGTAAGCTTTATTTTCCAAACCTTCATCTTCAGAGAGGCAACAGAAAAACCCTCCTCCCTTTTTCCTCTGCATTCTCTTTTCACTTCACTCACCAAGGACCTGGAGGGGCTGGAGCATGCCCAGAGAAGGGACGGAGCTGAGGAGAGGTCTGGATCGCCAGGAGTGGCTGAGGGAGCTGTGGGGTGCCGCTCAGAGCAATTAAAAACAGATAAATTATCAGTTTGGGGCCAGTTCCAAAGTTCCTGATTTGAGGCAATGCAACAGAAGAAACATTGGAAGGAAAAAATAGAAAAACAGAAGAGAGAGAAAAAAAGCAAACTGAAATAAGGGGGACAGAAGCACCCTCACCCATTTATTTATGCAAAAGCCTGATGTTTTGCTCAGAAATCTCTTTTTCCTTTCAAATCAGGAGATTTTCCCTCTTTAGCCCGCACACCTCCTGCACTGGCTGTGCCGCTGCAGTTTGGGAATCGCCCACCGGAGGGCAGCAGCGAGCGGGGTTCAACAGCAGCATTGCGCATGCGCCGGCCCCAGCTGCAGTTCCGGGTGCCCCCAGCAGGCGGCAGCACGAGCTGGCGGCGCTGCCCATCCCGGCCCCGGGGCTCTGCAATGGTTTGGGATGGAGCGACCTTAAAGCGCCTGCGGTGCCAGCGCTGCCGTGGGCAGGGACAGCTTCCCCTGCGCCAGGCTGCTCCAGGCACCCCAACCTGCTCTGGGACACGGCCAGGCACCGGGCAGGGACAGCTTCCCCTGCGCCAGGCTGCTCCAGGCACCCCAACCTGCCCTGGGACACGGCCAGGCACCGGGCAGGGACAGCTTCCCCTGCGCCAGGCTGCTCCAGGCACCCCAACCTGCCCTGGGACATGGCCAGGGCCCGGGTAGCCTCAGCTTCTCTGCGAAACCTGCACTGGGACCTCATCACCCTCACAGGGAAGGATTTCATTGGAAAGATGGGTGGTGATGCCTTTGAAAGCAACTCAGTGGGTTTTGGGAGTCTTAGGGAGAAATGGGTGTCAATGTCTTCAAAATGGGTCTGGATATCTCTACAGAGGTGAAGCTTTTCACAGAACTCTCATGGTTTGAGCAGAAAGTTTGAACTCCTGAACTTGAGGGGTAATGGGTGAAACGGTTCTCCACAAAGTCCAACCAGTCCATCCCAGACAACCTGAACTTCTGGGCTTTGGGGGAAAATGACAGGTCCAAGGTGGGGTGTGGGGGAGGTGGTTTGGGAGGGCTGCACCTTCCCAGCAGCCCCGTTCAGCTGATGGGGAAAGGGAGAGGGCAGCGTGCGGCCGAGAGCTGGGGATGGAAGGAGGCTGCGTCCTCCGAAACCTCGAGAGAGGAACCTGTCCTGGGGTGACGTCACGATGTTGTATCCCCAATCGTCTGTTTACTCTGGGTATTACACTCTATGCCTTTAATACTGGCTGTGAGAGAAAAACCGAGGGAGAAGTGCACAGTTTGTTTTCAGACACCTCTCTCTGCCGGGCTGGTTTTTAATAGTCACAGAAAAATAACACACAGACATGAGACAGAGAGGATTTTTATTTTTATTTTGCTTTCTCTCTAACTTTTGCTTTTTCTTGGTAGTTAGCTAGGGTAGCTTAGCACTGCTTCGCATTGCTTTTTTTTTTTTTTTCTTTTTTTTTTGCTTCTTTTCCTTTTTTTTTCCTTTTTCCACTTCTTTGAAACTGATTAGACCTCCCCCAGACTGAGGACCCGGGTGGGCTCTGGGGGGAGCTTGCACCTGGGACCCACCGGGATCTCCCTTGTGCAGCAACTTTCACCAGCACCGGAAAGATCTGAGAGCAGAGGAATCACCTACCAGAGGGACTTCTGTCTGAATTTGTCATCTACCCAGAGCTCCACGAGGTTCTTGCCATCTGGTATTGTTCAATTCATTCTCCTGGGGAGCGCTTTGCCAGTTCAATTGTCTTGGTTTGGAAAGACAGGTATCTGCCAGGGAAACTGAGGTTCCCCTAGGATGGAGAATACCAACCCCTCTCACCCCGCTGAATTATAATTTTGCAATCAAGGGCTCTCAGGCAAAGATGTTGGGAATAGGAATAACAGTTCTTTACTAGGAGGTATTAACAATACAAATATGATAGGAAACAAAACCACCCAACCAAACAAACAAATAAACAAATAAACAATAATTTTGGAAGAAAACCCTGACAGAGTCAGAGTTTCAATCTGACCCTGTGATTCAGGATGTTGAAAACAGTCCAAACGTAAACAGTCCAAACACTTCTGGAGTGGCAGACGTGATCCTGTTGGAGCAGAGATGATTCTGCGAAGAAACCGGTTCAGGGACGGCGAGGAGGGAGACAGGATGACGAGCACAGGAGACGAAGAAGCTCTTCCCACACCGCCGCGAAGGAAGCGCCGAGCACCCAGCTCCTGCAGCAGAGCAGCACCGACCCCACCCGGCCACCTCCCCTCCCCCCCACCCCCCACCGCCAGGGCATGAGATGTATAGAAATGCAAATGCACCGCACAGGCTGGGGAAGGTAACAATGGCCTATCAAGGTGGGTCATCAGGCCCCAAAACAGATGTAAATAGAATATACAAAACCCGGCTCCACAACCCAGAACAACCCGAAAGACCCTCGCCGCTTTCTCGACATGAATCAGATACCGCGGAAAAACCTTTAAGTGGCGTCTGTGTCGCTGCTCCAACACTGATTTTTGGCGTGACTCGGAGGCACGCCTGAGCAGTTCGCCACGCGTTTGTTCTTCGGTTACTTTTTTCTTTTTTTTTTTTTTTTTGGCTTTTTAGTACTTTCCCCGACCCTGTGACTAAAACGTCACGCGTGAGTGCCTCTGTGCACTTGTCCTGAAATTCTTTGTAAAGAATATTATTGGGACTATCAATTACTTGATTTCATTAGCTGGACGACTACACACTCGAAATATTTGACTTTACAGCCAATCTTCCACTGATTATAAAGTTCACTTACAACCACTCCAGTGCGTCCATCTCCTGGGCGGTACTGCGGGCGTCCCCGCTACGCTAGAGTTGGTCCTGCCGCTCTAGCTGTTCCTCTCCGTCTGGCGTGAGACCCGACGGCTCACCGCTCGAACTCATATGTGGGGGAGCGGTCGAGCGTCAGCAGCGCTGAGTCACCCCTTTCCCGGGTTTTCGGCACCATTATGTTGCGGTTTGGGGTGCAGCGGGACCCAGTCCGGAAGGAACACAGCGGTCTACTCACTTACTACACAAGACCTGGCGGGCAGGTCGCTAGCAAGCACTGATACAGTGGACTGCGAAATGCGTTTATTAATCGCGCGCACAGCTCTTATATGCACGCAGCGTACTGACGTCACAGCTGCGGAGACTGCGCTATAATCATAACATGTGTAACAGGTGGAGAGGCGGGGTCCTTAACTGCCCGTACATCCCGTGAGCTTCCGTACGGATCCCTATCTCACAACACCCACTTTATGGCTCTCCAGTACAATAAAAACCGTTTATTGAAAGAGGCAGGGCCAAGCTAATTATTTACAGGTATCGTTCTGGTTTTGTGTTAGCTAAGAAGCCCATTTTAATGAATATTCATAATTAGGGTGGATAAATTCCCCGTGGCAAAGCCCCCCTGAGCCAGAGGAGCAGGAGAGATCTGCTGGGAGCCCGAGCTGATCAAGAATTCCGGCTCTGGGATCCCTCCTGTTCTGTCTGGGAGTTCACTGCAGCTGATTTCGGTATCAGAGGCTGGGGGGACACTGGGGACACTTTGGGGGCACAGGGGCACTGTGGGATTGGGGTCTTTGGGGACACTGGGGGAGTCACAGGAATGGGATTGGGGTCCTGGGGTGCTCTGGGGGAAAGTGAGGGGGGACAGGGGATGGTGGGTGTGGGGTCTGGGGCCATGGGGGCTCTGGGGGACACTGGGGGGGAATGTGACGTGGGATTGGAGTCCTGGGCTAGCTGGGGGACACTGGAGGAAACTGGGGGACACTGGGGGACACGGGGGGACATGAAACTGGGGTTCACAGGGCTCTGGGGGTCAGCAGGGAGGACCTGGGAATGTGACCGGGGCCATGGGAGGGCTGGGGGACACTGCAGGGGGCAGGGGGTGATCCCTGGCTATGTTCATTGGAGGTGTTTCCAAAAGAACCCTTTGGATCCCAACCCATCCCCTCCAGGGATCACTGAGAGGGGCAGCACTGCCGGGGGTTGCTGGCAGATGGATTTGCTGAGCCACCACGCCAACACGGCTTCAGGTGTCTCCTGGGGTTGGTGGATCCCTTTTTTGGGGTGCAGAACTTCTCCTGCCGCCCCAACAAGGCCGGAGAAGTCACCCAGGAGCTCCCCAAGGAGATCCTGGCCAGGCTCGGGGTGCCCCCAGGGGTGTCACCTGAGAGGGGAGCCCATTTGGGGTCTGAGGTGTGACAGCAGCTCAGGGAGCAGGGGGGAGTGGGGCTGGGGGGCACTGGGGGCACACGGGGCGGTGGGATTGGGGTCCTGGGGCTGAGCAATGAGAGAGAGAAGAGAAAGTTTCAGTTCCCTTGGAGGTGCTGGGTGGAGCTTGAAGACTGACTGGGGAAAAAAAAACATCGAAGGTGTAAAAGTGTGGGCAGAGCAGGGCAAAGGTGGGCGGGAGCTGCAAAGAAAGGGACAAAGGGAGCTCCAGGGAGTTCCCTTTTTGGCAAGTTCTGCAACAGAGAAGGAGCAGCAGCGCCTGCCAAAAGCAAAAGTTCAAGGCGAGGATTGTTATTTGGGTTTTTGCTGTTCTCCTCTGTCTCTTTAAGAAGTTTTTAATCAAGTTCTATTTTCAGCCTTCCGTGTTTACCTTCTGCAATGGGGTCAGACAGGATTTTACATCAACAACTTCTTTGCTATTGTAACGGTACAACCACGTTTACACTCTTCTCATGAGGAGGAGGCTGCTGACGGACTGTTGGGTTACCCAGTGTGGTTGGAGAGGAAGATTTTCTTTCTCCAATCCATGGTCACTGCTGGGATTCTATAAATGTTGAAGTTTGTAAATAAACCGTCTCTTTTTTTCTTCCTCAGACGTTCTTGGTAAGCTCGGGCTCACAGTGGATCTCTCCTGCTCCTGTGGCTCAGGGGGACTTTGCCATGGGGAATTTATCCAGCCTAATTATAAATATTCATTAAAGTTGGTTTCTTAGCTAATACAGAAACAGCATTTTTCCTGGAAATCATTTGCATGGATCCTTCACTTTCAGGACATCCTCCTGTTTTCCTGGAGAGTTCATAAAAAGGGACCTGGGGCTCATCTTCACTGAGTGCTGCAGTATCTCTGATGACCTCGCCTTGAACTTTCACTTTCAGCTGGCGCTGCTCCTCCTGTGTCACAGAGCTTGTCCAAAACCACACTGGAGTTCCCTTTAACTCTTTCCCCACTGGTTCCAGACACGTTTATTGTCCTGTGGAAATACTTTTACACCCTTTTATCGGTTTTGCTGCTCAGCCTTCCAGCCCTACCCAGCACCTCCAGTGTGTTGGGGAAAAGCCACGCTATGGAAAGCCAGGAGTCCACAGAGCAGCCTTGAAACTTTACTCCAGTGCAGGGACAGAGTTTCCACTGCCAAACCCCCGTGAGGCTCTGCATTGGTTTGGGGCAAATTTGGGAGGAGAACTCCTTGGGAAACCCTCCCTCCCCTCCCCCAACCGGTTTGGGAGAAAACTCCTCACAGAGAGAAGTGGAAAGAAATCCATTTATTGAACTGGCAAAGCGCTCCCCAGGACAGTGAATTGAACAATACCAGAAGGCAAGAACCTCGTAGTGCTCTGGGTAGATGACAAATTAGGACAGAAGTCCCTCTGGTAGGTGATTCTTCTGCTCTCAGATCTTTCCGGTGCTGGTGAAAGTTGCTGCACAGGGTAGATCCCGGTGGGTCCCAGGTGCAAGCTCCCCCCAGAGCCCCCCCTGGGTCCTCAGTCAGGGGGAGGTTTAAACAGTTTCAAAGAAGTTGGAAAAAGAAAAAAAAAAAAAAGAAAAAAAGAAAAAAAGGAAAAAAAAAAAAAAAAAAGCAATGCGAAGCTATGCTAAGCTACCCTAGCTAACTACCAAGCAAAAGCAAAATTTAGAGAGAAAGCAAAAAAAAAAAATAAAAAATCCTCTCTGTCTCATGTCTGTGTGTTATTTTCAGTCACTATTAAAAACCACCCGGGCAGAGACAGGTTTCTGAAAACAAACTGTGCACTTCTCCCCCGGTTTTACTCTCAGAGCCAATATTAAAGGCACAGAGTGTAATACCCAGCGTAAACAGACGATTGGGGATACAACATCGTGACGTCACCACAGGACAGGTTCCTCTCTCGAGGTTTCGGAGGATGCAGCCTCCTTCCATCCCCAGCTCTCGGCCGCACGCTGCCCTCTTCCTTTCCCCATCAGCTGAACGGGGCTGCTGGGAAGGTGCAGCCCTCCCAAACCACCTCCCCCCCACCCCACCTTGGACCTGTCATTTTCCCCCCAAAGTCCAGAAGTTCAGGCTGTCTGGGTTAGACTGGTTGGGCTTTGTGGGGACCCATTTCTCCCATCACCCTCAAGTTCAGGAGTTCAAACTTTCTGCTCAAACCACCAGGGTCCTGTGAAAACCTTCACCTCTGTAGAGACATCCAGACCTGTTTTGAAGAAAATGACGCCCATTTCTCCTAAAGATCTCATCCCAATGATATATTTTTTAAAGGCAACACCAGCCATCTTTCCAATGAAATCCTTCCCTGTAACGGTTCTGAGGGCCTAGCAGAGGTTGGCCAGAGAAGCTGAGGCTGCCCAGAGCCTGGCCGTGTCCCAGGGCAGGTTGGGGTGCCTGGAGCAGCCTGGCACAGGGGAAGCTGTCCCTGCCCGGTGCCTGGCCGTATCCCAGGGCAGGTTGGGGTGCCTGGAGCAGCCTGGCGCAGGGGAAGCTGTCCCTGCCCGGTGCCTGGCCGTGTCCCAGGGCAGGTTGGGGTGCCTGGAGCAGCCTGGCGCAGGGGAAGCTGTCCCTGCCCGGTGCCTGGCCGTGTCCCAGGGCAGGTTGGGGTGCCTGGAGCAGCCTGGCGCAGGGGAAGCTGTCCCTGCCCACGGCAGCGCTGGCACCGCAGGCGCTTTAAGGTCGCTCCATCCCAAACCATTGCAGAGCCCCGGGGCCGGGATGGGCAGCGCCGCCAGCTCGTGCTGCCGTCTGCTGGGGGATCCCGGAACTGCAGCTGGGGGCGGCGCATGTGCAGTGCTGCTGTTGAACCCCGCTCGCTGCTGCCCTCCGGTGGGCGATTCCCAAACTGCAACTCCCGGAATCCCTAAATCCCAGCATCCACAACTCTTAGAGGGGGTGGGGCTGGAAGGAGGCAGAGGGGCCCTCTGGGCCAAGCTCCCAGGTTGGGCAGCGTCATCCCTGAGCACAGGGGTGGGTCTGGAGCAGCCCAGAGCTGGACACGGCACTGGGCAGAGCTGGACATGGCACTGCGAGGAGCTGGACACAGCTCTGGGCAGAACTGGACATGACACTGGACAGAATTGGACATGGCACTGGACAGAGTCGGACACAGCACTCCCCATGTGCCTCACAGGGCAGGGCAGAGGGGCACCATCCCTCCCTGACCTCCTGGCCCCACTCCTCCTGATGACCCCTGGATCCCTCCTGGCCCTCAGGCTGCATGGCCAGCTCCACTGGTCACCCACCAGCACCCCCAGGTCCTTCTCCAGACCTGCTCCAGCAGGTCCCGCCCAGCCAGGGGATGGCACTGGTGCTAAACTGGGCTAAACCCGACCCAAATCTCAAACCCCAAATGATCCCCAAACCTCTCCCGTGTTCCTGCCAGGAATGAAATGTGTGGGGGGCTCCTCCCTTGGGAAGGGGAGGCTCCCCGAGGATCCTGCGCGAGGCTGAGAGAGAGAGACATTCCCAGCAGTGTTGGTGTGGGGAGCGCCATTGAGCCCTGCTGGGGAATTGTCCCTTTTTGCTGCTGGGACAGAATTCTTTAATGGAATTGTCTGGATGGAATCATTTAATAAAATTGCTTCAATAGAACTGTTTAACAGAATTGTTTTGTTTGAATTTTTAATAGAACGGCTTTGCACAATGGCCGCCCAGGTGGCCACAGCAGTCACAGGGGCTGTGGCGGCCTTGTGGCTCAAGGGGCTTGGGTGATGGTGATGGTCATAGTGGCCTTGGTGGTTGGAGTGACCGTGGTGTCCAGAGTGGCTGTGGTGGCCACAGTGACCACAGTGCCCTCGGTGACGTTGGTGGCCTGGTGGCTCAGAGGGTCCCGGTGGCCAGTGCCAGGGCTGTGGTGGCCAGGAGGAACCCTCCGAGGTGGAAGGAGGCCATGGGGATGCTCCCACCTGGGGGACAAAGAGGGGCATCAGGAGGACCATGGGGGGACAAAGAGGGGGTTTGAGATGACCATAATGGGGGTTTGGGGTGACAGGAGAGATGGGGGCCATGGGGTGACAGGTGACAGGGTCTTGGGGGGGGTATGGGGGGGTACAGGGGTCAAGGAGGTCAGGGAGTCATGGTGGGCTTAGGAGTCACAAGGGTCAGGGGAGTCAGGTGGTGCCAGGGATTCAGGGAGTGCCATGGGTGGTCCCGGCCCACCCACGTCCAGCACACAGGGCCCGTCCCCACAGCACTGCCTTGGGTGGGGTGGGACAGGGTCAGAACGGGGATGTCCCTGTCCCTGTCCCTGTCCCTGTCCCTGTCTCTGTCCCCTCCCAGGTCTGGGGGGCCCCATCCTTGTGCCCTGTCAGCAGGTCGTGCCTGTCCCCATGCCTTCAATCAGTGTCCCCAGACTTGGTGTCCCCAGCCCTGCGTGTACCTATCCTTGTCCCCAGGACTGGGTGCCCCTGTCCCTCATCCCCACTGAGTGTCACTGTGTCCCCTGTGCCCTGCCATGGGTGCCCCCATGGCCCTGGGGTTGTCCCCATCCCGCCCAGGGTGTCCCCTGTGGTGTTACCTTTCAGCCACTCGCAGTTGTATTTGCTGGAGGTCGCTTTGGAATGGAGCTGGATCACTGACTTGGGCCCGCTGTGTGTGATTTCGGTGACCTCAAAGGTCTCAAAGGGTGGGATCAGCACCCCCCAGTTCTCTGAATTTTGAGTGAAATACCCAACATCCACCCCCTGGCATGTGTACACGTGGAATATTGTTTCCTTCCCGAGGCAGCCGCTGGATGTTTCACTCAGCGGCACCGTCACGAATCGGTCGAACCGGACGGTGTCGCCCTGCTGTGCCACGAACTGGACCCCGCACACATGGCGGAGCAATTCCAGACACTTCCCTCCCAGAGCCTCCCTCAGCGTGGCCAGGGCATCGGTCAGCAGGAAATGAAACGTTTTGAAGTGGAAGTTGTCCCGGTACTCCTGGGGGGAGCGCCCGGCCCTGCTCACGGCTTCGTTGAACTCGCTGTGTAGGTCATCTATGGTGAAGGCGATGACAGCGGTGGCCTGGGCTGGGGACAGAGGGGTCTCAGGGGGCCCCCGCTTCTGCCACCTGGCTGCTGCCTTCTCCCAGGCCCCAGCAAACAGAGGGTTCAGCTGGAGCTCGGAGCGGTTGAGGGCCGGCAAGGCCTCAATCATGGCTGTGCGGCAGCCCTGGTACTGGTCATCGAAGGAGTCCTTGGCCATGTCCAGGAGCTTCACCGCGTTGGCCATGATGGCCACGGTCATGGCCAGCAGGGCCAGGGTCTGAGCCAGGAGGGCCATGGAGGGGAGAGGCCACCAGGAGCAGTGTGGGACACTGTGGGGACAATGAGGGGACACAGAAGAGACTCAGGGAGGGTTCCTCAGTGAGGGGCTGGGGAGCAGAGTGGGGTCTGCCCAGGGGGACGGGAGGCACTCCTGACCAGGACACCCCTGGATGTGTCCAGCATCCCTGATCCCCAACCCTTGGGTTTCTTAGGCCTCCCCAACATCCCCCAGCGCCCCCAGGACCCCCAGGACACCAATCCCACTGGACCATCTCCTCTTACCCCCCACAAAAGCCCAATCCTCCTCCCAGGATTACAAGTCCCCTCAGTCCTTCCAGGACCCCAACCCAAATCCTGGGGACACTCCCTGAGCCCCCCAGTGTCCCCCTCACTCCAATTCCACTCCTAATCCCCAGTTCCTTTGGTGTCACCCCAGGACCTCAACACAAATCCGGGCACCACCCCCTACCCTCTGTGTCTCCCAGCCCCCTCATGACCCCAACCCCACTCCCACCATCCCCTGTCCCCCCTCACTTTCCCCCAGAGCACTGCAGGACCCCAATCCCATTCCTGTGACTGCCCCAGGGTCCCCCCAGACCCCAATCCCACAGTCCCCCTGTGCCCCCCAAGTGTCCCCGGTGTCCCCCCAGCCCCTGATACCGAAATCAGCCGCAGTGAACTCCCGGACAGAACGGGAGGGATCCCAAAGCCGGAATTCTTGATCAGCACAGGCTCACAGCGGATCTCTCCTGCTCCTGTGGCTCAGGGTGGCATTGCCACTGGGTATTTATCCAGCCTAATAATGAATATTCATTACAATGGGCTTCTTAGCTGACAGAAAACCAGCACGTTTCCCGTAAATAGTTTGCATGGCTCTGCCTCTTTCAGGGCCGGGCGCTCCCCCCAGGAATACCGGGACAACTTCCACTTCAAGGAGCTGCATTTCCTGCTGACCGACGCCCTGGCCACGCTGAGGGAGGCTCTGAGAGGGAAGTGTCAGGACACTTTCCACCGTGTGTGCGGGGTCCAGTTCGTGGCACAGAAGGGCGACACCGTCCGGTTCGACCGATTCGTGACGGTGCCGCTGAGCGAAACACCCGGCGACTGCCCCGGGAAGGAGTCGTTGCTCCAGGTGTACACGTGCCAGGGCCAGGATGTTACGTTTTTCACTACAAATTTACCAAACGGGGGGGTGGTGAAGCCGCCCTTCGAGACCTTCGAGGTTGTCCAAGTCACCCAAAATGGGGACAAGTCAGTGATTCAGCTCCATTCCACCGGGACCTCCAGCAACCACAACTGCGAGTGGCTGAAAGGTGACATCACAGGGGACACCCTGGGGGGGATGAGGACACCCCCAGGGCCATGGGGGCACCCATGACAGGGCACAGGGGACACAGTGACACTCAGTGGGGATGGGGGACAGGGATACCCACTGTGGGTGGTGGGACAAGGACACCCAGAGCTGGGGACAAGGACAGGGACACCCTGTGCTGGGGACACCAACTCTGGGGACACCGATTGAGGACGTGGGGACAGGAACGCCCATGACAGGGCACAGAGATGGGGACCCCCAGATCTGGGTGGGGACAGGGACACGCCTGCCAGGGGCGGACAGGGACAGGGACAGGGACAGGGACAGGGACAGGGACACCCCCATTCCAACCCTGTCCCTCCTTGCTGAAGGCCACCATGGACACACTAGGAGATGCTAACGACTCGGTGCTGAAGAAAAACAAAAGCAGTGGCCCAGCTCAGGGGAGGACGGCACGCGGCTGCTGCACTTCTCTTCTCTGGGAGTTTCTCTCCGAGGGGCAGAGATCCCCAGAGGATGGGGCTGATAAAAGAGGGGGCTGGGGCAGCTGCTGGCTGGCGCTCTCCCTCTCTCGGCTTCGGGGGAGGGTGGTCGGAGCTGCTGCTCGGGGAAGGGAATTCGCTGCTGCTGCTGCTGCCGGAGCCCAGCCCAGAGCTGCTTCTGCTGCTGCTGTGGGGTGAGCCTCTGCTGGTGAGAGCAGCCACTGAGCTGGGGCCTGATGAACACCGACCCCTCTACAGCAAACCCTCTCACCGTCTGCTCGGGTGCCCGGGGTTATCAATGAAATTAATGATTTTGGTAATTTGTGTTAAATGATATTGTTAATAATTACAAATATGTAGGGGCTTTTCAGCAAGCTGCAGAAATTGTAAATATGTAGAGGATATTAAGCAGTAACTGTAAGTCACAGAAACTGCAGAAACAGAAAAGTTAGAGCCTGGCCTTGGTGCAGGATAATGAAATGTAAATTTGGATCATAGGACATGAAGAAAGGGAGAAAACAGGAGATTTGGTGAAACCGTAGTGACCACAGTGGAAAGTCCCCATGGACGTGCTGCGAGGAAGAGGAGAGACTTCATCCATCGACCACCGTGAGAGGGCAGAAGACCCCAGACTCCCGGAGTTGGAAGACTCAACGATGACCAAATATGGGCAAACATGGGGAGGGACCAAGGGGTGTGTACAAAATAAAAAGTTATAAAAATTGGAAATTGTGGTGAAAAAAACTCCGAAAGCTGCGCATGGAGCATGAGCTGAGACTTGTGCTCTCCGGCTTTCCCTGCATGCCCTGCTCACTTCGGCTTCTCACTTTGATAAAGGTTTATCTGATTGGCAATCAATTATTGGGTCCTTATCCTTATCAGGGCACTCTGTTAGAATCACACCCAGATAACCCACATTATGGCTCTCCAGGACAATAAAAATCATTTATTGAAAGAGGCAGGGCCAAGCTAATTTTTTACAGGTATCGTTCTGGTTTTCTGTTAGCTAAGAAGCCCATTTTAATGAATATTCATAATTAGGGTGGATAAATTCCCCGTGGCAAAGTCTCCCTGAGCCACAGGAGCAGGAGAGATCTGCTGGGAGCCCGAGCTGATCAAGAATTCCGGCTTTGGGATCCCTCCCATTCTGTCTGGGAGTTCACTGCAGCTGATTTCGGTATCAGGGGCTGGGGGGACACTTGGGGGGCAGAGGGGGCTGTGGGATTGCGGTCTGGGGGGACCCTGGGGGGACACCGGGGACACTTGGGGGGCAGAGGGGGCTGTGGGATTGGGGTCTGGGAGGACACTGGGGGAGTCACAGGAATCGGATTGGGGTCCTGGGGTGCTCTGGGGGAAAGTGAGGGGGGACAGGGAATGGTGGGAGTGGGGTCTGGGGCCATGGGGGACTCTGGGGGACACTGGGGGGGAATGTGACGTGGGATAGGAGTCCTGGTGTAGCTGGGGGACCCTGGAGGACACTGGGGGACACTGGGGGACACGGGGGAACATGAGACTGGGGTTCAGAGGACTCTGGGGAGCAGCAGAGGGGCCTGGGAGTGTGACTGGGGCCATGGGAGGGCTGGGGGACACTGCAGGGGGCAGGGGGTGATCCCCAGCTTTGTACATTGGAGGTGTTTCCAAAAGAACCCTTTGGATCCCAACCCATCACCTCCAGGGATCACTGAGAGGGGCAGCACTGCCGGGGGTTCCTGGCAGGTGGATTTGCTGAGCCACCACGCCAACATGGGTTCAGGTGTCTCCTGGGGTTGGTGGATCCCTTTTTTTGGGGTGCAGAACTTCTCCTGCCGCCCCAACAAGGCCAGAGAAGTCACCCAGGTGCTCCCCAAGGAGATTCTGGCCAGGCTCGGGGTGCCCCCAGGGGTGTCACCTGAGAGGGGAGCCCATCTGGGGTCTGAGGTGTGACAGCAGCTCAGGGAGCAGTGGGGAGTGGGGCTGGGGGGCACTGGGGGCACACGAGGCGGTGGGATTCGGGTCCTCGGGATTAAACAATGAGAGAGAGAAGAGAAAGCTTCAGCTCCCCTGGAGGTGCTGGGTTGAGCTTAAAGAATGACTGGGAAGAAAAACCATCAGAGGATGTTCAAGTCTGGGCACAGCAGGGCAAAGCTGAATGGATGGTGCTGAGATAGAGACAAAGGGAACTGCAGTGAGGGTTTTTGCAAGTTCTGCCTCACAGAAGGAGCAGCGCCTAACCAAAGCAAAAGTTCAAAGTGAGGTCATCAGAAATGTTGGGGTTCTCAGTGAAAACCACACTGAGAAACCGCACTTTTGAGACTGCATGGGAACAAATAACATCTGAAGAGGCAGGGCCATGCAAATTGTTTAAGGGTGTTGGGGAAGATGAAGCAGGAAGGCCCTGCAGAGATAGTTTACTGGTGAAAGATTCTAAAAGTGTAAAACCTGCAAAAGAGACAGAGTTAAAAGCAAGATTTGAGCTGTAGAATGCTATGCAGGAAGATAGTGATTAATCTAGCTGAGGGCCAGGACACTGCTGATTGAGTAACACCCCTTCCCCAGACAAAGGGATGAATAAGGGGTTGAGCCCTGCCAGGTAGCAGGAAAAAGTGGTTTTCCAGGTGTTTAGTATGTAGAGTAGTATGGTAATGTAGTAGTTCTCATAGGCTGTATGTAGATTCTGTAGGTTTTGTATCCTGTACTGTAGGTTGGTTGATGCTGACCAGAATATTCAGCATGGAAAGGGGTAAACGATGGTGTAACAGGAAACTCGCTCTCTTGGATGCGCCCTCTCCCTTGGACTCTCTCTCTCTGGGCTGCTCCCTTCTACCCCCACGACCAATAAACACGTGTCCTAAGAGCACCCCAGTCTCCGGAAGTCTTTCATCGGACCTCACTGTGCCCCGATTTCTATACACCACCACCCATCTTTCCAATGAAATCCTTCCCTGTGAGGGTGCTGAGACCCCGGTGCAGGTTTCCCAGAGAAGCTGAGACTACCTGGCCCTGGCCATGTCCCAGGGCAGGTTGAGGTGCCTGGAGCAGCCTGGCGCAGTGGAAGCTGTCCCTTCCCGGTGCCCGGCCGTGTCCCAGGGCAGGTTGGGGTGCCTGGAGCAGCCTGGCGCAGTGGAAGCTGTCCCTGCCCACGGCAGCGCTGGCACCGCAGGCGCTTTAAGGTCGCTCCATCCCAAACCATTGCAGAGCCCCAGGGCCGGGATGGGCAGCGCCGCCAGCTCGTGCTGCTGCCTGCTGGGGGCACCCGGAACTGCAGCTGGGGCCGGCGCATGCGCAGTGCTGCTGTTGAACCCCGCTCGCTGCTGCCCTCCGGTGGGCGATTCCCAAACTGCAACTCCCGGAATCCCTAAATCCCAGCATCCACAACTCTTAGAGGGGGTGGGGCTGGAAGGAGGCAGAGGGGCCCTCTGGGCCAAGCTCCCAGGTTGGGCAGCGTCATCCCTGAGCACAGGGGTGGGTCTGGAGCAGCCCAGAGCTGGACACGGCACTGGGCAGAGCTGGACATGGCACTGCGAGGAGCTGGACACAGCTCTGGGCAGAACTGGACATGACACTGGACAGAATTGGACATGGCACTGGACAGAGTCGGACACAGCACTCCCCATGTGCCTCACAGGGCAGGGCAGAGGGGCACCATCCCTCCCTGACCTCCTGGCCCCACTCCTCCTGATGACCCCTGGATCCCTCCTGGCCCTCAGGCTGCATGGCCAGCTCCACTGGTCACCCACCAGCACCCCCAGGTCCTTCTCCAGACCTGCTCCAGCAGGTCCCGCCCAGCCAGGGGATGGCACTGGTGCTAAACTGGGCTAAACCCGACCCAAATCTCAAACCCCAAATGATCCCCAAACCTCTCCCGTGTTCCTGCCAGGAATGAAATGTGTGGGGGGCTCCTCCCTTGGGAAGGGGAGGCTCCCCGAGGATCCTGCGCGAGGCTGAGAGAGAGAGACATTCCCAGCAGTGTTGGTGTGGGGAGCGCCATTGAGCCCTGCTGGGGAATTGTCCCTTTTTGCTGCTGGGACAGAATTCTTTAATGGAATTGTCTGGATGGAATCATTTAATAAAATTGCTTCAATAGAACTGTTTAACAGAATTGTTTTGTTTGAATTTTTAATAGAACGGCTTTGCACAATGGCCGCCCAGGTGGCCACAGCAGTCACAGGGGCTGTGGCGGCCTTGTGGCTCAAGGGGCTTGGGTGATGGTGATGGTCATAGTGGCCTTGGTGGTTGGAGTGACCGTGGTGTCCAGAGTGGCTGTGGTGGCCACAGTGACCACAGTGCCCTCGGTGACGTTGGTGGCCTGGTGGCTCAGAGGGTCCCGGTGGCCAGTGCCAGGGCTGTGGTGGCCAGGAGGAACCCTCCGAGGTGGAAGGAGGCCATGGGGATGCTCCCACCTGGGGGACAAAGAGGGGCATCAGGAGGACCATGGGGGGACAAAGAGGGGGTTTGAGATGACCATAATGGGGGTTTGGGGTGACAGGAGAGATGGGGGCCATGGGGTGACAGGTGACAGGGTCTTGGGGGGGGTATGGGGGGGTACAGGGGTCAAGGAGGTCAGGGAGTCATGGTGGGCTTAGGAGTCACAAGGGTCAGGGGAGTCAGGTGGTGCCAGGGATTCAGGGAGTGCCATGGGTGGTCCCGGCCCACCCACGTCCAGCACACAGGGCCCGTCCCCACAGCACTGCCTTGGGTGGGGTGGGACAGGGTCAGAACGGGGATGTCCCTGTCCCTGTCCCTGTCCCTGTCCCTGTCTCTGTCCCCTCCCAGGTCTGGGGGGCCCCATCCTTGTGCCCTGTCAGCAGGTCGTGCCTGTCCCCATGCCTTCAATCAGTGTCCCCAGACTTGGTGTCCCCAGCCCTGCGTGTACCTATCCTTGTCCCCAGGACTGGGTGCCCCTGTCCCTCATCCCCACTGAGTGTCACTGTGTCCCCTGTGCCCTGCCATGGGTGCCCCCATGGCCCTGGGGTTGTCCCCATCCCGCCCAGGGTGTCCCCTGTGGTGTTACCTTTCAGCCACTCGCAGTTGTATTTGCTGGAGGTCGCTTTGGAATGGAGCTGGATCACTGACTTGGGCCCGCTGTGTGTGATTTCGGTGACCTCAAAGGTCTCAAAGGGTGGGATCAGCACCCCCCAGTTCTCTGAATTTTGAGTGAAATACCCAACATCCACCCCCTGGCATGTGTACACGTGGAATATTGTTTCCTTCCCGAGGCAGCCGCTGGATGTTTCACTCAGCGGCACCGTCACGAATCGGTCGAACCGGACGGTGTCGCCCTGCTGTGCCACGAACTGGACCCCGCACACATGGCGGAGCAATTCCAGACACTTCCCTCCCAGAGCCTCCCTCAGCGTGGCCAGGGCATCGGTCAGCAGGAAATGAAACGTTTTGAAGTGGAAGTTGTCCCGGTACTCCTGGGGGGAGCGCCCGGCCCTGCTCACGGCTTCGTTGAACTCGCTGTGTAGGTCATCTATGGTGAAGGCGATGACAGCGGTGGCCTGGGCTGGGGACAGAGGGGTCTCAGGGGGCCCCCGCTTCTGCCACCTGGCTGCTGCCTTCTCCCAGGCCCCAGCAAACAGAGGGTTCAGCTGGAGCTCGGAGCGGTTGAGGGCCGGCAAGGCCTCAATCATGGCTGTGCGGCAGCCCTGGTACTGGTCATCGAAGGAGTCCTTGGCCATGTCCAGGAGCTTCACCGCGTTGGCCATGATGGCCACGGTCATGGCCAGCAGGGCCAGGGTCTGAGCCAGGAGGGCCATGGAGGGGAGAGGCCACCAGGAGCAGTGTGGGACACTGTGGGGACAATGAGGGGACACAGAAGAGACTCAGGGAGGGTTCCTCAGTGAGGGGCTGGGGAGCAGAGTGGGGTCTGCCCAGGGGGACGGGAGGCACTCCTGACCAGGACACCCCTGGATGTGTCCAGCATCCCTGATCCCCAAACCTTGGGTTTCTTAGGCCTCCCCAACATCCCCCAGCGCCCCCAGGACCCCCAGGACACCAATCCCACTGGACCATCTCCTCTTACCCCCCACAAAAGCCCAATCCTCCTCCCAGGATTACAAGTCCCCTCAGTCCTTCCAGGACCCCAACCCAAATCCTGGGGACACTCCCTGAGCCCCCCAGTGTCCCCCTCACTCCAATTCCACTCCTAATCCCCAGTTCCTTTGGTGTCACCCCAGGACCTCAACACAAATCCGGGCACCACCCCCTACCCTCTGTGTCTCCCAGCCCCCTCATGACCCCAACCCCACTCCCACCATCCCCTGTCCCCCCTCACTTTCCCCCAGAGCACTGCAGGACCCCAATCCCATTCCTGTGACTGCCCCAGGGTCCCCCCAGACCCCAATCCCACAGTCCCCCTGTGCCCCCCAAGTGTCCCCGGTGTCCCCCCAGCCCCTGATACCGAAATCAGCCGCAGTGAACTCCCGGACAGAACGGGAGGGATCCCAAAGCCGGAATTCTTGATCAGCACAGGCTCACAGCGGATCTCTCCTGCTCCTGTGGCTCAGGGTGGCATTGCCACTGGGTATTTATCCAGCCTAATAATGAATATTCATTACAATGGGCTTCTTAGCTGACAGAAAACCAGCACGTTTCCCGTAAATAGTTTGCATGGCTCTGCCTCTTTCAGGGCCGGGCGCTCCCCCCAGGAATACCGGGACAACTTCCACTTCAAGGAGCTGCATTTCCTGCTGACCGACGCCCTGGCCACGCTGAGGGAGGCTCTGAGAGGGAAGTGTCAGGACACTTTCCACCGTGTGTGCGGGGTCCAGTTCGTGGCACAGAAGGGCGACACCGTCCGGTTCGACCGATTCGTGACGGTGCCGCTGAGCGAAACACCCGGCGACTGCCCCGGGAAGGAGTCGCTGCTCCAGGTGTACACGTGCCAGGGCCAGGATGTTACGTTTTTCACTACAAATTTACCAAACGGGGGGGTGGTGGAGCCGCCCTTCGAGACCTTCGAGGTTGTCCAAGTCACCCAAAATGGGGACAAGTCAGTGATTCAGCTCCATTCCACCGGGACCTCCAGCAACCACAACTGCGAGTGGCTGAAAGGTGACATCACAGGGGACACCCTGGGGGGGATGAGGACACCCCCAGGGCCATGGGGGCACCCATGACAGGGCACAGGGGACACAGTGACACTCAGTGGGGATGGGGGACAGGGATACCCACTGTGGGTGGTGGGACAAGGACACCCAGAGCTGGGGACAAGGACAGGGACACCCTGTGCTGGGGACACCAACTCTGGGGACACCGATTGAGGACGTGGGGACAGGAACGCCCATGACAGGGCACAGAGATGGGGACCCCCAGATCTGGGTGGGGACAGGGACACGCCTGCCAGGGGCGGACAGGGACAGGGACAGGGACAGGGACAGGGACAGGGACACCCCCATTCCAACCCTGTCCCTCCTTGCTGAAGGCCACCATGGACACACTAGGAGATGCTAACGACTCGGTGCTGAAGAAAAACAAAAGCAGTGGCCCAGCTCAGGGGAGGACGGCACCCGGCTGCACTTCTCTTCTCTGGGAGTTTCTCTCCGAGGGGCAGAGATCCCCCGAGGATGGGGCTGATAAAAGAGGGGGCTGGGGCAGCTGCTGGCTGGCGCTCTCCCTCTCTCGGCTTCGGGGGAGGGTGGTCGGAGCTGCTGCTCGGGGAAGGGAATTCGCTGCTGCTGCTGCTGCCGGAGCCCAGCCCAGAGCTGCTTCTGCTGCTGCCGTGGGGTGAGCCTCTGCTGGTGAGAGCAGCCACTGAGCTGGGGCCTGATGGACACCGACCCCTCTACAGCAAACCCTCTCACCGTCTGCTCGGGTGCCTGGGGTTATCAATGAAATGAATGATTTTGGTACTTTGTGTTAAATGTTACTGATAATAATTATAAATACGTAGGGGCTATTCAGCAAGCTGCAGAAATTGTAAATACGTAGAGGATATTAAGCAATAACTGTAAGTTGCAGAAACTGCAGTAACAGAAAAGTTAGAGCCCGGCCTTGGTGCAGGATAATGAAATGTAAATTTGTATCATAGGACATGGAGAAAGGGAGAAAACGGGAGATTTGGTGAAACCGTGGTGACCACAGCGGGAAGTCCCAGGGATGTGCTGCGAGGAAGAGGAGAGACTTCATCCACCGACCACCGTGAGTGGGCAGAAGACCCCAGACTCCAGGAGTTGGAAGACTCAACGATGACCAAATATGGGAAAACCTGAGGAGGGACCAAGGGTTAATAACAAAAAGTTACAAAAATGGGAAATTGTGGGGAAAACTCCAAAAGCTGTGTGTGCAGCGTGAGCTGAGACTTGTGCTCTGCGGCTTTCCCAGCGCGTTGCTCGCTTCCACTTCTGGTTTTAATAAAGGTTTACCTAATTGGCAATCAATCATTGGGTCCTTATCCTTATCAGGGCACTCTGTTAGAATCACACCCAGATAACGCATTTTATCGCTCCAGGGAAAAAAAAATTGTTTATTGAAAGAGGCGGGGCCAAGCTAACTATTTACAGGTATGGTTCTGGTTTTCTGTTAGCTAAGAAGCACATTTTAATGAATATTCATAATTAGGGTGGATAAATTCCTTGGGGCAAAGTCCCCCTGAGCCACAGGAGCAGGAGAGATCGGCTGTGAGCCTGAGCTGATCAAGAATTCCGGCTTTGGGATCCCTCCCGTTCTGTCCGGGAGTTCACTGCGGCTGATTTTGGTATCAGGAGCTCGGGGAACACTGGGGACACTTGGGGGGCACAGGGGGCTGTGGGATTGGGGTCTTTGGGGACACTGGGAGGACCCTGGGGGGGAATTTCATGTGGGATTGGAGTCCTGGGGTGCCTGGGGGACGCTGGGGGAAAGTGAGGGAGACTGAGGGACACAGGACTGGGGTTCACAGGGTTCTAGGGGGCAGCAGGGGGAGCCTGGAAGTGTGACTGGGGCGGTGGGAGGGGTGGAGAACATGACAGGGGGCAGGGGGTGATCCCCAGGTTTGTTTGCCCGAGGTGTTTCCCAAAGAACCCTTTGGATCCCAACCCATCACCTCCAGGGATCACTGAGAGGGGCAGCACTGCCGGGGGTTCCTGGCAGATGGATTTGCTGAGCCACCACGCCAACACGGCTTCAGGTGTCTCCTGGGGTTGGGGGATCCCTTTTTTTGGGGTGCAGAACTTCTGATGCCACCACAACAAGGCCAGGGAAGTCACCCAGGAGCTCCCCAGGGAGATCCTGGCCAGGCTTGGGGTGCCCCCAGAGGTGTCACCTGAGAGGGGAGCCCATTTGGGGTCTGAGGTGTGACAGCAGCTCAGGTAGTAGTGGGGAGTGGGGCTGGGGGGCTCAGGGAGTGACCCCAACATTTGGGTCGGGGTCCTGGCAGGGCTGAGGGGACTTGTAATCAATCCTGGGGGGAGGATTGGGCTTCTGGGGGAGGCAGGAGGGGATGGTCCTGTGGGATTGGGATTGGGGTCCTGGGGGGTTCTGGGGTGGCTGGGGGATTTTGGGGAGGCACAAGAAACCCCAGGGTTGGGGATCAGGGACCCCAGGCTGTGTCCAGGGATCTCCTGGCCAGGAGTGCCTCCCCTCTCCCTGGGCAGGGCTGACCCCACTCCCCTCCCCAGTCCTACACTGAGGAACCCTCCCTGTGTCTCCTCCATGTCCCCTCCGTGTCCCTCAGTGTCCTCTCTGTGTCCTTTCACTGTCCCTCATTGTCCCCTCATTGTCCCCACAGTCTCCCACACTGCTCCTGGTGGCCTCTCCCCACCATGGCGCCCTTGGCTCACACCCTGGCACTGCTGGCCATGACCGTGACCACCGTGGCCGTCGAGGTGAAGCCCCTGGACATGGCCGAGGACTCCTTCGATGACCAGTACCAGGGCTGCCGCCCGGCCATGACTGAGGCCTTGCCGGCCCTCAACCGCTCCGAGTTCCAGCTGAACCCTCTCTTTGCCCGGGTCTGGCCCAAGGCCGTGGCCAAGTGGCAGAGCAGCGGGTCCCCTCTGTCCCCTCTGGAATCCTCAGCCCAGGCCATCGCCCTCATGGCCTTCACCATGGACGACCTGTACCAGCAGTTCAACGCGGCCACGCACGTGGCCGGGAGCTCCCCCGAGGAGTACCGGGACAACTTCCACTTCAAAACGCTGCATTTCCTGCTGACCGATGCCCTGGCCACTCTGAGGGAGGCAGAGAAACCCGAGTGTCGCTGTGTGTTCCGCATCGTGAGCTGGACCCAGTTCACGGCAGAGCAAGGCCAGAGGGTCCGGTTCGGTCAATTCACGCCGACGTCGCTTTGCAGAGATAGCGCTGAGGATTTTGAGATAGGCACGGTGTTCAAGATGGAGACGTGCTATGGCGTGGGCATCCAGAATTTCTCCAGATTTCCTGATGAGCGGGAGGTGCTGGTCCCGCCCTTCGAAACCTTCAATGTCACCAAAGTCATCCAAAACGGGGACAAGACAGAGATCTGGCTCCACTCCAATGGGACCTTCAGCAACTACAACTGCGAGTGGCTGAAATTCACACCAACAGGGACACCCTGGGAGGGTGGGGACACCCGTGGTAAGCATGGGGGCACCCACAACAGGGCACAGGGGACACAGTGACACTCAGTGCGGATGGGGGACATGGACATCCACTGTGGGTGGTGGGACAAGGACACCCAGTGCTGGGGACAAGGACAGGGACACTCAGAGCTGGGGACATCAAGTCTAGGGACACCCGTTGAGGGCACAGGGACAGGAACACCCATTACAGGGCACAGGGATGGGGACCCCCAGATCTGGGAGGGGACAGGGAATTCACTGTCCTCAGGCGAGGACAGGAAAAGGGAGAGGGAGAGGGAGAGGGAGAGGGACAGGGACACCCTTTCCCTCCCCCACCCAAGGCAGTGTGGTGGGGACAGGCACTGTGTTCTGGACGTGGGTGGGCCGGGACCCCCCATGGCACTCCCTGAACCCCTGGCACCCCCTGGCACCCCCTGACTCACCTGACCCCTGTGACCCCTAAGCCCACCATGACCCCCTGACCTCCCTGACCCCTGTACACCTCCAAGACCCTGTCACCTGTCACCTCATGGCCCCCATCTCTCCTGTCACCCCAAACCCGCATTATGGTCGTCCCCAACCCCCTCTTTGTCTCCCATGGTCCCCCTGACGCCCCCTCTTTGTCCCCCAGGTGGGAGCATCTCCATGGCCCCCTTCCACCTCGGAGGGTTTCTCCTGGCAACCACAGCCCTGGCAGTGGCCACTGGGATTCTCTGAGCCATGAGGCCACCAAGGTCACTGAGGTCACTGTGATCACTGTGGCCACCATGGCCTGCATGGCCACCAAGGTCACTGTGGTCACCACAATCAGCATGACCACCAGGACCCCCAGAGAAACGAGGCCACCAAGGCCACCACTGCCGCTCTGGCCACCTTGGCAGCTCCTGCTACCATGCAGTCACTGCGGTCACTACTGTCACTGTGGCCACTGTGGCCACCACAGCCACTCTGGACACCACGGTCACTCCAACCACCAAGGCCACTTTGACCATTACCATCACCCGGACTCCTTGAGCCACAAGGCTACCACAGCCCCTGTGACCACTGTGGCCACCGAGGTGGCCTTTGTGCAAAGCCGTTCTATTAAAATTCAAACAAAACAATTTTGTTAAACAGTTCTATTGAAGCAATTTTATTAAATGATTCCATCCAGACAATTCCATTAAAGAATTCTGTCCCAGCAGCAAAAAGGGACAATTCCCCAGCAGGGCTCGATGGCGCCCCCCACACCAACACTGCTGGGAATGTCTCTCTCTCTCAGCCTCGTGCAGGATCCTTGGGGAGCCTCCCCTTCCCAAGGGAGGAGCCCCCCACATATTTCATTGACGGCAGGAACACGGGAGAGGTTTGGGGATCATTTGGGGTTGGAGATCTGGGCTGGGTTTAGCCCAGTTTGCCCCAGTGCATTCCCCTGGCTGGGCGGGACCTGCTGGAGCAGCTCTGGAGAAGGACCTTGGGCTGCTGGTGGGTGACCAGTGGAGCTGACCGTGCAGCCTGAGGGCCAGGAGGGATCCAGGGGTCATCAGGAGGAGCAGGGCCAGGAGGTCAGGGAGGGATCGTGCCCTTCTGCCCTGCCCAGTGAGGCACATGGGGAGTGCTGTGTCCACCTCTGCCCAGTGCCGTGTCCAGTTCAGTCCAGTGCCATGTCCAGATTTGCCCAATGCACTGTCCACCTCTGTTCAGTGCTGTATCCACCTCTGTCCAGTGTCATGTCCAGCTCTGCCCAGTGCTGTGTCTGACTCTTCCCAGTGCCATGTCCAACTCTGCCCAGTGCTGTGTCTGACTCTTCCCAGTGCCATATCCAGTTCTGCCCAGTGCTGTGTCCAGCTCTACCAAGTGCTGTGTCCACCTCTGTCCAATGCCATGTCCAGCTTCCCCCAGCACCGTGTCCAGTGCACCCCAGTGCTGTGTCCAGTGGCTCCAGTCCCGCCCCTGTGCTCAGGGATGATGCTGCCCGAGCTGGGAACTTGGCCCCGGTGCCCCCTCTGGCTCGTTCTAGTCCCACTGCCTCTGGGATTTGGGGATGCTGGGAGATGCAGTTCTAGAATCGCCCACCGGAGCGCAGCAGCGAGCGGGGTTGAACAGCGGCACTGCGCATGCGCCGGCCCCCAGCTGCAGTTCCGGGTGCCCCCAGCAGGCGGCAGCACGAGCTGGCGGCGCTGCCCATCCCGGCCCCGGGGCTCTGCAATGGTTTGGGATGGAGCGACCTTAAAGCGCCTGCGGTGCCAGCGCTGCCGTGGGCAGGGACAGCTTCCCCTGCGCCAGGCTGCTCCAGGCACCCCAACCTGCCCTGGGACACGGCCAGGGCCCGGGTAGCCTCAGCTTCTCTGTGAAACCTGCACTGGGACCTCATCACCCTCACAGGGAAGGATTTCATTGGAAAGATGGGTGGTGATGCTTTTGAAAGCAACTCAGTGGGTTTTGGGAGTCTTAGGGAGAAATGCGTGTCAATGTCTTCAAAATGGGTCTAGATGTCTCTACAGAGGTGAAGGTTTTCACAGGACCCTCGTGGTTTGGACCAGAAAGTTTGAACTCCTGAACTTGAGGGTGATGGGTGAAACGGGTCCCCACAAAGTCCAACCAGTCCAACCCAGACAGCCTGAACTTCTGGACTTTGGGGGAAAATGACAGGTCCAAGGTGGGGTGTGGGGGAGGTGGTTTGGGAGGGCTGCACCTTCCCAGCAGCCCCGTTCAGCTGATGGGGAGAGGAAGAGGGCAGCGTGCGGCCGAGAGCTGGGGATGGAAGGAGGCTGCGTCCTCCAAAACCTCGAGAGAGGAACCTGTCCTGGGGTGACGTCACGATGTTGTATCCCCAATCGTCTGTTTACGCTGGGTATTACACTCTATGCCTTTAATATTGGCTCTGCAAGTAAAACCGGGGGAGAAGTGCACAGTTTGTTTTCAGAAACCTCTCTCTGCCGGGCTGGTTTTTAATAGTCACAGAAAATAACACACAGACATGAGACAGAGAGGATTTTTTATATTTTTTTTTGCTTTCTCTCTAACTTTTGCTTTTGCTTGGTAGTTAGCTAAGGTAGCTTAGCATAGCTTCGCATTGCTTTTTTTTTTTTTTTCTTTTTTTTGGCTTCTTTTCCTTTTTTTTCCTTTTTCAACTTCTTTGAAACTGATTAAACCTCCCCCAGACTGAGGACCCGGGGGGGCTCTGGGCGGAGCTTGCACCTGGAACCCACCGGGATCCACCCTGTGCAGCGACTTTCACCAGCGCCAGGAAGAACTGAGAGCAGAGGAATCACCTACCAGAGGCACTTCTGTCCTAATTTGTCATCTACCCAGAGCGCCACGAGGTTCTTGCCTTCTGGTATTGTTCAATTCATTCTCCTGGGGAGCGCTTTGCCAGTTCAATAAACGGATTTCTTTCCACTTCTCTCTGAGGAGTTTTCTCCCAAACCGGTTGGGGGAGGGGAGGGAGGGTTTCCCGAGGAGTTCTCCTCCCAAATTTGCTCCAAACCAATGCAGAACCCCACGGGGGTTTGGCTGTTGTGGAAACTCTGTCCCTGCACTGGAATAAAGTTTCAAGGCTGCTCTGTGGACTCCTGGCTTTCCCTAGCGTGGCTTTTCCCCAACACGCTGGAGGTGCTGGGTAGGGCTGGAAGGCTGAGCAGCAAAAACGATAAAAGGGTGTAAAAGTATTTCCACGGGACAATAAACGTGTCTGGAACCAGTGGGGAAAGAGTTAAAGGGAACTCCAGTGTGGTTCTGGACAAGCTCTGTGACACAGAAGGAGCAGCGCCAGCTGAAAGTGAAAGTTCAAGGCGAGGTCATCAGAGATACTGCGGCACTCAGTGAAGATGAGCCCCAGGTCCCTTTTTATGAACTCTCCAGGACAACAGGAGGATGTCCTGAAAGAGAGGGATCCATGGAAATGATTTCCAGAAAAATTGCTGTTTCTGTATTAGCTAACAAGCCAACTTTAATGAATATCTATAATTAGGCTGGATAAATTCCCCATGGCAAAGTCCCCCTGAGCCACAGGAGCAGGAGAGATCCGCTGTGAGCCCGAGCTGATCAAGAACGTCTGAGGAAGAAAAAAAGAGATGGTTTATTTACAAACTTCGACATTTAAAGAATTCCAGCAGTGACCATGGATTGGAGGAAGAAAATCTTCTTCTCCAACCGCACTGGGCAACCCAACAGTCCATCAGCAGTCTCCTCCTCATGAGAAGAATGTAAACATAGTTGTACCGTTACAATAGCAAGGAAGTTTTTGATGTAAGATCCTGTCTGACCCCACTGCAAAAGGTAAACACAGATGGCTGAAGTAGAACTTTGGAAAAAACTTCTTAAAGAGACAGAGGAGAACAGCAAAAACCCTGACAACAGACCTTGCCATGAACTTTCGCTTCTGGCAGGCGCTGCTGCTCCTTCTGTGTTGCAGAACTTGCCAAAAAGGGAACTCCCTGGAGCTCCCTTTGTCTCTTTCTCCACAGCTCCCGCCCACCTTTGCCCTGTGCCGCCCCCCCAGCTGCAGTTCCAGGTGTCACCAGCAGGTGGCAGCACGAGCTGGGGGAGCTGCCCATCCCGGCATACGTATTTACAATTTCTGCAGTTTGCTTAATAGCCACTACATATTTATAATTATTAACTCTTACACTTAACACAAGTTACCTAAATCATTCATTTCATTTATAACACCACCGCGAGACATTCCTACTCAGTTCGTTCTACCAGCTCCGGGCCCCAGCACAGAGGAGATGTGGAGCTGCTGGAGCCAGTCCAGAGGAAGCCACGGAGAGACTTCCAGGGGTGAAGCTGCTCTGCTATGGAGACAGCTGGGGGTGTTCAGCCTGGAGAGCGATCCAGGGAGGCACCAAAGCCCCTTCCTGGCTAAAAGAGCCCCAAGAGAGCTGGGGAGGGGCTTTGGGCATGGAGGGACAGGCCAAGGGGAACGGCTTCCGACTGCCAGAGGGCAGGGATGGATGGGATCTTGAGAGGAATCCTTCCCTAGGAGGTTGCTGAGGCCCCAGCACAGGTTGGCCAGAGCAGCTAGGGCTGTTCGGTGCATGTCCATGTCCCAGGGCAGGTTGGGGTGCCTGGAGCAGCCTGGCACAGGGGAAGCTGTCCCTGCCCGGTCCCTGGCCGTGTCCCAGGGCAGGTTGGGGTGCCTGGAGCAGCCTGGCGCAGGGGAAGCTGTCCCTGCCCACGGCAGCGCTGGCACCGCAGGCGCTTTAAGGTCGCTCCATCCCAAACCATTGCAGAGCCCCGGGGCCGGGATGGGCAGCGCCGCCAGCTCGTGCTGCCGCCTGCTGGGGGCACCCGGAACTGCAGCTGGGGCCGGCGCATGCGCAGTGCCGCTGTTGAACCCCGCTCGCTGCTGCCCTCCGGTGGGCGATTCCCGAACTGCAACGGCACGGCCAGTGCAGGAGATGTGCGGGCTAATAAGGGAAAATCCCTCGAGTTGAAAGGAAAAAGAGATCCCTGAGCAAAACATCAGGCTTTTGCTTAAATTAATGGATGATGGTGCCTCTGTCCACTTTATTTCATTTCTCATTCTTTTTCTCTCTTGTGCTTTTCTCTTTTTCCCTCCCCATACTTCTTTTGTTGCATTGCCTCAAATCAGGAACTTTGGAACTGGCGCCGAACTGATCATTCGTCTTGTTTTAATTGCTCTGAGCAGCACCCCCCAGATCCTTCATCCACTCCTGATGTTCCAGACCCCTCCTCAGCTCCGTCCCTTCCCTGGGCATGCTGCAGCCCCTCCAGGTCCTTGGTGAGTGAAGTGAAAAGGGAGTGCAGAGGAAAAAGGGAGGAGCGCTTCTCCATTGCCTGTCTGAATATGGAGGTTTAAAAAATAAAGCTTGAACACAAACTCCAGGAAATGCTTTATTTCATCAAATGTGGTACCCTGCAGGAAAGGTGCTAAAAGAGCTGCAGCGGAGGTGCTCAGGTGAGCCAGCAGCAAATTTTGATAAACTTTTGATAAGCCAGGCCAGCAAGGATTAAATTTTTGATGAATTTTTTATCAACCAGGCAAGCAAGCAGCATTTTTTCCCACTCCAGGTGAGCCAGCAGTGATTTTTTGGATCCATCAGGCGAGGCAGCCAAGGAGCTTTAGGAGGTGGCGGTGACATTGTCACTTTAAAATGTCTCTGGCAGAAAGCGCCCAACCAGCCTCAGGCACTGCCCGGTCTCCGCTATCCTGTGCTGTCCTGTGCTGTCCTGGGCTGTCCTAGGCTGTCTTGGGCTTTCCTGGGCTGTTCTGGGCTGTCCTGGGCTGTCCTGGCAGCTCCAGCCCGGCCATGGCTGCTCCTGCTGGCCTTGTGCCACTCCCTCCTGGGCAGCTCTTGGAGGGGCTTCCCCAGGATGGACCTCCTGTCACTGTGACCATGGAGGTAACCACAGTGGCTGTGGTGGCCATGGTGACTTTGGTCACCTTGGTAACCCCAGTGGCCATGGTGGCCCCAGTAGTTACAGTGATCATGGTGACCTTGGTCAGCCTGGTAATCACAGCAGCCACAGCGGCATCAGTAGTTACAATGACCATGGCAGCCACCATGGTCACTGTAGCCTCATGGCTCACTGTGGCCACACTGGACATAGCGACCATGGCGGTTCCAATGCCCAGAGTGGTCAAAGTGGCCGAAGTGGCCAGAGTGGCAACAATTGCCACAGTGGTCACAGTGGCCAAAGTGACCACAGTGGCCACAATGGCCTCAGTAGCCTTGGTGGTGTCATTTTTCTGCGGGTCCTGGTGGCCTTCCTGAGCATGGTGCCACAGTGGCCTCCCAGACCACAGTGACCTTGGTGGCCTCGTGGCTCAGAGGGTTCCGCTGACCATTGCCATGGCCATGGTGCCCAGGACAAGTCCCCAGAGGTGGGGGGAGGTCCTGGGGAGGCTCCCACCTGGGGACACAAAGAGGGGGGTCAGGGGGACCATGGTGGTGGGACAGGGATGACAGTGGGGTCCTGAGAGTGTGGGAGTCAGAGGGGGACATAACAAAATGCCTGTCCCCTGTGCCCAGCCATGCGTGGCCTTGTCCCCCCAACCCCAGTGGGTGTCCCCAGCACTGGATGTCCCTGTCCCCCGCAGCTGGCTCTGGCTGTGCCCATCCCCTGTGCCCAGCAATGGCTGTCCCTGCCCTTGTCCCCAGCACTGGGTGTCCTGCCTCCCACCCACAGTGGCTGTCCCTGTCCCCTCTGGGCCATGGCTGTCCCCAGCACTGGGTGTCCTTGTCCCCAGCCCTCACTGAGTGTCCCCGATCCCCCCAGGTTGTCCCCACAGTGTCACCTTTCAGCCACTCGCAGTCGTAGTTGCTGAAGTTCCCGGTGGAGCGAAGCTCAATGTGCATCATGTTCCTTTCCTCCCTGACACCAGTGACCCTGAAGGTCTCAAAGGGCGGGATCAGCACCTCCTTCTCCTCTGGATGCTTGTTGAATTGCTGGATGTCCACGCCATGGCACGTGCGCACCTTGAACATCGTGTCCACCCCAAAACCATGGGCCACCCTTTCACTTAGTGATGCCAACGCGAATTGACCAAAGCGGACTTGGTCGCCTTCCTTCACCTTGAACTGGACCCCCCACACTCCCCAGAACACGACCCGACAATCGTTGGGGCGTCTCAGCGTCTGGAGGGCCCGGGTCAGCAGGAAATGCAGCGATTTGAAATGGAATTCCTCCTGGTACTTCCAGCTGGAGTTTCCACCGTCGCGCACGGCCTCATTGAACTGGAAGTGTATGGGTGTGATCATGGTGTAGGCCATGAGGGCGATGGCCTGGTCTGCGGTGAGAGGGGATGGCGCAATCTCCAGCTTCTTCCACTCGTCTGTGGCCTTTGTCCAGACATCAGCAAACTCGCTGTTGTTGAGGAAGTCTGAGCGCTGGAGTTCTGGGAGCTTCTTGGTCATGTCAGGGCTACAATTCAGGTACTGGTCATCGAAGGAGTCCTTGGCCATGTCCAGGGGCACCACCTTGATGGCCACAGTGGCCACGGCCATGGCCAGCAGTGCCAGGGTGTGACCCAGGGGGGCCATGGAGGGATCTGTGTGGGACACTGGGGGACACAGAGGGGACACAGGGGACAAACCATGTGACATGGGGAAGATACTGGGGGACACCAGGGGACACTGAGGGAACACTGAGAGGCCCCAGGGGTCACTGATGTGACACAGGGGACACTGAAAGACATGGGGGGACACGGGGAGGCTTCCTTGGTGACAGGCTGGGGAGGGAGAGTGGGGTCAGCCCAGGGAGAAAGGGCAGCCCTGGCCAGGAGAGCCCTGGACATGTCCTGGGACCTGATCCCAAATCATGGGGTCACTCCTGGAGCCCCCCAGAGTCCCAGAACACCCTAATCCCACTCCCACAGTTCTGTGTCGTCCCCCCACCAATGTTTCCCAGTGCTTCTATTACCCTAGTCCCCCTCCCAGTTCCTTGTACCCCTCCCAGTCACCCCTGCCCCCCAGCACCCTGACCCAAGGCCTGGGGTGCCCCAGCGTCCCCCTTGTGCCCCTCCCATACCCCGATCCCACTCCCAGTCCCATGAAATCCCTGGTGGCCCCTCAGGACCCCGATGCCATCCCATGTGTCCCCCAGTGTCCCCCAGTGTCCCCTGTACCCAAATCCCACTCAGACAGCTTTATGCCCCCATCGCTGCCCCTGGACCAGCCCAGGACCCCAATCCCATTCCTGTGACTCCCCCAGTGTCCCCCCAGACCCCAATCCCACAGCCCCCTCTGCCCCCCAAGTGTCCCCGGTGTCCCCCCAGCCCCCGATACCGAAATCAGCCGCAGTGAACTCCCGGACAGAACGGGAGGGATCCCAAAGCCAGAATTCTTGATCAGCTCGGGGTCCCAGCAGATCTCTCCTGCTCCTGTGGCTCAGGGGGGCTTTTCCACTGGGTATTTATCCATCCTAATTATGAATATTCATTACAATGGGCTTCTCAGCTAACAGAAAACCAGCACTTTTCCCGTAAATTATTTGCATGGCTCTGCCTCTTTCAACAAATAATTACTATTTTCCTGGAGGGTCATAAAAAGGGGGTTCATTGTATCCCAGATGGCCTCACCTCATTTTGGCAGGTGCAGCACCTTCTGTCTTGCAGAACTTGCCAAAAACCGTCACTGGAGCTCCCTTTATCTCTTTCTCCACAGGCTCCAGCCACCTTTGCCCGGCTCTGCACACACTTTTACATCCTTTGATGTTTTTTCCCAGTCAGTCTTGAAGCCCAACCCAACACCTGCAGGGGAGCTGAAACTTTCTCTTCTCCCTCTCATATCTCAGGGATCCCCCAACCCCAGGAGACACCTGAAGCCGTGTTGGCGTGGTGGCTCAGCAAATCCATCTGCCAGGAACCCCCGGCAGTGCTTCCCCTCTCAGTGATCCCTGGAGGTGATGGGTTGGGATCCAAAGGGTTCTTTTGGAACCACCTCGGGCGCTGCTCTGCTCCAGAGCTGACACTTCTGTCCTGTGCACACCGAGTACCTGAGGCCGCAGACCAGGCCCCGTCCCAGCGATGCCCCCAGAGCTTTGCTGGGGCTTTTCTCCTTTACAAATCGCAGCCTCAGCTGGGCTGGGCCTGCAAGGTGCGTGTGCCTGAGACGCGGCAGGGGCTGTGAAGGGAGAGCCGACCTCTTCTAAGTGCTTTTCCCATTTCCCGCGAGGGGCCGGGCCACTGAAGGAGGGAACAAACGAGAGAGCGAGTGAAGCACCGAGGGAAAAGGGGATAATGAGTCAAGGGAAAAGTAAGTCCCAAAAATCCAAAGGGATCCATGTAGGAAACCCCTGATGACAAAAGGGAGGGGGAGTTAGCTGATATTCCCCAAGACAGCCCCATCGGGAGAGTGATCGAAAATTGGGACGATTGGCTGTCCAGGGGCAGGAAAAATAAGGGGAGGATGATCCATTACTGTGTGGAGGTATGGGGTAATAAAGAGATAAAGGAGCATCTATTTTGGCCCATTTTGGGGGTCGTTTGAAGATTGGGTGTGGCAAGCACCCAATATTTCTGTAAATACTAAGGAGTCAGTGCAACAACAACAACAACAACAAAGTCGATTGCGCTGCTTTATGGTCGGGGTCTGGTGATTATATCGTTTTACGGGAAGAGTCGAAGGCTTCACTGTTCCCATTGGTCTCGACAAAACAAGGAAAATCTAAAAAAAAAGAGGATTGGGACCCCTTGGACAACCTAACCCTCCCCATCCTCAAACCTTTACCTGCTGCTTCCCTACCCCGCCCCACCAAGAATCCGAAAGTTGTTTACCCACGGGTCTGAGCAAAAGGCTGTCCCATTGCCCAGGCAAACAAGAAGTAAGGTGCAAAGGGCAAAATTAACACGAGGAGGGTTCAGCCTTTGCCGTTAAGGGAAGTTCTCCTGGGACCAGAACGCACAGGCTCTGTGAATGTCCCGTTGACAAGGGATACGGGAGGCAGTCCCGGGGGGACAGGATATTAACAAGGCTTTTAGTGAACACCAGAAAAAGGATAAATCCCCCCACGGACTGGTTGGAAAGGCTTAGGAATAGCTTGAGGATGTGCTCAGGGGTAGAAGGCACACGAAGGAAATGAGAAAAGTTACAGAAGGGTGGCGGCAAGAGCGGGGGATACAAGATTCATCGAGGGAAGTGCAGAAAGTGTAAGAGGAAAGAGGAAAGTGAAAGGGGAGGAGAGAGTGTTGGCAGCCGCAGTGGGAAAAGCAAGATGTGTGAGGCAGGAGGAGAGGAAGAGTAAACAAAGTAAACCAAAAAGCTTAAGTTGTGAATGCTATTATTGTGGGAAAAGGCTGTGTAAAGGCGAGCTTTAAAGAAAAGTGGCGGACTCACTGTAGGGCAGGATATTTTCCTAAGGGGTTGTGCCCTCCCTGTGGAAGAGAAGAGCTGGAGATAACAAAACAAACATTATACCTGGCTGTACAAACAGTGAGACTTGAAGAGGGATTTTCTGAGTGGTGGCAATTAGTTGTAAACGGGGTGAGGGGTCAATTGGATACCCAAGCTGAAATAATAATAATAATATTAATAATAATAATATTAATAATAATAATAATGTGCTGAAAATACTCCCGAGTTCTTTACTGGGCAGAACAAATGAAACATGAAAGATAAGTACAAGAAAAGACATTTAAACCGGCAGTCACTCCCAGGCACCCCTGAAGAATTTCCTTGCTGCCGAGAAGATGGAAATCCAGGCTCCGGAAAGCAAAAGCGGAGGCGTCGGGGAAGGCAGAGGGTTTCTGAAGTGGGGAATGCTGCTGGGAGTTCTGACTCTGCCACTTGGGATGCCCGGCCGACTTTAGCACAGGAGTTTGTAAATGTCATAGCATTCGATGTGTTAAATGGTGTGGGGGGAAACATCACAGCGTGTCACAATGTAACTGCAATCCCTGAGGAAAATAAACTAAGGCAATTAAAAAAAGAAATTTAAACTCCATTATTCCTGTTTGTAATCGGTGTGACCAAACTCTTTGGGCGGGGAATAGGATGGAATCAATTTTTATAGCATACTCTTCATCAGATTTGAGACCCAGGTAAAGATAGAGAAAAAAACCCTAAAAGAACTTAAGCAAAAAGCAAATCCACGACGAGAACAGAAAACGACCTTGGGGTGTTTATAAGGATAAGCTTTAAGGCAGAGCTGTAATTCATAACCGGTATAATTGATCAGCATTACAGTAGAATAGTAACAAAAGTTATATATGATCATACAAATTAGTAAATGATCATACAAATTATATGATCATACAAATAAAATAATTAGTGAATTATCACTAATTAATTAATTAAGAAATAGGAGGACAGTTATAAATTAAATGAATGATTTAGGTAATTTGTGTTGTTATAGTTAATAATTATAAATATGTAGGGGCTCTTCAGCAAACTGCAGAAATTGTAAATATGTAGAGGATATTAAGCAATAACTGTAAGTTGCAGAAACTGCAGAAACAGGATAGTTAGAGCCAGGCCTTGGCGCAGGATAATGAAATGTAAATTTGTATCACAGGACATGAAGAAAGGGAGAAAACGGGAGATTTGGTGAAACCGTGGTGACCACAGTGGAAAGTCCCCATGGACGTGCTGCGAGGAAGAGGAGAGACTTCATCCACCGACCACCGTGAGAGGGCAGAAGACCCCAGATTCCCGGAGTTGGAAGACTCAACTGTGACCAAATATGGGAAAACATGGTGAGGGACCAAAGGGTGTGCAAAACAAAAAGTTATAAAAATGGGAAATTGTGGGGAAAACTCCAAAAGCTGTGGTTGGAGCGTGAGCTGAGACTTGTGCTCTCGGGCTTTCCCTGCACGCTGCTCTCTTCGACTTACGGTTTTAATAAAGGTTTATCTAATTGGCAATCATTATTGGGTCCTTATCCTTATCAGGGCACTCTATGAGAACCACACCCAATTAACTCATTTTTATGGCTCTGCAGGACAATAAAAATCGTTTATTGAAAGAGGCAGAGCCATGTAAATTATTCATGGATATTCTGCTGGTTTCGTGTGAGCTAAGAAGCCCATTATAATGATGATGTAAAGCTCTGGTGGATAAATTTTTCCTGGCAGTGTCCCCCTGACCCACAGGAGCAGGAGTGATCTGCTGGGAGCCCGAGCTGATCAAGAATTCCGACTTTGGGATCCCTCCTGTTCTGTCCGGGAGTTCACTGCGGCTGATTTCAGTATCAGGGGCTGGGGGGACAGCGGGGACACTTGGGGGGCACAGGGGGCTGTGGGATTGGGGTCTGGGGGGACACTGGGGGAGTCACAGGAATGGGATTGGGGTCCTGGGGTGCTCTGGGGGAAAGTGAGGGGGGCACAGAGGATGGTGGGAGTGGGGTCTGGGGCCATGGGGGACACTGGGGGACACTGGGGGACATGGGACTGGGGTTCACAGGGCTCTGGGGGGCAGCAGAGGGGCCTGGGAGTGTAACGGGCGCCATGGGAGGGCTGGGGGACACTGCAGGGGGCAGGGGGTGATCCCCGGCTTCGTTTGCCCGAGGTGTTTCCAAAAGAACCCTTTGGATCCCAACCCATCACCTCCAGGGATCACTGAGAGGGGCAGCACTGTCGGGGGTTCCAGGCAGATGGATTTGCTGAGCCACCACGCCAACACGGGTTCAGGTTGTCTCCTGGGGTTGGTGGATCCCTTTTATTGGGGTGCAGAACTTCTCCTGCCGCCCCAACAAGGCCGGAGAAGTCACCCAGGAGCTCCCCAAGGAGATCCTGGCCAGGCTCGGGGTGCCCCCAGGGGTGTCACCTGAGAGGGGAGCCCATTTGGGGTCTGAGGTGTGACAGCAGCTCAGGGAGCAGTGGGGAGTGGGGCTGGGGGGCACTGGGGGCACACGGGGCGGTGGGATTGGGGTCCTGGGGGCTGAGCAGTGAGAGAGAGAAGAGAAAGTTTCAGCTCCCCTGGAGGTGCTGGGTGGAGCTTAAAGACTGACTGGGAAAAAAAAAACATCGAAGGTGTAAAAGTGTGGGCAGAGCAGGGCAAAGGTGGGCGGGAGCTGCGGAGAAAGGGACAAAAAGAGCTCCAGGGAGTTCCCTTTTTGGCAAGTTCTGCAACAGAGAAGGAGCAGCAGCGCCTGCCAAAAGCAAAAGTTCAAGGCGAGGATTGTTATCGGGGTTTTTGCTGTTCTCCTCTGTCTCTTTAAGAAGTTTTTTCCAAAGTTCTATTTTCAGCCTTCCGTGTTTACCTTTTGCAGTGGGGTCAGACAGGATTTTACATCAACAACTTCCTTGCTATTGTAACGGTACAACCACGTTTACACTCTTCTCCTGAGGAGGAGACTGCTGACAGACTGTTGGGTGGCCCAGTGCGGTTGGAGAGGAAGATTTTCTTCCTCCAATCCACGGTCACTGCTGGAATTCTATAAATGTTGAAGTTTGTAAATAAACCGTCTCTTTTTTTTCTTCCTCAGACGTTCTTGGTCAGCTCAGGCTCACAGCGGACCTCTCCTGCTCCTGTGGCTCAGGGGGACTTTGCCATGGGGAATTTATCCAGCCTAATTATAGATATTCATTAAAGTTGGCTTGTTAGCTAATACAGAAACAGCAATTTTCCTGGAAATCATTTCCATGGATCCTTCACTTTCAGGACATCCTCCTGTTTTCCTGGAGAGTTCACAAAAAGGGACCTGGGGCTCATCTTCACTGAGTGCCGCAGTATCTCTGATGACCTCGCCTTGAACTTTGACTTTCACCTGGTGCTGCTCCTCCTGTGTCACAGAGCTTGTCCAAAACCACACTGGAGTTCCCTTTAACTCTTTCCCCACTGGTTCCTGACACGTTTATTGTCCTGTGGAAATACTTTTACACCCTTTTATCGTTTTTGCTGCTCAGCCTTCCAGCCCTACCCAGCACCTCCAGCTTGTGGGGGTAAAGCCACGCTAGGGAAAGCCAGGGGTCCACAAAGCAGCCTTGAAACTTTATTCCAGTGCAAGGACAGAGTTTCCACAACACACAAACCCCCGTGGGGTTCTGCATTGGTTTGGGGCAAATCTGGGAGGAGAACTCCTTGGGAAACCCTCCCTCCCCTCCCCCAACCGGTTGGGGAGAAAACTCCTCAGAGAGAAGTGGAAAGAAATCCGTTTATTGAACTGGCAAAGCGCTCCCCAGGAGAATGAATTGAACAATACCAGATGGCAAGAACCTCGTGGCGCTCTGGGTAGATGACAAATTAGGACAGAAGTCCCTCTGGTAGGTGATTCCTCTGCTCTCAGATCTTTCCGGCGCTGGTGAAAGTTGCTGCACAGGGTGGATCCCGGTGGGTCCCAGGTGCAAGCTCCCCCCAGAGCCCCCCCTAGGTCCTCAGTCAGGGGGAGGTTTAAACAGTTTCAAAGAAGTTAAAAAAGGAAAAAAAAAGGAAAAAAAAAGCAAAAAAAAAAGCAAAAAAAAGCAATGCGAAGCGATGCTAAGCTACCCTAGCTAACTACCAAGCAAAAGCAAAAGTTAGAAAGCAAAAAAAAAAATCCTCTCTGTCTCATGTCTGTGTGTTATTTTCTGTGACTTTTAAAAACCAGCCAGGCAGAGAGAGGTTTCTGAAAACAAACTGTGCACTTCTCCCCCGGTTTTACTCTCAGAGCCAATATTAAAGGCACAGAGTGTAATACCCAGCGTAAACAGACGATTGGGGATACAACATCGTGACGTCACCCCAGGACAGGTTCCTCTCTCGAGGTTTTGGAGGACGCAGCCTCCTTCCATCCCCAGCTCTCGGCCGCACGCTGCTCTCTCCCTTTCCCCATCAGCTGAACGGGGCTGCTGGGAAGGTGCAGCCCTCCCAAACCACCTCCCCCACACCCCACCTTGGACATGTCATTTTCCCCCAAAGTCCAGAAGTTCAGGCTGTCTGGGTTGGACTGGTTGGGCTTTGTGGGGACCCGTTTCACCCATCACCCTCAAGTTCAGGAGTTCAAACTTTCCGCTCAAACCACCAGGGTCCTGTGAAAAGCTTCACCTCTGTAGAGACATCCAGACCCGTTTTGAAGACAATGACACCGTTTCTCCTAAAGATCCCAGCCCAATGAGACATTTTTTAAAGGCACCACCACCCATCTTTCCAACGAAATCATTCCCTGTGAGGGTGCTGAGGGCCCGGCAGAGGTTGGCCAGATAAGCTGCAGCTGCCCGGACTCTGGCCTTGTCCCACGGCAGGTTGGGGTGCCTGGAGCAGCCTGGCACAGGGGAAGCTGTCCCTGCCCGGTGCCTGGCCATGTCCCAGGGCAGGTTGGGGTGCCTGGAGCAGCCTGGCGCAGGGGAAGCTGTCCCTGCCCGGTGCCTGGCCGTGTCCCAGGGCAGGTTGGGGTGCCTGGAGCAGCCTGGCGCAGGGGAAGCTGTCCCTGCCCGGTGCCTGGCCGTGTCCCATGGCAGGTTGGGGTGCCTGGAGCAGCCTGGCACAGGGGAAGCTGTCCCTGCCCACGGCAGCGCTGGCACCGCAGGCGCTTTAAGGTCGCTCCATCCCAAACCATTGCAGAGCCCCGGGGCCGGGATGGGCAGCGCCGCCAGCTCGTGCTGCCGCCTGCTGGGGGCACCCGGAGCTGCAGCTGGGGCCGGCGCATGCACAGTGCCGGTGCTGAACCCCGCTCGCTGCTGCCCTCCGGTGGGCGATTCCAGAACTGCAACGGCACGGCCAGTGCAGGAGATGTGTGGGCTAAAGAGGGAAAATCTCCCGATTTGAAAGGAAAAAGAGATCCCTGAGCAAAACATCAGGCTTTTGCATAAATAAATGGGTGAGGGTGCCACTGTCCATTTTATTTCATTTCTCATTCCTTTTCAATCTTGCCTTTGTCTATTTTTCCCTCCCAATGCCTCTTCTTCTGCTTTGCCTCAAATCAGGAACTTTGGAACTGGCCCCAAACTGATCATTCATGCCTTTTTAATTGTTCTGAGCAGCACCCCGCAGCTCCCTCAGCCACTCCTGGCTCTCCAGACCCCTCCCCAGCTCCATACCTCCCCTGGGCATGCTCCAGCCCCTCCAGGTCCTTGGTGGGTGAAGTGAAAAGGGAGTGCAGAGGGAAAAGGGAGGAGCGGTTCTCCATTGCCTGTCTGAAGGTGGAGGTTTAGAAAATAAAGCTTGAACACAAACTCCAGGAAATGCTCTTTTTTATCAAATGAGGTGCCCTGCAGGAAAGGTGCTCAATGAGCTGCAGCAGGTACATCAATTGAGCCAGCAGCAAATTTTGATAAACTTTTGATAAGCCAGGCCAGCAAGGATTAAATTTTTGATACAATTTTTATACACCAGGCAAGCAAGCAACATTTTTTTTGATCCATCAGACAAGGTAGCCAGGGAGATTTAGGAGGTGATGGTGACATTGCCACTCCCAAATGCCTCTGGCGTGAAGTGCCCAACCGGCCCCAGGCGCTGCCCAGTCTCTGCTGTCCTGGGCTGTCCTGGGCTGTCCTGGGCTGTCCTGGGCTGTCCTGGCAGCTCCAGCCTGGCCCTCGCTGTTCCTGCCTCCAAGACCACAGTGACCTTGGTGGCCTCATGGCTCAGAGAGCTCCGCTGACCGTTGCCATGGCCAGGGTGACCAGGAGAAGCTTCCAGAGGTTGGGGGAGATCCTGGGGAGGCTCCCACCTGGAGACACAAAGGGGGGGGTCAGGGGAACTGTGAGGGATGGATAGGGGTGACAGGGTGTGGGGGTCAGAAGGGGCCATAACCAGGTCCTTGTCCCCTGTGCCCAGCCATGCGTGGCCTTGTACCCCTAACCCCAGTGGATGTCCCCAGCACTGGATGTCCCTGTCCCCCCCAGCTGGCCCTGGCTGTGCCCATCCTCTGTCCCCAGCAATGGCTGTCCCTGCCCTTGTCCCCAGCACTCACTGGATGTCCTGCCTCCCACCCTGTCTTGGGTTGTGGAGCTGGGTTTTGTGTATTCTATTTACATCTGTTTTGGGGCCTGATGACCCACCTTGATAGGCCATTGTTACCTTCCCCAGCCTGTGCGGTGCATTTGCATTTCTATACATCTCATGCCCTGGCGGTGGGGGGTGGGGGGGAGGGGAGGTGGCCGGGTGGGGTCGGCGCTGCTCTGTTGCAGGAGCGGGGTGCGCGGCGTTTCCTTCGCGGCGGTGTGGGAAGAGCTTCTTTGTCTCCTGTGCTCGTCATCCTGTCTCCCTCCTGGCCGTCCCTGAACCGGTTTCTTCGCAGAATCATCTCTGCTCCAACAGGATCACGTCTGCCACTCCAGAAGTGTTTGGACTGTTTACGTTTGGACTGTTATCAACATCCTGAATCACAGGGTCAGATTGAAACTCTGACTTTGTCAGGGTTTTCTTCTAAAATTATTGTTTATTTGTTTATTTGTTTGTTTGGTTGGGTGGTTTTGTTTCCTATCATATTTGTATTGTTAAACCTCCTAGTAAAGAACTGTTATTCCTATTCCCAACATCTTTGCCTGAGAGCCCTTGATTGCAAAATTATAATTCGTCGGGGTGCGAGGGGTTGGTATTCTCCATCCTAGGGGAACCTCAGTTTCCCTGGCAGATACCTGTCTTTCCAAACCAAGACACTCTTTCCAAGGTTATTTAAGCGATAATCCTCTGTGCTGGTTTGAAAGCAAAACCAGTGAGACTCCCAGTCAGAGATACAATTTAATAGAAGAGGAGAGTAAAAAGGTGAAAATAAATGGAATTATACAACCTAACACCCTGTTGGTCAGGGTGTTTGAAGCAGTCCGGGAATCCTCCTGGAGCAGCAGATGTGGTTCCGCTGGAGCAGAGATGATCCAAAGCAGTGATCCCTGTAGAAACGTCTGGTAGCTCGTCTCCTCTGAGAGTTCAGTGGATAGAAGCTGCCAGTGGGGTCTCAAACCCTGGATTATATCCAGGTGGGAATGCTTGGCTCCTCCCCCTGGGCAGAGCATCTCACAATGGAATGATTTCATTCTATGAGTCATGCAATGGGTCCTTGATGGCTCATTAAACAGAGACAATGTCTTCTGGGAAGGCATTGTTGGGCTCGTTAACAGAAGATAAGAAGAACACTGCCCCACTTTGGCTCCAACGGCTCATGGGGATAGAAAACACCTTTGGGCACAATTTTACATTGTAACCTAGGACACCTGTCATGGGTGTTCCTATCCCCGTGCCCTCAATCAATGTTCCCAGAACTGGATGTCCCTGTCCTTGCCCCCAGCCCTGGGTGTCCTTGTCCCACCACCCACACTGGGGGTCCCTGTCCCCCATCCCAACTGAGTGCCCCTGTGTCCCCTGTGCCCTGTCATGGGTGCCCCCATGGCCCCAGGGGGTGTCCCCATCCCTCCCAGGGTGTCCCTGTGATGTCACCTCACAGCCACGCGCAGTTGTATTTGCTGGAGGTCCCGGCAGAGCGGAGCCAGATCCACGACCTCTTCCCATCCAAGATGACTTGGGTGACCTCAAAGGTCTCGAAGGGTGGGATCAGCACCTCCTCCTCCATTGGATACATGGAGAATCCCCGGATGTCCACGCCGTGGCACGTGCGCACCTCGAATATTGTGTCCGTCCCAAATTTCTGAGCGATCTCCTTACGCGGCGACGTCGATGTGAATTGGCCGAACCGGATCCTCTGCCCACGCCGAGCACTGAACCGGACGTTACGCACGCCCCGGAAAACCTGGCGACACTTCGCGTTCTGAGCCTTCTTCAGCGTCAGCAGGGCCTGGGTCAGCAGGAAATGTAACGTTTTGAAGTGGAAATTGGACCGGTATTCCTGGCGGGAGCGCCCGGCCGTGCGCGTGGCCAGGTTGAACTGCCGGTACACGTCCTTGGTCGAGTAGGCCATGAGGGCGATGGCCTGGTCTGGGGATGCCAGAGGGGACACGCAGGAGCCCCGCTTGCGCCACTCAGCCTTGGCCTTCACCCAGCCCTGGGAAAAGACAGGATTCTTCTGGAACTCAGAAGGGATGAGGGCCGGCAAGGCTGCGGTCATGGCAGGGCCGCAGCCCCGGTACTGGTCATCGAAGGAGTCCTGGGCCATGTCCAGGGGCACCACGTCAATGGCCGCAGTGGCCACAGTCATGGCCAGTGCCAGGGTGTGAGCCAGGGGCGCCATGGCGGGGAGAGGCCACCAGGAGCAGTGTGGGACACTGGGGGACAAAGGGGGACACACTGAGGGAACATTGAGGGCACACGGGGGTAGATGGGAAGGGTGATGGGAAGTCCCCCCCATCCTCTGTGGGGGACTAAGGATGGGCACGGGCGTCAGCCCAGGGGATGGGGAGCAGCTGCAGCTAGAAGACCCCTGGACACATCCTGGGATGCCAATCCCAAATCCTGGAGTCATTCCTGGACTCCCCAGTGATCCTCAGACCCCCAGGACTTTGATTCAAATTCTGGGCTCACTCCCTGCCACCCCAGCAGTGCCACCCATGACCCCAATTCCACTCCCATAGTGCTCACCCCAGACACCACTTTTGTGCCCCCTCCAATGTCATCCCTGTGCCCACCAGCCCCATAACCCCACTCCCAGTCCCGTGTCCCTTCCCCCTGGGGTGGCACCCCTGTCCCTCTGCAGTTCCCCAGCCCAAACCCTGCGGTCAACCCCGGACCTCCCCAGGGTCCCCTCAGTGCCCCACCCACCCCAAGTGCCAATCCCAGTCCTGTGTTTACCCTGCCAGTATCCCCCCAGGGCTCCCCAGGACCTCAATCCAGCTCCCAGGCCTCTGCAGCCCCCTTGTGACCCCAGGCCCCTCAGGAACATCACCCAAATTCCTAAAACCAATCCCTCATCCCCACACACTGTCCCCCAGGGCCCTCCCCCAAACCCCAATTTCACTCTCAGTCCCGTGACCCGTTTTGGTGTGACCCCGGGACCCCAACCCAAAACCAGGGATCACCCCATGACTCCGACAATGTCCCCCAGGAGACCCCAGGGCCTCTCTCTGCAATCCCAGTCCCATCAAACCCCCCCCAAGTGTCCCCGCTGTCCCCCCAGCCCCCGATACCAAAATCAGCCGCAGTGAACTCCCGGACAGAATGGGAGGGATCCCAAAGTCAGAATTCTTGATTAGCTCGGGCTCCCAGCGGATCTCTTCTGCTCCTGTGGCTCAGGGGGACTTTGCCACAGGGAATTTATCCCCCAGTATCATAAATATTCATTGCAATGACCTTCTTATCTAATACAGAAACAGCACTTTCTCTGGAAATTATTTGCATGGCTCCGCCTCTTTCTGGGCGTCCTTTCCTGGCACTGGAGAGCCACAAAAATGGGGTCTCTGGGGGTCATTTTCACTGAGCACCCCCAGATCCCAGAGGACTTTGCCTGGAACTTCTGCTTTGGGCAGGCGCTGCTCCTTCTCTGGTCCAGAGCTTGCCAACAACCCTCACTGGAGCTCCCTTTGTCTCTTTCTCCGCCAGCTGCAACCATGTTTAGCCTGAGTAGCCACAGGTTGACATCCTTTTCTTGCTTTTCCCAGTCAGTCTTTAAGCCCTTTCCAGCATTTTTAAAGGATCTGAAACTTTCTGCTCTCTCAGTTATTTCTCACGCCCAGGACCCCAATCCCACCGCCCCGTGTGCCCCTTGTGGCCCCCCAGCCCCAGTCCCCACTGCTCCCTGAGCTGCTGTGACACCTCAGACCCCAAATGGGCTCCCCTCTCAGGTGACACCCCTGGGGGCACCCTGAGCCTGGCCAGGATCTCCTTGGGGAGCACCTGGGTGACTTTCCCGACCTTGTTAGGCTGGCAGGAGAAGTTCTGCACCCCAAAAAAAGGGATCCACCAACCCCAGGAGACACCTGAACCCGTGTTGGCGTGGTGGCTCAGCAAATCCATCTGCCAGGAACCCCCGGCCATGCTTCCCCTCTCAGTGATCCCTGGAGGTGATGGGTTGGGATCCAAAGGGTTCTTTTGGAAACACCTCGGGCGCTGCTCTGCTCCAGAGCCGACACTTCTGTCCTGTGCACACCGAGTACCTGAGGCTGCAGACCAGGCCCCGTCCCATCGATGCCCCCAGAGCTTTGCTGGGGCTTTTCTCCTTTACAAATCGCAGCCTCAGCTGGGCTGGGCCTGGCCTGGCCATTGGCAGGTCCCGCTCACCATCCCAGCCACCCTCTTCCTCGTGGGCTCTCAGATCAGCAGGCAATCTTCAACCTGCCCAGCTCCGTCCAGGCCTCACCTCTGCGGGTCAAATTCCTTTCTCAGGAATCAACACCAGGATGCTTTTTGCAGAACCTCTCCTGCAGCTTTATTGCCAGTCTATTTCTCACACGGATTCGGCAATCCCCAAGCTGCTGTGCCCTGGGCTGTGAGACGCTTTGGGCTGCTGCCTGGTGTCAAGGAGGTGCAGCATTTCTGTTTTATGTTTCATCAGAAATCCCTGTGCTGTCAACAGACCTCTTCCTTTCCGTGGGGCTCCGGAGGCACAATCAATGCTCAAAGCAGATGGCGAGTGAGTTCCTCTGTTTGCTCTTTTTCCTGCTGCCAATTCCAGAGCTCTTGGGAACTCTGCGAGCTCCGCCCTTGGCTCCACACCTTCTTGCAGCCACGGTGAGCAGAGCACTGACCACAAGCTTTTGTCCCCAAAATGGATTTCTTGGCCTCTTGGGTGAGAACAGCCACTGCTCCGGCCCACGGACATCCCGGCCAAGCCTGGCTGATCGAGCTGTTTGGAGAAGAACCCTGCAGGTCTCTCCTGGGTTTCCCCCACAAAAGAGCCCCCAGAATGAATTTTGATTTGGAATCCTGAGGAGAGGCACTCAAAGACGGCCATGATGTCCACAAGTCCCATGGGATTTCCAGACCTAAACAAAGCCCTTTGATCAGTTTGTGCACCAACAGCAGTGCCAGGGCCTGGGAGTCCTTGCTCAGAAGGTGGGGGAGACTTCAGGAGAGACCTGCAGGGTTCTTCTCCAAACAGCTCGATCAGCCAGGCTTGGCTGGGATGCCCGTGGGCCGGAGCAGTGGCTGTTCTCACCCAAGAGGCCAGGAAATCCATTTTGGGGACAAAAGCTTGTGGTCAGTGCTCTGCTCACCGTGGCTGCAAGAAGGTGTGGAGCCAAGGGCAGAGCTCGCAGAGTTCCCAAGAGCTCTGGAATTGGCAGCAGGAAAAAGAGCAAACAGAGGAACTCACTTGCCATCTGCTTTGAGCATTGATTGTGCCCCCAGAGCCCCACGGAAAGGAAGAGGTCTGTTGACAGCACAGGGATTTCTGATGAAACATAAAACAGAAATGCTGCTCCTCCTTGACACCAGGCAGCAGCCCAAGGCGTCCCACAGCCCAGGGCACAGCAGCTTGGGGATTGCCGAATCCATGTGAGAAATAGACTGGCAATAAAGCTGCAGGAGAGGTTCCGCAAAAAGCATCCTGGTGTTGATTCCTGAGAAAGGAATTTGACCGGCAGAGGTGAGGCCTGGACGGAGCTGGGCAGGTTGAAGATTGGCTGCTGATCTGAAAGCCCACGAGGAAGAGGGTGGCTGGGAGGGTGAGCGGGACCTGCCAATGACCAGGCCAGGCCCAGCCCAGCTGAGGCTGCGATTTGTAAAGGAGAAAAGCCCCAGCAAAGCTCTGGGGGCATCGCTGGGACGGGGCCTGGTCTGCAGCCTCAGGTACTCGGTGTGCACAGGACAGAAGTGTCAGCTCTGGAGCAGAGCAGTGCCCGAGGTGTTTCCAAAAGAACCCTTTGGATCCCAACCCGTCACCTCCAGGGATCACTGAGAGGGGCAGCACTGCCGGGGGTTCCAGGCAGATGGATTTGCTGAGCCACCACGCCAACACAGGTTCAGGTGTCTTCTGGGGTTGGGGGATCCCTTTTTTGGGGTGCAGAACTTCTCCTGCCAGCCCAACAAGGTCGGGAAAGTCACTCAGGTGCTCCCCAAGGAGATCCTGGCCCGTCTCGGGGTGCCCCCAGGGGTGTCACCTGAGAGTGGAGCCCATCTGGGATCTGAGGTGTGACAGCAGCTCAGGGAGCAGTGGGCAGTGGGGCTGGGGGGGCACTGGGGGCACACGGGGCGGTGGGATTGGGGTCCTGGGCATGAGAAATAACTGAGAGAGCAGAAAGTTTTAGATCCTTTAAAAATGCTGGAAAGGGCTTAAAGACTGACTGGGAAAAGCAAGAAAAGGATGTCAACCTGTGGCTACTCAGGCTAAACATGGTTGCAGCCGGCGGAGAAAGAGACAAAGGGAGCTCCAGTGAGGGTTGTTGGCAAGCTATGGGCCAGAGAAGGAGCAGCACCTGCCCAGAGCAGAAGTTCCAGGCCAAAGCCCTCTGGGATCTGGGGGTGCTCAGTGAAAATGACCCCCAGAGACCCCATTTTTGTGGCTCTCCAGTGCCAGGAAAGGACTCCCAGAAAGAGGCGGAGCCATGCAAATCATTTCCAGAGAAAGTGCTGCTTCTGTATTAGATAAGAAGGTCATTGCAATGAATATTTATGATCCTGGTGGATAAATTCCCTGTGGCAAAGTCTCACCTCAGCTGCAGGAGCAGGAGAGATCTGCTGGGAGCCCGAGCTGATCAAGAATTGCGGCTTTGGGATCCCTCCCGTTCTGTCCGGGAGTTCACTGCGGCTGATTTTGGTATCAGGGGCTGGGGGGACAGCGGGGACACTTGTGGGGGGTTTGATAGGGACTGGGATTGCAGAGAGGGGCCCTGGGGTCTCCTGGGGGACATTGTGGGGTCATGGGGTGATCCCAAGTTTTGGGTTGGGGTCCCGGGGTCACACCAAAACGGGTCACGGCACTGAGAGTGAAATTGGGGCTTGGGAGAGGGCCCTGGGGGACAGTGTGTGGGGATGAGGGATTGGTTTTAGGAATTTGGGTGATGTTCCTGAGGGGCCTGGGGTCACAAGGGGGCTGCAGAGGCCTGGGAGCTGGATTGAGGTCCTGGGGAGCCCTGGGGGGATACTGGCAGGGTAAACACAGGGCTGGGATTGACACTTGGGGTGGGTGGGGCACTGAGGGGACCCTGGGGAGGTCCGGGGTTGACCGCAGGGTTTGGGCTGGGGAACTGCAGAGGGACTGGGGTGCCACCCCAGGGGGAAGGGACACGGGACTGGGAGTGGGGTTATGGGGCTGGTCGGCACAGGGATGACACTGGAGGGGGCACAAAAGTGGTGTCCGGGGTGAGCACTGTGGGAGTGGGATTGGGGTCATGGGCGGCACTGCTGGGGTGACAGGGAGTGAGCCCAGAATTTGAATCAAGTCCTGGGGGTCTGAGGATCACTAGGGAGTCCAGGAATGACCCCAGGATTTGGGATTGGCATCCCAGAATGTGTCCAGGGGTCTATAGCTGCAGCTGCTCCGCATTCCCTGGGCTGACCCCCGTGCCCATCCTTAGTCCCCCACAGAGGATGGGGGGGACTTCCCATCACCCTTCCCATCTACCCCCGTGTGCCCTCAATGTTCCCTCAGTGTGTCCCCCTTTGTCCCCCAGTGTCCCACACTGCTCCTGGCGGCCTCTCCCCGCCATGGCGCCCCTGGCTCACACCCTGGCACTGCTGGCCATGACTGTGGCCACTGCGGCCATTGACGTGGTGCCCCTGGACATGGCCCAGGACTCCTTCGATGACCAGTATCGGGGCTGCGGCCCTGCCATGACCGCAGCCTTGTCGGCCCTCAACAGTTCCGAGTTCCGGAAGAATCATGTCTTTGCCCAGAGCTGGGGGATGGCCAAAGCAGAGTGGCGCAAGCGGGGCTCCCGCGTGTCCCCTCTGGCATACCCAGCCCAGGCCATCGCCGTCATGGCCTACTCAACCAAGGTTGTGTACCAGAAGTTCAACCTGGCCACGCGCACGGCCGGGCGCTCCCGCCAGGAGTACCGGTCCAATTTCCACTTCAAAACGTTGCATTTCCTGCTGACCCAGGCCCTGGTGAGGCTGAGGCAGGCTCAGAACACGCAGTGTCGCCAGGTGTTCCGGGGCGTGCATGACATCCAGTTCAGTGCTCGGCGTGGGCAGAGGATCCGGTTCGGCCAATTCACATCGACATCGCTAAGCAAAGAGATCGCTCAGAAATATGGGACGGACACGATATTCGAGGTGCGCACGTGCCACGGCGTGGACATCCAGGCTTTCTCCTACTATCATAGCAATCGCGAGGTGCTGATCCCGCCATACGAAACCTTTGAGGTCACAAAAGTCATCCAGAAGGGGAAGAGGTCGTGGATCTGGCTCCGCTCCATCGGGACCTTCAGCAAATACAACTGCGCGTGGCTGTGAGCTGACACCGCAGGGGACGGCCCTCGGGGCTTGGCGACACCTGTGGAATCCTTTGAACACCTCAGGGGAATTACTAGGGCCTTGCCCTGGAAGAACACCCCACGGAGTCTCCACGTAGGCTGAAAGAAGAGACTTCCCCCATGGTGCCTTGCAACACTGTGGGATGCACCCCTGTTTTGCTCTCCCCATATGTCCCTAATTCTCCTGGTTTTGCCTTTCCCTCTTTCCCCATTGGTTGTGGTAGCCCTGGTGGCTGGCCCCGTGTCCCCTGTGGGGCGCTGCCCTTTGTCCGGCCCTTTGTACTGCCCCTGTGCCCTCAAGACCATTGGTTCCTTGTCAGAACTCTGGAAATTGAGAATGTTGGGGTTCAGTACATAGTAATATATGTGAAGCAAGATGGAGGATCCTGGGCGTTGCCTGGGTCCTTCTTCTTCACCTTCCTCTCCCTTCTCATTCATGGTTTGGGGTGTTTTTTCCTAACTGGATGAAAAAAAGTCAGCACGGGGGGCCTTGGGTGGTCATTATTGAGTCAAAAGTATAAATAACACAGGTGTCATCTCATAATTGGAGGATTATCGCTTAAAAGTTGGAAAGAGTTAGACTCCATTTTTCCTCCGTTTTCTAACTTCCTAGTTAGAGCTCATGGCTTGTGAGTCTGTAAAGAGATAAGAAATAATAAACATCCAAGGCCAAACACAAACTGCCAGCTACATGTCCCGTGCATTAATCCCGACCTTAGCAGAGAAAAAGGAGCCCAAACCCTCACAGTTCCCGAGCCCATCAAGCCTGTGCACCGCACATGGTTGGGTCTTTTGTCCCCGATTCCCTTCGGCTGATGGCGAAGACAAAGAGATGTGGACTCCATACATTGCCCATATGAAGCCGTTTATTGATCCACCTAGCTGTGCTTTTATACCCACGCATTATATAACAAGTAATACATGCCAAGTGATATTGCTTAACATATGCCTCGTACTAACTAACACAGGTATGCCTAAAATGCACTAACACAGCAAGTTTCTCAAAATCCCGCTTTGCCGTGCCAAGGCTTGAGGCCTAGCTCTTCTGCTCTTGACATGAGTGCAGCCATACTTCCACTTTGGCTCTCTAGCTCCAGGCCCTGCAGGCCCACATCTCCCCCTTTCTGTTCTACCAAGAGGATCTTCTTGGTGGTCTTGTCAATCAGTCTCTGCACATATTGCAAGATACATGGCAAGCAAATTATCATCAGCAACAATATGGCTAAAATAGAAATTCCTGTTTTAGCTAAATGTTTAAGCCAGCCAGTAAGTCCCCATCCACCAAGCAAGTGTCCAAGCCAGTCACTATCATCTACTACTCTTAATTTGGTCATGCTGTCCCGAAGAGCCTGTATGCTAGCATGAATAGACAAGGAGTTGTCCGAAAGATTCATACAGCATAAGCCTTCAAAATCTTCGCAACCGTGTCCATGGGCTAAAAGCAAAAAATCAATCGCAGCCCTGTTCTGAAGGGTTGCATGCCTAATACTGTCAACATCTGTTAGCAAGCCTGTTAAAGCAGAGCTAGTAGCGTTAGTTTGTTTCGCAAGCCAGCAGCCAAGATTATTCAAAGTCTTCAATGCATGTGCTGTACCTATAGCTGGAATGATAGAGGCAAAGATTCGGGCTCCAAGGTTCCAGGACTCCACATTATCATTACAGTCAGGGCTGTATGTGTGTGTGCTGCGTTTTGCTCTTACTAAGCTGCGCAGCATTGGCAAGTTATCCCGAAAAGAGTGAAACATGGTTAACCTCCCAAAGGTGCAAGGGCCTCCTACAGACCTTCCTGGTATTCCCTTCCAAGCTCTGTTTCCACATATCATAAATATATTATCCATCAAGCCAATAGAAGCAGTCCCAGGTGTAATGGGCTGCGGCAGGGTATGATTGCACCAGGCAGAGGCATTTTCATAAATCCTTGTGCCTGAAACTTCCTGAAAAGGCCCAGCGGTGTAGTTTAAGTAAAAACATGCAAAAGCTTGCATGGATCCAAAAATGTCCAATTCCTGGGGTGGCAAAGAAAGGGGGGAGAAATCAGAAACCTTGTTCACCCTCAACCCTTTATCATTAACAAAGTACCACCCAGCATTTCTATTATTTTGTTTTCGATATCTATCATAACACCACCACAGTGGCTCAATTCGGCCTGGGGCAGTACAATCCCTGTGCATTGTTTCATTGTATAGGGTATCCCATTCAGTTTTCCCCAAAGGTATAGCTATCAGGCAAGTCTGGAAAGGATCACCAGGAGAGGTCATGGACAGGCACAGTGTAGACTCATTCAAAGCTTCAGCAAGCGTAAGCCATACATTGCGTTCAGGAAGGGGTGGTATGGCAGTCACTTCCTCTATATAAAGAATCCTTAAGTATAAAAGAGTTAATATATGAATTTTCCACATTTTGTTTTGATTATAGTTTGCTTATCCCACAACTTAACAATCAGGTTATCTCTTGTTTGATTATACACAGTAATAGCTAAAGCACGTTGATCTAACGATTCTATTCTCTGCAAAAATCTCTGTAAATTAAAGCGTGAAAAATGTCTAGGACCAGACAGGTGCTGCCGAAGCACTTCAGGCCCTAATTGATCCCTAATAAATGCAAGTGGAGTAAATGTTGTATTAATATCTCGAAAGCAAAAGAAACATAAAATACTAGCAATATATGAAATTCTACGAGTAGTTCGTGCACCACACTGTAGACAAACAGCAGTCACAACAGGGTAACAGCTAAAATTATGTGACCGACACCGTGCTTCCCTTTCTACACGTCTTTCTGCACGAACTTGAGCATAAAGCAATTCATGTATTATATCATCAACATTACCATCACTATGTTTCTGCAATAACGAACTAAGCACTCTGCGAGTTCTTTGAACGTGTCTTTCGACTGCTTCTGGGTCTTCCAGTTTGCAGATCAGCAGGTATCACAGCATGCCTGCGGCATGTAGCTTCCCACTCACTATCCTCTATCTGCCAAATTTGTGGAATCTTTAAGCCTACCTTACACCTATGTTCTAATACTTGAGTATTCTTTTCTGCTGTTAACCGATTCACAAGGCGATCCAGGCGCCAAGCCAAATGCAATCTCTCTCGGGCCGCTAGATCTTCAATCAAGCTTAACCCTTTATACCAAGGCAATCCAGTGTACTTACTTATAGCATTGTACCAAGTATCTCTGCTCCAATTATGAAAACAAGTCCCACAAAGGAGGTAATTTCTCCAATGGTTCTGAAACACCCACACCTTATGGCCACAACCCCCACAATAGATTTTTATCCAAGCAGCACAATCACGTTTTCCGCAATGCAAACAGGTGTGATATGGGATAGGATTATCACCACAAGTAAATACAGTTATTATCTGTCCCAAATCTTCCTCATTTGTCCAACGCAAGCGTCGTTGCAAAAGCTGTTCGAGTTGTTGTAGGGGTTTCTGTGTCAACAGTCGAAGACGATGTAGGTGCCTTCGTCGTTCTTCGCTTGGCATAGGTGGGCGCAGGCTCTCAGCAGTCTCTGGATTCAGCTATCTGAGAGGGGAGAAGGCGAGGGTGGAGCAGGCGAAACTGCAGGTGGAGTGCCAGGTTGATTAGGATCCTCAGGGGAGGTCTGCAGAGGTTCTCTGAAAGGTCTCACGTTCTTGGCCGGAAGCCATCTGGGGCCGATCTCTGTGGAGACACAAGCAAAACCTCTTCCCCATGTGACAAGGGGATAGGGTCCCATAATTTTACCCGTCTCAGGATCCTTAATTAAAACCGGGGCTTTCTGCTTTACTTCCAGCTTGGGGCTGCTGCCAAAATGCCTTACAATCGGTGGATTCGGATCCATGAGTGAGCAATTTAAAAAGTTAAACACATACAATGCTTTCTGCAATCGTTCTGCCGGGGTGGAATTCCCCATTCCCCCTTTCTGTTGCAACAAAAGGCGTTTAAGTGAAGCATGAGCCCTTTCAATAATAGCTTGTCCTGTGGGAGAGTGAGGAATCCCCGTCTTGTGTGTTACTCCCCAGAGAGCGAAAAAGTTCGCAACTCTCTGGGAAATGTATGCTGGCCCATTATCAGTTTTAACCTGTAAGGGAACACCAAGAACTGCAAAAGCATTTGAAAAGTGACGACACACGTCCTTTGCTGATTCTCCTGTGTGGCAGGAGGCAAATAAGGCACCTGAAAAGGTATCAATAGAGGAGTGAATGTACTTGAGTCTCCCAAATTCAGGAAAGTGAGTTACATCTGTTTGCCAAATCTGGAGGCTTTCGAGTCCTCTAGGGTTAACACCTCCAGCAAGGGCAGGGAAGGAGTGCCTCTGGCAATCTGGGCACACAGCCACAATACTAGCAGCTTGGCGTGTAGTCAAATCAAAGGTGCGAGCAAGTGCAGCAGCATTCTGATGGAAGAAAGAGTGGCTGAGTTTAGCCTGAGAGAAGCGATCTGGTAAATGAACAGTTAAAGTAAGCAAGTCTGCCTGGCGGTTTCCTTCTGCAATAAAACCAGGCAAAGTAGTGTGAGACCTAACATGCATAACAAAATAGGGGTGCTGTCTGTTATCTAGAAGGTAAACAAGTTGCTGCAACCAGTAAAACAGATCCTTGCTAGGCACATCTTTCAAGACAGCAGCTTCAGCTCTCTCCACAAGGCCTGCAACATAAGCAGAATCTGTTATTAAGTTTAAAGGAGCAACAAAATGTTGAAAGGCTCGAACGACAGCTGCTAATTCAGCAATCTGGGGGGAACCCGAAACTGTAGCGACATCTGAGTCCCACCGGGCGAGATCGGCGTTCCACCACAGCAGTACTGACTTCCGAGTGCGTCCGGAACCATCTGTAAAAACAGTTAAAGCTTGTAAAGGGATCTCACTTCTTTTAGGACGCATCAGGAGGTTAAAACTGGTGGCTACAAGTCTGTGCTTTGGGGGATGTGTAGAAAGCTGTCCAGAAAAATCTGCAAGGGCAATTTGAAAAACTTCAGATTGTTGCATCAGCCACTGTAAATAAAAAGTAGTAACAGGCAAACAAATATAACAGAAATCCACACCTGCAAGTGTGGTAAGTCTCTGTCTTGCTTTAACAATAAGCATAGCAAACATTTCATGTTGTGTAGTTACAGTTTTAGACATCTGATGTGGCAAAAAGATCCATTCAATAATCAGCAAGGGGTCGGGCGCTTTAGGATCCCACTGAAAAATTAAAGCATGAGGTTGTTTACCTGGATTCAGAATTATCAGTGAAAAAGGCAACTCAGGGGCCCATCGGGCTGCTTGCCGACTGGAAATAGCATCAGCTACCAATTGCAGTGCTTGGCAGGCCTCTGGTGAGAGGTGCCGGGGTGAAAGGAAATCAGACTCCCCCTTCAACAACTCAAACCGAGGGGCTAATTCAGTGTTTGAAATTCCCAATAAAGAACGAACCCAATTTATCTTTCCCAGAAGTTTCTGGGCATCATGCAAAGTACGAATGTCAGCATGAATTTGCAAAGGCTGAGGAGAAATACTCTGGGTCCTAATGCGCCATCCCAAATATTTCCAGGGGGGCTGACGCTGAATTTTTTCAGGAGAAATACAAAGTCCTGCTTGGGTTACAGCAGCAGTGACAAGGGCTAGGGCTTCCTCCATGATTTCCTGTTGTTCTGCTGCAACAAGAATGTCATCCATATAATGATATATCAAAGCAGCGGGCATTTGCTTACGAATGGGGGCTAGGACCCCCGCAACAAACCACATACATATCGTAGGGGAGTTTTTCATTCCTTGGGGTAAAAATCGCCAATGGTACCTTTGCAAGGGGGCTTGTAAATTAAGGCTAGGAACAGAAAAGGCAAATTTAGGAGCATCATCAGGGTGCAAAGGAATATCAAAGAAGCAGTCCTTTAAATCTATTACTGTGAGATGCCAATCACGGGGAATCATAGTAGGGGAAGGTAAACCAGGCTGAAGGGTCCCCATGTCCTCAATAACATCATTAACTTTACGGAGATCTTGGAGCAAGCGCCACTTGCCACTTTGTTTTTTAACAACAAATACAGGTGAGTTCCAGGGACTGGTAGAGGGGACTATATGTCCCTTCTCCAGCTGCTCCTGGACAAGGTCAGTGAGTGCGTGTAATTTGGGAAAGGGAAGGGGCCATTGATCCACCCAGACAGGTGTCTCAGTCTTCCAGGTTAATTTCAGGGTGCTACGCGCCACAATGGCCCCAATTAAAAATCTGACTGCATTTTTATTCCCCATTGAGAGAGCACATCCCGTCCCCACAACACCATAGGCACAGGTAACACAAATGGCCTAACAGAGGCTATGCGACCATCAGGTCCTGTCACCTGTATGGGACAGAGACTTTGATGACTGTTGCTATGTCCCCCAATCCCAGTGAGGGTTTGTGATACCTCGGTGAGGGGCCAAGTGGGGGGCCACTTGGCCTGAGAGACTATACTCACGTCCGCACCCGTATCCAGAATTCCGGTGACTGTCACCTGCTGTCCCCGCAGTGTCAAGGTACATGTATACACAGGACGTTTATTAGAAATTTCCTGCACCCACAATATTTCCGGGGTACCTGTGGAACCAAACCCTCCCTCTCTTGTGTTACACTCTGGTACAGGGGGTGTTAAACTGTGTGTAAAGGGGATCAATTGTGCAATGCATGCCCCTCGTGGAACAGTACAAGGTGGAAAAGGAGTCCAAGCCATTATTTTTATTTCCCCTACAGAGTCCGAGTCTATGACTCCTGGCAAAACAAAAAGTCCTTGGATGGTAGTTGAGGACCTGCCCACGAGCAAGGCACTCGTCTGGGGTCCCGGTGGACCAAAAATTCCTGTAGGGAGTAAATGAACAGTAGAATCAAGCAACGTTACTGTGTCAGAGGTTGCCAGGTCCATGGCGAAGCTGCCTGGGGTTGCTGGATGTAGGCTTGAGATGGTCCTTGGCTGGGCTGTGGCTGTGGGGCCGGCGGAGCTGGCGCTGGCGTCTGTGGTTGGATGTACTGTGCCAGGGGCCAGGGCGGGATTTGTATCGTCACGCGTCTCCGGCCATCCGCGCCCCTGTTCCAGTTTCCCTGGACCGGGCGACCCTCAGAATCATACTTAGAATGACATTCATTAGGAAAATGACGACCCTTACGACACCGAGGGCATATATCAGGGATCTTAGATTTGGCTCCTTCCCGAGCAACGCAGTGTTTTTTCAGGTGACCGGGCTTATGACATTTATAGCAAACAGGTGACGTACCCTTAGCTGCTGCAAAAGCTGCAGCCATAGCCTCATACTCATGTTCCAGAGTCCCAATACGATTACATGCCTCAACCATTTCGACAATGGTCGGTTGCTGGTTCAGCAGGGACTTTAGGAGTTTTTTACAGTCAGCATTTGCACTTTCAACAGCAAGTTTTAAAAGCAAGATTTCACGAGCATCTGCATTATCAATCTGACGTTCCAGTGCCTGCTTGAGGCGATCAATAAATTGCATATATGGCTCCTGGGGTCCCTGGACAATAGTTGTAAATGCCTTCGGGGTGTTTTTGCATCAGGGACCTTAAGGAAAGCTTGGCGCGCCGTATCACGAGCCCCATCTAGAGCCTCCCGCGGGCATTCACGCGCCTGGGTAGCAGGGTCAGAAAATGGACCTGTTCCCATTAGCTGCCTGATAGTAAGAGCAGCCAGGGCTGGATTTGCATGGCCCATATAAGTTAACAGCAGGCTTTGCAAGCCCTTTTCCCACTCCTTTTCCCATAAGCTATATTGTACGGGAGTTAACAGTATTCTGGAGAGGGTTTTTAAATCATACGGGGTCATAGTGTGGGCAGCAAATACAGAATCAAGCAAACTTGTAAAATGCGGTGACCCAATACCATGATCTGTAGCCCCTCGCCGCAACTCTTTAATCTCAGAGAAAGAAAGCTGTTCCCAGTGCGCTGAACGTTTCCTAGTACCAGTATAAATCACCGGAGCCACAATCCTCCCAGCAACCTCAAAATCCCCCTCTCTTAATGCCTGTTGTTTTAAGCGGAGCCAGTAGTCATGGGGGTCAGGGGGAAACAAATTAGGCTCCTTGTCAGGGTCTATGAGTCCAGGGTCGAAGGGATCCTCCTCCGGACCACTGTCTTCATCGTCATAGTTAGCAGCAAAAGCCTTTACAGGTCGGCACGAGGGACCCCCCCTCCCTTTTTCCCTCAACACACAACGCAGAAGCAGCAGGGGATTTGTGCAGCGGGAGGGGGGGTGAGGTAGACAAGCACTGGGATGCAGTTTCCTCGGAATTCAAGGAATTCGGGGAGTCTTCTGAGATAGCAGCAGTTTTAGAGATAGCAGCTTTCTGGTTTTTAGCAGCAGTCTCTTTGAGTTTTAAGGTAGACTGAGAATCAGCAGTAGCAGTACAAGGTTCCTCTGCCTTTTGGGAATTTTTCTGAGCCTTCAAGGCTTCAAAAATCACCCTCCAAGAGGGCAGCATTTGTGCAACGGCTTTGTTTCCTTTCGTGGCAGAGTCCCATAACTTAACTCCCGCCTCATCCCACAGATCTAAGGTAAAGATCGTGGATTCCGTTACTCCCGGGACTTCTGCCGCAACCCAGCGTAATAAAAGTTTTAAATCATGCGAAGGCAGAGTTTTATCATGCTGCTGTAAGAGCTTAAGCATAAGTTCATAAACGTCTCTTTCCGGACCAGAAATTCCCTGACCCATCGTTCCCTGCAGCGCTACCCCAACCCAGCAGGGGTTAGCTCACCTCCTTTTCCCGGAGGAATTGATTGCTGGCTGGCCTCCGCTTCCTTTCAGCAGTCTCGTCCTGCAGGGCGTCGCCACCCGGTCGCACAGCTAGGCGATTATCGCTCCTCACACAAGGGCACCACTTGATGGCGAAGACAAAGAGAGGTGGACTCCATACATTGCCCATATGAAGCCGTTTATTGATCCACCTAGCTGTGCTTTTATACCCACGCATTATATAACAAGTAATACATGCCAAGTGATATTGCTTAACATATCATACTAACTAACACAGGTATGCCTAAAATGCACTAACACAGCAAGTTTCTCAAAATCCCGCTTTGCCGTGCCAAGGCTTGAGGCCTAGCTTTTCTGCTCTTGACATGAGTGCAGCCATACTTCCACTTCGGCTCTCTAGCTCCAGGCCCTGCAGGCCCACATTCGGCGTGGTGAAAGTAATAAACCTGTGCTGGAATTTGTCATCCCAAAGGCCCTTCTGGCCTCTCTTGGCTGAGCCAGCCGTGGGGTGTGTGGGGTGTGGGCTTGACTGCTTTGCCTGAGCGCCTTCCCAAGCGGCTCCTCCCAAAGAGAGGCCGCTAGGGAACGGCAGCAGCCACCACCATCTAAATCCCACCTTGCTGCAGACACCAACTGCGGCCATGGGGACACCCATGATAAGGCACAGGGGACACAGTGATACTCACTGGGGGTGGGAGACAGGGACAGGGACATTCACTTGGGGTGGGGGGACAAGGAGACCCAGCGCTGGGGGCAAGGACGGAGATACCCAGCGCTGGGGACACCCACTGGGGGTGGGGGGACAGTGAAACCCAGCGCTGGGGACACGCAGTACGGGGACAGGGACAAGTGAGTCGTTATAACCGACACGATCACGGACAAAGACTCTCGAAGGAGTGAAAGTCCCAAAAGTTACAAAAATAAACTCCCGGTGTTTATTAAGACGCCGGCAGGCTGCACGGGAGTCGCCTCCTGGAGTCGTGGCAGCTCCGTATGAGGTTCTCTGCCCTCCGTTTATTTCCCAAAAGTCTTACATACAATACATATGCATTAGCCCAGCACCTCCCATCCCTGCTCGGTATTAAAATGAGGCCATTGGTCATTCACGCGTGCAGAATTCTTCTCTTGAATTGGGTCAGTGGTCTTGAATTGGGTCAGTGGTCTCGAGGGAGGAAGTCAGGAATGTCTTCATTACAATGTCCTTCCTACCTCCTCATTGCTGGCAGGTCTCTGTGACCCTGTGGCACTCTCCAATATCCCCTGCTCCGTGATATGATAATCAATATGAAGTCCAGATGCTGGTCATGGTTCCGTGGTTTCAGTCTGTTCTTATAACGGTTCATCGTCTATTCCGTTTCCTTCTATAAACAAAACTAGAACAAGCTCATAAGGGCAAGCAATAAAACAATTAGCTCTAGACTGAACACCTGATAATCATAAACATATCCTTTGCTTATCTAACTTGGATCCTGATCAAAATAAATTGCTTCTAAGACTTGGCTAAAATTTTTACTCTTCAAAATCATGATTCAGCACAGGTTGGCCTAAGCAGCTGTCCCTGCCCGGTGCCTGGCCGTGTCCCAGGGCAGGTTGGGGTGCCTGGAGCAGCCTGGCACAGGGGAAGCTGTCCCTGCCCACGGCAGCGCTGGCACCGCAGGCGCTTTAAGGTCGCTCCATCCCAAACCATTGCAGAGCCCCGGGGCCGGGATGGGCAGCGCTGCCAGCTCGTGCTGCCGCCTGCTGGGGGCACCCGGAACTGCAGCTGGGGCGGGCGCATGCACAGTGCTGCTGTTGAACCCCGCTCGCTGCTGCCCTCCGGTGGGCGATTCCCGAACTGCAACTGCCAGAATCCCTAAATCCCAGAATCCACAACTCTTGGGATGGGGCTGGAAGGATGTAGAGGGGCCCTCTGGGCCGAGCTCCCATCTTGGGCAGCCTCAGCCCTGAACACAGGGGTGGGTCCGGAGCAGCCCAGAGCTGGACACGGCACTGGGCAGAGCTGGACATGGCACTGCGGGGAGCTGGACACAGCTCTGGGCAGAACTGGACATGGCACTGGACAGAGTCATACACAGCACTCGCGATGTCCTCACTGGGCAGGGCAGAGGGGCATGATCCTCTCTGACATCCTGGCCCTGCTCGGCCTGATGCCCCCTGAATCCCTCAGGCTGCACGGTCAGCTCCACTGGTCACCCACCAGCAGCCCAAGGTCCTTCTCCAGACCTGCTCCAGCAGCAGCCGCCCAGCCAGGGGATGGCACTGGTGCTAAACTGGGCTAAACCCAGCTCAGATCTCCAACCCCAAATGATCCCTAAACCTCTCCCATGTTCCTGCCAGGAATGAAATGTGTGTGAGGCTCCTCCCTCGGGAAGGGGAGGCTCCCTGAGGATCCTGCGCGAGGCTGAGAGAGAGAGACGTTCCCAGCAGTGTTGGTGTGGGGAGCGCCATCGAGCCCTGTGGGGGAATTGTCCCTTTTTGCTGCTGGGAAAGAATTCTTTAATGGAATTGTCTGGATGGAATCATTTAATAAAATTGCTTCAATAGAACTGTTTAAGGGAATTGTTTTGTTTGAATTTTTAATAGAACGGCTTTGCACAATGGCCGCCTTGGTGGCCACAGTGGTCACAGGGGCTGTGGTAGCCTTGTGGCTTAAGGAGTCTGGCTGATGGTGATGGTCACAGTGGCCTTGGTGGTTGGAGTGACCATGGTGTCCAGAGTCGCTGTGGTGGCCGCAGTGGCTGCAATGACAGTGGTGACTGCAGTGACCTCATGGTGGCAGGAGCTGCCAAGGTGTCCAGAGCAGCAGTGGTGGCCTTGGCAGCCTTGCTGGCCTCGTTTCTCTGGGGGTCCCGGTGGTCATGGTGATCGTGGTGGCCACAGTGACCACAGGGACCTTGGTGATGTTGGTGACCTGGTGGCTCAGAGGATCCCAGTGGCCACTGCCAGGGCTGTGGGGGCCAGGAGGAACCCTCCAAGATGGAAGGGGGCCACGGGGACGCTCCCACCTGGGGGACAAAGAGGGGGGTCAGGGGGATCATGGGGGACAAAGAGGGGCTTGGAGACGGCCATAATGGGGCGTTTGGGGTGACAGGAGAAATTCGGGCCATGAGGTGACAGGTGACAGGATCTTGGAGGGGTACAGGGGCCAGGGAGGTCAGGGGGTCATAGTGGGCTTAGGGGTCACAGGGGTCAGGGGAGTCAGGGGGTGCCAGGGGTTCAGGGGGGGCCATGGGGGGTCACGGCCCACCCACATCCAGCACACAGGGCCTGTCCCCATAGCACTGCCTTGGGTGGGGAGGGAAAGGGTGTCCCTGTCCCTGTCCCTCTCCCTCTCCCTCTCCCTCTCCCTTTCCCTGTCCTCGCCTGGCAGTGAATTCCCTGTCCCCTCCCAGATGTGGGGGACCCCATCCCTGTGTCCTGTCACAGCCGTGCCCGTCCCCATGGCCCTCAATCAGTGTCCCCAGACTTGGTGTCCCCAGCTCTGAGTGTCCCTGTCCTTACCCCCAGCACTGGGTGTCCTTGTCCACCACCCAAAGTGGGTGTCCCTGTCCCCCATCCCCACTGAGTGTCACACCTGTGCCCCATCTTGGGTGCCCCCCATGCTTACCACGGGTGTCCCCACCCTCCCGGGGTGTCCCCGTTGGTGCCAATTTCAGCCACTCGCAGTTGTGGTTGCTGGAGGTCCCTCTGGAATGGAGGTGGATCGCTGTCCTGTCCCCGTCCTGGGTGACATGGACAACCTGGAAGGTCTCGGAGGGTGGGATCACCACCCCGCCGTGGGGTAAACCCCCGGTGAAATAGACGACATCCACCCCATGGCACGTGGTCAAGTAGAACAACGTCTCCTTCCCGGGGCAGCCGCCGGGCGTTTCCCTCCCCGGCACCGACACGAATCGGTCGAACCGGACGGTGTCGCCTTCCTGTGCCACGAACCGGACCCCGCACATGCGGCGGAGGAATTTCTTGCACTGCCCTCCCCGAGTGACCGTCAGAGTGGCCAGGGCGTCGGTCAGCAGGAAATGCAGCGCCTTGAAGTGGAAGTTGTCCCGGTACTCCTGGGGGGAGCGCCCGGCCGTGCTCACGGCCTCGTTGAACTCCCTGTTGAGGTCGTCCATGGCGAAGGCGATGACAGCGGTGGCCTGGTCTGGGGACAGAGGGGTCTCAGGGGGACCCCGGCTCTGCCACCTGTCCGTGGCCTTGGCCCAGGCCTGGGCCAACACAGGGTTCTGCTGGAGCTCGGAGCGGTTGAGGGCCGGCAAGGCCTCGGTCATTTCCCAGTGGCAGCCCTGGTACTGGTCATCGAAGGAGTCCTTGGCCATGTCCAGGGGCTTCACCTCACTGGACGTGGTGGCCACGGTCATGGCCAGCAGTGCCAGGGTGTGAGCCAGGGGGGCCATGATGGGGAGAGGCGACCAGGAGCAGTGTGGGACACTGTGGGGACAATGAGGGGACAATTAGGGACAGTGAAAGGACACGGAGGAGACACTGAGGGGACAGTGAGGAGACACTGAGGAGACACAGGGAGGGTTCCTCAGTGAGGAACTGGGGAGCAGAGTGGGGTCAGCCCAGCTGAGGGGGAGGGAGGCACTCCTGGCCAGGAGACCCCTGGACACAGCCTGGGGTCCCTGATCCCCAATCCCGGGGTCACTTGTGCCTCCCCAACATCCCCCAGCCCCCCCAGGACCCCCCAGCCCCCCCAAAACCCCAATCCCACAGGACCATCTCCTCCTGCCCCCCACAGAAGCCCAATCCTCCCCCCAGGATTGATTACAAGTCCCCTCAGCCCTGCCAGGACCCCAACCGAAATCCTGGGGTCACTCCCTGAGCCCCCCAGTGTCCCCCTCACCCCAATCCCACTCCCAATCCCCAATACCTTTGGTGTCACCCCAGGACCTCAACCCAAATCTGGGCACCACCCTCTACACCCCGTATCTCCCAGCCCCCCCATGACCCCAACCCCACTCCCACCATCCCCTGTCCCCCCTCACTTTCCCCCAGAGCACCCTAAGACCCCAATCCCATTCCTGTGACTCCCCCAGGGTCCCCCCAGACCCCAATCCCACAGTCCCCCTGTGACCCCAAGTGTCCCCGGTGTCCCCCCAGCCCCTGATACCAAAATCAGCCACAGTGAACTCCCGGAGAGAATGGGAGGGATCCCAAAGCCGGAATTCTTGATCAGCTCGGGCTCCCAGCGGATCTCTCCTGCTCCTGTGGGTCAGGGGGGACTTTCCCACGGGGGAAATTATCCACCCTAATTAGAAACATTCATTAAAGTTGGCTTCTTAGCCAACACAAAACCAGCATGTTTCCTGTAAACAACTTGCATAGCTCTGCCTCTTTCAGGAAATATTTTTTGTTGCCCTGCAGTCACAAAAATGGGGTTTTTGGGTGTGGTTTTCACTGAGGGCCCCAATATCTCAGATGACCTCGCTGGAGCTTTTGCTTTTGGCTTTTGCTCCTTCTGTGTTGCAGAACTTGCCAAAAACCGTCACTGGAGTTCCCTTTAACTCTTTCACCACCTTTGCCCGGCTCTGCCCAGACTTTCAAATCCTCTGATGGTTTTTTCCCCAGTCAGTCTTTAAGTCCCACCCAGCACCTCCAGGGGAGCTGAAACTTTCTCTTCTCTCTCTCATTGCTCAGCCCCCAGGACCCCAATCCCACTGCCCTGTGTGCCCCCAGTGCCCCCCAGCCCCACTCCCCACTGCTCCCTGAGCTGCTGTCACACCTCAGATCCCAGATGGGCTCCCCTCTCAGGTGACACCCCTGGGGGCACTCTGAGCCTGGCCAGGATCTCCTTGGGGAGCTCCTTGGTGACTTCTCCAGCCTTGTTGGGGTGGCAGGAGAAGTTCTGCACCCCAAAAAAAGGGATCCACCAACACCAGGAGACACCTGAACCCGTGTTGGTGTGGTGGCTCAGCAAATCCATCTGCCAGGAACCCCCGGCAGTTCTTCCCCTCTCAGTGATCCCTGGAGGTGATGGGTTGGGATCCAAAGGGTTCTTTTGGAAACACCTCCAATGAACAAAGCCGGGGATCACCCCCTGCCCCCTGCAGTGTCCCCCAGCCCTCCAATGGCCCCGGTTAAACTCCCAGGCCCTCCCTGCTGACCCCCAGAGCCCAGTGAACCCCAGTCTCATGTCCCCCAGTGTAACCCAGCGTCCCCCAGTGTCCTCCAGGGTCCCCCAGGTACCCCAGGACTCCAATCCCACGTCACATTCCCCCCCAGTGTCCCCCAGAGTCCCCCATGGCCCCAGACCCCACTCCCACCATCCCCTGTGCCCCCCTCACTTTCCCCCAGAGCACCCCAGGACCCCAATTCCATTCCTGTGACTCCCCCAGTGCCCCCCAGAGCCCAATCCCACAGCCCCCTCTGCCCCCCACAAATGTCCTTGCTGTCCCCCCAGCCCCTGATACCAAAATCAGCTGCAGTGAACTCCCGGACAGAACGGGAGGGATCCCAAAGCCGGAATTCTTGATCAGCTCGGGCTCCCAGCAGATCTCTCCTGCTCCTGTGGCTCAGGGGGGCTTTGCCATGGGGAATTTATCCACCCTAATTATGAATATTCATTAAAATGGGCTTCTTAGCTAACACAAAACCAGAACGATACCCGTAAAAAATTAGCTTGGCCCTGCCTCTTTCAATAAATCGTTTTTATTGTACTGGAGAGCCATAGAGTGGGTTATCTGGGTGTGATTCTAACAGAGTGCCCTGATAAGGATAAGGACCCAATAATTGATTGCCAATTAGATAAACCTTTATTAAAAGAGTAAGTAGAAGCGAGCAGCACATGCTGGGAAAGCCGGAGAGCACAAGTCTCAGCTCGCGATGCACACACAGCTTTCGGAGTTTTCCCACAATTTCCCATTTTTGTAACTATTTGTTTTGACCCTTGGTCCCTCCCCATGTTTTCCCATATTTTTTCATAGTTAAGTCTTCCAGTTCCAGGAGTCTGGGGTCTTCTGCCCTCTCACGGTGGTCTGTGGATGAAGTCTCTCCTCTTCCTCGCAGCACATCCCTGGGACTTCCCGCTGTGGTAACCACGGTTTCACCAAATCTCCCGTTTTCTCCCTTTCCTCATGTCCTGTGATACAAATTTACATTTCATTATCCTGCACCAAGGCCTGGCTCTAAGTTTTCTGTTTCTGCAGCTTCTGCAACTTACAGTTAGTGCTTAATATCTTCTATGTGATGCCTTAGGTTCTGGGTTTTTTCTGTCTTGTTCTGGTGGGTAGTTTTTGCTTTTGTATTAAGTGGTGCTGGGATTTAATCACAGGGCGATGGGGAGAGGGCACCCCTGGTTCTAGCAGGGGACTTGTGTCTTCAAGGACACTCTCCAAGCTCCAGAAGATAAACAACGTAGAAGGCAGGGGGCAAGCAGGAAGGACGGGACACCGAGATTTGGAATTGTTCATTGGACAATGGACGGGGCATATGGAAATGGACCGAAACTTGTAAAAGTGAGGGGAATCTCGTGATTCCTTCTCCTTTTGCTTCCATCTTGGAGCCGTCCTGGCAGAGCTACTGCTGTGGCTGCCGGGGTGTGGCCTTGAAGGCCTCAATAAATGTTCACCCCTATTTTTATAACTCTGTCTGGCCTCTGTCTCAGCCTTTAAGGCAACATACGCATTAATTATTAACTGTAACACTTAACACAAATTACCTAAATCATTAATATCAGCTACAACAGCCCCAATATCCCAGATGATCTCGCCTTGAACTTTCGCTTTGGGAAGGTGCTGCTCCTTCTGTGAGGCAGAAATTGCCAAAATCCCTCCCTGCAGTTCCCTGTGTCTCTTTCTCCACAGCTTCCATCCAGCTTTGCCTGGCTGTGCCCACACTTTCACATCATTTGATGGTTGTTTTTTTCCCAGTCAGTCTTTAAGCTCAACCCAGCACCTCCAGGGGAGCTGAAACTTTCTCTTCTCTCTCTTATTAGAGTTGAGGCCTGGATGGAGTCGGGCAGGTTGAAAATTGGCTGTTCATCCATCATGCTCATTACAATGGGCTTCTTAGCTAACACAAAACCAGCATTTTCCCCGTAAATAACTTGCATGGCTCTACTTCTTTCAATAAATGATTTTTATTGTCCTGGAGATTGATAAAAATGGGGTCTCCGGGGGTCAGTTTCACTGAGTGCCCCAACATCTCAGAAGATCTCACCCTGAACTATCACTTCTGGCAGGTGCTGCTGCTTCTGTAAGGCAGAAATTGTGAAAAAACCCTCCCTGGAGCTCCCTTTGTCTCTTTCTCCACAGCTTCCATCCACCATTGCCCTGCTGTGCCCACACTTTTACATCCTTTGATTGTTTTTTTTCCAGTCAGTCTTTAAGCTCAATTCAGCACCTCCAGGGGAGCTGAAACTTTCTCTTCTCTCTCTTATTAGAGGTGAGGCCTGGGTGGAGCTGCGCAGGTTGAAGATTGGCTGCTCGTCTGAAAGCCCACGAGGAAGAGGGTGGCTGGGAGGGTGAGTGGGACCTGCCAATGGCCAGGCCAGGCCCAGCCCAGCTGAGGCTGCCATTTGTAAAGGAGAAAAGCCCCAGCAAAGCTCTGGGGGCATCGATGGGACGGGGCCTGGTCTGCAGCCTCAGGTACTCGGTGTGCACAGGACAGAAGTGTCAGCTCTGGAGCAGAGCAGCGCCTGTGGCCCTGGCTGCTCCTGCTGGCCTTGTGCCCCTCCCTCCTGGGCAGCTCTTGGAGGGGCTTCCCCAGGATGGACACCTTGTCACTGTGACCATGGAGGCCACAGTGGCGGTGGTGGCCATGGTGACCTTAGTCACCTTGGTCACCACAGCGGTTATGGTGGCCTCAGCAGTTACAGTGACCAAGATGGCCACTGTGGCCATGGTGGCCTCAGTAATTACAGTGACGATGGTGACCTTGGTCACCTTGGTATCTACAGTGACCACGGTGGCCTCAGTAGTCACAGTGACCCTGGCAGCCACCGTGGCCACTGTGGCCTCATGGGTCACAGTGGCCACACTGGTCACGGTGACCATGGTTGTTCCTATACCCAGAGTGGTCACAGTGGCCAAAGTGACCACAGTGGCACCAATGGCCTCAGTAGCCTTGGTGGTGTCATTTTTCTGCGGGTCCTGCTGACCTTCCTGACCATGGTGGCCACAGAGTCCTCCCAGACAACAGTGACCTTGGTGTCCGCATGGCTCAGAGTGTTCCGCTGACTGTTGCCATGGCCAGGGTGACCAGGAGAAGTCCCCAAAGGTTGGGTGAGTTCCTGGGGAGGTTCCCACCTGGGGACACAAAGAGGGGGGGCAGGGGGACCATAAGTGGAGGGGGTCATGGGGGCATCAGGACAGCCATGGGGGAGGGACAGGGGTGACAGTGGGGCCCTGAGGGTGTGGGGGTCAGAGGGGGCCATAACAAGGTCCCTGTCCTCTGTGCCCAGCCATGGGTGGCCTTGTCCCCCCAACCCCAGTGGGTGTCCCCAGCACTGGATGTCCCTGTCCCCCCCAGCTGGCCCTGGCTGTGCCCATCCCCTGTGCCCAGCAATGGCTGTCCCTGCCCTTGTCCCCAGCACTCACTGGGTGTCCTGCCTCCCACCCACAGAGGCTGTCCCTGTCCCCTCTGGGCCATAGGTGTCCCCAGCACTGGGTGTCCTTGTCCCCAACCCTCACTGAGTGTCCCTCATCCCCCCAGGCTGTCCCCATGGTGTCACCTTTCAGCCACTCGCAGTTGTAGTTGCTGAAGGTCCCGGTGGAGCGAAGCTCAATCTGCGTCGTGTTCCCTTCCTTGCTGACAGCAGTGACCTTGAAGGTCTCGAAGGGCGGGATCAGCACCACCTCCATCTCTAGATACATGAATTTCTGGATGTCTGCACCGTGGCACGTGTGCACCTTGAACATCGTGTCCACCTTGAAATCCCAGGCCAGCGTTTCGTTCAGAAACGTTGGCATGAATCCACCGAAGCGGATTTGGTCGCCTTCCTTCACCTCGAAATGGTACCCGCTCACTCTCCGGAACACATCCTGACAATCGTTGGGGCGTCTCAGCATCTGGAGGGCCCGGGTCAGCAGGAAATGCAGTGATTTGAAGTGGAATTCCTCCCGGTACTTCTGGCTGGACCTTCCAGCCATGCGCACGGCCATGTCGAAATAGTAATATAAGGATGTGTCCATGGTGTAGGCCATGAGGGCGATGGCCTGGTCAGGGGTAAGAGGGGATGACACGGAGCCCTGATCCTTCCACCGGAGAACGGCATTTCCCCAGGTATTGGCAAAGAGGCTATCCTTGCTAAAATCAGAGCTTTGGAGTTCTGGGAGCTTCCTGGTCATGTCAGGGCTACAATTCAGGTACTGGTCATCGAAGGAGTCCTTGGCCATGTCCAGGGGCACCACCTCGATGGCCACAGTGCCCACAGTCATTGCCAGCAGTGCCAGGGTCTGAGCAAGGGGGGCCATGGTGGGGAGAGGCCACGGGGAGCAGTGTGGGACACTGTGGGGACACAGAGGGGATACATGGGACAAACTGTGTGACACGGGGAAGACACTGGAGGACACCAGGGGACATTGAGGGAACACTGAGGGGCACCAGAGGACACCAGTGGGACAAAGGGGATGCTGAGGGACATGGCAGGACATGGGGAGGCTTCCTTGGTGAGGGGCTGGGGAGGGAGAGTCCGGACAACCAGGGGAGAAGGGGCAGCCCAGCCAGGAGAGCCCTGGACACGTCCTGGGACCTGATCCCAAATCCTGGGGACACTCCTGGAGCCTCCCAGAGTCCCAGAGCACCCCAATCTCACTCCCACAGTTCTGTCTCCCCCCCTCCCGGTGTTTCCCAGTGCCTCTATTACCCCAGTCTCTCTCCCAGTCCCTTGTACCCCGCCCAGTCACCCCCTGCCCCCCAGCACCCTGACCCAACGCCTGGGGTGCCCCAGTGCCCCCCTTTTTCTCCTTCCATACCCCAATCCCACTCCCAGTCCCATGAAATCCCTGGTGGCCCCTCAAGACCCCGATCCCATCCCATGTGCCCCCCAGTGCCCCCCAGTGTCCCCCAGACACCCAAGTGCCTCCCAGTGTCCCCTCAGTGCCCCCCAGTACCCCACTGCCGCCCCCATGGCCCTATGCCCCCCATCCCTGCCCCTGGTCCAGCCCTGGACAGCAGTCGCAGTCTGGTGACTCCCCCAGTGTCCCCAAAGACCCCAATCCCACAGCCCCCTGTGCCCCCCAAGTGTCCCCGGTGTCCCCCCAGCCCCCCGCTACCGAAATCAGCCACAGTGAACTCCCGGACAGAACAGGAGGGATCCCAAAGCCGGAATTCTTGATCAGCTCGGGCTCACAGCAGATCTCTCCTGCTCCTGTGGCTCAGGGGGACTTTGCCACGGGGAATTTATCAACCCTAATTATGAATATTCATTAAAATGGGCTTCTAAGCCAACACAAAGCCAGCACGTTTCCCATAAATAGCTTGCGTGGCTCTGCTTCTATCAGGAAATAATTTTTATTGTCCTGGAGCCATAAAAATGGGTCTGTGGGGGTAATTTTCACTGAGTGCCCCAATTTCTCAGATGACCTCGCCCTGAACTTTCACTTTGTGCAGGTGCTGCTCCTTCTGTGAGGCAGAAATTGTGAAAAAACCCCCACTGGAGTTCCCTTTATCTCGGCAGCTTCCAGCCACCTTTGCCCGGCTCTGCCCACACTTCAAGATCCTGTGATGGTTTTTTTTTCCCAGTCAGTCTTTAAGCTCCACGCAGCACCTGCAGTGGAGCTGAAACTTTCTCTTCTCTCTTTCATTGCTCAGCCCCCAGTACCCAAATCCCACCACCCCGTGTGCCCCCAGTGCCCCCCAGCCCCACTCCCCACTGCTTCCTGAGCTGCTGTCACACCTCAGACCCCAAATGGGCTCCCCTCTCAGGTGACACCCCTGGGGACACCCCGAGCCTGGCCAATGAGTCTGAGAGATGAGCAGCCTATTTCCAACCTGCCCAGCTCCATCCAGGCCTCACCTCTGCCGGGCAAATTCCTTTCCTAGGCACTGGATTGGTTTTCCCTGGGCTGGCACCCACCAAAGGCCCTCAGCCACTCCTCTCCACAGCTGGAGAGAGGAGAGAAAGGAGAACACAGGGTTCAAGGGTTGAGACAAGGCCTGGGAGAGATCACTCCTCAGAAACCATCGTGGGCAAAACAGACCCCAGTTAGAAATGCAAAATAAATTTATTATTCTCACAAAATCAACGCTGGATCATGAGCAATAAAATAAACCCTTCAAAACCCTTGCCTCTGCAGTGCTCCCTCCTTCCCAGCTCTGTCTCCTCCCCCAGAAGGACAGGAAATGGGAATGGGGGTTGTGGTCAGTTCATCCCCTGAGGTTTCTCCCACGCCCCAGGATCACTTCCCCTGCGGCACCTTTGGGATCCCTCCCACAGCAGAGTTCTCCTGACACTTCTGCAGCGAGGCTCCGTCTCATGAGAAACAGCTCTTGGAACTGCGTCAGCTGAGTCCATTCCACGGGCAAGAACATCTTCAAACTGCTGAACCCTGAATCACTGTGGTCACTGTGGCCACCATGGCCATCAAGGTCACTGTGGTCACCACCATCAGCAAGACCACCAGGACCCCCAGAGAAATGAGGCCACCAAGGCCACCACTGCCGCTATGGCCACCTTGACAGCTCCTGCCACCATGAAGTCACTGCGGCCACTGTGGCCACCACAGCCACTCTGGACACCACGGTCACTCCAACCACCAAGGCCACTGTGACCATCACCATCACCTGGACTCCTTGAGCCACAAGGCTACCACAGCCCCTGTGACCACTGTGGCCACCAAGGTGGCCATTGTGCAAAGCCGTTCTATTAGAGATTCAAACAAAACAATTCCGTTAAACAGTTCTATTGAAGCAATTTTATTAAATGATTCCATCCAGACAGTTCCATTAAAGAATTCTGTCCCAGCAGCAAAAAGGGACAATTCCCCAGCAGGGCTCGATGTCCCTCCCCACACCAACACTGCTGGGAACGTCTCTCTCTCTCAGCCTTGCGCAGGATCCTTGGGGAGCCTCCCCGTCCTGAGGGAGGAACCTCACACACATTTCATTGACGGCAGGAACACGGGAGAGGTTTGGGGATCATTTGGGGTTGGAGATTTGGGCTGGGTTTAGCCCAGTTTGCACCAGTGCCATCCCCTGGCTGGGAGGGACCTGCTGGAGCAGGTCTGGAGAAGGACCTGGGGATGCTGGTGGGTGAACAGTGGAGCTGACCGTGCAGTCTGAGGGATCCAGGGGGCATTAGGCCGAGCAGGGCCAGGATGTCAGAGAGGATCGTGCCCCTCTGCCCTGCCCAGTGAGGCACATGGGGAGTGCTGTGTCCACCTCTGCCCAGTGCCATGTCCAATTCTGTCCAGTGTCATGTCCAGTTCTGCCCAGAGCTGTGTCCAGCTCCCCGCAGTGCCGTGTCCAGCTCTGGGCTGCTCCGGACACAACCCTTTGCACAGGAATGTCACTGCCTGAGCTGGGAGCTTGGCCCAGGTGCCCTCTCCTTCTCCTTCCAGCCCCACCCCCTCTAAGAGTTGTGGATTTGGGATTTAGGGATTCTGGGAGTTGCAGTTCGGGAATCACCCACCAGAGGGCAGCAGCGAGCAGGGTCCAACAGCGGCACTGCGCATGCGCGGCCCCAGCTGCAGTTCTGGGTGCCCCCAGCAGGCGGCAGCACGAGCTGGCGGCGCTGCCCATCCCGGCCCCGGGGCTCTGCAATGGTTTGGGATGGAGCGACCTTAAAGCGCCTGCGGTGCCAGCGCTGCCGTGGGCAGGGACAGCTTCCCCTGTGCCAGGCTGCTCCAGGCACCCCAACCTGCCCTGGGACACGGCCAGGCACCGGGCAGGGACAGCTTCCCCTGCGCCAGGCTGCTCCAGGCACCCCTACCTGCCCTGGGACACGGCCAGGCACCGGGCAGGGACAGCTTCCCCTGTGCCAGGCTGCTCCAGGCACCCCTACCTGCCCTGGGACACGGCCAGGCACCGGGCAGGGACAGCTTCCCCTGCGCCAGGCTGCTCCAGGCACCCCAACCTGCCCTGGGACACGGCCAGGCACCGGGCAGCCGCTGCTGTCCGGCCAACCTGTGCTGGTTCCTCAGCACCCTCCGAGGGAAGGATTCCTCTCAAGATCCCATCCATCCCTGCCCTCTGGCAGTGGGAAGCCGTTCCCCTTGGCCTGTCCATCGATGCCTGAAGTCCCTCTCCAGCTCTATTGGGGCTCCTTTAGCCAGGAAGGGGCTTTGGTGCCTCCCTGGATCGCTCTCCAGGCTGAACACCCCCAGCTGTCTCCACAGCAGAGCAGCTTCACCCCTGGAAGTCTCTCCGTGGCTTCCTCCGGACTGGCTTCAGCAGCTCCACATCTCCTCTGTGCTGGGGCCCGGAGCTGGTAGAGTGAACCGAGTGGGAATGTCTCACGGTGGTGTTATAAATGAAATGAATGATTTAGATAACTTGTGTTAAGTGTTAGAGTTAATAATTATAACTACGTAGTGGCTATTAAGCAAACTGCAGAAATTGTAAATACGTATGCCGGGATGGACAGCTCCCCCAGCTCGTGCTGCCACCTGCTGGTGACACCTGGAACTGCAGCTGGGGGGCGGCGCAGGGCAAAGGTGGGCGGGAGCTGTGGAGAAAGAGACAAAGGGAGCTCCAGGGAGTTCCCTTTTTGGCAAGTTCTGCAACACAGAAGGAGCAGCAGCGCCTGCCAGAAGCAAAAGTTCAAGGCGAGGTCTGTTGTCAGGGCTTTTGCTGTTCTCCTCTGTCTCTTTAAGAAGTTTTTTTCTAAAGTTCTATTTTCAGCCTTCCGTGTTTACCTTTTGCAGTGGGGTCAGACAGGATTTTACATCAACAACTTCCTTGCTATTGTAACGGTACAACTATGTTTACATTCTTCTCATGAGGAGGAGACTGCTGACGGACTGTTGGGTGGCCCAGTGTGGTTGGACAGGAAGATTTTCTCCCTCCAATCCACGGTCACTGCTGGAATTCTATAAATGTCGAAGTTTGTAAATAAACCGTCTCTTTTTCCTGCCTCGGACATCTGAGAGTGTGGGTGTCACTTCTTTGTGTCGTGTAAGACTGAGCTCATCTGGGATATCGGGGCACTCAGTGAAAACAACTCCCAGAGACCCCATTTTTATGGCTCTCCAGGACAGTAAAAATCATTTATGGAAAGATGCAGAGCCATGCCAGTTTTTTGTGCGAAAAGCGCTGGTTTAGTGTTGGCTAAGAAGCCCGTTGTGATGAATATGAGAGATGAGCAGCCAATATTCAAAGGTGGCTGGAATCTGCCGAGAAAGAAACAAAGCGAACTGCAGGGAGGGTTTTTGCAAGTTCTGCCCCACAGAAGGAGCAGCGCCTGCCCAAAGCGAACGTTTGAGGCGAGGTCATCTGAGACGCTGGGGCTCAGTGAAAACCACACCGAGAAACCCCATTTTTGTGGCTGCAGGGCAACAAAAACCATTTCCTGAAAGAGGCAGAGCCATGCAAGTTGTTCATGAGAAACGAGCTGGTTTTGTGTTAGCTAAGAAGACCATCTTAATCAATGTTTATAATTAGGCTGGACAAAATCCCCTGAGCCACAGGAGCAGGAGAGATCCGCTGGGAGCCCGAGCTGATCAAGAATTCCTGCTTTGGGATCCCTCCCGTTGTGTCCGGGAGTTCACTGCGGCTGATTTCGGTATCAGGGGCTGGGGGGACATCGGGGACACTTGGGGGGCACAGGGGGCTGTGGAATTGCGGTCTGTGGGGACCCTGGGGGAGTCACAGGAATGGGATTGGGGTACTGGGGTGCTCTGGGGGAAAGTGAGGGGGGCATAGGGAATGGTGGGAGTGGGGTCTGGGGCCATGGGGGACTCTGGGGGACACTGGGGGACATGGGACTGGGGTTCACAGGGCTCTGGGGGTCAGCAGGGAGGGCCTGTAAGTATGACTGGGGCCATGGGAGGGCTGAGGGACATTGCAGGGGACAGGGGGTGATCCCTGGCTTTGTTCATTGGAGGTGTTTCCAAAAGAACCCTTTGGATCCCAACCCACCACCTCCAGGGATCACTGAGAGGGGCAGCACTGCCGGGGGTTCCTGGCAGATGGATTTGCTGGGCCACCACGCCAACACAGGTTCAGGTGTCTCCTGGGGTTGGTGGATCCCTTTTATTGGGGTGCAGAACTTCTGCTGCCGTCCCAACAAGTCTGGGGAAGTCACCCAGGAGCTCCCCAAGGAGATCCTGGCCAGGTTCGGGGTGCCCCCAGGGGTGTCACCTGGGAGGGGAGCCCATTTGGGGTCTGAGGTGTGACAGCAGCTCAGGGAGCAGTGGGGAGTGGGGCTGGGGGGCACTGGGGGCACACGGGGCGGTGGGATTGGGGTCCTGGGGGCCGAGCAATGAGAGAGAGAACAGAAAGTTTCAGTTCCCCTGCAGGACCTGGGTGGGGCTTAAAGACTGACTGGGGAAAAAAAAACATCTAAGGTGTAAAAGTGTGGGCAGAGCCGGGCAAAGGTGGGCGGGAGCTGCGGAGAAAGGGACAAAGGGAGCTCCAGGGAGTTTTTTTTTGGCAAGTTCTGCAACAGAGAAGGAGCAGCAGCGCCTGCCAAAAGCAAAAGTTCAAGGCGAGGATTGTTATCGGGGTTTTTGCTGTTCTCCTCTGTCTCTTTAAGAAGTTTTTTCCAAAGTTCTGTTTATAGCCTTCTGTGTTTACCTTTTGCAGTGGGGTCAGACAGGATTTTACATCAACAACTTCCTTGCTATTGTAACGGTACAACCACGTTTACACTCTTCTCATGAGGAGGAGACTGCTGACGGACTGTTGGGTTACCCAGTGTGGTTGGAGAGGAAGATTTTCTTTCTCCAATCCACGGTCACTGCTGGGATTCTGTAAATGTCGAAGTTTGTAAATAAACCGTCTCTTTTTTTCTTCCTCAGACGTTCTTGGTCAGCTCGGGCTCACAGCGGATCTCTCCTGCTCCTGTGGCTCAGGGGGACTTTGCTATGGGGAATTTATCCAGCCTAATTATAAATATTCATTAAAGTTGGCTTGTTAGCTAATGCAGAAACAGCAATTTTCCTGGAAATCATTTCCATGGATCCTTCACTTTCAGGACATCCTCCTGTTTTCCTGGAGAGTTCATAAAAAGGGACCTGGGGCTCATCTTCACTGAGTGCCGCAGTATCTCTGATGGCCTCGCCTTGAACTTTCACTTTCAGCTGGCGCTGCTCCTCCTGTGTCACAGAGCTTGTCCAGAACCACACTGGACTTCCCTTTAACTCCTTCCCCACTGGTTCCAGACACATTTATTGTCCTGTGGAAATACTTTTACACCCTTTTATCGTTTTTGCTGCTCAGCCTTCCAGCTCTACCCAGCACCTCCAGCGTGTGGGGGAAAAGCCACGCTAGGGAAAGCCAGGGGTCCACAGAGCAGCCTTGAAACTTTATTCCAGTGCAGGGACAGACTTTCCACAACAGCCAAACCCCCGTGGGGTTCTGTACTGGTTTGGGGCAAATTTGGGAGGAGAACTCCTTGGGAAACCTCCCCTCCCCTCCCCCAACCCGTTGGGGAGAAAACTCCTCAGAGAGAAGTGGAAAGAAATCCGTTTATTGAACTGGCAAAGCGCTCCCCAGGAGAATGAATTGAACAATTCCAGATGGCAAGAACCTCGTGGCGCTCTGGGTAGATGACAAATTAGGACAGAAGTCCCTCTGGTAGGTGATTCCTCTGCTCTCAGATCTTTCCGGCGCTGGTGAAAGTTGCTGCACAGGGTGGATCCCGGTGGGTCCCAGGTGCAAGTTCCCCCCAGAGCCCCCCCTAGGTCCTCAGTCAGGGGGAGGTTTAAACAGTTTCAAAGAAGTTGAAAAAGGAAAAAAAAGGAAAAAAAAGCAAAAAACCAAAAAAAAAAAGCAATGCGAATCTATGCTAAGCTACCCTAGCTAACTACCAAGCAAAAGCAAAAGTTAGAGAGAAAGCAAAAAAAAAAAAAAAAAAAAAAAATAATCCTCTCTGTCTCATGTCTGTGTGTTATTTTCTGTGACTATTAAAAACCAGCCCGGCAGAGAGAGGTGTCTGAAAACAAACTGTGCACTTCTCCCCTAGTTTTACTCTCAGAGCCAATATTAAAGGCACAGAGTGTAATACCCAGCGTAAACAGACGATTGGGGATACAACATCGTGACATCACCCCAGGACAGGTTCCTCTCTCGATGTTTTGGAGGACGCAGCCTCCTTCCATCCCCAGCTCTCGGCCACACGCTGCCATCTCCATTTCCCCATCAGCTGAACGGGGCTGCTGGGAAGGTGCAGCCCTCCCAAACCACCTCCCCCCCACCCCACCTTGGACCTGTCATTTTCCCCCAAAGTCCAGAAGTTCAGGCTGTCTGGGTTGGAATGTTTGGACTTTGTGGGGACCCATTTATCCCATCACCCTCAAGTTCAGGAGTTCAAACTTTCTGCTCAAACCACCAGGGTCCTGTGAAAAGCTTCACCTCTGTAGAGACATCCAGACCCGTTTTGAAGACACTGACACCGTTTCTCCTTAAGACCTCCACACCCACAGAGTTGTTTTCAAAGACATCACCACCCATCTTTCGTATGAAATCCTTCCCTGTGAGGGTGCTGAGACCCCGGTGCAGGTTTCCCAGAGAAGCTGTGTCAGCCCCTGGATTCCTGGCTGTGTCCCAGGGCAGGATGGGGTGCCTGGAACAGCCTGGCACAGGGGAAGCTGTCCCTGCCCGGTGCCTGGCCGTGTCCCAGGGCAGGATGGGGTTCCTGGAGCAGCCTGGCACAGGGGAAGCTGTCCCTGCCTGGTGCCTGGCCGTGTCCCAGGGCAGGTTGGGGTGCCTGGAGCAGCCTGGCGCAGGGGAAGCTGTCCCTGCCCGGTGCCTGGCTGTGTCCCAGGGCAGGTTGGGGTGCCTGGAGCAGCCTGGCGCAGGGGAAGCTGTCCCTGCCCACGGCAGCGCTGGCACCGCAGGCGCTTTAAGGTCGCTCCATCCCAAACCTTTGCAGAGCCCCGGGGCCGGGATGGGCAGCGCTGCCAGCTCGTGCTGCCGCCTGCTGGGGGCACCCGGAACTGCAGCTGGGGCCGGCGCATGCGCAGTGCTGCTGTTGAACCCCGCTCGCTGCTGCCCTCCGGAGGGCGATTCCCGAACTGCAACGGCATGGCCAGTGCAGGAGGTACGCGGGCTAAAGAGGGAAAATCCCCTGACTTGAAAGGAAAAAGAGATTCCTGAGCAAAACATCCGGCTTTTGCATAAATAAATGGGTGAGGGTGCCACTGTCCATTTTATTTCATTTCTCATTCTTTTTCAATCTTGCCTTTGTCAATTTTTCCCTCCCAATGCCTCTTCAGTTGCATTGCCTCAAATCAGGAACTTTGTATCTGGCCCCAAACTGATCATTCATGCCTTTTTAATTGCTCTGAGCAGCACCCCGCAGCTCCCTCAGCCACTCCTGGCTCTCCAGACCCCTCCCCAGCTCCATACCTTCCCTGGGCATGCTCCAGCCCCTCCAGGTCCTTGGTGAGTGAAGTGAAAAGGGAGTGCAGAAGAAAAAGGGAGGAGCGTTTTTCCATTGCCTGTCTGAAGGTGGAGGTTTAGAAAATAAAGCTTTAACACAAACAGCAGGAAATGCTTTATTTTAAGAAATGAGTCGCCCTGCAGGAAAGGTGTCAAAAGAGCTGCAGCAGACACATCAGGTGAGCCAGCAGTAAATTTTGATAAACTTTTAATAAGCCAGGCCAGCAAGGATTAAATTTTTGATACATTTTTTATACTCCAGGCAAGCAAGCAACATTTTCTGTGATTCATCAGGCGAGGCAGCCAGGAAGAGTTTGGATGTGGCGGTGACATTGCCACTCCCAAATGCCTCTTGCGGGAAGTGCCCAACCGGCCCCAGGTACTGCCCAGTCTCTGCTGTCCTGGGCTGTCCTGGGCTGTCCTGGACTGTCCTGGCAGCTCCAGCCTGGCCCTCGCTCTTCCTGCCTCCAGAATCACAGTGCCCTTGGTGTCCAGATGGCTCAGAGGGTTCTGCTGACCATTGCCACGGCCATGGTGACCAGAAGAAGCTCCCAGAGGTTGAGGGAGCTCCTGGGGAGGCTCCCACCTGGGGACACAAAGAGGAAGGTCAGGATGAACATGGGGAGAGAGACAGGGGGGCCTTGAAGGTGTGGGGGTCAGAAGGGGCCATAACCAGGTCTTGGTCCCCTGTACCCAGCAATGGGTGGCCTTGTCCCCCCAACCCCAGTGGGTGTCCCCAGCACTGGATGTCCCTGTCCCCCCCAGCTGGCCCTGGCTGTGCCCATCCCCTGTGCCCAGCAATGGCTGTCCCTGCCCTTGTCCCCAGCACTGGGTGTCCTGCCTCCCACCCACAGTGGCTGTCCCTGTCCCCTCTGGGCCATGGCTGTCCCCAACATTGGGTGTCTTTTCCCCCAGCCCTCACTGGGTGTCCCCGATCCCCCCAGGCTGTCCCCACGGTGTCACCTTTCAGCCACTCGCAGTCGTAGTTGCTGAAGGTCCCATTGGAGCGAAGCTCAATGTACATCGGGTTCCCTTCCTTGCTGACAGCAGTGACCCTGAAGGTCTCGAAGGGCGGGATCAGCACCTCCTTCTCCTCTGGATGCTTGGACAATTTCTGGATGTCCACACCATGGCACGTGCGCACCTTGAACATTGTGGTACCCCCAAAAACCCAGGCCACCCCTTTGCTGAGCGACGTCAATGCGAATTGACCAACGCGGACTTGGTCACCTTCCTTCACCTTGAACTGGACCTCCCTCACTCCCCGGAACACGTCCTGACAATCGTTTGGTCGTCTCAGCGTCTGGAGGGCCCGGGTCAGCAGGAAATGCAGCGATTTGAAGTGGAATTCGTCCCGGTACTTCCGGCTGGAGATTCCACCCTCGCGCACGGCCGGGTTGAAGGCTTTGTACAGCTTTGACTCACTCGTGGTGTAGGCCATGAGGGCGATGGCCTGGTCTGGGGTGAGAGGGGATGATGGGGTCTTCTTGTTCTGCCACTCCTTTGTGGCGATTCTCCATTGATTTTCAAACTCGCTATTCCTGAGGAAGTCTGAGCGCTGGAGTTCCGGCAAACTCTTGGTCATGTTATCGCTGCAATTCAGGTACTGGTCGTCGAAGGAGTCCTTGGCCATGTCCAGGCGCCACACCTCGATGGCCACAGTGGCCATGGCCATGGCCAGCAGAGCCAGGGTCTGAGCCAGGGGGGCCATGGCGGGGAGAGGCCACGAGGAGCAGTGTGGGACACTGGGGGACACAGAGGGGACACAGGGACACACTCTGTGACAGCTTTAAGATACTGGGGGACACCAGGGGACACTGAGGGAACACTGAGGGGCCCCAGGGGACATCGATGGGACACAGGGGACACTGAGGGACATGGGGAAACATGTGGAGGCTTTCTTGTTGAGGGGCTGGGGGGGCGAGTGGGGTCAGCCTGGGGAGAAGGGGCAGACAAGCCAGGAGACCATGGACATATCCTGGGACCTGATCCCAAATCCTGGGGTCCCCCAGTGTCTCCCTTTTCCCCCTCCCATACCCCAATCCCAATCCCAGTCTCATGAAATCCCCGGTGGCCCCTCAGGACCTCAATCCCATCCCATGTTCCCCCCAGTGTCCTCCAGTGTTCCCCCAGTGCCCCCCAGTGTCCCCCAGTGCCCCCCGTACCCAAACCCCTCTCCCACCGCCCTGTGCCCCCCATCGCAGCCCCCAGAGCACGCCAGGACCCCAATCCCATTCCTGTGACTCCTCCAGGGTCCCCTCAGACCCCAATCCCACAGCCCCCTCTGCCCCCCAAGTGTCCCCGCTATCCCCCCAGCCCCTGATACCGAAATCAGCCGCAGTGAACTCCCGGACAGAACGGGAGGGATCCCAAAGCAGCAATTCTTGATCAGCTCGGGCTCACAGCTGATCTCTCCTGCTCCTGTGGCTCCGGGGGGCTTATCCAACCTAATCATAAACATTCATTAAGATGGTCTTCTTAGCTAACACAACCTAGCTCGTTTCTCATGAACAACTTGCATGGCTCTGCCTCTTTCAGGAAATGGTTTTTGTTGCCCTGCAGCCACAAAAATGGGGTTTCTCGGTGTGGTTTTCACTGAGCCCCAGCATCTCAGATGACCTCACCTTGAACTTTCACTTTGGTCAGGTGCTGCTCCTTCTCTGAGGCAGAACTTGCAAAACCCTCCCTGCAGTTCCCTTTGTCTCTTTCTCAGCGGCTTCCAGAGACCTTTCAAAATTGGCTGCTCATCTCTCATATTCATCACAACGGGCTTATTAGCCAACACAAAACCAGAACATTTCCCACAAATAACTTACATGGCTCTGCGTATTTCCATAAATGATATTTATTGTCCTGGAGAACCATAAAAATGGGGTCGCTGGGGGTTGTTTTCACTGAGTGCCCTGATGTCCCAGATGAACTCTGTCTCACACGACACAAAGAAGTGACACCCACACGTTGAGATGACTGAGGCAGGAAAAAGAGACAGTTTATTTAAAAACTTTGACATTTATAGAATTCAAGCAGGGACCACGGATTGGAGGAAGAAAACCTTCCTCTACAACCACACTGGGCCACCCAGCAGTCCATCAACAGTCTCCTCCTCATGAGAAGAATGTAAACATAGTTGTACCGTTACAATAGCAAGGAAGTTGTTGATGTAAAATCCTGTCTGACCCCACTGCAAAAGGTAAACACGGAAGGCTGAAAATAGAACTTCATTAAAAACTTCTTAAAGAGACAGAGGAGAACAGCAAAAGCCCTGACAACAGACCTTGCCTTGAACTTTCGCTTTTGGCAGGTGCTGCTGCTCCTTCCGTGTTGCAGAACTTGCCAAAAAGGGAACTCCCTGGAGCTCCCTTTGTCTCTTTCTCCACAGCTCCCGCCCACCTTTGCCCTGCGCCGCCCCCCAGCTGCAGTTCCAAGTGTCACCAGCAGGTGGCAGCACGAGCTGGCGGCGCTGCCCATCCTGGCATACGTATTTACAATTTCTGCAGTTTGCTTAATAGCCACTACGTATTTATAATTATTACCTCTAACACTTAACACAAGTTACCAAAATCATTAATTTTATTTATAACATCACTTTGAGACATTACCACTCGTTTCGTTCTACCAGCTCTGGGCCCCAGCACAGAGGAGATGTGGAGCTGCTGGAGCCAGTCCAGAGGAAGCCACGGAGAGACTTCCAGGGGTGAAGCCGCTCTGCTGTGGAGACAGCTGGGGGTGTTCAGCCCAGAGAGCGATCCAGGGAGGCACCAAAGCCCCTTCCTGGCTAAAGGAGCCCCAAGAGAACTGGGGAGGGACTTCAGGCATGGAGGGACAGGCCAAGGGGAACAGCTTCCCAGTGCCAGAGGGCAGGGATGGATGGGATCTTGAAAGGAATCCTTCCCTGGGAGGGTGCTGAGGCCCTAGCACAGGTTGGCCAGAGCAGATAGGGCTGTCCAGTCCCTGGCCATGTCCCAGGGCAGGTTGGGGTGCCTGGAGCAGCCTGGCGCAGGGGAAGCTGTCCCTGCCCAGTGCCTGGCCGTGTCCCAGGGCAGGTTGGGGTGCCTGGAGCAGCCTGGCACAGGGGAAGCTGTCCCTGCCCGGTGCCTGGCCGTGTCCCAGGGCAGGTTGGGGTGCCTGGAGCAGCTTGGCACAGGGGAAGCTGTCCCTGCCCACGGCAGCGCTGGCACCGCAGGCGCTTTAAGGTCGCTCCATCCCAAATCATTGCAGAGCCCCGGGGCCGGGATGGGCAGCGCCGCCAGCTCCTGCTGCCGCCTGCTGGGGGCACCCGGAACTGCAGCTGGGGCCGGCGCATGCACAGTGCCGCTGTTGAACCCCGCTCGCTGCTGCCCTCCGGTGGGCGATTCCCGAACTGCAACGGCACGGCCAGTGCAGGAGATGTGCAGGATAAAGACGGAAAATCCCCTGATTTGAAAGGAAAAAAGAGATTCCAGAGCAAAACATCAGGCTTTTGCATAAATAAATGGGTGATGGTGTTTCTGTCCCCTTCATTTCATTTTTCATTCTTTTTCTCTTTGTGCTTTTCTATTTTTTCCTCCCAATGCTTCTTCTGTTGCAGTGCCTCAAATCAGGAACTTTGGAACTGGACCTGAACAAATCATTCATCCTTTTTTAATTGCTCTGAGCAGCACCCCACAGCTCCCTCAGCCACTCTTGATGCTCCAGACCCCTCCTCAGCTCCGTCCCTTCCCTGGGCATTCTCCAGCCCCTCCAGGTCCTTGGTGAAAGGAAAAGGGAGTGCAGAGGGAAAAGGGAGGAGCGTTTCTCCATTGCCTCTCTGACGATGGAGGCTGGAAAAATAAAGCTTGAACATAAACAGCAGGAAATGGTTTATTTTAAGAAATGAGTCTCCCTGCAGGAAACGTGTTAAAAGAGCTGCAGCAGTTACATCAGGTGAGCCAGCAGAAAATTTTGATAAACCTTTGATAAGCCAGGCTAGCAAGGATTAAATTTTTGATACATTTCTTTATACTGCAGTTGAGCCACCAGCAAACTTTGATAAACTTTTGATAAGTCAGGCTAGCATAGATTAAAGTTTTGATACATTTTTTATACTCCAGGCAAGTAAGCAGCATTTTTTCCCACTCCAAGCAAGCCAGCAGAGATTTTTTGGATCCATCAGGCGAGACAGCCAAGGAGTTTTAGGAGATGGTGGTGACATTGCAACTCCCAAATGCCTCTGACGGGAAGCACCCAACCAGCCCCAGGCACTGCCCAGTCTCTGTTGTCCTGGGCTGTCCTGGGCTGTCCTGGGCTGTCCTGGGCTGTCCTGGCAGCTCCAGCCTGGGCCTCACTGGTCCTGCCTCCAAGACCACAGTGACCTTGGTGACCTTGTGGCTCAGAGAGCTCCGCTGACCGCTGCCATGGCCATGGTGACCAAGAGAAGCTCCCAGAAGTTGGGGGAGGTCATGGGGAGGCTCCCATCTGGGGACACAAAGAGGGGGGTCAGGGGGACCGTAAGTGGAGGGGGTCATGAGGGCACCAGAGGGACCATGGGAAAGGGACAGAGGTGACAGGGGGGCCCTAAGGGTGTGGGGGTCAGAGGAGGCCATCACCAGGTCCCTGTCCCCTGTGCCCAGCTATGGGTGGCCTTGTCCCCCCACCCCCAGTGGGTGTCCCCAGCACTGGATGTCCCTGTCCCTCCCAGCTGGCCCTGGCTGTGCCCATCCCCTGTGCCCAGCAATGGCTGTCCCTGCCCTTGTCCCCAGCTCTGGGTGTCCTGCCTCCCATCCACAGTGCCTGTCCCTGTCCCCTCTGGGCCATGGCTGTCCCCAGCACTGGGTGCCCTTGTCCCCAATCCTCACTGGGTGTCCCCGATCCCCCCAGGTTGTCCCCAAGATCTCACCTTTCAGCCACTCGCAGTCGTAGTTGCTGAAGGTCCCAGTGGAGCGAAGCTCAATCTGCATCGTGTTCCCTTCCTTGCTGACAGCAGTGACCCTGAAGGTCTCGAATGGCGGGATCAGCACCTCCTTCTCATCTTCATCATAAGAGAATTTCTTGATGTCCACGCCATGGCATGTGTGCACCTTGAACATCGTGTCCGCCCCCAAAGCCTGGGCCACCCATTCACTCAGTAAAGCCGACGTGAATTGACCAAAGCGGACTTGGTCGCCTTCCTTCACCTCGAACTGGACCCCTCCCGCTCCCCAGAACACAACCCGACAATCGTTGGGGCGTTTCAGCGTTTGGAGGGCCCGGGTCAGTAGGAAATGCAGCGATTTGAAGTGGAATTCGTTCCGGTACTTCCGGACGGAGCTTCCAGCCTCGCGCACGGCTGCGTTGAACTCATGGTATAAGTGTATGGTCATGGTGTAGGCCATGAGGGCGATGGCCTGGTCTGCGGTGAGAGGGGATGGCACAGTCTCCAGATTCTTCCACTCGTCTGCGGCCATTGTCCAGACATCGGCAAACTCACTGTTGTTGAGGAAATCTGAGCGCTGGAGTTCCGGCAAACTCTTGGTCATGTAATCTCCACAATTCAGGTACTGGTCGTCAAAGGAGTCCTTGGCCATGTCCAGGGGCAACACATCGATGGCCACAGTGGCCACGGCCATGGCCAGCAGTGCCAGGGCCTGAGCCAAGGGGGCCATGGCGGGGAGAGGCCACGGGGAGCAGTGTGGGACACTGGGGGACACAGAGGGGACACAGGGAACACAATGTGTGACACCGGGAAGATACTGGGGGACACCAGGGGACACTGAGGGAACACTGAGCGGCTCCAGGGGACACCGATGGGACACAGGGGACGCTGAGGGACTTGGGGGGACCTGGGGAGGCTTCCTTGGTGAGAGGCTGGAGAGGGAGAGGGGGGTTAGCCTGGGGAGAAAGGGCAGCCCTGGCCAGGAGAGCCATGGACATGTCCTGGGACCTGATCCCAAATCCTGGGGACACTCCTGGACCCTCCCAGAATCCCAGAGCACCCCAATCCCACTCCCATAGTTCTGTGTTCCCCCCTCCAGTGTTTCCCAGTGCCTCTATTACCCCAGTCCCTCTCCCAGTCCCTTGTACCGCTCCCAGTCACCCCCTGCCCCCCAGCACCCTGACCCAAGGCCTGGGGTACCCCAGTGTCCCCCTTGTTCCCCTCCCATACCCCAATCCCAATCCCAGTCCCATGAAATCCCTGGTGGTCCCACAGGACCCCGATGCCATCCCATGTGTCCCCCAGTGACCCCCAGTGTCCCCCAGTGCCCCTCACTGTCCCCTGGACCCAAATCCCACCTCCACAGCCCTCTGCCCCCCATTGCTGCCACCGGACCAGCCCTCAACCCCAATCTCAGTCCGGTGACAACTCCAGTGTTCCCCCAGACCCCAATCCCACAGCCCCCTGTGCCCCCCCAAGTGTCCCCGGTGTCCCCCCAAACCCCAAACCCCCATACCGAAATCAGCCGCAGTGAACTCCCGGACACAACGGGAGGGATCCCAAAGCCGGAATTCTTGATCAGCTTGGGCTCACAGCAGATCTCTCCTGCTCCTGTGGCTCAGGGGGACTTTGCCCCAGGGAATTTATCCACCAGAATCATAAACATTCTTTAAGATGGGCCTCCTATTTCCAAATACAGAAACAGCTCCTTTCCTGGTCACTGTTTGCATGGCTCCACCTCTCTCCAGAAATCCTCCCATTGTCATGGACATTTCCTGAAAAGGTATCTGGGGGTAAATTCCACTGATTGACCTCACCACAAACTATCACTTTCAGCCCATGCAGCTCCTTCTGTGTCACAGAGCTTGTCCAAAACCACACTGGAGTTCCCTTTAACTCTTTCCCCACTGGTTCCAGACACGTTTATTGCCCTGTGGAAATACTTTTACACCCTTTTATCGTTTTTGCTGCTCAGCCTTCCAGCCCTACCCAGCACCTCCAGCGTGTGAGGGTAAAGCCACGCTAGGGAAAGCCAGGAGTCCACAGAGCAGCCTTGAAACTTTATTCCAGTGCAGGGACAGAGTTTCCACAACAGCCAAACCCCCGTGGGGTTCTGCATTGGTTTGAGGCAAATTTGGGAGGAGAACTCCTTGGGAAACCATCCCTCCCCTCCCCCAACCGGTTTGGGAGAAAACTCCTCAGAGAGAAGTGGAAAGAAATTCGTTTATTGAACTGGCAAAGCGCTCCCCAGGAGAATGAATTGAACAATACCAGATGGCAAGAACCTCGTGGTGCTCTGGGTAGGTGACAAATTAGGACAGAAGTCCCTCTGGTAGGTGATTCCTCTGCTCTCAGTTCTTTCCGGCTCTGGTGAAAGTTGCTGCACAGGGTAGGATCCCGGTAGGTTCCAGGTGCAAGCTCCGCCCAGAGCCCCCCCGGATCCTCAGTAGAAAGAGGTTTAAACAGTTTCAAAGAAGTCAAAAAAGGAAAAAAAAAAAAGAAAAAAGAAAAAAAGGAAAAAAAAAAAAAAAAAAGCAATGCGAAGCTATGCTAAGCTGCACTAACTAACTCCCAAGCAAAAGCAAAAGTTAGAGAGAAAGCAAAAAATAAAAAAAAAATCCTCTCTGTCACATGTCTGTGTGTTGTTTTCTCTCACTCTTTCTCACTCTTCAAGGCCAGCCGGGCAGAGAGAGGTTTCTGAAAACAAACTGTGCACTTCTCCCCTGGTTTTACTCTCAGAGCCAATATTAAAGGCACAGAGTGTAATACCCAGCGTAAACAGACGATTGGGGATACAACATCCTCACGTCACCCCAGAACAGGTTCCTCTCCTGAGGTTTTGGAGGACGCAGCCTCCTTCCATCCCCAGCTCTCGGCCGCACGCTGCCCTCTCCCTTTCTCCATCAGCTGAACGGAGCTTCTGGGAATGTGCAGCCCTCCCAAACCACCTCCCCCACACCCCACCTTGGACCTGTCATTTTCCCCCAAAGCCCAGAAGTTCAGGCTGTCTGGGTTGGACTGGTTGGGCTTTGTGGGGACCCGTTTCACCCATCACCCTCAAGTTCAGGAGTTCAAACTTTCTGCTCAAACCATCAGGGTCCTATGAAAAGCTTCACCTCTGTAGAGACATCCAGACCCATTTTGAAGAAAATGACGCCCATTTCTCCTAAAGATCCCATTCCAATGAGACATTTTTTAAAGGCACCACCGCCCATCTTTCCAATGAAATCATTCCCTGTGAGGGTGCTGAGACCCCGGTGCAGGTTTCCCAGAGAAGCTGCATCAGCCCCTGGATTCCTGGCTGTGTTCCAGGGCAGGTTGGGGTGCCTGGAGCAGCCTGGCGCAGGGGAAGCTGTCCCTGCCCGGTGCCTGGCCGTGTCCCAGGGCAGGTTGGGGTGCCTGGAGCAGCCTGGCGCAGGGGAAGCTGTCCCTGCCCACGGCAGCGCTGGCACCGCAGGCGCTGTAAGGTCGCTCCATCCCAAACCATTGCAGAGCCCCGGGGCCGGGATGGGCAGCACCGCCAGCTCGTGCTGCCGCCTGCTGGGGACACCCGGAACTGCAGCTGGGGCCGGCGCATGCGCAGTGCCGCTGTTGAACCCCGTTCACTGCTGCCCTCCGGTGGGCGATTCCTGAACTGCAACTCCCAGCATCCCCAAATCCCAGAGGGGGTTGGGCTGGAAGGAGCCGGAGGGCGCACCTGGGCCAAGCTCCCAGCTCAGGCAGCATCATCCCTGAGCACAGGGGTGGGTCCTGATAGAGAGAGACGTTCCCAGCCGTGTTGGTGTGGGGAGCAACATCGAGCCCTGCTTGGGAATTGCCCCTTTTTGCTGGTGTGACAGAATTTTTTAATGGAATTGTTTTGAAAGGATTTTTGATAGAATGGCTTTGCATAATGGCCACAGTGGTCACAGTGGCTGTGGCTCAAGGAGTCTTGGTGATGATAGTGGCCTTGGTGGTTGTAATGACCATGGTGGCCATGGTGGCCACAGTGACCACAGTGACCTCGGTGACGTTGGTGGCCTGGTGGGTCAGAGGATCCCAGTGGCCACTGCCAGGGCTGTGGTGGCTAGGAGGAACCCTCCAATGTGGAAGGGGGGCACAGGGACACTCCCACCTGGGGGACAAAGAGGGGCATCAGGGGGACCATGGGGGACAAAGAGGGGGTTGGGGATGGCCATAATGGGGGTTTGGGGTGACAGGAGAGATGGGGGCCATGAGGTGACAGGTGACAGGTGACAGGGTCTTGGAGGAGTACAGGGGCCAGGGAGGTCAGGGGGTCATGGTGGGCTTAGGGGTCACAGGGGTCAGGGGAGTCAGGAGGTTCCAGGGGTTCAGGGAGTGCCATGGGGGGTCCCGGCCCACCCCTGTCCAGCACACAGGGCCCATCCCCACGGCACTGCCATGGGTGGGGTGGGACAGGGTCAGAATGGGGGTGTCCCTGTCCCTATCCCTGTCCCTTTCCCTGTCCCTGTCCCTGTCCCTGTCCCTGTCCCGGTCCCTGTCCTCACCTGGCAGTGAATTCCCTGTCCCCTCCCATATCTGGGTGTCCCCATCCCTGTGCCCTCTCATGGGTGTTCCTGTCCCCGTGTTCTGAATCAGTGTCCCCAGAGTTGGTATCCCCAGCACTGGGTGTCCCTATCCTTGTCCCCAACTCTGGGTGTCCCTGTCCTTGTCCCCAGCACTGGGTGTCCCTGTCCTTGTCCCCAGCACTGGGTGTCCTTGTCCTCCCACCCACAGTGGGTGTCCATGCCCCCCATCCCCACTGAGTGTCCCTGTGTCCACTGTGCCTTGTCATGGGTGCCCCCATGGCCCCAGGGGTGTCCCCATCCCCCCCAGGGTGTCCCCTGTGGTGTCACCTTTCAGCCACTCGCAGTTGTAGTTGCTGAAGGTCCCATTGGAGTGGAGCCAGATCTCTGTCTTGTCCCCGTTTTGGATGACTTTGGTGACATTGAAGGTTTCGAAGGGCGGGACCAGCACCTCCCGCTCATCAGGAAATCTGGAGAAATTCTGGATGCCCACGCCATAGCACGTCTCCATCTTGAACACCGTGCCTATCTCAAATTCCTCAGCGCTATCTCTGCAAAGCGACGTCGGCGTGAATTGACCGAACCGGACCCTCTGGCCTTGCTCTGCCGTGAACTGGGTCCAGCTCGCGATGCGGAACACACAGCGACACTCGGGTTTCTCTGCCTCCCTCAGAGTGGCCAGGGCGTCGGTCAGCAGGAAATGCAGCGTTTTGAAGTGGAAGTTGTCCCGGTACTCCTGGGGGGAGCTCCCAGCCACGCTCGTGGCCGCGTTGAACTGCCGGTACAGGTCGTCCATGGTGAAGGCCATGAGGGCGATGGCCTGGGCTGAGGATGCCAGAGGGGACAGAGGGGACCCGCTGCTCTGCCACTTGGCCACGGCCTTGGGCCAGACCCGGGCAAAGAGAGGGTTCAGCTGGAACTCGGAGCGGTTGAGCGCCGGCAAGGCCTTAGTCATGGCCGGGCGGCAGCCCTGGTACTGGTCATCGAAGGAGTCCTCAGCCATGTCCAGGGGCTTCACCTCGACGGCCACGGTGGTCACGGTCATGGCCAGCAGTGCCAGGGCATGAGCCAGGGGGGCCATGGAGGGGAGAGGCCACCAGGAGCAGTGTGGGACACTGTGGGGACAATGAGGGACAGTGAAAGGACACAGAGAGGACACTGAGGGACACAGAGGGGACATGGAGGAGACACAGGGAGGGTTCCTCAGTGAGGGACTGGAAAGCAGAGTAGGGTCAGGCCAGGAGGAGGGGAGGCACTCCTGGCCAGGAGACCCCTGGACGTGTCCAGCATCCCTGATCCCCAACCCTGGGGTTACTTGTGCCTCCCCAACCTCCCCCAGCCCCCCCAGAACCCCCCAGGACCCCAATCCCAATCCCACAGGACCATCCCCTCCTGCCTCCCCCAGAAGCCCAATCCTCCTCCCAGGATTGATTACAAGTCCCCTCAGCCCTGCCAGGACCCCGACCCAAAGCTTGGGGTCACTCCCTGAGCCCCCCAGCCCCACTCCCCACTACTACCTGAGCTGCTGTCACACCTCAGACCCCAAATGGGCTCCCCTCTCAGGTGACACCTCTGGGGGCACCCCGAGCCTGGCCAGGATCTCCCTGGGGAGCTCCTGGGTGACTTCCCTGGCCTTGTTGTGGTGGCATCAGAAGTTCTGCACCCCAAAAAAAGGGATCCCCCAACCCCAGGAGACACCTGAACCCCTGTCGGCGTGGTGGCTCAGCAAATCCATCTGCCAGGAACCCCCGGCAGTGCTGCCCCTCTCAGTGATCCCTGGAGGTGATGGGTTGGGATCCAAAGGGTTCTTTGGGAAACACCTCGGGCAAACAATCCTGGGGATCACCCCCTGCCCCCTGTCATGTTCTCCACCCCTCCCACGGCCCCAGTCACACTTCCAGGCTCCCCCTCCTGCCCCCTAGAACCCTGTGAACCCCAGTCCTGTGTCCCTGAGTCTCCCTCACTTTCCCCCATAGTCCCCCAGGTACCCCAGGACTCCAATCCCACATTAAATTCCCCCCCAGGGTCCTCCCAGTGTCCCCAAAGGCCCCAATCCCACAGCCCCCTGTGCCCCCCAAGTGTCCTCAGTGTCCCCCGAGCTCCTGATACCAAAATCAGCCGCAGTGAACTCCCGGACAGAACGGGAGGGATCCCAAAGCCGGAATTCTTGATCAGCTCAGGCTCCCAGCAGATCTCTCCTGCTCCTGTGGCTCAGGGGGACACTGCCAGGAGGAATTTATCCACCAGAGTTTTTCATGTTCTTTACAATGGGCTTCTTAGTTCGCACGAAACCAGCACAATATCCGTGAATAATTTACATGGCTCTGCCTCTTTCAATAAACGATTTTTATTGTCCTGCAGAGCCATAAAAATGGGTTAATTGAGTTTGGTTGTCATAGAGTGCCCTGCTAAGGATAAGGACCCAATAATGATTGCCAATTAGATAAACCTTTATTAAAACCATAAATCGAAGCGAGCAGCGTGCAGGGAAAGCCGCAGAGCACAAGTCTCAGCTCACGCTCCACCCACAGCTTTTGGAGTTTTCCCCACAATTTCCCATTTTTTTAACTTTTGGTTTTGCACACACCCCTTGGTCCCTCCCCATGTTTTCCCATATTTGGTCACAGTTGAGTCTTCCAACTCCGGGAGTCTGGGGTCTTCTGCCCTCTCACGGTGGTCAGTGGATGAAGTCTCTCCTCTTCCTCGCAGCACGTCCCTGGGGACTTTCCACTGTGGTCACCACGGTTTCACCAAATCTCCCGTTTTCTCCCTTTCTCCATGTCCTGTGATACAAATTTACATTTCATTATCCTGCGCCAAGGCCGGGCTCCAACTTCTCTGTTTCTGCAGTTTCTGCAACTTACAGTTATTGCTTAAAATCCTCTACATATTTACAATTTATGCAGCTTGCTGAACAGCCCCTACATATTTATAATTATTAACTATAACAACACAAATTACCTAAATCATTAATTTCATTTATAACTGTCCTCCCCGTTCTTAATTAATTAATTAATGTTAATTCACTAATTATTTTATTTGTATGATCATATAATTTGTATGATCATTTACTAATTTGTATGATCATATATAACTTTTGTTAATACTCTACTGTAATGCTGATCAATTATACCGGTTGTGAATTACAGCTCTGGCTTAAAGCTCATCCTTATAAACACCCCAATGTCGTGTTCTGTTCTCGTCGTGGATTTGTTTTTTGCTTAAATTCTTTTAGTTTTTTTTCTCTATCTTTACCTGGGTCTCAAATTTGATGAAGAGTGTGCTATAAAAATTGATTCCATCCGATTCCCCGCCCAAACAGTTTGGTCACACCCATTACAAACAGGAATAAAGGAGTTTGATTTTTTTTTTTTAATTTGCCTTAGTTTATTTTCCTCAGGGATTGCAGTTATATTGTGACACGCTGTGATGTTTCCCCCCACATCATTTAACACATCGAATGCGATGACATTTACAAACTCCCGTGCTAAAGTCGGCCGGGCATCCCAAGTGGCAGAGTCAGAACTCCCAGCAGCATTCCCCACTTCAGAAACCCTCTGCCTTCCCCGACGCCTCCGCTTTTGCTTTCCGGAGCCTGGATTTCCATCTTCTCGGCAGCAAGGAAATTCTTCAGGGGTGCCTGGGAGTGACTGCCGGTTTAAATGTCTTTTCTTGTACTTATCGTTCATGTTTCATTTGTTCTGCCCAGTAATGAACTCGGGAGTTCAGCACTTCATTATTATTATTATTATTATTATTATTATTATTATTATTTCAGCTTGGGTATCCAATTGACCCCTCACCCCATTTACAACTAATTGCCACCACTCAGAAAATCCCTCTTCAAGTCTCCCTATTTGTACAGCCAGGTATAATGTTTGTTTTGTTATCTCCAGCTCTTCTCTTCCACAGGGAGGGCACAACCCCTTAGGAAAATATCCTGCCCTACAGTGAGTCCGCCACTTTTCTTTAAAGCTCGCCTTTACACAGCCTTTTCCCACAATAATAGCATTCACAACTTAAGCTTTTTGGTTTACTTTGTTTACTCTTCCTCTCCTCCTGCCTCACACATCTTGCTTTTCCCACTGCGGCTGCCAACACTCTCGCCTCCCCTTCCACTTTCCTCTTCCCTCTTACACTTTCTGCACTTCCCTCGATGAATCTTGTATCCCCCGCCCTTGCCACCACCCTTCTGTAACTTTTCTCATTTCCTTCGTGTGCCTTCTACCCCTGAGCACATCCTCAAGCTATTCCTAAGCCTTTCCAACCAGTCCGTGGGGGGGATTTATCCTTTTTCTGGTGTTCACTAAAAGCCTTGTTAATATCCTGTCCCCCCGGGACTGCCTCCCGTATCCCTTGTCAACGGGACATTCACCGAGCCTGTGCGTTCTGGTCCCAGGAGAACTTCCCTTAACGGCAAAGGCTGAACCCTCCTCGTGTTAATTTTGCCCTTTGCACCTTACTTCTTGTTTGCCTGGGCGATGGGACAGCCTTTAGCTCAGACCCGTGGGTAAACAACTTTCGGATTCTTGGTGGGGCGGGGTAGGGAAGCAGCAGGTAAAGGTTTGAGGATGGGAGGGTTAGGTTGTCCAAGGGGTCCCAATCCTCTTTTTTTTTAGATTTTCCTTGTTTTGTCGGGACCAATGGGAACAATGAAGGTGGGTTGGTTTTTTTTTGCAATTTCTGCAACAGAGAAGGAGCAGCGCCTGCCAAAAGCGAAAGTTGGAGGTGAGGCCATCTGGGATACTGGGATGCTCAGTGAGAACTGTCATGGGGGATAATTCATGTTTTCATAATACTCGTTGTTACAGTAAATATAGTTTATAGAAAAGCCAGAAGGACCACCCCCTCCCCCCGCCGCTTCCCCCCAAAGCAAAGGGCCTGGAAAGTTTCACAAGAACCATCTCCAGCTCTGGGAAGAAGAGAAAGAAACTACAATTCCAATAGAAGGAGAAAGAATAGCCAGGATGGAGGTGATCAACCCCTGATGACTCCGAGATGGTTTCTTACCAGGACCATCCAAATCGCCCAGGAATCCCATTCACCCAGGAAGTCTTTGGAGACAGCAAAACCGGTCCCTAGACCTTTCAACATCCAGGGGCACCTGGACCCGAGACAAGCCTGGACATGTATAATTTTAAAATCACGTAGTCCCGAACCAGGAGGAGTATAAAAGCTAACTGGTTTGGGCTCGGGCTTTCGTGAAACCACGGGGGACGTGGCGCGGCAGAGGTCACGTCGGTCAGATTCACCCAGAGCTAACTCTGTTCCTTGGGTGCTGGCTTTGTCATTTGCTTGTCCCAAATCATCCTTGGCAAATGAATTGTTTTTCGTTGAGATTGGCTTTCTAAATTTATAACAGAATCACACCCTGTAACCCCACTTTATGACACTCCTGGGCAATAAAAATCATTTATTGAAAGAGGCAGAGCCAAGCTAATTATTTATGGGGAAAGTGCTGGTTTTGTGTTAGCTAAGAAGCCCATTTTAATGAATATGCATAATTCTGGTGGATAAATTCATTATGGCCCCCTCTGACCCCGACACGTCAGGGCCCCCCTGTCACCCCTGTCCCTCCCCCCATGGTCCGCCTGGTGCTCCCATGACCTCCCCTCCACTTATGGTCCTCTGGACCCCCCTCTCTGTGTCCCCAGGTGGGAGCCTCTCCAGGAATTCCCCCCACCTTTGCGGGCTTCTCCTGGTGACCCTGGCCATGGCAACAGTCAGCATAGCCCTCTGAGCCACGAGGCCATCAAGGTCTCTGCGGTCTTGGAGGCTACTGTGGCCACCATGGTCAGGAAGGTCACTGGGACCCACAGAAAAATGACTCCACCAAGGCTACCGAGGCCATGGTGGCCACTGTGGTCACGTTGGCCGCTGTGACCACTCTGGACATTGGAACCACCATGGTCACTATGTCCACTGTGGTCACTGTGACCAATGAGGCCAAGGTGTCCATGGTGGCTGCCATGGTCACTGTAGGTAGTGAGGCCACTTTAGCCGCTGTGGTTACCAAGGTGACCAAGGTCACCATGGTCACTGTAATTACTGAGGCCACCAAAGTACTGTGGTTACCGTGGTTACCAAGGCGACCAAGGTCGCCATGGCCACCGCGGCCACTGTGGCCTCCATGGTCACAGTGACAAGGGGTCCATCCTGGGGAATCCCCTCCAAGAGCTGCTCAGGAGGGAGCAGCACAAGGCCAGCAGAATCAGCCAGGGCTGGACTGGAGCTGCCAGGACAGCCCAGGACAGCCCAGGACAGACCAGTCAGCCCGGACAGCAGAGACCAGGCAGCGCCTGGGGCCAATTGGACACTTCCCGCCAGAGGCGTTTGGGAGTGGCAATGTCACCGCCACCTCCTAAACTCCCTGGCTGCCTTGCCTGATGGATCAAAAAAAATGTTACTTGCTTGACTGGAGTACAAAAAATGTATCAAAGATTCAATCCCTGCTCGTCTGGCTTATCAAAAGTTTATCAAAATTTTGCTGCTGGCTCACCTGATGAATTCACTGCAGCTCTTTTGACACCTTTCCTGCAGGGTGCCTCATTTCCTAAAATAAAGTATTTCCTGCAGTTTCTGTTCAAGCTTTATTTTCTAAACCTCCGTCTTCAGACAGGCAGTGGAGAAGCGCTCCTCCCTTTTTCCTCTGCACTCCCTTTTCACTTCACTCATCAAGGACCTGGAGGGGCTGGAGCATGCCCAGGGAAGCGACGGAGCTGGGGAGGGGTCTGGAGCACCAGGAGTGGCTGAGGGAGCTGTGGGGTGCTGCTCAGAGCAATTAAAAAAGGATGAATGATCAGTTCGGGGCCAGTTCCAAAGTTCCTGATTTGAGGCAATGCAGAAGAAGTATTTGGAGGGAAAAATAGGAAAAAAAAAGAAAGAAAAAAAAAAGAAAAACTAAATAAAGGAGACTGAGGCACCATCACCCATTAATTTAGGAAAAAGCCTGATGTTTTGCTCAGGGATGTCTTTTTCCTTTCAAATTGGGGGATTTTCCCTCTTTAGCCCGCACATCTCCTGCACTGGCTGTGCCGCTGCAGTTCGGGAATCTCCCACCGGAGGGCAGCAGTGAGCGGGGTTCAACAGCGGCACTGCGCATGCGCCGCCCCCCGCTGCAGTTCCGGGTGCCCCCAGCAGGCGGCAGCACGAGCTGGCAGCGCTGCCCATCCCGGCCCCGGGGCTCTGCAATGGTTTGGGATGGAGCGACCTTAAAGCGCCTGCGGTGCCAGCGCTGCCATGGGCAGGGACAGCTTCCCCTGCGCCAGGCTGCTCCAGGCACCCCAACCTGCCCTGGGACACGGACAGGGACTAGACAGCCTTAGCTGCTCTGGCCAACCTGTGCTAGGGCCTCAGCACCCTCCCAGGGGACGATTCCTTTCAAGATCCCATCCATCCCTGCCCTCTGGCACTGGGAAGTTGTTCCCCTTGGCCTCTCCCTCCATGCCTGAAGTCCCTCCCCAGCTCTCCTGGGGCTCCTTTATCCAGGAAGGGGCTTTGGTGCCTCCCTGGATCGCTCTCCAGGCTGAACAGCCCCAGCTGTCTCCACAGCAGAGCAGCTTCACCCCTGGAAATCTCTCCGTGGCTTCCTCCGGACTGGCTCCAGCAGCTCCACATCTCCACTGTGCTGGGGCCCGGAGCTGGCGGAGTGATCCGAGTGGGAATGTCTCACGGTGGTGTTATAAATGAAATGAATGATTTAGGTAACTTGTGTTAAGTGTTAGAGTTAATAATTATAAATACGTAGTGGCTATTAAGCAAACTGCAGAAATTGTAAATACGTATGCCGGGATGGGCAGCGCCCCCAGCTCGTGCTGCCACCTGCTGGTGACACCTGGAACTGCAGCTGGGGGGCGGCTCAGGGCAAAGGTGGGCGGGAGCTGTGGAGAAAGAGACAAAGGGAGCTCCAGGGAGTTCCCTTTTTGGCAAGTTCTGCAACACGGAAGGAGCAGCAGTGCCGGCCAAAAACGAAAGTTCAAGGCAAGGTCTGTTGTCAGGGCTTTTGCTGTTCTCCTCTGTCTCTTTAAGAAGTTTTTTTCTAAAATTCTATTTTCAGCCGTCTATGTTTACCTTTTGCAGTGGGGTCAGACAGGATTTTACATCAACAACTTCCTTGCTATTGTAACGGTACAACTATGTTTACATTCTTCTCATGAGGAGGAGACTGCTGATGGACTTTGGGTTGCCCAGTTTGGTTGGAGAGGAAGATTTTCTTCCTCCAATCCACGGTCACTGCTGGAATTCTATAAATGTTGAAGTTTGTAAATAAACCGTCTCTTTTTCCTGCCTCGGACATCTCAAAGTGTGGGAGTCACTTCTTAGTGTCGTGTGAGACAGAGCTCATCTGGGATATCGGGGCACTCAGTGAAAACAAGCCCCAGAGATCCCATTTTTATGGCTCTCCAGGACACTAAAAATCATTTCTTGAAAGAGGCAGAGCCATGTAAGTTATTTATTGGGAAAAGTGCTGGTTTTGTGTTGGCTAAGAAGCCCATTTTATTTAATTTAGTTTTAGGGTTTTTTTTAAATTTGGTTTTGTGTGAGCTAAGTAGCCCATTTTAATTTAATTCAGTTTTATTTTTATTATTTAATTTATTTTTGCTTTAGCTAAGAAGCCCATTTTGATTTAATTCAGTGTTATTTTTATTATTTAATTCAATTTATTTTTATTTTATTATTTAATTTAGTTTTGTGTCAGCTAAGAAGCTCACTATCAATTAATTCAGTGTTATTTTTATTATTTAATTTAGTTTTGTGTGAGCTAAGAAGCCCGTTTTGATTTAATTCAGTTTTATTTTTATTATTGAATTCATTTTTGTCTTAGCTAAGAAGCCCATTTTAATTTAATTCAGTTTTATTTTTATTTTAATTTTTTCTTAGCTAAGAAGCCCATTTTGATTTAATTTGGTGTTATTTTTATTATTTAATTTAGGTTTTTTGTGTGTGGTGCAGAACCTTTGGTGCAGCTTCATTGCCAGTCTGTTTCTCACAGGGGTTGGGGAATCCCCAGGCTGGATCCTCAGGGGCAGCGTTTCTTTCTCACGTTTCATCACCGGTAATTGGGTGTGACTCACGCTGATAACATTGAAACCACAATCAATACTTTAAAACAATAAAGTATTAATAAAAAAGTAGTGCCCAAAAGGAAAGAGGAGGGAGTTCTCCCTTCTCCTGCAGAGGTTCATGAGATACAGGAAGAGTCTGAGATAAGACAGAGAGAGTTGGGTGAATTTCAGGAAAATTGTGAAGTATTTGAGATTTATTGCCTTAATGTTCAAATTTGGTATTTGTTTACATAATACAAGTTTAATACACATGTGTAACAAGAGAGGTTTTTCAGAGGGCAACGAGGAAGACTGTGAGCCTTCATCCCAAAAACCACCCAAAGAAGACACAAGAGCCCCTGGCAACAAGTGAAGCGTGCGCCATGAAGTAAAGTGGATTTTTAAAATAGAAAATAGGAGGAAACTTACGGGAAACATTGATAAATATGTATTAGCATATAAAATATAAGTGTAGTTTGAATTGTTTTGTTTTGTTTTGTTTTGTTTTATTTTGTTTTGTTTTGTTTTGTTTTATAGGTGAGGTGGGGTGAGAAGCTCTCCCTGCAGCGCGGTCGGTTTTGCTTCTGCCTTATCCGAACCTTAACCAGGTTTAAATAATTATTCCCAAATTTTTTGTAATTTTATACTAAATTTTTATTAAAACTGCTGCTCAATTTTAAATTTGTAGTTCACTTTATTCTCATTTATAACAATGGGTCAGGTGTCACCTGGGGTTAGTGGATCCCTTTATTGGGGTGCAGAACATCTCCTGCTGCCCCTACAAGACCGGGGAAGTGACCCAGGAGCTCCCCAAGGAGATCCTGGCCAGGCTCGGGGTGCCCCCAGGGGTGTCACCTGAGAGGGGAGCCCATCTGGGGTCTGAGGTGTGACAGCAGCTCAGGGAGCAGTGGGGAGTGGGGCTGGGGGGCACTGGGGGTAGACGGGGCGGTGGGATTGGGGTCCTGGGGGCTGAGCAATGAGAGAGAGAAGAGAAAGTTTCAGTTCCCCTGGAGGTGCTGGGTGGAGCTTAAAGCCTGACTGGGGAAAAAAAAACATCGAAGGTGTAAAAGTGTGGGCAGAGCAGGGCAAAGGTGGGCGGGAGCTGCGGAGAAAGGGACAAAAGGAGCTCCAGGGAGTTCCCTTTTTGGCAACTTCTGCAACAGATAAGGAGCAGCAGCGCCTGCCAAAAGCAAAAGTTCAAGGCGAGGATTGTTATCGGGGTTTTTGCTGTTGTCCTCTGTCTCTTTAAGAAGTTTTTAATAAAGTTCTATTTTCAGCCTTCCTTGTTTACCTTTTGCAATGGGGTCAGACAGGATTTTACATCAACAACTTCCTTGCTATTGTAACGGTACAACCACGTTTACACTCTTCTCATGAGGAGGAGACTGCTGACGGACTGTTGGGTTGCCCAGGGCGGTTGGAGAGGAACGTTTTCTTCCTCCAATCCACGGTCACTGCTGGGATTCTATAAATGTTGTAGTTTGTAAATAAACTGTCTCTTTTTTTCTTCCTCAGACGTTCTTGATCAGCTTGGGCTCACAGCGGATCTCTCCTGCTCCTGTGGCTCAGGGGGACTTTGCCATGGGGAATTTATCCAGCCTAATTATAAATATTCATTAAAGTTGGCTTGTTAGCTAATACAGAAACAGCAATTTTCCTGGAAATCATTTCCATGGATCCCTCTCTTTCAGGACATCCTCCTGTTGTCCTGGAGGGTTCACAAAAAGGGACCTGGGGCTCATCTTCACTGAGTGCCGCAGTATCTCTGATGACCTCGCCTTGAACTTTCACTTTCAGCTGGTGCTGCTCCTTCTGTGTCACAGAGCTTGTCCAGAACCACACTGGAGTTCCCTTTAACTCTTTCCCCAATGGTTCCAGACACGTTTATTGTCCTGTGGAAATACTTTTACACCCTTTTATCATTTTTGCTGCTCAGCCTTCCAGCCCTACCCAGCACCTCCAGCGTGTCGGGGAAAAGCCACGCTAGGGAAAGCCAGGAGTCCACAGAGCAGCCTTGAAACTTTATTCCAGTGCAGGGACAGAGTTTCCACAACAGCCAAACCCCCGTGGGGTTCTGCATTGGTTTGAGGCAAATTTGGGAGGAGAACTCCTTGGGAAACCCTCCCTCCCCTCCCCCAACCGGTTTGGGAGAAAACTCCTCAGAGAGAAGTGGAAAGAAATTCGTTTATTGAACTGGCAAAGCGCTCCCCAGGAGAATGAATTGAACAATACCAGATGGCAAGAACCTCATGGTGCTCTGGGTAGATGACAAATTAGGACAGAAGTCCCTCTGGTAGGTGATTCCTCTGCTCTCAGTTCTTTCCGGCTCTGGTGAAAGTTGCTGCACAGGGTAGGATCCCGGTAGGTTCCAGCTGCAGGCTCCGCCCAGAGCCCCCCCGGATCCTCAGTAGAAAGAGGTTTAAACAGTTTCAAAGAAGTCAAAAAAGGAAAAAAAAAAAAGAAAAAAGAAAAAAAGGAAAAAAAAAAAAAAAGCAATGCGAAGCTATGCTAAGCTGCACTAACTAACTCCCAAGCAAAAGCAAAAGTTAGAGAGAAAGCAAAAAATAAAAAAAAAATCCTCTCTGTCACATGTCTGTGTGTTGTTTTCTCTCACTCTTTCTCACTCTTTGAGGCCAGCCGGGCAGAGAGAGGTTTCTGAAAACAAACTCTGCACTTCTCCCCCGACTTTACACTCAGAGCCAATATTAAAGGCACAGAGTGTAATACCCAGCGTAAACAGATGATTGGGGATACAACATCATGACGCCACCCCACGACAGGTTCCTCTCTCGAGGTTTTGGAGGACGCAGCCTCCTTCCATCCCCAGCTCTCGGCCGCACGCTGCCCTCTTCCTTTCTCCATCAGCTGAACGGGGCTGCCGGGAAGGTGCAGCCCTCCCAAACCACCTCCCCCACACCCCACCTTGGACCTGTAATTTTCCCCCAAAGTCCAGAAGTTCAGGCAGTCTGGGTTGGACTGGCTGGACTTTGTGGGGACCCATTTCACCCATCACCCTCAAGTTCAGGAGTTCAAACATTCCGCTCAAACCACCAGGGTCCTGTGAAAACCTTCACCTCTGTAGAGACATCCAGACCCGTTTTGAAGACAATGACACCGTTTCTCCTAAAGATCCCAGCCCAATGAGACATTTTTTAAAGGCACCACCACCCATCTTTCCAACGAAATCATTCCCTGTGAGGGTGCTGAGGGCCCGGCAGAGGTTGGCCAGATAAGCTGCAGCTGCCCGGACTCTGGCCTTGTCCCACGGCAGGTTGGGGTGCCTGGAGCAGCCTGGCGCAGGGGAAGCTGTCCCTGCCCACGGCAGCGCTGGCACCGCAGGCGCTTTAAGGTCGCTCCATCCCAAACCATTGCAGAGCCCCGGGGCCGGGATGGGCAGCGCCGCCAGCTCGTGCTGCCGCCTGCTGGGGGCACCCGGAACTGCAGCTGGGGCCGGCGCATGCGCAGTGCCGCTGTTGAACCCCGCTCGCTGCTGCCCTCCGGTGGGCGATTCCAGAACTGCAACTGCCAGAATCCCTAAATCCCAGAATCCACAACTCTTGGGATGGGGCTGGAAGGAGCCAGAGGGGCCCTCTGGGCCGAGCTCCCAGCTCGGGCAGCGTCATCCCTGAGCACAGGGGTGGGTCTGGAGCAGCCCAGAGCTGGACACGGCATTGGGCAGAGCTGGACATGGCACTGCGAGGCGCTGGACACAGCTCTGGGCAGAACTGGACATGGCACTGGACAGAGTCAGACACAGCACTCCCCATGTGCCTCACTGGGCAGGGCAGAGGGGCATGATCCTCTCTGACATCCTGGCCCTGCTCGGCCTGATGCCCCCTGAATCCCTCAGGCTGCACGGTCAGCTCCACTGGTAACCCACCAGCCCCCCCAGGTCCTTCTCCAGACCTGCTCCAGCAGGTCCTGTCCAGCCAGGGGATGGCACTGGTGCAAACTGGGCTAAACCCAGCCCAAATCTCCAACCCCAAATGATCCCCAAACCTCTCCCGTGTTCCTGCCGTCAATGAAATGTGTGGGGGGCTCCTCCCTCGGGAAGGGGAGGCTCCCCAAGGATCCTGCGCGAGGCTGAGAGAGAGAGACGTTCCCAGCAGTGTTGGTGTGGGGAGGGACACCGAGCCCTGCTGGGGAATTGTCCCTTTTTGCTGCTGGGACAGAATTCTTTAATGGAACTGTCTGGATGGAATCATTTAATAAAATTGCTTCAATAGAACTGTTTAAGGGAATTGTTTTGTTTGAATTTTTAATAGAACGGCTTTGCACAATGGCCGCCTCGGTGGCCACAGTGGTCACAGGGGCTGTGGCAGCCTTGTGGCTTAAGGAGTCTGGCTGATGGTGATGGTCACAGTGGCCTTGGTGGTTGGAGTGACCATGGTGTCCAGAGTCGCTGTGGCGGCCGCAGTGGCTGCAATGACAGTGGTGGCGGCAGTGACCTCATGGTGGCAGGAGCTGCCAAGGTGTCCAGAGCAGCAGTGGTGGCCTTGGCAGCCTTGCTGGCCTCGTTTCTCTGGGGGTCCCGGTGGTCATGGTGATCGTGGTGGCCACAGTGACCACAGGGACCTTGGTGATGTTGGTGACGTGGTGGCTCAGAGGATCCCAGTGGCCACTGCCAGGGCTGTGGTGGCCAGGAGGAACCCTCCAAGATGGAAGGGGGCCACGGGGACGCTCCCACCTGGGGGACAAAGAGGGGGGTCAGGGGGATCATGGGGGACAAAGAGGGGCTTGGAGACGGCCATAATGGGGGGTTTGGGGTGACAAGAGAGATGGGGGCCATAGGGTGACAGGTGAGAGGGTCTTGGAGGGGTACGGGGGTCAGGGAGGTCAGGGGGTCATAGTGGGCTTAGGGGTCACAGGGGTCAGGGGAGTCAGGGGGTGCCAGGGGTTCAGGGGGTGCCATGGGGGGTCCCGGCCCACCCATGTCCAGCACACAGGGCCTGTCCCCACAGCAGTGCCTTGGGTGGGGAGGGACAGGGTCAGAACGGGGGTGTCCTTGTCCCTGTCCCTGTCCTCCCCTGGCAGTGAATTCCCTGTCCCCTCCCTGATCTAGGGGTCCCCAACACCTGTGCCCTGTCATGGGTGTTCCTGTCCCCGTGCCCTCAATCAATGTTCCCAGAACTGGATGTCCCTGTCCTTGCCCCCAGCCCTGGGTGTCCTTGTCCCACCACCCACACTGGGGGTCCCTGTCCCCCATCCCATCTGAGTGTCCCTGTGTCCCCTGTGCCCTGTCATGGGTGCCACCGTGGCCCCAGGGGGTGTCCCCATCCCCCCCAGGGTGTCCCCTGTGATGTCACCTCACAGCCACTCGCAGTTGTATTTGCTGGAGGTCCCGGTGGAACGGAGCCAGATCCACGACCTCTTCCCATCCCAGATGACTTGGGTGACCTCAAAGGTCTCGAAGGGCGGGATCAGCACCTCCTCCTCCATTGGATACATGGAGAATCCCCGGATATCCACGCCGTGGCACGTGCGCACCTCGAATATCGTGTCCGTCCCAAATTTCTGAGCGATCTCCTTACGCGGCGACGTCGATGTGAATTGGCCGAACCGGATCCTCTGCCCACGCCGAGCACTGAACCGGACGTTACGCACGCCCCGGAACACCTGGCGACACTTCGCGTTCTGAGCCTGCCTCAGCCTCACCAGGGCCTGGGTCAGCAGAAAATGCAACGCTTTGAAATGGAAATTGGACCGGTATTCCTGGCGGGAGCGCCCGGCCGTGCGCGTGGCCAGGTTGAACTGCCGGTACACGTCCTTGGTCGAGTAGGCCATGAGGGCGATGGCCTGGTCTGGGGATGCCAGAGGGGACACGCGGGAGCCCCGCTTGCGCCACTCAGCCTTGGCCTTCACCCAGCCCTGGGAAAAGACAGGATTCTTCCGGAACTCAGAACGGATGAGGGCCGGCAAGGCTGCGGTCATGGCAGGGCCGCAGCCCCGGTACTGGTCATCGAAGGAGTCCCGGGCCATGTCCAGGGGCACCATGTCAATGGCCGCAGTGGCCACGGTCATGGCCAGCAGTGCCAGGGTGTGAGCCAGAGGCGCCATGGCGGGGAGAGGCCACCAGGAGCAGTGTGGGACACTGGGGGCAAAGGGGGACACACTGAGGGAACATTGAGGGCACACGGGGGTAGATGGGAAGGGTGATGGGAAGTCCCCCCCATCCTCTGTGGGGGACTAAGGATGGGCAAGTGGGTCAGCCCAGGGGATGGGGAGCAGCTGCAGCTAGAAGACCCCTGGACACATCCTGGGATGCCGATCCCAAATCCTGGGGTCATTCCTGGACTCCCCAGTGATCCTCAGACCCCCAGGACTTTGATTCAAATTCTGGGCTCACTCCCTGTCACGCCCGCAGTGCCGCCCATGACCCCAATCCCACTCCCACAGTGCTCACCCCGGACACCAATTTTGGGCCCCCTCCAATGTCATCCCTGTGCCCACCAGCCCCATAACCCCACTCCCAGTCCCGTGTCCCTTCCCCCTGGGGTGGCACCCCAGTCCCTCTGCAGTTCCCCAGCCCAAACCCTGCGGTCAACCCCGGACCTCCCCAGGCTCCCCTCAGTGCCCCACCCACCCCAAGTGCCAATCCCAGTCCTGTGTTTACCCTGCCAGTATCCCCCCAGGGCTCCCCAGGACCTCAATCCAGCTCCCAGGCCTCTGCAGCCCCCTTGTGACCCCAGGCCCCTCAGGAACATCACCCAAATTCCTAAAGCCAATCCCTCATCCCCACACACTTTCCCTCAGGGTCCTCTCCCAAACCCCAATTTCACTCTCAGTCTCGTGACCGTTTTGGTGTGACCCCGGGACCCCAACCCAAAACCAGGGATCACCCCATGACCCCACAATGTCCCCCAGGAGACCCCAGGGCCTCTCTCTGCAATCCCAGTCCCATCAACCCCCCACAAGTGTCCCCGCTGTCCCCCCAGCCCCCGATACCAAAATCAGCCGCAGTGAACTCCCGGACAGAACGGGAGGGATCCCAAAGCCGCAATTCTTGATCAGCTCGGGCTCCCAGCAGATCTCTTCTGCTCCTGTGGCTCAGGGGGACTTTGCCACAGGGAATTTATCCCCCAGGATCATAAATATTCATTGCAATGACCTTCTTATCTAATACAGAAGCAACACTTTCTCTGGAAATGATTTGCATGGCTCCGCCTCTTTCTGGGAGTCCTTTGCTGGCATTGGAGAGCCACAAAAATGGGGTCTCTGGGGGTCATTTTCACTGAGCACCCCCAGATCCCAGAGGACTTTGCCTGGAACTTCTGCTTTGGGCAGGCGCTGCTTCTTCTCTGGTCCAGAGCTTGCCAACAACCCTCACTGGAGCTCCCTTTGTCTCTTTCTCCACAGGCTGCAACCATGTTTAGCCTGAGTAGACAGAGGTTGACATCCTTTTCTTGCTTTTCCCAGTCAGTCTTTAAGCCCTATCCAGCATTTTTAAAGGATCTGAAACTTTCTGCTCTCTCAGTTATTTCTCATCCCTAGGACCCCAATCCCACCGCCCCGTGTGCCCCTTGTGGCCCCCCAGCCCCACTCCCCACTGCTCCCTGAGCTGCTGTCACACAACACACCCCAAATGGGCTCCCCTCTCAGGTGACACCCCTGGGGGCACACCGAGCCTGGCCCGGATCTCCTTGGGGAGCACCTGGGTGACTTTCCCGACCTTCTTGGGCTGGCAGGAGAAGTTCTGCACCCCAAAAAAAGGGATCCACCAACCCCAGGAGACACCTGAACCCGTGTTGGCGTGGTGGCTCAGCAAATCCATCTGCCAGGAACCCCCGGCAGTGCTGCCCCTCTCAGTGATCCCTGGAGGTGACGGGTTGGGATCCAAAGGGTTCTTTTGGAAACACCTCGGGCGCTGCTCTGCTCCAGAGCTGACACTTCTGTCCTGTGCACACCGAGTACCTGAGGCCGCAGACCAGGCCCTGTCCCATCGATGCCCCCAGAGCTTTGCTGGGGCTTTTCTCCTTTACAAATCGCAGCCTCAGCTGGGCTGGGCCTGGCCTGGCCATTGGCAGGTCCCGCTCACCATCCCAGCCACCCTCTTCCTTGTGGGCTTTCAGATCAGCAGCCAATCTTCAACTTGCCCAGCTCCGTCCAGGCCTCACCTCTGCCGGTCAAATTCCTTTCTCAGGAATCAACACCAGGATGCTTTTTGCAGAACCTCTCCTGCAGCTTTATTGCCAGTCTATTTCTCACACGGATTCGGCAATCCCCAAGCTGCTGTGCCCTGGGCTGTGAGACGCTTTGGGCTGCTGCCTGGTGTCAAGGAGGTGCAGCATTTCTGTTTTATGTTTCATCAGAAATCCCTGTGCTGTCAACAGACCTCTTTCTTTCCGTGGGGCTCTGGGGGCACAATCAATGCTCAAAGCAGATGGCGAGTGAGTTCCTCTGTTTGCTCTTCTTCCTGCTGCCAATTCCAGAGCTCTTGGGAACTCTGCGAGCTCCGCCCTTGGCTCCACACCTTCTTGCAGCCACAGTGAGCAGAGCATTGACCACAAGCTTTTGTCCCCAAAATGGATTTCTTGGCCTCTTGGGTGAGAACAGCCACTGCTCCGGCCCACGGACATCCCGGCCAAGCCTGGCTGATTGAGCTGTTTGGAGAAGAACCCTGCAGGTCTCTCCTGGGTTTCCCCCACAAAAGAGCCCCCAGAATGAATTTTGATTTGGAATCCTGAGGAGAGGCACTCAAAGACGGCCATGATGTCCACATGTCCCATGGGATTTCCAGACCTAAACAAAGCCCTTTGATCAGTTTGTGCACCAACAACAGTGCCAGGGCCTGGGAGTCCTTGCTCAGAAGGTGGGGGAGACCTCAGGAGAGACCTGCAGGGTTCTTCTCCAAACAGCTCGATCAGCCAGGCTTGGCTGGGATGCCCGTGGGCCGGAGCAGTGGCTGTTCTCACCCAAGAGGCCAAGAAATCCATTTTGGGGACAAAAGCTTGTGGTCAGTGCTCTGCTCACTGTGGCTGCAAGAAGGTGTGGAGCCAAGGGCGGAGCTCGCAGAGTTCCCAAGAGCTCTGGAATTGGCAGCAGGAAAAAGAGCAAACAGAGGAACTCACTCGCCATCTGCTTTGAGCATTGATTGTGCCCCTGGAGCCACAGGGAAAGGAGGAGGTCTGTTGACAGCACAGGGATTTCTGATGAAACATAAAACAGAAATGCTGCACCTCCTTGACACCAGGCAGCAGCCCAAGGCGTCCCACAGCCCAGGGCACAGCAGCTTGGGGATTGCCGAATCTGTGTGAGAAATAGACTGGCAATAAAGCTGCAGGAGAGGTTCCGCAAAAAGCATCCTGGTGTTGATTCCTGAGAAAGGAATTTGACCGGCAGAGGTGAGGCCTGGACGGAGCTGGGCAGGTTGAAGATTGGCTGCTGATCTGAAAGCCCACGAGGAAGAGGGTGGCTGGGATGGTGAGCGGGACCTGCCAATGGCCAGGCCGGGCCCAGCCCAGCTGAGGCTGCGATTTGTAAAGGAGAAAAGCCCCAGCAAAGCTCTGGGGGCATCGATGGGACGGGGCCTGGTCTGCGGCCTCAGGTACTCGGTGTGCACAGGACAGAAGTGTCGGCTCTGGAGCAGAGCAGTGCCCGAGGTGTTTCCAAAAGAACCCTTTGGATCCCAACCCATCCCCTCCAGGGATCACTGAGAGGGGAAGCACTGCCGGGGGTTCCTGGCAGATGGATTTGCTGAGCCACCACGCCAACACGGGTTCAGGTGTCTCCTGGGGTTGGGGGATCCCTTTTTTGGGGTGCAGAACTTCTCCTGCCAGCCCAACAAGGTCGGGAAAGTCACTCAGGTGCTCCCCAAAGAGATCCTGGCCCGTCTCGGGGTGCCCCCAGGGGTGTCACCTGAGAGGGGAGCCCATTTGGGGTCTGAGGTGTGACAGCAGCTCAGGGAGCAGTGGGGAGTGGGGCTGGGGGGCACTGGGGGCACACGGGGTGGTGGGATTGGGGTCCTGGGCGTGAGAAATAACTGAGAGAGCAGAAAGTTTTAGATCCTTTAAAGGTGCTGGAAAGGGCTTAAAGACTGACTGGGAAAAGCAAGAAAAGGATGTCAACCTGTGTCTACTCAGGCTAAACATGGTTGCAGCCTGTGGAGAAAGAGACAAAGGGAGCTCCAGTGAGGGTTGTTGGCAAGCTCTGGACCAGAGAAGGAGCAGCGCCTGCCCAAAGCAGAAGTTCCAGGCAAAGTCCTCTGGGATCTGGGGGTGCTCAGTGAAAATGACCCCCAGAGACCCCATTTTTGTGGCTCTCTAGTGCCAGGAAAGGACTCCCAGAAAGAGGCGGAGCCATGCAAATCATTTCCAGAGAAAGTGCTTCTTCTGTATTAGATAAGAAGGTCATTGCAATGAATATTTATGATCCTGGTGGATAAATTCCCTGTGGCAAAATCTCACCTCAGCTGCAGGAGCAGGAGAGATCTGCTGGGAGCCCGAGCTGATCAAGAATTGCGGCTTTGGGATCCCTCCCGTTCTGTCCGGGAGTTCACTGCGGCTGATTTTGGTATCGGGGGCTGGGGGGACAGCGGGGACACTTGTGGGGGGTTTGATGGGACTGGGATTGCAGAGAGGGGCCCTGGGGTCTTCTGGGGGACATTGAGGGGGCATGGGGTGATCCCTGGTTTTGGGTTGGGGTCCCGGGGTGACACCAAAATGGATCACGGGACTGAGAGTGAAATTGGGGCTTGGGAGAGGACCCTGGGGGACAGTGTGTGGGGATGAGGGATTGGCTTTAGGAATTTGGGTGATGTTCCTGAGGGGCCTGGGGTCACAAGGGGTCTGCAGAGGCCTGGGAGCTGGATTGAGGTCCTGGGGAGCCCTGGGGGGATACTGGCAGGGTAAACACAGGACTGGGATTGGCACTTGGGGTGGGTGGGGCACTGAGGGGACCCTGGGGAGGTCCGGGGTTGACCGCAGGGTTTGGGCTGGGGAACTGCAGAGGGACTGGGGTGCCACCCCAGGGGGAAGGGACATGGGACTGGGAGTGGGGTTATGGGGCTGGTGGGCACAGGGATGACACTGGAGAGGGCACAAAATTGGTGTCCGGGGTGAGCACTATGGGAGTGGGATTGGGGTCATGGGCGGCACTGCGGGGGTGACAGGGAGTGAGCCCAGAATTTGAATCAAAGTCCTGGGGGTCTGAGGATCACTAGGGAGTCCAGGAATGACCCCAGGATTTGGGATCGGCATCCCAGGATGTGTCCAGGGGTCTTCTAGCTGCAGCTGCTCCCCATCCCCTGGGCTGACCCCCTTGCCCATCCTTAGTCCCCCACAGAGGATGGGGGGGACTTCCCATCACCCTTCCCATCTACCCCCGTGTGCCCTCGATGTTCCCTCAGTGTGTCCCCCTTTGTCCCCCAGTGTCCCACACTGCTCCTGGTGGCCTCTCCCCTCCATGGCGCCCCTGGCTCACACCCTGGCACTGCTGGCCATGACTGTGGCCACTGCGGCCGTTGACGTGGTGCCCCTGGACATGGCCCGGGACTCCTTCGATGACCAGTACCGGGGCTGCGGCCCGGCCATGACCGCAGCCTTGTCGGCCCTCAACAGTTCCGAGTTCCGGAAGAATCATGTCTTTGCCCAGAGCTGGGGGATGGCCAAAGCAGAGTGGCGCAAGCGGGGCTCCCGCGTGTCCCCTCTGGCATACCCAGCCCAGGCCATCGCCGTCATGGCCTACTCAACCAAGGTTGTGTACCAGAAGTTCAACCTGGCCACGCGCATGGCCGGGCGCTCCCGCCAGGAGTACCGGTCCAATTTCCACTTCAAAACGTTGCATTTCCTGCTGACCCAGGCCCTGGTGAGGCTGAGGCAGGCTCAGAACGCGCAGTGTCGCCAGGTGTTCCGGGGCGTGCATGACATCCAGTTCAGTGCTCGGCGTGGGCAGAGGATCCGATTTGGCCAATTCACATCGACATCGCTGAGCAAAGAGATCGCTCAGAAATATGGGACAGACACGATATTCGAGGTGCGCACGTGCCACGGCGTGGACATCCAGGCTTTCTCCTACCATCATAGCAATCGTGAGGTGCTGATCCCACCATACGAAACCTTTGAGGTCACCAAAGTCATCCAGAAGGGGAAGAGGTCGTGGATCTGGCTCCGCTCCATCGGGACCTTCAGCAAATACAACTGCGCGTGGCTGTGAGCTGACACCGCAGGGGACGGCCCTCGGGGCTTGGCGACACCTGTGGAATCCTTTGAACACCTCAGGGGAATTACCAGGGCCTTGCCCTGGAAGAACACCCCATGGAGTCTCCACGTGGGCTGAAAGAAGAGACTTCCCCCGTGGTGCCTTGCAACACTGTGGGATGCACCCCTGTTTTGCTCTGCCCATATGTCCCTAATTCTCCTGGTTTTGCCTTTCCCTCTTTCCCCATTGGTTGTGGTACCCCTGGTGGCCGGCCCCGTGTCCCCTGTGGGGCGCTGCCCTTTGTCCGGCCCTTTGTACTGCCCCTGTGCCCTCAAGACCATTGGTTCCTTGTCAGAATTCTGGAAATTGAGAATGTTGGGGTTCAGTACATAGTAATATATGTGAAGCAAGATGGAGGATCCTGGGCATTGCCTGGGTCCTTCTTCTTCACCTTCCTCGCCCTTCTCATTCATGGTTTAGGGTGGTTTTTTCCTAATTGGATGAAAAAGGTCCTCACTGTGGGCCTTGGGTGGTCATTATTGAGTCAAAAGTACAAATAACACAGGTGTCATCTCATAATTGGAGGATTATCGCTTAAAAGCTAGAAAGAGTTAGACTCCATTTTTCCTCCGTTTTCTAACTTCCTAGTTAGAGCTCAGGGCTCCTGAGTCTGTAAAGAGATAAGAAATAATAAACATCCAAGGCCAAACACAAACTGCCAGCTACGTGTCCCGTGCATTAATCCCGACCTTAGCAGAGAAAAAGGAGCCCAAACCCTCACAGTTCCCGAGCCCATCAAGCCTGTGCACCGCACATGGTTGGGTCTTTTGTCCCCGATTCCCTTCGGCGTGGTGAAAGTAATAAACCTGTGCTGGAATTTGTCATCCCAAAGGGCCTTCTGGCCTCTCTTGGCTGAGCCAGCCCTGGGGTGTGTGGGGTGTGGGCTTGACTGCTTTGCCTGAGTGCCTTCCCAAGTGGCTCCTCCCAACGAGAGGCTTCTTGGGAACGGCAGCAGCCGCCACCATCTAAATCCCACCTTGCTGCAGACACCCGCTGTGGCCACGGGGACACCCGTGACAAGGCACAGGGGACACAGTGACACTCACTGGGGGTGGGGAACATGGACAGGGACATTCACTTGGGGTGCGGGGGACAAGGACACCCAGTGCTGGGGGCAAGGATGGAGATACCCAGTGCTGGGGACACCCACTGGGGGCGGGGGGACAGTGAAACCCAGCACTGGGGACACCCACTACGGGGACAGGGGCAAGTCAGTCGTTAAAACCGACACAATCACGGACAAAGACTCTCAAAGGAGTGAAAGTAATAAAAGTTACAAAAATAAACACCCGGTGATTATTAAGACGCCGTCAGGCTGCATGGGAGTCGCCTCCTTGAGTCATGGCAGCTCCGTATGAGGTTCTCTGCCCTCCGTTTATTTCCCAAAAGTCTTACATACAATACGTATGCATAAGCCCAGCACCTCCCATCCCTGCTCGGTATTAAAATGAGGCCATTGGTCCTTCACGCGTGCAGAATTCTTCTCTTGAATTGGGTCGGTGGTCTTGAATTGGGTCAGTGGTCTCAAGGGAGGAAGTCAGGAATGTCTTCATTACAATGTCCTTCCTACCTCCTCATTGCTGGCAGGTCTCTGTGACCCTCTGGCACTCTCCAATATCCCCTGCTTCGTGATAATCAATATGAAGTCCAGGGGCTGGTCATGGTTCCGTGGTTTCAGTCTGTTCTTATAACGGTTCATCGTCTATTCCGTTTCCTTGTATAAACAAAAGTAGAACAAGCTCATAAGGGAAAGCAATAAAACAATTAACACTAGCCTAAAACACCTGATAATCATAAACCTATCCTTTGCTTATCTAACTTGTATCCTGATCAATATAAATTGCTTCTAAGCCTTGCCTAAAATTTTTACTCTACAAAATCATGATTCAGCACAGGTTGGCCAGAGCAGCTGTCCCTGCCCGGTGGCTGGACATGTCCGAGGGCAGGTTGGGGTGCCTGGAGCAGCCTGGCACAGGGGAAGCTGTCCCTGCCCGGTGCCTGGCCGTGTTCCAGAGCAGGTTGGGGTGCCTGGAGCAGCCTGGCACAGGGGAAGCTGTCCCTGCCCCGTGCCTGGCCGTGTCCCAGGGCAGGTTGGGGTGCCTGGAGCAGCCTGGCGCAGGGGAAGCTGTCCCTGCCCGGTGCCGGGCCATGTCCCAGGGCAGGTTGGGGTGCCTGGAGCAGCCTGGCACAGGGGAAGCTGTCCCTGCCCACGGCAGCGCTGGCACCGCAGGCGCTTTAAGGTCGCTCCATCCCAAACCATTGCAGAGCCCCGGGGCCGGGATGGGCAGCGCCGCCAGCTCGTGCTGCTGCCTGCTGGGGGCACCCGGAACTGCAGCTGGGGCCGGCGCATGCGCAGTGCCGCTGTTGAACCCCGCTCGCTGCTGCCCTCCGGTGGGCGATTCCTGAACTGCAACGGCACGGCCAGTGCAGGCGGTGTGCGGGCTAAAGAGGGAAAATCCCCTGATTTGAAAGGAAAAAGAGATTCCTGAGCAAAACATCAGGTTTTTCCATAAATAAATGGGTGATGGTGCCTCTGTCCCCTTTATTTCATTTCTCATTCTTTTTCTCTCTTGCATTTTTGTATTTTCCCCTCCCAATGTTTCTTCAGTTGCATTGCCTCAAATCATGAACTTTGGAACTGGCCCTGAACAAATCAATCATCCTTTTTTTAATTGCTCTGAGCAGCACCCCACAGCTCCCTTTAGCCACTGCTGGCACTCCAGACCCCTCCCCAGCTCCGTCCCTTCCCTGGGCATGCTCCAGCCCCTCCAGGTCTTTGGTGAGTGAAAGGAAAAGGGAGTGCAGAGGAAAAAGGGAGGAGCGCTTCTCCATTGCCTGTCTGAAGGTGGAGTTTTAGAAAATAAAGCTTTAACACAAACAGCAGGAAATGCTTTATTTTAAGAAATGAGGCGCCCTGTCATAAAGATGTCAAAAGAGCTGCCGTGGATACATCAGGTGAGCCAGCAGCAAAATTTGATAAACCTTTGAAAAGCCAGGGTAGCAAGGATTAAATTTTTGATGTATTTTTATACTCCAGGCAAGCAAGCAGCATTTTCTTTGATCCATCAGGCGAGGCAGCCAGGGAGCTTTAGGAGGTGATGGTGACATTGCCACTCCCAAACGCTTCTGGCGGGAAGTGCCCAACTGGCCCCAGGTGCTGCCCGGTCTCTGCTGTCCTGGGCTGTCCTGGGCTGTCCTGGCAGCTCCAGCCTGGCCCTCACTGTTCCTGCCTCCAAGACCACAGTGACCTTAGGGGCCTCGTGGCTCAGAGAGCGCCGCTGACCGTTGCCATAGCCAGGGTGACCAGGAGAAGCTTCCAGTAGTTGGGGGAGGTCCTGGGGAGGCTCCCACCTGGGGACACAAAGAGGGGGGTCAGGGGGACCATAAATGGAGGGGGTCATGTGGGCATCAGGGGGACCATGGAGGAGGGACAGGGGTGACCAGGGACCCTGAGGGTGTGGGGGTCAGAAGGGACCATAACGAGGTCCCTGTCCCCTGTGCCCAGCCATGGGTGGCCTTGTCGCCCCAACCCCAGTGGGTGTCCCCAGCACTGGATGTCCCTGTCCCCCCAGCTGGCCCTGGCTGTGCCCATCCCCTGTGCCCAGCAATGGCTGTCCCTGCCCTTGTCCCCAGCACTCACTGGGTGTCCTGCCTCCCACCCACAGTGGCTGTCCCTGTCCCCTCTGGGCCATGGCTGTCCGCAGCACTGGGTGTCCTTGTTCCGAGCCCTCACTGAGTGTCCGCCATCCCCCCAGGCTGTCCCCACGGTGTCACCTTTCAGCCACTCGCAGTCGTAGTTGCTGAAGTTCCCGGTGGAGTGAAGCACAATGTGAATTGTGTCCCCTTCCTCCCTGACATCAGTGACCCTGAAGGTCTCAAAGGGCGGGATCAGCACCTCCTGCTCCTCTGGATGCTTGGAGAATTGCTGGATGTCCACGCCATGGCATGTGCGCACCTTGAACATTGTGGTACCCCCAAAATCCCAGGCCACCCCTTTGCTGAGCGACGTTGATGCGAATTGACCGAAGCGGACTTGGTCGCCTTCCTTCACCTTGAACTGGATCCCCCTCACTCCCCGGAACACGTCCCGACAATCGTTGGGTCGTCTCAGCGTCTGGAGGGCCCGGGTCAGCAGGAAATGCAGCGATTTGAAGTGGAATTCATCCCGGTACTTCCAGCTGGAGATTCCACCCTCACTCACGGCTGGGTTGAAGGCCTTGTACAGCTTTGACTCACTCGTGGTGTAGGCCATGAGGGCGATGGCCTGGTCTGCGGTGAGAGGGGATGATGGGGTCTTCTTGTTCTGCCACTCCTTTGTGGCATTTCTCCATTGATTTTCAAACTCGCTGTTCCTGAGGAAGTCTGAGCGCTGGAGTTCCGGCAAACTCTTGGTCATGTTATCGCCGCAATTCAGGTACTGGTCATCGAAGGAGTCCTTGGCCATGTCCAGGGGCAACACATCGATGGCCACAGTGGCCACGGCCATGGCCAGCAGAGCCAGGGTCTGAGCCAGAGGGGCCATGGTGGGGAGAGGCCACGGGGAGCAGTGTGGGACACTGGGAGACACAGAGGGGACACAGGGGACAAACTGTGTGACATGGGGAAGATACTGGGAGACACCAGGGGACACTGAGGGGACACTGAGGGAGCCCAGCGGACACTGATGGGACATAGGGGAACATGGGGTGGCTTTCTTGTTGAGGGGCAGGGGGGGGCGAGTGGGGTCAGCCTGGGGAGAAGGGGCAGACAAGCCAGGAGACCATGGACATGTCCTGGGACCTGATCCCAAATCCTGAGGTCCCCCAGTGTCACCCTCTTCCCCCTCCCATACCACAATCCCAATCCTAGTCCCATGAAATCCCCGGTGTGTGGGGAGAATGTGAATTGGAAGGGACAGGCTGCGCTGCGGAAGACGAATCGGGTTGTAACGGGAACAGGGCTAGGCACATTCTTCTCCAAGATAACCTTTATCTCAAGGTCACAGACCCCTCTCTCTAGGCAAGCCAGTACTTTTCCACTACCCTTAAGAAACTAGTAAGACCCCCTATGACGTAGCGAAACCCAGAAGGTACTTAAACCCTGTGTTTTAGATAATAAAACGCATTTTGACGAACACACCATGTTGGTGTCTTGCTAAGTCATTCTGCCCGAACCTCACGCCCTAGCTCGTGACGGTCGTGTCCTCACCGAACCCAGGCCGCCAAGATGATGGCTTTATAAGCTACAACATATTTGGTGCCGAAAGCCCGGGACTGGAGCCCGGGACACGGGAAACGCCTGGACGGTGAGAGACGGCGGTACCAGAAAATTCTGGAATACCGTGGAGGAACCAGGGGACGCCCTAAGAACCAGTAATCGCCGATGGAGTCGATTATTCAGGTTGTAAAAATTATGGAGGAGAGGTGGGGAATACGCTTAGAGCGAAAGAGTTTAAATCTTGCTATTGCAAGACTTACAGATTTGGGCACAATTCAGCGGCCCGTTGATATATTGGACCCAGAGAGATGGCAGAATTATACAATTGCCCTCGCGAATGATACTATAACCTCTGGCAGTGGGAAAGCCCTCAAAGCGTGGGGAAAAGTAGAAATGGCTTTGAAAAAGGCGAGGGAGGAACAAGAGGCATGGAGCGCGGTGAAAACATGTTTATTTACCGTCTCGCGACAAAAGGGAAAGGAGGGTGGACTCGCGGGACCCACGGGACCCCCGGGGGATGCCCAGCCCCGCGGCGGGAGCGAGCGGGAGGGGGACGCATTGCACTCTCCCCAAAATCCATGCCCAGACACCCCGAACCCTGGGGGGGACTTTCCAGCTGTCCCACGGGACCCCCCGGACCCGGGGATCCCTCCAGAGCCCCCCGAAAGTGCCCCGATTCATTCGCCCATGCTTCCCCCCCACGCCCCCCCGCGCGATTTAGATCCGCCCGATACCGGCAAATTAACGAGTCCGGGGACGCGCCCGCCGCTGCTCGCGCGGGACAGCCCCTCTTTAGAACCCGGGAACGGGCCCCCCACCGCCCCTCCGAACCCCGAATCGGAGGTGCGGGATAGCGGCAAGCTGTGGTCCGTCTGGGGAGAACTCTCGCGAGAAGCTAGAGAAATAGAGCGAAGAGCCCGCGAACCGCCGCAGCCGGCGGTCCCGGAGCCGTCCGCGGCAGCGCCGTGCGGCGTCCCCGCGACCGCGCTAAAGCCGATAATGCCGGGGCCGCCCGTCCCGCGTTCGCGCGGCGATGCGGCAGCCGAGCCAGAATTACCGATACCCAGCACGGGCGCGCCGCCGCCATATTGGCAAGATGGCGACCGCGACCCAAGTCAGGGGCGGGGTCACCGGCCACATGGCGCCGAAAACGCGGAAGTGCGGCTCCGCGCGGGGACGCATGCGCGGGAGGGAGGCTCGGACGTTCCGGTTTATATTGCGCAAGCGCGGGAGAGCGAGGAAACGCGCACGCGCGGCTGGAAATCGTCTCCAAGGTCATTTTACAAAGGAAAGACCCCCTCTGGGGGCGGGCATCACGCGCGCGAGGGGCGGGGTTGGGACGGCCCCCAGGAGGCGTGCCGGCGCCGCCCCCGAGAGGCGGGGAAAACCCACCCCCGAGAGGCGGGACGGGGACGAAGCCCGACAAAAAGGCGCAGCAAGCCGGAAGTGTGCCAGCAGTCGACTTCCGACTGTGAGTGGGATTACAACTCAGACGCTAGTCTTACCGAGAGCTCTGAGACTAGCACAGAATCTGAGTTGGAAATAGTAGAATTTACGGATTTTTTACCAAAACCGAGCAAAGCTTTTTACAATACAGGGGAAGTAACACAATATAAGCTTACTGACTGGGGAAAGATAAAGATTGCTTGTGCAGAATGGGAGCCGGCAGCAGCAATTCATGCCTTCCCAGTACGTGTTACTGGCACTAGACAGAATTTAAGACGAACTTACACACCTCTGAGTACAAAAGAAATCCAAACAGTGGTGAAGGCAATTCAAGAAAAGGGGTTAGGGTCAGCTGTTGTCTCCACTTTAATAGACGGAATTTTTAGCAATAATGATTTATTGCCTTTCGATATTTCTCAGATAACCCGAATGCTCTTCGATGGAGCAGGATTGATTGTTTTTCAGCAGGAATGGTCAGACCAGTGCACAGCAGCTTTAGCCCAAAGCTCAGGACAGGGACAACCCCTCCATGGCTCTACCCTGTCCAGACTGCTGGGCAAACATGATGACGTAGTTACCCCTCAGGCTCAGGCAACACTCCTCACAGCAGAGGAAGTCAAAGCAACAACAAGAGCAGCCAGAGAAGCCATAAGAGTTGCTTCTCGAGTGGTGGACAAGTCATCACCATGGTCCACGGTTAAACAGGGAGAGAGCGAGAGTTTCACACATTTTGTGGATCGCCTGCAAGCTGCTATTGACTCCTCCACACTGCCTGTGGAAGCAAGGGGACCTGTGGCACTGGACTGTCTAAAGCAACAGTGCAACACTGTTACTAAGGACATCCTACGTTCTCTGCCAGCAGGGGCTTCTCTGGCAGACATGATTAAACATGTGGTAAGAGAGGAGCAGTTGATTCCGGTGCAAGCCACAATTCATACTATAACCAATGCATTACCATGCATGAAGTGTGGCCAAACAGGTCACTTGGCAGCTAACTGTCCTCAGCCAGCACAGCAACCTGTGACACAGCAACCTGCAGCAGCACCCCCGACCCAACAGCGCCAGAGACCCACCTGCTGGAGCTGTGGGAAAAAGGGTCACATAGCCAAGGAATGCAGATCCAAACTCCGGGGAAACGGGAGAGGGAGGGGGCGTATGGGCCATATTCAGCCTCCTCCCATTCCGAGATGGCCCATCTTTCCCAACACCCAGTGGGCTGGGGGACCCTCATACCCCATATATACACAGGAACCAGTCAGTGTCACATCTCCACTAACCATCCCAGGGCAGAGCGGTGCAGCACCACCAATGGTAGCTATGCACCCCCCACCGTCACAAACTGCGCCAGTGACACAGGGTCAGCAGGGGGCGACACAGAGCGGAATCCCTGGGTGGCCCTAGTCATGGAGGTGGGGAAAGATCCCCTGATCGTGTGGGGAGTGTGCCAGCTCTATGGCAGTCGAGATCCCCATGTTTTTGGACTCAGGTTCCAAGCGGACACGGGGTCGGACTGCACCATTGTGCCCCTAATTCATTGGCCCAAACATTGGCAAATCAAAGAAGTCCCCCCAGTAAATGGAGTGGGAGGACAATCCAGAGCTTGGAAAAGCACCCGGTTGGTAGCCATAACCATTTACACAAAAAAGGGACCAGAACAAACCGTGGCAATTTACCCTTACATTTTGCAGAACTCTCCACCCCTGATAGGGAGAGATGTCCTAGCCATGCTCGGAGTCAGGATCACAAATTTATAATGAGGGCCACTGCTGTGCACCCTTCGTTGCCAATCAAATTGACTTGGAAATCATCAGACCCTGTTTGGGTTGAGCAGTGGCCCCTCTCAGAGCCTCGAACCACAGCCTTGCTAGAACTGGTTGAACGAGAACTGCAAAAGGGTCACATAGAACCCTCCACAAGTCCATGGAATACCCCTGTGTTTGTGATTCCCAAAAGGTCTGGAGAAGGCTACCGCCTAGTCCACGACCTGAGGGAAGTGAACAAGACAATCAGACCCATAGGTCCAGTTCAGACACTGTTACCTATGAATTCAGCCATCCCTGAAGGACAACCATGTGCAGTATTGGACATTAAAGACTGTTTCTTTTCAATACCTTTGCATCCTGAGGACAAGGAACGATTTGCCTTCTCCGTGGTTTTTCCAAATGGCAAGCGACCTAGCCTACGCTTTCAATGGGAGGTGCTACCCCAAGGTTTGGTGGACAGCCCTGCAGTGTGCCAGATCACCGTGGATAAAGCGTTAACACCAGTCCGACATTCCTACCCTACCGCGACCATCATACAATACATGGACGACATCCTAGTCTCTGCACCATCAGCGAGCCAAGTGGATCATCTGGTGTCCACAATCACAGAGACCCTCCAGGCCAATGGTTTTGAGATTGCGAGCGCAAAGATCAAAAAGGGACCCTGTGTCACCTTCCTGGGAGTGGGGATCACGAATTCCTATGTGACACCTCCCAAGGTGAAGGTCCACCGAGACATCAAGACGCTCCACGATGTGCAACGCCTGGTGGGATCGATGCAATGGCTTCGTAACATCATCCTGATTCCTCCTGAGGTCATGGATCCTCTGTATGACCTCCTGAAAGGAAAACATCCCTGGGAACCCAAGGAGCTGACACCGCAAGCAGCAAAATCCCTCGACTTCATCGAACAGCAGATGTCCACCGGCACACTTGCCAGATGGAACCCAGCGACGCCTCTGGACTTGTACGTACACTTTACACCAAAGGGGGGAGTGGGAGCACTGGCCCAAGGACCTTCTGAAAAGGCTCGACCGATTCAGTGGGTAGTCCTTGGAAGACCAGCTCGTGCTTTTTCCCCAGCAATAGAATGCATCTCAAATCTCATCATGAAAGGCAGGAAGCTTGCCTTGAAACACCTAGGGACCGAGCCAGCGAGAATTCATCTTCCTTTTCGCAAGCAAACAGTCACAGAGTCAACTACAATCTCAGAACATTTAGCCCTTGCTCTCATCGGATTCGGAGGAGAAATCCTCTACTCCACCAGACCACCTTGGACTCAGCTGCTGACCATAGTCGACATAGACATGCCACCGAAGGTCATGGACAGACCACAGCCAGGACCAACAGTTTTCACAGACGCTTCTTCCACGACTTCCACCGCAGCAGCAGTGTGGCAGACAGAAGAGCAATGGCATTGCATCAAAGCATGCGATCCCACACTGTCAGTGCAGCAACTGGAAGCGACAGCAGTGGTTTTGGCGTGTGGACTTTTCCAAGACGAACACCTGAACATTGTAACAGACTCTATATTCGTGGCAAAGCTCTGTCTGGCTATGACAGGACCAGGTGTGTCAACATCAACAGCAGCCCTGATGCTAGAAGAAGCACTCTCCTCACGAAAGGGCACAGTATCTGTCATTCACGTCAACAGCCACAACCCAGTCAAAGGTTACTTCCAGATCGGCAATGACAAGGCAGACACTGCAGCAAAAGGCGTCTGGACGCTGCAAGATGCTCGTCAATTGCACGAATCCCTTCACATTGGTCCCAAAGCACTGGCAAAGAGATGCGGGATCACCACAACGGATGCCAAACATGTAGTGGCCACCTGCCCTCACTGCCAGAAGTCACCCCTGTGGACCAGTGGAGTCAACCCGAGAGGTCTCAAGCCCTCAGAAATTTGGCAGTCAGATTTCACCTTGTGTCAACTGTTGAAGCCTCAAGCGTGGCTTGCTGTGACAGTGGACACATTCAGTGGAATAATCGTGGCCACACAGCATCGCAAAGCTAACTCCAAAGCCACAATACAGCACTGGCTGACAGCCATGGCATGGCTTGGTATCCCCAAGCAGATCAAAACAGATAATGGTTCCAATTTCATTTCCAAACCAGTGCAGGAATTTGCTTCCAAATGGCAAATCACTTTAGTGCAGGGCATTCCATATAATAGCACCGGACAAGCTATAGTTGAGCGGGCAAACCAAACCCTGAAATCCAAAATAGAGGTGTTGGCAAAAGCAGAAGGCTTGACCAACTCCATCCCCTCAGGAGAGCAGACACGTATATTGGTAACTGCTCTGATGGCATTGAATCAATTTCCTAGAGGAAATGAAACAAACAGTCCCATTCAAAAACACTGGGCCTCCAAAGCGATAGAGGTGGGCCCGCAGGTTGTAATTAAAAATGAGCTGGGCGAGTGGGAACGGGGCTGGAGATTGATGCTCACGGGGCGAGGGTACGCGGCTGTCAAAAAAGATGGGAAAATCAGGTGGTGTCCTCTCAAATCAATTAAACCTGATCTTCACAATGAGCAGGATGAGACTAATGAGAATTGTGAGTTTCTGTTTACAGAACATGCTGATAGGGCGGCCACGTGACGCCCATGTGCCCCTCCAAGAGGAACGAGACCCACCACCACCAAAACGTCAGACAGCGGCAGAGAAACCCACGCGAGTGAGACCCAGACATCAGCGACATGTCTGCGTGATTTTGTTATTGGGGCTTGTTGCTAGAGGACAAGCCAGCCCAAGTTACTACCCACATCAGCCGTTCAGGTGGGTCATGAGACACCTAACCAGTGGTAAGGTGCTCAGAGACGTCACCACACCAAACGCTCCATCTTTCGTGCTCCGTTTTACAGATTTATTTCCAGGACAACCAAAGGTAATTCCTAGGTCTCCACACTCATCACAGATGTATCTATCCTATTGGTGCCCAGCTTCAAACTCAGGGAAAAGCTATTGTAATGTACCTGGGTGGGGATACTGTGGGCATTGGGGCTGTGAAACCATTGTTACAGATGCCAGGCCGTCAGGGCCTGGGTGGGACCCACCAGCCCCCGACAAGTTCCTACGGTTCTCATGGGCACCGGCAGGTTGTAAACCACCTCTTTTTTCACACGGAAGTTCCTACCGAAACAGTTATAAAATCCCCAAATTCCGAATTTGTATATATTACAACATGACGGTCTTGCAGCCTGATGATTTTAGCTGGACGGTGGGAAGGACATGGACAGTGGTCATTCAAAAGTCGAAAGAGTGGGTGAATGTGCAAATTACCAGGCTCCAACCATCGGCACCCCGAGCGGTTGGACCCAACAAGGTGATTAAAAGCACACAGACAGAGAAAAACATAACTTACCCCAAAATCCTACCCACGACTGTCACCGAAAACCAAAACAGTGATGAGAAACCTTTCCAGATAGGCCGTTCAGCTAAGTCAGACCCAGACCCAATCCTTCGTATGTTAGATGCTACCTTTTTATCCCTGAATGAATCTAATCCTGACCTAACTAACTCCTGTTGGCTTTGCTATGAGGTTCAACCCCCCTTTTATGAAGGAGTTGCTGTGAATACCTCATTCACTTACTCCACAGCCGATGCCCCACACCAATGCAGATGGGACACACCTCGCAGAGGTATCACCCTGAGCCAGGTCTCAGGTCGGGGCAGGTGCTTTGGCAATCCAACCCTAGCCAAGCGAAAAGGAGATGTTTGTGCCAAAATTGTAAAGCCCAACAGAAAAAACAACAAGTGGGTTGTCCCAGCTTCATCTGCAATGTGGGTTTGTCAGAGGTCTGGAGTGAGTCCCTGTGTGTTCCTTCCCAAGTTCAATGATTCTAATGACTTCTGTGTCCAAGTTCTGATTGTTCCTAGGGTCCTGTACCATTCTGATGAAGAAGTGTACAGCCTTTTCGAAGAACCCAGCCGTCTTCGCAAAAGAGAAATAATAACAGGAATCACCATCGCAATGCTGCTCGGTTTAGGAGCAGCTGGAACGGCGACGGGTGTCTCGGCCCTAGCAACACAACACCGAGGACTGTCTCAGTTGCAGATGACCATAGATGAGGACTTGCAGAGGATCGAGAAATCCATTTCCTACCTGGAGAAGTCAGTCTCTTCACTCTCAGAAGTGGTTCTGCAGAACAGGCGCGGACTAGATCTCCTGTTCATGCAACAAGGAGGTCTGTGCGCGGCCCTGAAAGAAGAGTGCTGTTTTTACGCAGACCACACTGGAGTCGTCCGAGACTCGATGGCCGAACTTCGAAGCAGACTGGCTCAGAGACAAAAAGATAGAGAAGCTCAGCAGGGCTGGTTCGAATCCTGGTTTAACCAATCTCCATGGTTAACCACTTTAATTTCTTCCTTAGTAGGTCCATTGGCAATGTTACTTTTAACTGCCATCTTCGGACCATGCCTGCTGAACAAAATAGTCTCATTTATCAGAGCCCGCGTGGAGCAAACTAACATTCTGTTCATGCACCAACATGAAATGCTGTGAAATTGCCAGTCACAAGCTTTTCTAAGCTTGCCTGGCAGAAAACTTACTCAGGTTTCCCAAACTCCTTCTTCCTTTTTTGCTAAATACTAACCTTCTACCTCATTTTAGTACCCATATACATATATGCATGATTAAGTATTAACCTTCTACCTCATTTAGTACCTATATATATATATATGTATAACTACCTCGTTTTTTTGTGATAGAGGGAGGGGGAGATGTGGGGAGAATGTGAATTGGAAGGGACAGACTGCGCTGCGGAAGACGAATCGGGTTGTAACGGGAACAGGGCTAGGCACATTCCTCTCCAGAGATAACCTTTATCTCAAGGTCACAGACCCCTCTCCCTTCCCCCACATAGTAGTACTTTTCCACTACCCTTAAGAAACTAGTAAGACCCCCTATGACGTGGCCGAACCCAGAAGGTACTTAAACCCTGTGTTTTAGATAATAAACGCATTTTGACGAACACACCATGTTGGTGTCTTGCTAAGTCATTCTGCCCGAACCTCACGCCCTAGCTCGTGACGGTCGTGTCCTCACCGAACCCAAGCCGCCAAGATGATGGCTTTATAAGCTGCAAGAGTGGGGGACAAGGACACCCAGTGCTGGGGACAGCCATGGCCCAGAGGGGACAGGGACAGCCTCTGTGGGTGGGAGGCAGGACACCCAGAGCTGGGGACAAGGGCAGGGACAGCCATTGCTGGGCACAGGGGATGGGCACAGCCAGGGCCAGCTGGGGGGGACAGGGACATCCAGTGCTGGGGACACCCACTGGGGTTGGGGGGACAAGGCCACCCACGGTTGGGCACAGGGGACAGGGACCTCGTTATGGCCCCCTCTGACACCAACACCCTCAGGGTCCCTGGTCACCCCTGTCCCTCTCCCATGGTCCCTCTGGTGCCTCCATGACCCCCTCCACTTATGGTCTCCCTGACCCCTCTCTTTGTGTCCCCAGGTGGGAGCCTCCCCAGGACCTCCGCCCACCTCTGGGGGCTTCTCCTGGTCACCCTGGCCGTGGCAGCAGTCAGCAGAACCCTCTGAGCCACGCTGACACCAGGGTCACTGTGGTCATGGAGGCAGGACCAGTGAGGGTTGGGCTGGAGTTTGCGAGTGGCAATGTCACCGCCACCTCCTAACGCTCCCTGGCGGCCTCGCCTGATGGATCAAAAATAAAGTTGCTTGCTTGCCTGGAGTTTAAAAAATGTATCAAAAATTTAATCCTTGCTAGCCTGGCTTATCAAAAGTTTATGAAAATTTGCTGCTGGCCCCCTTGCCGTATAAAAAAAAAGTAACAAAAAGTTAATCCTTGCTGGCCTGGCTTATCAAAAGCTAATCAAAATTTGCTGCTGGCTCACCTGATGTATCCACTGCAGATCTTTTAGCAGCTTCCCCTGCGCCAGGCTGCTCCAGGCACCCCAACCTGCCCTGGGACACGGCCAGGCACCAGGCAGGGACAGCTTCCCCTGCGCCAGGCTGCTCCAGGCACCCCAACCTGCCCTGGGACACGGCCAGGCACCAGGCAGGGACAGCTTCCCCTTGTGCCAGGATGGTTCAGGCACCCCAACCGGCGCTGGGACATTGCCTGGGACTGGACAGCCTTAGCTGCTCTGGCCAACCTGTGCTATGGCCTCAGCACCCTCCCGGGGAAGGATTCCTCTCAAGATCCCATCCATCCCTGCCCTCTGGCAGTGGGAAGCCGTTCCCCTTGGCCTGTCCCTCCATGCCCAACGCCCGTCCCCAGCTCTCCTGGGGCTCCTTTAGCCAGGAAAGGGCTTTCGTACCTCCCTGGGTGGCTCTCCAGGCTGAACACCCCCAGCTGTCTCCACAGCAGAGCAGCTTTACCCCTCGAAGTCTCTCCGTGTCTTCCTCTGGACTGGCTCCAGCAGCTCCACATCTCCTCCGTGCTGGGGCCCGGAGCTGGTAGAGTGAATCGAGTGGGAATGTCTCACGGTGGTGTTATAAATGAAATTAAAGATTTAGGTAACTTGTGTTAAGTGATAGAGTTAATAATTATAAATACGTAGTGGCTATTAAGCAAACTGCAGAAATTGTAAATACGTATGCCGGGATGGGCAGCGCCGCCACCTCGTGCTGCCACCTGCTGGTGACACCTGGAACTGCAGGTGGGGGGCGGCGCAGGGCAAAGGTGGGCGGGAGCTGTGGAGAAAGAGACAAAGGGAGCTCCAGGGAGTTCCCTTTTTGGCAAGTTCTGCAACACGGAAAGAGCAGCAGCGCCGGACAAAAGCGAAAGTTCAAGGCAAGGTCTGTTGTCGGGGTTTTTGCTGTTCTCCTCTGTCTCTTTAAGAAGTTTTTTTCTAAAGTTCTATTTTCAGCCTTCCGTGTTTACCTTTTGCAGTGGGGTCAGACAGGATTTTACATCAACAACTTCCTTGTTATTGTAACGGTACAACTATGTTTACATTCTTCTCATGAGGAGGAGACTGCTGACGGACTGTTGGGTGGCCCAGTGTGGTTGGAGAGGAAGATTTTCTCCCTCCAATCCACAGTCACTGCCGGGATTCTATAAATGTCAAAGTTTGTAAATAAACCGTCTCTTTTTCCTGCCTCGGACATCTCAAAGTGTGGGTGTCATTTCTTTGTGTCGTGTGACTCAGAGGTCATCTGGGATATTGGGGCACTCAGTGAAAACGACCTCCAGAGACCCCATTGTTATGGTTCTCCAGGACAATAAAAATCATTTCCTGAAAGAGGCAGAGCCATGTAAGTTATTTGTTGGAAAAGTGCTGGTTTTGTGTCAGCTAAGAAGCACATTTTAATTTAATTTAGTTTTAGGTTTATTTTTTAATTTGGTTTCGTGTGAGCTAAGAAGTCCATTTTAATTTAATTCAGTTTTATTTTTATTTATTTTTTTGTCTTAGCTAAGAAGCCTGTTTCGATTTAATTCAGTTTTATTTTTATTATTTCATTTATTTTTTTGTCAGCTAAGAAGCCCATTTTGAGTTAATTCTGTGTTATTTTTATTATTCAATTAAGTTTTTTTGTGTGTGGTGCAGAACCTCTGGTGCATCTTCATTGCCAGTCTGTTTCTCACAGGGGTTGGGGAATCCCCAGGCTGGATCCTCAGGGGCAGCGTTTCTTTGTCACGTTTCATCACCTGGTAAATATGAGTGTGACTCATGCTGATAACATTGAAACCACAATCAATACTTTAAAACAATAAAGCAGTAATAAAAAAAAGTGCCCAAAAGGAGAGTGAGGGGGTTCCTCCTTCTCCTGCAGACGTTCATGAGATGCAGGAAGAGACTGAGATAAGACTGAAGCTGAATTTATCTGTAAGATGGATAGAGTTGGGTGAATTTCAGGAAAATTGTGAATTGTGAGCAGGCCCATCAAGCCTGTGCACCGCACATGGTTGGGTCTTTTGTCCACGATTCCCTTCGGCGTGGTGAAAGTAATAAACCTGTGCTGGAATTTGTCATCCCAAAGGCCCTTCTGGCCTCTCTTGGCTGAGCCAGCCCTGGGGTGTGTGGGGTGTGGGCTTGACTGCTTTGCCTGAGCACCTTCCCAAGCGGCTCCTCCCAAAGAGAGGCTTCTTGGGAACGGCAGCAGCCACCACCATCTAAATCCCACCTTGCTGCAGACACCCACTGTGGCCACGGGGACACCTGTGATAAGGCATAGGGGACACAGTGACACTCACTGGGGTTGGGGGACAGGGACAGGGACATTCACTCGGGGTGGGGGGAACAAAGACACCCAGCGCTGGGGGCAAGGACGGAGATACCCAGTGCTGGGGACACCAACTGGGGGCGGGGGGACAGTGAAACCCAGCGCTGGGGACACCCACTACGGGGACAGGGACAAGTCAGTCGTTAAAACCGACAGGATCACGGACAAAGACTCTCGAAGGAGTAAAAGTTACAAAAGTTACAAAAATAAACACCCGGTGATTATTAAGACGCCGGTGGGCTGCACGGGAGTCGCCTGCTGGACTCACGGCATCTCCCTACGAGATTCTCTGCCCTCTGTTTATTTCCCACAAGTCTTACAAACAATACATATGGGTAAGCCCAGCACCTCCCATCTCCGCTCTGTATTAAAATGAGGCCATTGGTCCTTCACCTGGGTGCAATTCTTCTCTTGAATTGAGTCGGTGGTCTCGGATTAGGTCAGTGGTCTCAGGGGAGGAAGTCAGGAATGTCTTCATCACAATGACCTTCCTACCTTCTCATTGCTGGCAGGTCTCTGTGACACTGTGGCACTCTCCAATATCCCCTGCTCCATGATAATCAATATGAAGTCCAGATGCTGGTCATGGTTCCGTGGTTTCAGTCTGTTCTTATAACGGTTCATCGTCTATTCCTTTTCCTTCTATAAACAAAACTAGAACAAGCTCATAAGGGCAAGCAATAAAACAATTAGCTCTAGATTGAACACCTGATAATCATAAACATATCCTTTGCTTATCTAACTTGGATCCTGATCAAAATAAATTGCTTCTAAGACTTGGCTAAAATTTTTACTCTTCAAAATCATGATTCAGCACAGGTTGGCCAGAGCAGCTGTCCCTGCCCGGTGCCTGTCCTTGTCCCAGGGCAGGTTGGGGTGCCTGGAGCAGCCTGGCGCAGGGGAAGCTGTCCCTGCCCGGTGCCTGTCCGTGTCCCAGGGCAGGTTGGGGTGCCTGGAGCAGCCTGGTGCAGGGGAAGCTGTCCCTTCCCGGTGCCTGGCCATGTCCCAGGGCAGGTTGGGGTGCCTGGAGCAGCCTGGCACAGGGGAAGCTGTCCCTGCCCACGGCAGCGCTGGCACCGCAGGCGCTTTAAGGTCGCTCCATCCCAAACCATTGCAGAGCCCCGGGGCCGGGATGGGCAGCGCCGCCAGCTCGTGCTGCCGCCTGCTGGGGGCACCCGGAACTGCAGCTGGGGCCGGCGCATGCGCAGTGCCGCTGTTGAACCCCGCTCGCTGCTGCCCTCCGGTGGGCGATTCCCGAACTGCAACTGCCAGAATCCCTAAATCCCAGAATCCACAACTCTTGGGATGGGGCTGGAAGGATGTAGGGGGGCCCTCTGGGCCGAGCTCCCATCTTGGGCAGCCTCAGCCCTGAACACAGGGGTGGGTCCGGAGCAGCCCAGAGCTGGACACGGCACTGGGCAGAGCTGGACATGGCACTGCGGGGAGCTGGACACAGCTCTGGGCAGAACTGGACATGGCACTGGACAGAGTCAGACACAGCACTCGCGATGTGCCTCACTGGGCAGGGCAGAGGGGCATGATCCTCTCTGACATCCTGGCCCTGCTCGGCCTGATGCCCCCTGAATCCCTCAGGCTGCACGGTCAGCTCCACTGGTCACCCACCAGCAGCCCAAGGTCCTTCTCCAGAGCTGCTCCAGCAGCAGCCGCCCAGCCAGGGGATGGCACTGGTGCTAAACTGGGCTAAACCCAGCTCAGATCTCCAACCCCAAATGATCCCCAAACCTCTCCCGTGTTCCTGCTGGGAATGAAATGTGTGGGGGGCTCCTCCCTTGGGAAGGGGAGGCTCCCTGAGGATCCTGCGCGAGGCTGAGAGAGAGAGACGTTCCCAGCAGTGTTGGTGTGGGGAGCGCCATCGAGCCCTGTGGGGGAATTGTCCCTTTTTGCTGCTGGGACAGAATTCTTTAATGGAATTGTCTGGATGGAATCATTTAATAAAATTGCTTCAATAGAACTGTTAAACGGAATTGTTTTGTTTAAATTTTTAATAGAACGGCTTTGCACAATGGCCGCCTTGGTGGCCACAGTGGTCACAGGGGCTGTGGCAGCCTTGTGGCTTAAGGAGTCTGGCTGATGGTGATGGTCAGAGTGGCCTTGGTGGTTGGAGTGACCGTGGTGTCCAGAGTGGCTGTGGTGGCCGCAGTGGCCGCAGTGACAGTCGTGGCTGCAGTGACCTCATGGTGGCAGGAGCTGCCAAGATGGTCAGAGCGGCAGTGGTGGCCTTGGTGGCCTTGGTGGCCTCGTTTCTCTGGGGGACCTGGTGGTCTTGCTAATTGTGGTGACCACAGTGACCTTGATGGCCATGGTCGCCATGGCGGCCACAGTGACCACAGTGACCTCGGTGACCTTGGTGGGCTCGTGGTTCAGAGGATCCCAGTGGCCACTGTCAGGACTGTGGTGGCCAGGAGGAACCCTCCGAGGTGGAAGGGGTCCATGGGGACGATCCCACCTGGGGACAAAGAGGGGGTCAGGGGGACCATGGGGATCAAAGAGAGGGTTGGGGACGGCCATAATGGGGGTTTGGGTGACAGGAGAGATGGTGGCCATGCGGTGACAGGTGACAGGGTGTGGGGGGTATGGGGAGTAGAGGGGCCAGGGAGGTCAGGGGGGTCATGGTGGGCTTAGGGGTCACAGGGGTCAGGGGTGCCAGGGGTTCAAGGAGTGCCTTGGGGGGTCCCTGCCCACCCACGTCCAGCACACAGGGCCTGTTCCCACAGCACTGCCTTGGGTGGGGTGGGACAGGGTCAGAATGGGGGTGTCCCTGTCCCTGTCCCTGTCCTCCCCTGGCAGTGAATTCCCTGTCCCCTCCCAGATCTGGGTGTCCCCATCCCTGTGCCCTGTCATGGGTGTTCCTGTCCCTGTGCCCTCAGTGTCCCCAGACTTGGTGTCCCCTGCACTGGGTTTCCTTGTCCCACCACCCACAGTGGGTGTCCCTGTCCCCCATCCCCACTGAGTGTCCCTGTGTCCCCTGTGCCCTGTCGTGGGTGCCTCTCTAATAAGAGAGAGAAGAGAAAGTTTCAGCTCCCCTGGAGGTGCTGGGTTGAGCTCAAAGACTGACTGGGATGAAAACCCATCAAAGGAGATAAAAGTGTGGGCAGAGCAGGGCAAAGCTGGATGGAAGCTGCTGAGAAAGAGACAAAGGGAGCTCCAGTGAGGGTTTTGCAAGTTCTGCCTCACAGAAGCAGCAGCGCCTGACTAAAGATAAAGTTCAAGGCGAGGTCATCTGAGATGTTGGGGCTCAATGAAAACCACACGGAGAAACCCCATTTTTGTGACTGCAGGGCAACAAAAACCATTTCCTGAATGAGACAGAGCGAAACGTGCTGGTTTTGTGCTGGCTAAGACGGTCATCTTCATGAATATTCATAATTAGGATGGATAAATTCCCCCTGCCAAAGCCCTCCTGAGCCACAGGAGCAGGAGAGATCCGCTGTGAGCCCGAGCTGATCAAGAATTCCGGCTTTGGGATCCCTCCCATTCTGTCCAGGAGTTCACTGCAGCTGATTTCGGTATCAGGGGCTGGAGGGACACCGGGGAGACTTGGGGGGCTCAGGGGGCTGTGGGATTGGGGTCTGGGGGGACCCTGGGGGAGTCACAGGAATGGGATTGGGGTCCTGGGGTGCTCTGGGGGAAAGTGAGGGGGGACAGGGGATGGTGGGAGTGGGGTTGGGGTCATGAGGGGGTTGGGAGACACGGGGGGTAGGGGGTGGTTCCCGGATTTGGGTTGAGGTCCTGGGGTGACACCAAAGGAACTGGGGATTGGGAGTGGGATTGGGGTGAGGGGAGGGGCCAAGGGGGACACTGGGGGACTCAGGGAGTGACCTCATTATTTGGGTCGGGGTCCTGGCAGGGCTGAGGGGACTTGTAATCCATCATGGGAGGAGGATTGGGCTTCTGTGGGGGGCAGGAGGAGATGATCCTTTGGTATTGGGCTCCTGGGGGGGCTGGGGGATGTTGAGAAGGCACAAGTGACCCCAGGGTTGGGGATCAGGGATGCTGGATATGTCCAGGGGTCTCCTGGCCAGGAGTGCCTCCCCTTCCACTGAGCTGACCCCACTCTGCTTCCCAGTCCCTCACTAAGAAACCCTCCCCGTTTCTCCTCTGTGTTCTCTCATTGTCCCCTCATTGTCCCCACAGTGTCCCACACTGCTCCTGGTGGCCTCTCTCCTCCATGGCCCCCCTGGCTCATGCCCTGGCCCTGCTGGCCATGACTGTGGCCACCATGGCTAACGAGGTGGTGCTCTTGGACATGGCCGAGGAGTCCTTCGATGACCAGTACAGGGGCTGTCAATGCACCATGAGCGAGGCCTTGCCGGCCCTCAACCGCTCCGAGTTCCGGAAGAATCCTCTCTTTGCCCGGGTCTGGCCCAAGGCCGTGGCTGAGTGGCAGTGCCATGGGTCCCCTCTGTCCCCTCTGGCATCCTCAGCCCAGGCCATCGCCCTCATGGCCTACACCATGGATGACTTGTACCAGCAGTTCAACGCGGCCACGCGCAGGGCCGGGCGCTCTCCCCAGGAGTACCGGGACAACTTCCACTTCAAAACATTTCATTTCCTGCTGACTGACGCCCTGGCCACGCTGAGGGAGGCAGAGAAACCCGAGTGTCGCTGTGTGTTCCGCGGCATGGAGAAGAAGTTCACAGCAAAGCGAGGCCAGAAGGTCCGGTTCGGTCAATTCACATCAACGTCGCTTTGCAGAGATAGCGCTGAGGATTTTGGGACACGCACGGTGTTCAAGATGGAGACGTGCTATGGCGTGGACATCCAGAAATTCTCCAGATTTCCTGATGAGAAGGAGGTGCTGATCCCACCCTTTGAAACCTTCAAGGTCACCAAAGTCATCCAAAAAGGGGACAAGACAGAGATCTGGCTCCGCTCCAAAGGGACCTTCAGCAACTACAACTGCGAGTGGCTGAAAGGTGACACCACAGGGGACACCCCGGGGGCATGGGGACACTCAGTGAGGGCTGGGGACAAGGACACCCTGTGCTGGGGACAAGGCCTGGGACACCCAGTACTGGGGACACCCATGGTGGGCACGGGGACAGGAACACCCATGACAGGGCACAGGGATGGGGACACCCAGATCTGGGAGGGGGCAAGGAACTCACTGTCATGTCAGGGACAGGGACAGGGACAGGGACAGGGACAGGGACAGGGATGCCCCCATTCCAACCTTGTCCCTCCCCACCCATGGCAGTGCTGTGGGGACGGGCCCTGTGTGCTGGACATGGGTGTGCCGGGACCCCCCATGGCACCCCCTGACCCCTGTGACCCCTAAGCCCACCATGACCCCCTGAACTCCATGGCCCCCGTATACCCCCCATACCCTCCCCCACACACCCTGTCACCTGTCACCCCATGGCCCCCATCTCTCTAGTCCCCCCAAACCCCCCATTATGGCCGTCCCCAACCCACTCTTTGTCCCCCATGGTCCCCCTGATGCCCATCTTTGTCCCCCAGGTGGGAGCGTCCCTGTAAGAGACGGTCCCTTAGTCCCTCACCTGCCTCAGGGTCGTCACTAATGATGGAGACTGATGACTCCAAAAGGACAGGGACTGTAATCTGAGATCCCAATACAGGAGTTCTGACCTGGCTGGGGTGGGATGTTTGCTGCTTGCAGGTGCACTCGCTGGACCACTGCATCTCCATGGGAACTAGGTGAAGACAATGGAGGAGTCACCATAGACTGGTTTTGGAACCGGCTTCGGACTGGTCAGTCCTGTGCTCACCCTGCACTGTTCCCTGAGTGGACATTTGCTCTTAAGCACCAGAGCACTTCGCCCTGCTCTCAGTGCACCTGCTGATGCTGAGCTCACCTCTTGGCCAACTGCCTGAAGCTTCGGAAAGGACTATCAGAGACCCTTCGAGATGGCCCAAATTTCGAGATCCCCCACGGAAGAAGACGCGTCTATTGGTCAGCGTGCACCATGAGGACTCCATCTCTCCGTTGGTAGCTATACCCCTTTCTCTCTCTCTTTCTCTCTTTCCCTTTATCCCTCTCCCTCTCTCTCTTTCTTCTCCTCCTATTGCATACAGTGCTGTGTGCACTCAATAAAGTTCACTGCTTTTGAGCAAATTGTTGTTCTCCCTTGTCGTGCCTTTTGCGCTCTGAGATCACTCAAACCACCACGTAGCCGCCTGCTCTAGCGGGTCGTGACACCAGCCTAATTATAAACATTCATTAAGATGGGCTTCTTAGCTAAGACAAAACCAGCCCATTTCTCGTGAACAACTTGCGTGGCTCTGCCTTATCCAGGAAATGGTTTTTGTTGCCCTGCAGTCACAAAAATGGGGTTTCTGGGTGTGGTTTTCACTGAGCGCCCCAATATTTCAGATGATCTCGCCTTGCACATTCGATTTGGGAAGGCGCTGCTCCGTCTGTGAGGCAGAACTTGCAAAAACCCTCCCTGCAGTTCGCTTTGTCTCTTTCCCGGCCGCTTTTGGCCATCTTTGAAAATTGGCTGCTCATCTCTCATATTCATCACAACGGGTTTCTTAGCCAACACTAAAGTAAATGAAATAATAAAAATAAAACTGAATAAAATTAAAATGGGCTTCTTAGCTGACACAAAACCAGCACTTTTCCCACAAAAAGAAGGCATGGCTCTGCCTCTTTCAAGAAATGATTTTTATTGTCCTGGAGAGCCATAAAAATGGGGTCTCTGGGGGTCATTTTCACTGAGTGCCCCGATATCCCAGATGACCTCTGTCTCACACAACACAAAGAAGTGATACCCACACTCTCTGATGTCCGAGGCAGGAAAAAGAGACGGTTTATTTACAAACTTTGACATTCATAGAATTCCAGCAGTGACCGTGGATTGGAGGAAGAAAATCTTCCTCTCCAACCACACTGGGCCACCCAACAGTCCGTCAGCAGTCTCCTCCTCATGAGAAGAATGTAAACATAGTTGTACCGTTCCAATAGCAATGAAGTTGTTGATGTAAAATCCTGTCTGACCGCACTGCAAAAGGTAAACAAGGAAGGCTGAAAATAGAACTTTAGAAAAAAACTTCTTAAAGAGACAGAGGAGAACAGCAAAAGCCCTGACAACAGACCTTGCCTTGAACTTTCGTTTTTGGCCGGCACTGCTGCTCCTTCTGTGTTGCAGAACTTGCCAAAAAGGGAACTCCCTGGAGCTCCCTTTGTCTCTTTCTCCACAGCTCCCGCCCACCTTTGCCCTGCGCCGCCCCCCAGCTGCAGTTCCAGGTGTCACCAGCAGGGGGCAGCACGAGCTGGCGGCGCTGCCCATCCCGGCATACGTATTTACAATTACTGCCGTTTGCTTAATAGCCACTACGTGTTTATAATTATTAACTCTAAAACTTACCACAAGTTACCTAAATCATTCATTTCATTTATAACACCACCGTGAGACATTCCCACTCGGTTCACTCTACCAGCTCTGGGCCCCAGCACAGAGGAGATGTGGAGCTGCTGGAGCCAGTCCAGAGGAAGCCACGGAGAGACTTCCAGGAGTGAAGCTGCTCTGCTGTGGAGACAGCTGGGGGTGTTCAGCCTGGAGAGCGATCCAGGGAGGCACCAAAGCCTCTTCCTGGCTAAAGGAGCCCCAAGAGAGCTGGGGAGGGATTTCAGGCATGGAGGGACAGGCCAAGGGGAACAACTTCCCAGTGCCAGAGGGCAGGGATGGATGGGATCGTGAAAGGAATCCTTCCCTGGGAGGGTGCTGACGCCCTAGCACAGGTTGGCCGGAGAGGCAGCGGCTGCCCAGTGTCTGGCCATATCCCAGGGCAGGTTGGGGTGCCTGGAGCAGCCTGGCACAGGGGAAGCTGTCCCTGCCCGGTGCCTGGCCGTGTCCCAGGGCAGGTTGGCGTGCCTGGAGCAGCCTGGCGCAGGGGAAGCTGTCCCTGCCCGGTGCCTGGCCATGTCCCAGGGCAGGTTGGGGTGCCTGGAGCAGCCTGGCGCAGGGGAAGCTGTCCCTGCCCACGGCAGCGCTGGCACCGCAGGCGCTTTAAGGTCGCTCCATCCCAAACCATTGCAGAGCCCCGGGGCCGGGATGGGCAGCGCCGCCAGCTCGTGCTGCCGCCTGCTGGGGGCACCCGGAACTGCAGCTGGGGCCGGCGCATGCGCAGTGCCGCTGTTGAACCCTGCTCGCTGCTGCCCTCCGGTGGGCGATTCCCGAACTGCAACGGCACGGCCAGTGCAGGAGATGCGCGGGCTAATAAGGGAAAATCCCTCGAGTTGAAAGGAAAAAGAGATCCCTGAGCAAAACATCAGGCTTTTGCTTAAATTAATGGATGATGGTGCCTCTGTCCACTTTATTTCATTTCTCATTCTTTTTCTCTCTTGTGCTTTTCTCTTTTTCCCTCCCCATACTTCTTTTGTTGCATTGCCTCAAATCAGGAACTTTGGAACTGGCGCCGAACTGATCATTCGTCTTGTTTTAATTGCTCTGAGCAGCACCCCCCAGATCCTTCATCCACTCCTGATGTTCCAGACCCCTCCTCAGCTCCGTCCCTTCCCTGGGCATGCTGCAGCCCCTCCAGGTCCTTGGTGAGTGAAGTGAAAAGGGAGTGCAGAGGAAAAAGGGAGGAGCGCTTCTCCATTGCCTGTCTGAATATGGAGGTTTAAAAAATAAAGCTTGAACACAAACTCCAGGAAATGCTTTATTTCATCAAATGTGGTACCCTGCAGGAAAGGTGCTAAAAGAGCTGCAGCGGAGGTGCTCAGGTGAGCCAGCAGCAAATTTTGATAAACTTTTGATAAGCCAGGCCAGCAAGGATTAAATTTTTGATGAATTTTTTATCAACCAGGCAAGCAAGCAGCATTTTTTCCCACTCCAGGTGAGCCAGCAGTGATTTTTTGGATCCATCAGGCGAGGCAGCCAAGGAGCTTTAGGAGGTGGCGGTGACATTGTCACTTTAAAATGTCTCTGGCAGAAAGCGCCCAACCAGCCTCAGGCACTGCCCGGTCTCCGCTATCCTGTGCTGTCCTGTGCTGTCCTGGGCTGTCCTAGGCTGTCTTGGGCTTTCCTGGGCTGTTCTGGGCTGTCCTGGGCTGTCCTGGCAGCTCCAGCCCGGCCGTGGCTGCTCCTGCTGGCCTTGTGCCACTCCCTCCTGGGCAGCTCTTGGAGGGGCTTCCCCAGGATGGACCTCCTGTCACTGTGACCACGGAGGTAACCACAGTGGCTGTGGTGGCCATGGTGACTTTGGTCACCTTGGTAACCCCAGTGGCCATGGTGGCCCCAGTAGTTACAGTGACCATGGTGACCTTGGTCAGCCTGGTAATCACAGCAGCCACGGCGGCATCAGTAGTTACAATGACCATGGCAGCCACCGTGGTCACTGTAGCCTCATGGCTCACTGTGGCCACACTGGACATAGCGACCATGGCGGTTCCAATGCCCAGAGTGGTCAAAGTGGCCGAAGTGGCCAGAGTGGCAACAATTGCCACAGTGGTCACAGTGGCCAAAGTGACCACAGTGGCCACAATGGCCTCAGTAGCCTTGGTGGTGTCATTTTTCTGCGGGTCCTGGTGGCCTTCCTGAGCATTGTGCCACAGTGGCCTCCCAGACCACAGTGACCTTGGTGGCCTCGCGGCTCAGAGGGTTCCGCTGACCATTGCCATGGCCATGGTGCCCAGGACAAGTCCCCAGAGGTGGGGGGAGGTCCTGGGGAGGCTCCCACCTGGGGACACAAAGAGGGGGGTCAGGGGGACCATGGTGGTGGGACAGGGATGACAGTGGGGTCCTGAGAGTGTGGGAGTCAGAGGGGGACATAACAAAATGCCTGTCCCCTGTGCCCAGCCATGCGTGGCCTTGTCCCCCCAACCCCAGTGGGTGTCCCCAGCACTGGATGTCCCTGTCCCCCCCCAGCTGGCCCTGGCTGTGCCCATCCCCTGTGCCCAGCAATGGCTGTCCCTGCCCTTGTCCCCAGCACTGGGTGTCTTGCCTCCCACCCACAGTGGCTGTCCCTGTCCCCTCTGGGCCATGGCTGTCCCCAGCACTGGGTGTCCTTGTCCCCAGCCCTCACTGAGTGTCCCCGATCCCCCCAGGTTGTCCCCACGGTGTCACCTTTCAGCCACTCGCAGTTGTAGTTGCTGAAGGTCCCAGTGGAGCGAAGCTCAATGTACATCGGGTTCCCTTCCTTGCTGACAGCAGTGACCCTGAAGGTCTCGAAGGGCGGGATCAGCACCTTCCCATATCTGTGATAGGAGAATTTCTGGATGTCTGCACTGTGGCACGTGTGCACCTTGAACATCGTGTCATACAGATAATCCTGGGAGACCCCTTGGTCTCGAAACGTCAACACGAATTGACCGAAGCGGACTTGGTCTCCTTCCTCCACCTTGTACTGGGCCCACGACACTCCCCAGAATACGTCCCGACAATCGTTGGGGCGTCTCAGCGTCTGGAGGGCCCGGGTCAGCAGGAAATGCAGCGATTTGAAATGGAATTCCTCCTGGTACTTCCGGCTGGAGTTTCCACCGTCGCGCACGGCCTCATTGAACTGGAAAAGTATGGGTGTGATCATGGTGTAGGCCATGAGGGCGATGGCCTGGTCTGCGGTGAGAGGGGATGGCACAGTCTCCAGCTTCTTCCACTCGTCTGTGGCCGCTGTCCAGACATCAGCAAACTCGCTGTTGTTGAGGAAATCTGAGCGCTGGAGTTCTGGGAGCTTCTTGGTCATGTCAGGGCTACAATTCAGGTACTGGTCATCGAAGGATTCCTTGGCCATGTCCAGGGGCACCACCTTGATGGCCACAGTGGCCACGACCATGGCCAGCAGTGCCAGGGCCTGAGCCAGGGGGGCCATGGTGGGGAGAGGCCACAGGGATCTCTGTGAGAAATTGGGGGACACAGAGGGGACACAGGGGACAAACTGTGTGATACGGGGAAGATACTGGGGGACACCAGGGGACACCAGGGGACACTGAGGGAACACTGAGAGGCCCCAGGGGACACTGATGGGACACAGGAGACACTGAAAGACATGGGGGGACATGGGGAGGCTTCCTTGGTGACAGGCTGGGGAGGGAGAGTGGGGTCAGCCCAGGGAGAAAGGGCTGCCAAGCCAGGAGAGCCCTGGACATGTCCTGGGACCTGATCCCAAATCATGGGGTCACTCCTGGAGCCCCCCAGGGTCCCAGAACACCCTAATCCCACTCCCACAGTTCTGTGTCGTCCCCTCCACCAGTGTTTCCCAGTGCTTCTATTACCCCAGTCCCTCTCCCAGTCCCTTGTACCCCTCCCAGTCACCCCCTGCCCTCCAGCACCCTGACCCAAGGCCTGGGGTGCCCCAGTGTCCCCCTAGTGCCCCTCCCATACCCCGATCCCACTCCCAGTGCCATGAAATCCACAGTGGCCCCTCAGGATCCCATCCCACGTGCCCCCCAGTGTCCCCCAGTGTCCCCTGTACCCAAATCCCACACAGACAGCTTTATGCCCCCATCGCTGCCCCTGGACCAGCCCAGGACCCCAATCCCATTCCTGTGACTCTCCCAGTGTCCACCCAGACCCCAATCCCACAGCCCCCTGTGCCCCCCAAGTGTCCCCGGTGTCCCCCCAGCCCCCGATACCGAAATCAGCCGCAGTGAACTCCCGGACAGAACGGGAGGGATCCCAAAGCCGGAATTCTTGATCAGCTCAGGCTCCCAGCAGATCTCTCCTGCTCCCATGGCTTAGGAGGGCTTTTCCACTGGGTATTTATCCATCCTAATTATGAATATTCATTACAATGGGCTTCTCAGCTAACAGAAAACCAGCACTTTTCCCATAAATTATTTGCATGGCTCTGCCTCTTTCAACAAATAATTACTATTTTCCTGGAGAGTCATAAAAAGGGGGTTCATTGTATCCCAGATGGCCTCACCTCATTTTGGCAGGTGCAGCTCCTTCTGTCTTGCAGAACTTGCCAAAAACCGTCACTGGAGATCCCTTTATCTCTTTCTCCACAGGCTCCAGCCACCTTTGCCCGGTGTGCTCACACTTTTACAACCTTTGATGTTTTTTCCCAGTCAGTCTTGAAGCCCAACCCAACACCTGCAGGGGAGCTGAAACTTTCTCTTCTCCCTCTCATATCTCAGGGATCCCCCAACCCCAGGAGACACCTGAAGCCGTGTTGGCGTGGTGGCTCAGCAAATCCATCTGCCAGGAACCCCCGGCAGTGCTGCCCCTCTCAGTGATCCCTGGAGGTGATGGGTTGGGATCCAAAGGGTTCTTTTGGAAACACCTCGGGCGCTGCTCTGCTCCAGAGCTGACACTTCTGTCCTGTGCACACCGAGTACCTGAGGCCGCAGACCAGGCCCCGTCCCATCGATCCCCCAGAGCTTTGCTGGGGCTTTTCTCCTTTACAAATCGCAGCCTCAGCTGGGCTGGGCCTGCAAGGTGCGTGTGCCTGAGACGCGGCAGGGCCTGTGAAGGGAGAGCCAACCTCTTCTAAGTGCTTTTCCCATTTCCCGCGAGGGGCCGGGCCAGTGAAGGAGGGAACGAACGAGAGAGCGAGTGAAGCACCGAGGAAAAAGGGGATAATGAGTCAAGGGAAAAGTAAGTCCCAAAAATCCAAAGGGATCCATGTAGGAAACCCCTGATGACAAAAGGGAGGGGGAGTTAGCTGATATTCCCCAGGACAGCCCCGTCGGGAGAGTGATCGAAAATTGGGACGATTGGCTGTCCAGGGGCAGGAAAAATAAGGGGAGGATGATCCATTACTGTGTGGAGGTATGGGGTAATAAAGAGATAAGGGAGAATCTATTTTGGCCCATTTTTGGGTCGTTTGAAGATCGGGTGTGGCAAGCACCCAATATTTAAGTAAATACTAAGGAGTCAGTGCAACAACAACAACAAAAAAGTCGATTGCGCTGCTTTATGGTCGGGGTCCAGTGATTATATCGTTTTACAGGAAGAGTCGAAGGCTTCACTGTTCCCATTGGTCTCGACAAAACAAGGAAAATCTAAAAAAAAAGAGGATTGGGACCCCTTGGACAACCTACCCTCCCATCCTCAAACCTTTACCTGCTGCTTCCCTACCCCGCCCCACCAAGAATCCGAAAGTTGTTTACCCACGGGTCTGAGCAAAAGGCTGTCCCATCGCCCAGGCAAACAAGAAGTAAGGTGCAAAGGGCAAAATTAACACGAGGAGGGTTCAGCCTTTGCCGTTAAGGGAAGTTCTCATGGGACCAGAACGCACAGGCTCTGTGAATGTCCCGTTGACAAGGGATACGGGAGGCAGTCCCGGGGGGACAGGATATTAACAAGGCTTTTAGTGAACACCAGAAAAAGGATAAATCCCCCGCCACGGACTGGTTGGAAAGGCTTAGGAATAGCTTGAGGATGTGCTCAGGGGTAGAAGGCACACGAAGGAAATGAGAAAAGTTACAGAAGGGTGGCGGCAAGGGCGGGGAATACAAGATTCATCGAGGGAAGTGCAGAAAGTGTAAGAGGGAAGAGGAAAGTGAAAGGGGAGGCGAGAGTGTTGGCAGCCGCAGTGGGAAAAGCAAGATGTGTGAGGCAGGAGGAGAGGAAGAGTAAACAAAGTAAACCAAAAAGCTTAAGTTGTGAATGGTATTAATGTGGGAAAAGGCTGTGTAAAGGCGAGCTTTAAAGAAAAGTGGCGGAGTCACTGTAGGGCAGGATATTTTCCTAAGGGGTTGTGCCCTCCCTGTGGAAGAGAAGAGCTGGAGATAACAAAACAAACATTATACCTGGCTGTGCAAATAGGGAGACTTGAAGAGGGATTTTCTTAGTGGTGGCAATTAGTTGTAAATGGGGTGAGTGGTCAATTGGATTCCCAAGCTGAAATATTATTATTATTATTAATAATAATAATAATAATAATAATAATAATAATAATAATAATAAAGTGCTGAAAATACTCCTGAGTTCTTTACTGGGCAGAACAAATGAAACATGAAAGATAAGTACAAGAAAAGACATTTAAACCGGCAGTCACTCCCAGGCACCCCTGAAGAATTTCCTTGCTGCCGAGAAGATGGAAATCCAGGCTCCGGAAAGCAAAAGCGGAGGCGTCGGGGAAGGCAGAGGGTTTCTGAAGTGGGGAATGCTGCTGGGAGTTCTGACTCTGCCACTTGGGATGCCCGGCCGACTTCAGCACGGGAGTTTGTAAATGTCATAGCATTCGATGTGTTAAATGATGTGGGGGGAAACATCACAGCGTGTCACAATATAACTGCAATCCCTGAGGAAAATAAACTAAGGCAAATTAAAAAAAGAAATTTAAACTCCATTATTCCTGTTTGTAATCGGTGTGACCATACTGTTTGGGCAGGGAATCAGATGGAATCAATTTTTATAGCATACTCTTCATCAAATTTGAGACCCAGGTAAAGATAGAGAAAAAAATCCTAAAAGAACTTAAGCAAAAAGCAAACCCACGACGAGAACAGAACACGACCTTGGGGTGTTTATAGGGATGAGCTTTAAGCCAGAGCTGTAATTCACAACCGGTATAATTGATCAGCATTACAGTAGAGTATTAACAAAAGTTATATATGATCATAAAAATTAGTAAATGATCATAAAAATTATATGATCATACAAATAAAATAATTAGCGAATTAACACTAATTAATTAATTAATTAAGAAAGGGAAGGACAGTTATAAATGAAATTAATGATTTAGGTAATTTGTGTTGTTATAGTTAATAATTATAAATACGTAGGGGCTGTTCAGCAAGCTGCAGAAATTGTAAATATGTAGAAGATATTAAGCAATAAGTATAAGTTGCAGAAACTGCAAAAACAAAAAAGTTAGACCCCGACCTTGGTGGAGGATAATGAAATGTAAATTTGTATCACAGGACATGAAGAAAGGGAGAAAACAGGAGATTTCTTGAAACTGTGGTGACCACAGTGGAAAGTCCCCAGGGACGTGCTGCGAGGAAGAGGAGAGACTTCATCCACCGACCACCGTGAGAGGGCAGAAGACCCCAGACTCCCGGAGTTGGAAGACTCAACTGTGACCAAATATGGGAAAACATGGGGAGGGACCAAAGGGTGTGCAAAACAAAAAGTTACAAAAATGGGAAATTGTGGGGAAAATTCCGAAAGCCGTGTGTGCAGCGCGAGCTGAGACTTGTGCTCTCTGGCTTTCCCTGCACGCTGCTCTCTTCGACTTATGGTTTTAATAAAGGTTTATCTAATTGGCAATCAATTATTGGGTCCTTATCCTTATCAGGGCACTCTATTAGAACCACACCCAATTAACCCATTTTTATGGCTCTCCAGGACAATAAAAAATCATTTATTGAAAGAGGCAGAGCCATGTAAATTATTCACGTATATTGTGCTGGTTTTGTGTGAGCTAAGAAGCCCATTGTAAAGAACATGAAAAACTCTGGTGGATAAATTCCTCCTGGCAGTGTCCCCCTGAGCCACAGGAGCAGGAGAGATCCACTGGGAGCCTGAGCTGATCGAGAATTCCGGCTTTGGGATCCCTCCCGTTCTGTCCAGGAGTTCACTGCGGCTGATTTCGGTATCAGGGGCTGGGGGGGAAACCGGAGACACTTGGGGGGCACAGGGGGCTGTGGGTTTGGGGTCTTTGGGGACACTGGGGGAGTCACAGGAACGGGATTGGGGTCCTAGGGTGCTCTGGGGGAAAGTGAGGGGGGACAGGGGATGGTGGGAGTGGGGTCTGGGGCCATGGGGGACACTGGGGGACACTGGGGGACACAGGGGGACACTGGGGGACACTGGGGGACATGGGACTGGGGTTCACAGGGCTCTGGGGGCCAGCAGGGAGGGCCTGGGAGTGTCACCAGGGCCATGGGAGGGCTGGGGGACACTGCAGGGGGCAGGGGATGATCCCCGGGTTTGTTTGCCCGAGGTGTTTCCAAAAGAACCCTTTGGATCCCAACCCATCCCCTCCAGGGATCACTGAGAGGGGCAGCACTGCCGGGGGTTCCTGGCAGGTGGATTTGCTGAGCCACCACGCCAACACGGCCTCAGGTGTCTCCTGGGGTTGGGGGATCCCTTTTATTGGGGTGCAGAACTTCTCCTGCTGCCGCCCCAACAAGGCCGGAGAAGTCACCCAGGAGCTCCTCAAGGAGATCCTGGCCAGGCTTGGGGTGCCCCCAGGGGTGTCACTTGAGAGGGGAGCCCATTTGGGGTCTGAGGTGTGACAGCAGCTCAGGGAGCAGTGGGGAGTGGGGCTGGGGGGCACTGGGGGCACACGGGGCGGTGGGATTGGGGTCCTGGGGGCTGAGCAATGAGAGAGAGAAGAGAAAGTTTCAGTTCCCCTGGAGGTGCTGGGCGGAGCTTAAAGACTGACTGGGGAAAATAAAACATCGAAGGTGTAAAAGTGTGAGCAGAGCAGGGCAAAGGTGGGCGAGAGCTGCAGAGAAAGGGACAAAGGGAGCTCCAGGGAGTTCCCTTTTTGGCAAGTTCTGCAACAGAGAAGGAGCAGCAGCGCCTGCCAAAAGCAAAAGTTCAAGGCGAGGATTGTTATCGGGGTTTTTGCTGTTCTCCTCTGTCTCTTTAAGAAGTTTTTAATAAAGTTCTGTTTATAGCCTTCCGTGTTTACCTTTTGCAGTGGGGTCAGACAGGATTTTACATCAACAACGTCCTTGCTATTGTAACGGTACAACCACGTTTACACTCTTCTCATGAGGAGGAGACTGCTGACGGACTGTTGGGTTTCCCAGTGGGGTTGGAGAGGAAGATTTTCTTCCTCCAATCCACGGTCACTGCTGGAATTCTATAAATATTGAAGTTTGTAAATAAACTGTCTCTTTTTTTCTTCCTCAGATGTTCTTGGTCAGCTCGGGCTCACAGCGGATCTCTCCTGCTCCTGTGGGTCAGGGAAACTTTGCCATGAGGAATTTATTCAGCCTAGTTATAAATATTCATTCAAGTTGGCTTGTTAGCTAATACAGAAACAGCATTTTTTTCTGGAAATCATTTCTGTGGATCCCTCACTTTCAGGACATCCTCCTGTTGTCCTGGAGAGTTCATAAAAAGGGACCTGGGGCTCATCTTCACTGAGTGCTGCAGTATCTCTGATGACCTCGCCTTGAACTTTCACTTTCAGCTGGTGCTGCTCCTCCTGTGTCACAGAGCTTGTCCAGAACCACACTGGAGTTCCCTTTAACTCTTTCCCCACTGGTTCCAGACACGTTTATTGCCCTGTGGAAATACTTTTACACCCTTTTATCGTTTTTGCTGTTCATCCTTCCAGCCCTACCCAGCACCTCCAGTGGGTCGGGGAAAAGCCACGCTATGGAAAGCCAGGAGTCCACAAAGCAGCCTTGAAACTTTATTCCAGTGCAGGGACAGAGTTTCCACAACACACAAACCCCCGTGGGCTTCTGCATTGGTTTGAGGCAAATTTGGGAGGAAAACTCCTTGGGAAACCCTCCCTCCCCTCCCCCAACCGGTTTGGGAGAAAACTTCTCAGAGAGAAGTGGAAAGAAATCCGTTCATTGAACTGGCAAAGCGCTCCCCAGGAGAATGAATTGAACAATGCCAGATGGCAAGAACCTCGTGGTGCTCTGGGTAGATGACAAATTAGGACAGAAGTCCCTCTGGTAGGTGATTCCTCTGCTCTCAGTTCTTTCCGGCGCTGGTGAAAGTTGCTGCACAGGGTGGATCCCGGTGGGTCCCAGGTGCAAGCTCCCCCCAGAGTGCCCCCCGGGTCCTCAGTCAGGGGGAGGTTTAAACAGTTTCAAAAAAGTTGAAAAAGGAAAAAAAAAAGGAAAAAAAAAAGAAAAAAAAAGAAAAAAAAAGAAAAAAAAAAAAAAGAAATGCAAATCATGCTAAGCTGTGCTACCTAACTACCAAGCAAAAGCAAAAGTGAGAGAGAAAGCAAAACAAAAAAAAAAAATCCTCTCCGTCTCATATCTGTGTGTTATTTTCTGTGACTATTAAAAACCAGTCAGGCAGAGAGAGGTTTCTGAAAACAAACTGTGCACTTCTCCCCCGGTTTTACTCTCAGAGCCAATATTAAAGGCACAGAGTGTAATACCCAGCGTAAACAGACGATTGGGGATACAACATCGTGACGTCACCCCAGGACAGGTTCCTCTCTCGAGGTTTTGGAGGACGCAGCCTCCTTCCATCCCCAGCTCTCGGCCGCACGCTGCCCTCTTCCTTTCCCCATCAGCTGAACGGGGCTGCTGGGAAGGTGCAGCCTTCCCAAACCACCTCCCCCACTCCCCCCTTGGACCTGTCATTTTCCCCCAAAGCCCAGAAGTTCAGGCTGTCTGGGATGGACTGGTTGGACTTTGTGGGGACCCGTTTCTCCCATCACCCTCAAGTTCAGGAGTTCAAACTTTCTGCTCAAACCACCAGGGTCCAGTGAAAACCTTCACCTCTGTAGAGACATCCAGACCCATTTTGATTACAATGACACCCATTTCTCTTAAAGATCCCATCCCAATGAGACATTTTTTAAAGGCACCACCAGCCATCTTTCCAATGAAATCCTTCCCTGTGAGGGTGCTGAGACCCCGGTGCAGGTTTCCCAGAGAAGCTGCGTCTGCCCCTGGATCCCTGGCCATGTCCCAGGGCAGGTTGGGGTGCCTGGAGCAGCCTGGCACAGGGGAAGCCGTCCCTGCCAGGTGCCGGGCCGTGTCCCAGGACAGGTTGGGGTGCCTGGAGCAGCCTGGCGCAGGGGAAGCTGTCCCTGCCCACGGCAGCGCTGGCACCGCAGGCGCTTTAAGGTCGCTCCATCCCAAACCATTGCAGAGCCCCGGGGCCGGGATGGGCAGCGCCGCCGGCTCGTGCTGCCGCCTGCTGGGGGCACCCGGAACTGCAGGTGGGGCCGGCGCATGCGCAGTGCCGCTGTTGAACCCCGCTCGCTGCTGCCCTCTGGTGGGCGATTCCCAAACCGCAACAGCACGGCCACTGCAGGAGATGTGCGAGCTAAAGAGGGAAAATTCCCCAATTTGAAAGGAAAAATGAGATTCCTGAGCAAAACATCAGGCTTTTGCATAAATTAATGGGTGAGGGTGCCTCTGTCCCCTTCATTTCATTTTTCATTCTTTTTCTCTCTTGTGCTTTTCTATTTTTCCCTCCCAATACTTCTTCTGTTGCGTTGCCTCAAATCAGGAACTTTGGAACTGGCTCTGAACTGATCATTCATCCATTTTTAATTGCTCTGAGCAGCACCTCCCTCCTCCCTCAGCCACTCCTAGCCTTCTAGACCACTCTCCACCTCTGTCCCTTCCCTGGGCATGCTCTAGCCCCTCCAGGTCCTTGGTGAGTGAAAGGAAAAGGGAGTGCAGAGGGAAAAGGGAGGAGCGGTTCTCCATTGCCTCTCTGAAGATGGAGGTTTGGAAAATAAAGCTTTAACAAAAACTGCAGGAAATGCTTTATTTTAAGAAATGAGTCGCCCTGCAGGAAAGGTGTTAAAAGAGCTGCAGCAGTTACATTAGGTGAGCCAGCAGCAAATTTTGATAAACCTTTGAAAAGCAAGGCTAGTAAGGATTAAATTTTTGATACATTTCTTTATACTGCAGTTGAGCCAGCAGCAAATTTTGATAAACTTTTGATAAGCCAGGCTAGCAAGGACTAAATTTTTGATACATTTTTTATACTCCAGGCAATCAAGCAACATTTTCTTTGATCCATCAGGCGAGGCAGCCAAGGAGCTTTAGGAGGTGATGGTGACATTGCCACTCCCAAATGCCTCTGGCGGGAAGTGCCCAACCGGCCTCAGGCGCTGCCCAGTCCCCGCTGTCCAGGGCTGTCCTGGGCTGTCCCGGCAGCTCCAGCCTGGCCCTCGCTCTTCCTGCCTTTAGGATCACAGTGCCCTTGGTGTCCAGATGGCTCAGAGGGTTCTGCTGACCATTGCCATGGCCATGGTGACCAGGAGAAGCTCCCAGAGGTGGGGAGAGTTCCTGGGGAGGCTCCCACCTGGGGACACAAAGAGGGGGGTCAGGGGGACCATAAGTGGAGGGGGTCATGGGAGCACCAGAGGGACCATGGGGGAGGGACAGGGGTGACAGGGGGGTCCTGAGGGTGTGGTGGTCAAAAGGGGCCATAATGAGGTCCCTGTCCCCTGTGCCCAACCGTGGGTGGCCTTGTCCCCCCAACCACAGGGGGTGTCCCCAGCACTGGATGTCCCTGTCCCCCCCAGCTGGCCCTGGCTGTGCCCATCCCTTGTGCCCAGCAATGGCTGTCCCTGCCCTTGTCCCCAGCACTCACTGGGTGTCCTGCCTCCCACCCACTGTGGCTGTCCCTGTCCCCGCTGGGCCATGGCTGTCCCCAGCACTGGGTGTCCTATTCCCCAACCCTCACTGAGTGTCCCCCATCCCCCCAGGTTGTCCCCACAGTGTCACCTTTCAGCCACTCGCAGTCGTAGTTGCTGGAGTTCCCGGTGGAGCGAAGCTCAATGTGCATCATGTTCCCTTCCTCCCTGATACCAGTGACCCTGAAGGTCTCAAAGGGCGGGATCAGCACCTCCATCTGCTCTGGATGCTTGGAGAATTCGTGGATGTCCACGCCGTGACACGTGCGCACCTTGAACTTCGTGGCCTCCCCAAAATCCGAAGTCACCATTTCACTCAGTGACGTTGACGCGAATTGACCGAAGCGGATTTGGTCGCCTTCCTTCACCTTGAACTGGACCCCCCTCACTCTCCGGAACACGTCCCGACAATCGTTGGGTCGTCTCAGCGTCTGGAGGGCCCGGGTCAGCAGGAAATGCAGCGATTTGAAGTGGAATTCATCCCGGTACTTCCGGCCGGACCTTCCACCCTCGCGCACGGCCGGGTTGAAGGCTTTGTACAGCTTTGACTCACTCGTGGTGTAGGCCATGAGGGCGATGGCCTGATCTGGGGTGAGAGGGGATGACGGGGTCTTCTTTTTCTGCCACTCCTTTGTGGCGTTTCTCCATTGATTTTCAAACTCGCTGTTCCTGAGGAAGTCTGAGCGCTGGAGTTCCAGCAAACTCTTGGTCATGTTATCACCGCAATTCAGGTACTGGTCGTCGAAGGAGTCCTTGGCCATGTCCAGGGGCAACACCTTGATGGCCACAGTGGCCATGGCCATGGCCAGCAGAGCCAGGGTCTGAGCCAGGGGTGCCATGGCAGCGAGAGGCCACAGGGAGCAGTGTGGGACACTGGGAGACACAAAGGGGACATGGGGGACACACTGTGTGACATCGGGAGGATACTGGGAGACACCAGGGGACACTGAGGGGACACCCAGGGAACACTGGGGGGCCCCAGAGGACATTGATGGGACACAGGGGACACTGCGGGACATGGGGAAACATGGGGAGGCTTTCTTGTTGAGAGGCCGAGGGGGGCGAGTGGAGTGAGCCTGAGAGAGGGGCAGACAAGCCAAGAGACCATGGACATGTCTTGTGACCTGATCCCAAATCCTGGGGTCCCCCAGTGTCACCCTCTTCCCCCTCCCATACCCCAATCCCGATCCCAGTCCCATGAAATCCCCAGTGGCCCCTCAGGACCCCGATGCCATCCCATGTGCCCCCCAGTGTCCTCCAGTGTCCCACCAGTGCCCCCCAGTGTCCCCTCAGTGCCCCCCACTGTCCCCCCAGTGTCCCCCGTACCCAAATCCCACCCTCACAGCCCTCTGCCCCCCATTGCAGCCTCCAGAACACCCCAGGACCCCAATCCCATTCCTGTGACTCCCCCAGGGACCACCCAGACCCCAATCCCACAGCCCCCTGTACCCCCCAAGTGTCCCCGGTGTCCCCCCAGCCCCTGATACCGAAATCAGCCGCAGTGAACTCCCGGACAGAACGGGAGGGATCCCAAAGCAGCAATTCTTGATCAGCTCGGGCTCACAGCTGATCTCTCCTGCTCCTGTGGCTCCGGGGGGCTTATCCAACCTAATCATAAACATTCATTAAGATGGTCTTCTTAGCTAACACAACCTAGCTCGTTTCTCATGAACAACTTGCATGGCTCTGCCTCTTTCAGGAAATGGTTTTTGTTGCCCTGCAGCCACAAAAATGGGGTTTCTCGGTGTGGTTTTCACTGAGCCCCAGCATCTCAGATGATCTCGCCTTGAACTTTCACTTTGGGCAGGCGCTGCTCCTTCTCTGAGGCAGAACTTGCAAAACCCTCCCTGCATTTCGCTTTGACTCTTTCTCCAAAGCTTCCAGCCACCTTTGAATATTGGCTGCTCATCTCTCATATTCATCACAATGGGCTTATTAGCCAACACAAAACCAGAACATTTCCCACAAATAACTTACATGGCTCTGCATCTTTCCATAAATTATTTTTATTGTCCTGGAGAACCATAAAAATGGGGTCTCTGGGGGTTGTTTTCACTGAGTGCCCTGATGTCCCAGATGAACTCTGTCTCACACGACACAAAGAAGTGACACCCACACGTTGAGATGACTGAGGCAGGAAAAAGAGACAGTTTATTTAAAAACTTTGACATTTATAGAATTCAAGCAGGGACCACGGATTGGAGGAAGAAAACCTTCCTCTACAACCACACTGGGCCACCCAGCAGTCCATCAACAGTCTCCTCCTCATGAGAAGAATGTAAACATAGTTGTACCGTTACAATAGCAAGGAAGTTGTTGATGTAAAATCCTGTCTGACCCCACTGCAAAAGGTAAACACGGAAGGCTGAAAATAGAACTTCATTAAAAACTTCTTAAAGAGACAGAGGAGAACAGCAAAAGCCCTGACAACAGACCTTGCCTTGAACTTTCGCTTTTGGCAGGCGCTGCTGCTCCTTCCGTGTTGCAGAACTTGCCAAAAAGGGAACTCCCTGGAGCTCCCTTTGTCTCTTTCTCCACAGCTCCCGCCCACCTTTGCCCTGCGCCGCCCCCCAGCTGCAGTTCCAGGTGTCACCAGCAGGTGGCAGCACGAGCTGGTGGCGCTGCCCATCCCGGCATACGTATTTACAATTTCTGCAGTTTGCTTAATAGCCACTACGTATTTATAATTATTAACTCTAACACTTAACACAAGTTACCTAAATCATTCATTTCATTTATAACACCACCGTGAGACATTCCCACTCAGATCGCTCTACCAGCTCCGGGCCCCAGCACAGAGGAGACGTGGAGCTGCTGGAGCCAGTCCAGAGGAAGCCACGGAGAGACTTCCAGGGGTAAAGCCGCTCTGCTGTGGAGACAGCTGGGGGTGTTCAGCCTGGACGGCCACCCAGGGAGGTACCAAAGCCCCTTCCTGGCTAAAGGAGCCCCAAGAGAGCTGGAGAGGGACTTCAGGCATGGAGGGACCGGCCAAGGGGAACAACTTCCCAGTGCCAGAGGGCAGGGATGGATGGGATCTTGAGAGGAATCCTTCCCTGGGAGGGTGTTGAGGCCCCAGAACAGGTTGGCCGGACAGGCAGCGGCTGCCCAGTCCATGGCCATGTCCCAGGGCAGGTTGGGGTGCCTGGAGCAGCCTGGCACAGGGGAAGCTGTCCCTGCCCGGTGCCTGGCCGTGTCCCATGGCAGGTTGGGGTGCCTGGAGCAGCCTGGCGCAGGGGAAGCTGTCCCTGCCCACGGCAGCGCTGGCACCGCAGGCGCTTTAAGGTCGCTCCATCCCAAACCATTGCAGAGCCCCGGGGCCGGGATGGGCAGCGCCGCCAGCTCGTGCTGACGCCTGCTGGGGGCACCCGGAACTGCAGCTGGGGCCGGCGCATGTGCAGTGCCGCTGTTGAACCCCGCTCGCTGCTGCCCTCCGGTGGGCGATTCCCGAACTGCAACTCCCAGCATCCCCAAATCCCAGCGGAGGTGGGGCTGGAAGGAGCCGGAGGGGGCACCTGGGCCAAGCTCCCAGCTCGGGCAGTGTCATCCCTGAGCATAGGGGTGGGTCCTGATAGAGAGAGATGTTCCCAGCAGTGTTGGTGTGGGGAGCAACATCGAGCCCTGCTTGGGAATTGCCCCTTTTTGCTGGTGTGACAGAATTCTTTAATGGAATTGTTTTGAAAGGATTTTTGATAGAATGGCTTTGCATAATGGCCACAGAGGTCACAGTGGCTGTGGCTCAAGGAGTCTTGGTGATGATAGTGGCCTTGGTGGTTGTAATGACCATGGTGGCCATGGTGGCCACAGTGATCACAGTGACCTCGGTGACATTGGTGGCCTGGTGGCTCAGAGGATCCCAGTGGCCACTGGCAGGGCTGTGGTGGCCAGGAGGAACCTTCCAATGTGGAAGGTGGTCACAGGGACACTCCCACCTGGGGGACAAAGAGGGGCATCAGGGGGACCATGGGGGACAAAGAGGGGGTTGGGGACGGCCACAATGGGGGTTTGGGGTGACAGGAGAGATGGGGGCCATGAAGTTACCGGTGACAGGATTTTGGAGGGGTACAGGGGCCAGGGAGGTCAGGGGGTCATGGTGGGCTTAGGGGTCACAGGGGTCAGGGGAGTCAGGAGGTTCCAGGGGTTCAGGGAGTGCCATGGGGGGGTCCCAGCCCACCCATGTCCAGCACACAGGGCCCATCCCCATAGCACTGCCTTGGATGGGGTGGGACAGGGTCAGAATGGGGGTGTCCCTTTCCCTGTCCCTGTCCCTGTTCCTGTCACTGTCCTCGCCTGGCAGTGAATTCCCTGTCACCTCCCATATCTGGGTGTCCCCATCCCTGTGCCCTGTCATGGTTGTTCCTGTCCCCGTGCCCTGAATCAATGTCCCCAGAGTTGGTATCCCCAGCACTGGGTGTCCCTGTCCTTGTCCCCAGCACTGGGTGTCCCTGTCCTTTTCCCCAGCTCTGGGTGTCCTTGTCCTCCCACCCACAGTGGGTGTCCATGCCCCTCATCCCCACTGAGTGTCCCTGTGTCCCCTGTGCCTTGTCATGGGTGCCCCCATGGCCCCAGTGGGTGTCCCCATCCCCCCCAGGGTGTCCCCTGTGGTGTCACCTTTCAACCACTCGCAGTTGTAGTTGCTGAAGGTCCCATTGGAGCGGAGCCAGATCTGTGTCTTGTCCCCGTTTTGGATGACTTTGGTGACATTGAAGGTTTCGAAGGGCGGGACCACCACCTCCTCCTCATCAGGAAATCTGGAGAAATTCTGGATGTCCACGCCATAACACGTCGTCACCTTGAACATCGTGCGTGCCCCAAAATCCTCAGCGCTATCTCTGCAAAGCGACGTCGGCGTGAATTGACCGAACCGGACCCTCTGGCCTTGCTCTGCCGTGAACTGGGTCCAGCTCGCGATGCGGAACACACAGCGACACTCGGGTTTCTCTGCCTCCCTCAGAGTGGCCAGGGCATCGGTCAGCAGGAAATGCAGCGTTTTGAAGTGGAAGTTGTCCCGGTGCTCTTGGGGGGAGCACCCAGCCGCGCGCGTGGCCGCGTTGAACTGCCGGTACAGGTCATCCATGGTGAAGGCCATGAGGGCGATGGCCTGGGCTGAGGATTCCAGAGGGGACAGAGGCGACCCGCTGCTCTGCCACTCGGCCACGGCCTTGGGCCAGACCCGGGCAAAGAGAGGGTTCAGCTGGAACTCGGAGCGATTGAGGGCCGGCAAGGCCTCAGTCATGGCCAGGTGGCAGCCCTGGTACTGGTCATCGAAGGAGTCCTCGGCCATCTCCAGGGGCTTCACCTCGATGGCCACGGTGGTCACGGTCATTGCCAGCAGTGCCAGGGTGTGAGCCAGGGTGGCCATGATGGGGAGAGGCCACCAGGAGCAGTGTGGGACAATGAGGGGACACAGAGGAGACACAGGGAGGGTTCCTCAGTGAGGAACTGGGGAGGGGAGTGGGGTCAGCCCAGCCCAGGGGGAGGGGAGGCACTCCTGGCCAGGAGATCCCTGGACACAACCTGGGGTCCCTGATCCCCAACCTGGGGGTTACTTCTGCCTCCCCAACACCCCCCAGCCCCCCCAGGACCCCAATTCCAAACCCACAATGCAATCTCCTCCTGCTCCCCACAGAAACCAAATCCTCCTCCTGTGATGGATGACAAATCCCCTCAGCCCTGCCAGGACCCCGACCCAAATACTGGGGTCACTCCCTGAGCCCCCAGGTGTCCCCCTCGGCCCCTACCCAGATCCCAACCCCACTCCCACCATCCCCCATCCCCCCTCACTTTTCCCCAGAGCACCCCAGGACCCCAATCCCATTCCTGTGACTCCCCCAGGGTCCCCCCAGCCCCCAATACCGAAATCAGCCGCAGAGAACTCCTGGACAGAACGGGAGGGATCCCAAAGCCGGAATTCTTGATCAGCTCGGGCTCCCAGCGGATCTCTCCTGCTCCTGTGGCTCAGGGGGGACTCATCCAGCCTAATTATAAACATTCATTAGAATGGGCTTCTTAGCTAACACAAAACCAGCACGTTTTCCATAAACAACTTGCATGGCTGTGCCACTTTCAGGAAATCGTTTTTATTGCCCTGCAGTCACAAAAATGGGGTTTCTCAGTGCGGTTTTCACTGAGCATCCCAACATCTCAGGTGGTCTTGCCTTGAACCCTGCTTTGGGCAGGTGCTGCTCCTTCTGTCTTGCAGAACTTGCCAAAAACCCTCTCTGCAGTTCCCTTTATCTCTTTCACCACCTTTACCCAGCTGTGCCCACACTTCAAGATCCTTTGATGTTTTTCCCAGTCAGTCTTTAAGCCCAGCCCAGCACCTCCAGGGGAGCTGAAACTTTCTCTTCTCTCTCTCATTGCTCAGTCCCCAGGACCCCAATCCCACCGCCCCATGTGCCCTTAGTGCCCCGCAGCCCCACTCCCCACTGCTCCCTGAGCTGCTGTCACACCTCAGACCCCAAATGGGCTCCCCTCTCAGGTGACACCCCTGGGGGCACCCCGAGCCTGGCCAGGATCTCCTTGGGGAGCTCCTGGGTGACTTCCCCGGTCTTGTTGGGGTGGCAGGAGAAGTTCTGCACCTCAAAAAACAGGATCCACAACCCCAGGAGACACCTGAAGCCGTGTTGGCGTGGTGGCTCAGCAAATCCATCTGCCAGGAACCCCCGGCAGTGCTGCCCCTCTCAGTGATCCCTGGAGGTGATGGGTTGGGATCCAAAGGGTTCTTTTGGAAACACCTCGGGCAAACAAACCCGGGGATCACCCCCTGCCCCCTGCAGTGTCCCCCAGCCCTCCCATGCCCCCGGTTACACTCCCAGGCCCCTCTGCTGTCCCCCAGAGCCCCATGATCCCCCGTCCTGTGTCCCCCAGTGTCCCCCAGTGTTCCCCAGGTACCCCAGGACTCCAATCCCACATCAAATTCCCCCCCAGTGTCCACCCAGTGTCCCCCATGGCCCCAACCCCAATCGAACAGCCCCCTGTGCCCCCCCAAGTGTCCCCGGTGTCCCCCGAGCCCCCGATACCAAAATCAGCCGCAGTGAACTCCCAGACAGAACGGGAGGGATCCCAAAGCCGTAATTCTCGATCAGCTCAGGCTCCCAGTGGATCTCTCCTGCTCCTGTGGCTCTGGGGGACACTGCCAGGAGGAATTTATCCACCAGAGTTTTTCACGTTCTTTACAATGGGCTTCTTAGCTCGCACGAAACCAGCACAATATCCATGAATAATTTACATGGCTCTGCCTCTTTCAATAAACGATTTTTATTGTCCTGCAGAGCCATAAAAATGGGTTAATTGGGTGTGGTTCTCATAGAGTGCCCTGATAAGGATAAGGACCCAATAATTGATTGCCAATTAGGTAAACCTTTATAAAAACCATAAGTCGAAGCGAGCAGCGTGCAGGGAAAGCCTGAGAGCACAAGTCTCAGCTCTCGCTCCACCCACAGCTTTTGGAATTTTCCCCACAATTTCCCATTTTTTTAACTTTTGGTTTTGCACACACCCCTTGGTCCCTCCCCATGTTTTCCCATATTTGGTCACAGTTGAGTCTTCCAACTCCGGGAGTCTGGGGTCTTCTGCCCTCTCACGGTGGTCGGTGGATGAAGTCTCTCCTCTTCCTCGCAGCACATCCCTGGGACTTCCCGCTGTGGTCACCACGGTTTCACCAAATCTCCCGTTTTCTCCCTTTCTTCATGTCTATGATACAAATTTACATTTCACTATCCTCCACCAAGGCCGGGCTCCAACTTTTCTGTTTCTGCAGTTTCTGCAACTTATACTTATTACTTAATATCCTCTACGTATTTACAATTTCTGCAGCTTGCTGAACAGCCCCTACATATTTATAATTATTAACTATAACAACACAAATTACCTAAATCATTCATTTCATTTATAACTGTCCTCCCCTTTCTTAATTAATTAATTGACTGATTGATTTGTGCTAATTCACTAATTAATAATTTCTATGATCATATGTAACTTTTGTTAATACTCTACTGTAATGCTGATCAATTATACCGGTTATGAATTACAGCTCTGGCTTAAAGATCATCCTTATAAACACCCCAAGGTCGTGTTCTGTTCTCGTCGTGGATTTGCTTTTTGCTTAAGTTCTTTTAGGGTTTTTTTTCTCTATCTTTACCTGGGTCTCAAATTTGATTATGAGTGTGCTACGAAAATTGATTCCATCCTATTCCCCGCCCAAACAGTTTGGTCACACTGATTGCAAACAGGAATAATGGAGTTTGATTTTTTTTTTTTTAATTTGCCTTAGTTTATTTTCCTCAGGGATTGCAGTTATATTGTGACACGCTGTGATGTTTCCCCCCACATCATTTAACACATCGAATGCTATGACATTTACAAACTCCCGTGCTAAAGTCGGCCGGGCATCCCAAGTGGCAGAGTCAGAACTCCCAGCAGCATTCCCCACTTCAGAAACCCTCTGCCTTCCCCGACGCCTCCGCTTTTGCTTTCCGGAGCCTGGATTTCCATCTTCTCGGCAGCAAGGAAATTCTTCAGGGGTGCCTGGGAGTGACTGCCGGTTTAAATGTCTTTTCTTATACTTATCTTTCATGTTTCATTTGTTCTGCCCAGTAAAGAACTCGGGAGTATTTTCAGCACATTATTATTATTATTATTATTATTATTATTATTATTATTATTATTTCAGTTTGGGAATCCAATTGACCCCTCACCCCATTTACAACTAATTGCCACCACTCAGAAAATCCCTCTTCAAGTTTCCCTGTTTGTACAGCCAGGTATAATGTTTGTTTTGTTATCTCTAGCTCTTCTCTTCCACAGGGAGGGCACAACCCCTTAGGAAAATATCCTGCCCTACAGTGAGTCCGCCACTTTTCTTTAGAGCTCGCCTTTACACAGCCTTTTCCCACATTAATATCATTCACAACTTAAGCTTTTTGGTTTATTTTGTTTACTCTTCCTCTCCTCCTGCCTCACACATCTTGCTTTTCCCACTGCGGCTGCCAACACTCTCGCCTCCCCTTTCACTTTCCTCTTCCCTCTTACACTTTCTGCACTTCCCTCGATGAATCTTGTATTCCCCGCCCTTGCCGCCACCCTTCTGTAACTTTTCTCATTTCCTTCGTGTGCCTTCTACCCCTGAGCACATCCTCAAGCTATTCCTAAGCCTTTCCAACCAGTCCGTGGGGGGGATTTATCCTTTTTCTGGTGTTCACTAAAAGCCACGTTAATATCCTGTCCCCCCGGGACTGCCTCCCGTATCCCTTGTCAACGGGACATTCACAGAGCCTGTGCGTTGTGGTCCCATGAGAACTTCCCTTAACGGCAAAGGCTGAACCCTCCTCGTGTTAATTTTGCCCTTTGCACCTTACTTCTTGTTTGCCTGGGCGATGAGACAGCCTTTTGCTCAGACCCGTGGGTAAACAACTTTCGGATTCTTGGTGGGGCGGGGTAGGGAAGCAGCAGGTAAAGGTTTGAGGATGGGGAGGGTTAGGTTGTCCAAAGGGTCCCAATCCTCTTTTTTTTTAGGTTTTCCTTGTTTTGTCGGGACCAATGGGAACAATGAAGGTGGGTTGGTTTTTTTTTGCAGTTTCTGCAACAGAGAAGGAGCAGCGCCTGCCAAAAGCGAAAGTTGGAGGTGAGGCCATCTGGGATACTGGGATGCTCAGTGAGAACTGTCATGGGGGATAATTCATGTTTTCATAATACTCGTTGTTACAGTAAATATAGTTTATAGAAAAGCCAGAAGGACCACCCCCTCCCCTCGCCGCCTCCCCCCAAAGCAAAGGGCCTGGAAAGTTTCACAAGAACCATCTCCAGCTCTGGGAAGAAGAGAAAGAAACTACAATTCCAATAGAAGGAGAAAGAATAGCCAGGATGGAGTTGATCAACCCCTGATGACTCCGAGATGGTTTCTTACCAGGACCATCCAAATCGCCCGGGAATCCCATTCACCCAGGAAGTCTTTTGAGACAGCAAAACCGGTCCCTAGACCTTTCAATATCCAGGGGCACCTGGACCCGAGACAAGCCTGACATGTATAATTTTAAAATCACGTAGTCCCGAACCAGGACGGGTATAAAAGCTAACTGGTTTGGGCTCGGGCTTTCGTGAAACCATGGGGGACGTGGCGCAGCAGAGGTCACGTCGGTCAGATTCACCCAGAGCTAACTCTGTTCCTTGGGTGCTGGCTTTGTCATTTGCTTGTCCGAAATCATCCTTGGCAAATAAATTGTTTTTCGTTAAGATTGGCTTTCTAAATTTATAACAGAATCACACCCTGTAACCCCACTTTATGACACTCCTGGGCAATAAAAATCATTTATTGAAAGAGGCAGAGCCAAGCTAATTATTTATGGGGAAGTTGCTGGTTTTGTGTTAGCTAAGAAGCCCATTTTAATGAATATGCATAATTCTGGTGGATAAATTCGTTATGGCCCCCTCTGACCCCAACACGTCAGGGCCCCCCTGTCACCCCTGTCCCTCCCCCCATGGTCCGCCTGGTGCTCCCATGACCTCCCCTCCACTTATGGTCCTCCGGACACCCCTCTCTGTGTTACCACGTGGGAGCCTCTCCAGGAACTCCCCCCACCTTTGGGGGCTTCTCCTGGTCACCGTGGCCATGGCAACCATCAGCAGAGCCCTCTGAGCCATGAGGCCATCAAGGTCTCTGTGGTCTTGGAGGCTACTGTGGCCACCATGGTCAGGAAGGTCACTGGGACCCACAGAAAAATGACACCACCAAGGCTACTGAGGCCATGGTGGCCACTGTGGTCACTTTGGCCCCTGTGACCACTCTGGACATTGGAACCACCATGGCCACTATGTCCACTGTGGTCACCGTGACCGATGAGGCCATGGTGGCCACGGTGGCTGCCATGGTCACTGTAGCTACTGAGGCCACTGTGGCAGCTGTGGCTACCAAGGTGACCAAGGTCACCATGGTCACCGTAACTACTGAGGCCACCACAGTACTGTGGTTACCGTGGTTACCAAGGTGACCAAGGTCACCATGGCCACTGCGGCCACTGTGGCCTCCATGTCACAGTGACAAGGGGTCCATCCTGGGGAATCCCCTCCAAGAGCTGCTCAGGAGGGAGCAGCACAAGGCCAGCAGGATCAGCCGGGGCTGGACTGGTGCTGCCAGGACAGCCCAGGACAGCCCAGGACAGACCGGTCAGCCCGGACAGCAGACACCAGGCAGTGCCTGGGGCCAGTTGGACACTTCCCGCCAGAGGCATTTAGGAGTGGCAATGTCACCGCCACCTCCTAAAGCTCTTTGGCTGCCTTGCTTGATGATCAAGAAAAATGTTACTTGCTTGACTGGAGTATAAAATATGTATCAAAGATTTAAACCTTGCTCATCCAGCTAATCAAAAGTTTATCAAAATTTTGCTGCTGGCTCACTGGATGAATTCACTGCAGCTCTTTCTACACCTTTCCTGCAGGGCGCCTCATTTCCTAAAATAAAGTATTTCCTGCAGTTTGTGTTAAAGCTTTATTTTCTAAATGTCCGTCTTCAGACAGGCAGTGGAGAAGCGCTCCTCCCTTTTTCCTCTGCACTTCCTTTTCACTTCACTCACCAAGGGGAGTGGAGGGGCTGGAGCATGCCCAGGGAAGGGACAGAGCTGGGGAGGGGTCTGGAGTACCAGGATTGGCTGAGGGAGCTGTGGGGTGCTGCTCAGAGCAATTAAAAAGGTATGAATGATCAGTTCGGGGCCAGTTCCAAAGTTCCTGATTTGAGGCAATACCACAAAAGAATCATTGGGTGGGAAGAATAGGAAAACAAAAGACGGGAAAAAAATAAAAACAAATTGAAAGTGGACTGAGGCACCATCACCCATTAATTTATGCAAAACCCTGATGTTTTGCTCAGGGAACTCTTTTCCCTTTCAAATCAGGGGATATTCCCTCTTTAGCCCGCACACCTCCTGCACTGGCCGTACCGTTGCAGTTCGGGAATCGCCCACCGGAGGGCAGCAGCGAGCGGGGTTCAACAGCGGCACTGCGCATGCGCCGGCCCCAGCTGCAGTTCCAGGTGCCCCCAGCAGGCGGCAGCACGAGCTGGCGGCGCTGCCCATCCCGGCCCCGGGGCTCTGCAATGGTTTGGGATGGAGCGACCTTAAAGCGCCTGCGGTGCCAGCGCTGCCGTGGGCAGGGACAGCTTCCCCTGTGCCAGGCTGCTCCAGGCACCTCAACCTGCCCTGGGACACGGCCAGGCACCGGGCAGGGACAGCTTCCCCTGCACCAGGCTGCTCCAGGCACTCCAACCTGCCCTGGGACACGGCCAGGCACCGGGCAGGGACAGCTTCCCCTGCAACAGGCTGCTCCAGGCACCCCAACCTGCCCTGGGACACGGACAGGGATCCAGGGGCAGACGCAGCTTCTCTGGGAAACCTGCACCAGGGTCTCAGCACCCTCACAGGGAATGATTTCATCGGAAAGATGGGTGGTGATGTCTTTGAAAACAACTCTGTGGGTGTGTAGGTCTTTAGGAGAAACGGTGTCAATGTCTTCAAAACGGGTCTGGATGTCTCTACAGAGGTGAAGGTTTTCATAGGACCCTGGTGGTTTGAGCAGAAAGTTTGAACTCCTGAACTTGAGGGTGATGGGTGAAACGGGTCCCCACAAAGTCCAACCAGTCCATCCCAGACAGCCTGAACTTCTGGACTTTGGGGGAAAATGACAGGTCCAAGGTGGGGCGTGGGGAAGGTGGTTTGGGAGGGCTGCACCTTCCCAGCAGCCCCGTTCAGCTGATGGGGAAAGGAAGAGGGCGGCGTGCGGCCGAGAGCTGGGGATGGAAGGAGGCTGCGTCCTCCAAAACCTCGAGAGAGGAACCTGTCCTGGGGTGACGTCACGATGTTGTATCCCCAATCGTCTGTTTACGCTGGGTATTACACTCTGTGCCTTTAATATTGGCTGTGAGAGTAAAACCGAGGGAGAAGTGCACAGTTTGTTTTCAGAAGCCTCTCTCTGCCGGGCTGGTTTTTAATAGTCACAGAAAATAACACACAGACATGAGACAGAGAGGATTTTTTATATTTTTTTTGCTTTCTCTCTAACTTTTGCTTTTGCTTGGTAGTTAGCTAGGGTAGCTTAGCACTGCTTCGCATTGCTTTTTTTCTTTTTTCTTTTTTTTTGCTTCTTTTCCTTTTTTTTTCCTTTTTCAACTTCTTTGAAACTGATTAAACCTCCCCCAGACTGAGGACCCGGGGGGGGCTCTGGGGGGAACTTGCACCTGGGACCCACCGGGATCTCCCTTGTGCAGCAACTTTCACCAGCGCCAGAAAGATCTGAGAGCAGAGGAATCACCTACCAGAGGGACTTCTGTCCTAATTTGTCATCTACCCAGAGCGGCACGAGGTTCTTGCCATCTGGTATTGTTCAATTCATTCTCCTGGGGAGCGCTTTGCCAGTTCAATAAACGGATTTCTTTCCACTTCTCTCTGAGGAGTTTTCTCCCCAACCGGTTGGGGGACGGGAGGGGAGGTTTCCCAAGGAGTTCTCCTCCCAAATTTGCCCCAAACCAATGCAGAACCCCACGGGGGTTTGGCTGTTGTGGAAACTCTGTCCCTGCACTGGAATAAAGTTTCAAGGCTGCTCCGTGGACTCCTGGCTTTCCCTAGCGTGGCTTTTCCCCGACACGCTGGAGGTGCTGGGTAGGGCTGGAAGGCTGAGCAGCAAAAACGATAAAAGGGTGTAAAAGTATTTCCACAGGACAACAAACGTGTCTGGAACCAGTGGGGAAAGAGTTAAAGGGAACTCCAGTGTGGTTCTGGACAAGCTCTGTGACACAGAAGGAGCAGCGCCAGCTGAAAGTGAAAGTTCAAGGCGAGGTCATCAGAGATACTGCGGCACTCAGTGAAGATGAGCGCCAGGTCCCTTTTTATGAACTCTCCAGGACAACAGGAGGGTGTCCTGAAAGAGAGGGATCCATGGAAATATTTCCAGGAAAAATGCTGTTTCTGTATTAGCTAACAAGCCAACTTTGATGAATATCTATAATTAGGCTGGATAAATTCCCCATGGCAAAGTCCCCTTGAGCCACAGGAGCAGGAGAGATCCGCTGTGAGCCCGAGCTGACCAAGAACGTCTGAGGAAGAAAAAAAGAGACGATTTATTTACAAACTGCAACATTTATAGAATTCCAGCAGTGACCGTGGATTGGAGGGAGAAAATCTTCCTCTCCAACCACACTGGGCAACCCAACAGTCCGTCAGCAGTCTCCTCCTCATGAGAAGAGTGTAAACGTGGTTGTACCGTTACAATAGCAAGGAAGTTGTTGATGTAAAATCCTGTCTGACCCCATTGCAGAAGGTAAACACAGATGGCTATAAATAGAACTTTATTAAAAACTTCTTAAAGAGACAGAGGAGAACAGCAAAAACCCCGATAGCAATCCTCGCCTTGAACTTTTGCTTTTGGCAGGCGCTGCTGCTCCTTATCTGTTGCAGAACTTGCCAAAAAAAAACTCCCTGGAGCTCCCTTTGTCCCTTTCTCCACAGCTCCCGCCCACCTTTGCCCTGCTCTGCCCACACTTTTACACCTTCGATGTTTTTTTTTTCCCAGTCAGTCTTTAAGCCCCACCCAGGTCCTGCAGGGGAACTGAAACTTTCTCTTCTCTCTCTCATTGCTCAGCCCCCAGAACCCCAATCCCACCGCCCCGTGTGCCCCCAGTGCCCCCCACCCCATTCCCCACTGCTCCCTGAGCTGCTGTCACACCTCAGACCCCAAATGGGCTCCCCTCTCAGGTGACACCCCTGGGGGCACCCCAAGCCTCGCCAGGATCTTCCTGGGGAGCTCCTGGGTGACTTCCTCGGTCTTGTAGGGGCAGCAGGAGAAGTTCTGCACCCCAATAAAGGGATCCACTAACCCCAGGTGACACCTGAACCCATTGTTATAAATGAGAATAAAGTGAACTACAGATTTAAAATTGAGCAGCAGTTTTAATAAAAATTTAATATAAAATTACAAAAAATTTGGGAATAATTATTTAAACCTGGTTAAGGTTCGGATAAGGCAGAAGCAAAACCGACCGCAGTACAGGGAGAGCTTCTCACCCCACCTCACCTATAAAACAAAACAAAACAAAACAAAACAAAACAAAACAAAACAAAACAAAACAAAACAAAACAAAACAAAACAAAACAAAACAATTCAAACTACACTTATATTTTATATGCTAATACATATTTATCAATGTTTCCCGTAAGTTTCCTCCTATTTTCTATTTTAAAAATCCACTGCACTTCATGGCGCACGCTTCACTTGTTGCCAGGGGCTCTTGTGTCTTCTTTGGGTGGTCTTTGGGATGAAGGCTCACAGTCTTCCTCGTTGTCCTCTGAAAAACCTCTCTTGTTACACATGTGTATTGAACTTGTATTATGTAAACAAATACCAAATTTGAACATTAAGGCAATAAATCTCAAATACTTCACAATTTTTCTGAAATTCACCCAACTCTCTCTGTCTTATCTCAGACTCTTCCTGCATCTCATGAACATCTGCAGGAGAAGGGAGAACCCCCTCCTCTCTCCTTTTGGGCACTACTTTTTTTATTAATACTTTATTGTTTTAAAGTATTGATTGTGGTTTCAATGTTATCAGCGTGAGTCACACCCAATTACTGGTGATGAAACGTGAGAAAGAAACGCTGCCCCTGAGGATCCAGCCTGGGGATTCCCCAACCCCTGTGAGAAACAGACTGGCAATGAAGCTGCACCAGAGGTTCTGCACCACACACAAAAAAACTTAATTAAATAATAAAAATAACACTGAATTAACTCAAAATGGGCTTCTTAGCTGACACAAAAATAAATTAAATAATAAAAATAAAACTGAATTAAATCAAAACAGGCTTCTTAGCTAAGACAAAAAAAATAAATAAAAATAAAACTGAATTAAATTAAAATGGGCTTCTTAGCTCACACGAAACCAAATTAAAAAATAAACCTACAACTAAATTAAATTAAAATGTGCTTCTTAGCTGACACAAAACCAGCACTTTTCCAACAAATAACTTACATGGCTCTGCCTCTTTCAGGAAATGATTTTTATTGTCCTGGAGAGCCATAACAATGGGGTCTCTGGGGGTCGTTTTCACTGAGTGCCTCGATATCCCAGATGACCTCTGAGTCACACGACACAAAGAAATGACACCCACACATTGAGATGTCCGAGGCAGAAAAAAGAGACGGTTTATTTACAAACTTCAACATTCATAGAATTCCAGCAGTGACCGTGGATTGGAGGGAGAAAATCTTCCTGTGCAACCACACTGGGCCACCCAACAGTCCGTCAGCAGTCTCCTCCTCATGAGAAGAGTGTAAACGTGGTTGTACCGTTACAATAACGAGGAAGTTGTTGATGTAAAATCCTGTCTGACCCCACTGCAAAAGGTAAACAGAGACGGCTGAAGCAGAACTTTAGAAAAAAGTTCTTAAAGAGACAGAGGAGAACAGCAAAAACCCCGACAACAGACCATGCCTTGAACTTTCGCTTTTGGCCGGCGCTGCTGCTCCTTCCGTGTTGCAGAACTTGCCAAAAAGGGAACTCCCTGGAGCTCCCTTTGTCTCTTTCTCCACAGCTCCCGCCCACCTTTGCCCTGCGCCACCCCCCAGCTGCAGTTCCAGGTGTCACCAGCAGGTGGCAGCACGAACTGGCGGCGCTGCTCATCTCGGCATACGTATTTACAATTTCTGCAGTTTGCTTAATAGCCACTACGTATTTATAATTATTAACTCTAACACTTACCACAAGTTACCAAAATCATTCATTTCATTTATAACACCACCGTGAGACATTCCCACTCAGATCGCTCCACCAGCTCCGGGCCCCAGCACAGACGAGATGTGGAGCTGCTGGAGCCAGTCCAGAGGAAGCCACGGAGAGACTTCCAGGGGTGAAGCTGCTCTGCTGTGGAGACAGCTGGGGGTGTTCAGCCTGGAGAGCGATCCAGGGAGGCATCAAAGCCCCTTCCTGGCTAAAGGAGCCCCAGGAGAGTTTTGGGCATGGAGGGACAGGCCAAGGGGAACGGCTTCCGACTGCCAGAGGGCAGGGATGGATGGGATCTTGAAAGGAATCCTTCCCTGGGAGGGTGCTGAGTCCCCAGCACAGGTTGGCCAGAGCAGCTAGGACTGCCCGGTGCATGTCCATGTCCCAGGGCAGATTGGGGTGCCTGGAGCAGCCTGGAGCAGGGGAAGCTGTCCCTGCCCGGTGCCTGGCCATGTCCCAGGGCAGTTTGGGGTGCCTGGAGCAGCCTGGCGCAGGGGAAGCTGTCCCTGCCCGGTGCCTGGCCGTGTCCCAGGGCAGGTTGGGGTGCCTGGAGCAGCCTGGCGCAGGGGAAGCTGTCCCTGCCCACGGCAGCGCTGGCACCGCAGGCGCTTTAAGGTCGCTCCATCCCAAACATTTGCAGAGCCCCGGGGCCGGGATGGGCAGCGCCGCCAGCTCGTGCTGCCGCCTGCTGGGGGCACCCGGAACTGCAGCTGGGGCCGGCGCATGCGCAGTGCCGCTGTTGAACCCCGCTCGCTGCTGCCCTCCGGTGGGCGATTCCTGAACTGCAGCGGCACGGCCAGTGCAGGAGATGTGCGGGGTAAAGAGGGAAAATCCCCTGATCTGAAAGGAAAAAGAGATTCCAGAGCAAAACATCAGGCTTTTGCATAAATAAATGGGTGATGGTGTTTCTGTCCCCTTCATTTCATTTTTCATACTTTTTCTCTTTGTGCTTTTCTATTTTTTCCTCCTAATGCTTCTTCTGTTGCATTGCCTCAAATCATGAACTTTGGAACTGGCCCTGAACAAATCATTCATCCTTTTTTTAATTACTCTGAGCAGCACTCTGCAGCTCCCTCAGCCACTCCTGGCTCTCCAGACCCCTCCCCAGCACCATCCCTCCCCGGGCATGCTCCAGCCCCTCCAGGTCCTTGGTGAGTGAAGTGAAAAGGGAGTGCAGAGGAAAAAGGGAGGAGGGTTTCTCCATTGCCTCTCTGAAGATGGAGGTTTAGAAAATAAAGCTTTAACAAAAACACCAGGAAATGCTTTATTTTATCAAATGAGGGGCACTGCAGGAAAGGTGTTAAAAGAGCTGCAGCAGTTACATTAGGTGAACCAGCAGCAAATTTTTATAAACCTTTGAAAAGCCAGGCTAGCAAGGATTAAATTTTTGATACATTTCTTTATACTCCAGGCAAGGAAGCAACGTTTTTTTGATCCATTAGGCGAGGCAGCCAAGGAGCTTTAGGAGGTGACAGTGACATTGCCACTACCAAACGCCTCTGGCGGGAAGTGCCCAACCAGCCCCAGGCACTGCCCAGGCTCTGCTGTCCAGGCTGTCCTGGGCTGTCCTGAGCTGTCCTGGGCTGTCCTGGCAGCTCCAGCCCAGCCCTCGCTGGTCCTGCTTCCATGACCACAGTGACCCTGGTGTCAGTCTGGCTCAGAGGGTTCCGCTGACCATTGCCATGGCCATGGTGACCAGGAGAAGCTCCCAGAGGTGGGGAGAGTTCCTGGGGAGGCTCCCACCTGGGGACACAAAGAGGCGGGTCAGGGGGACCATAAGTGGAGGGGGTCATGGGAGCACCAGAGGGACCATGGGGGAGGGACAGGGGTGACAGGGGGGCCCTGAGGGTGTGGTGGTCAAAAGGGGCCATAATGAGGTCCCTGTCCCCTGTGCCCAACCGTGGGTGGCCTTGTCCCCCCAACCACAGGGGGTGTCCCCAGCACTGGATGTCCCTGTCCCCCCCAGCTGGCCCTGGCTGTGCCCATCCCTTGTGCCCAGCAATGGCTGTCCCTGCCCTTGTCCCCAGCACTCACTGGGTGTCCTGCCTCCCACCCACTGTGGCTGTCCCTGTCCCCGCTGGGCCATGGCTGTCCCCAGCACTGGGTGTCCTATTCCCCAACCTTCACTGAGTGTCCTCCATCCCCCCAGGTTGTCCCAATGGTGTCACCTTTCAGCCACTCGCAGTCGTAGTTGCTGGAGTTCCCGGTGGAGCGAAGCTCAATGTGCATCATGTTCCCTTCCTCCCTGATACCAGTGACCCTGAAGGTCTCAAAGGGCAGGATCAGCACCTCCATCTTCTCTGGATGCTTGGAGAATTCGTGGATGTCCACGCCGTGACACGTGCGCACCTTGAACTTCATGGCCTCCCCAAAATCCGAAGTCACCGTTTCACTCAGCGACGTTGACGCGAATTGACCGAAGCGGATTTGGTCGCCTTCCTTCACCTTGAACTGGACCCCCCTCACTCTCCGGAACACGTCCCGACAATCGTTGGGTCGTCTCAGCGTCTGGAGGGCCCGGGTCAGCAGGAAATGCAGCGATTTGAAGTGGAATTCATCCCGGTACTTCCGGCCGGACCTTCCACCCTCGCGCACGGCCGGGTTGAACGTTGCATACAAGTTTGTCTCATTCATGGTGTAGGCCATGAGGGCAATGGCCTGGTTTGGGGTGAGAGGGTATGACACGGACCCCAGCTCCTGCCACTCCTCTGCGGCCTTTATCCAGTTCTTGGCAAACTCGCGGTTCTTGAGGAATTCTGAGCGCTGGAGTTCTGAGAACTTCTTGGTCATGTTATCGCCACATTTCAGGTACTGGTCATCAAAGGAGTTCTTGGCCATGTCCAGGGGCACCACCTTGATGGCCACAGTGGCCACGGAAATTGCCAGCAGTGCCAGGGTCTGAGTCAGGGGGGCCATGGTGGGGAGAGGCCACAGGGAGCAGTGTGGGACACTGGGGACACAGAGGGGATACAGGGAACACCAATGGGACGCAGGGGACACTGGAACACATGGGGGGACATGGGGAGGCTTGCTTGGTGAAGGGCTGGGGAGGGAGAGGGGGGTCTGCCCAGGGAGAAGGGACAGCCAAGCCAGGAGAGCCCTGGACATGTCCCGGGACCTGATCCCAAATCCTGGGATCACTCCTGGAGCCCCCCAAGGGTCCCAGAGCACCCCAATCCCACTCCCACAGTTCTGTGTCCCTCCCTCCCAGTGTTTCCTCGTGCCTCTATTACCCCAGCCCCTTGTACCCCTCCCAGTCAACCCCTGCCCCCCAGCACCCTGACCCAAGCCCTGGGGTCCCCCAGTGTCCCCCTTGTCCCCCTCCCATTCCCCAATCCCACTCCCAGTCCCATTAAATCACTGGTTTCCCCTCAGGACCCCAGTCCCATCCCATGTGCCGCCCAGTGTCCCCCAGTGCTCTCCACTGTCCCTCGGTGTCCCACAGTGCCCCCCAGTACCCCCTGTACCCAAATCCCACTCCCACAGCCCTGTGCCCCCCTCACTTTCCCCCAGAGCACCCCAGTACCCCAATCCACTTCCGGTGACCCCCTCCAGTGTCCCCCCAGACCCCAATCCCACAGCCCCCTGTGCCCCCCAAGTGTCCCCGGTGTCCCCCCAGCCCCCGATACCGAAATCAGCCGCAGTGAAGTCCCGGACAGAATGGGAGGGATCCCAAAGCCGGAATTCTTGATCAGCTCGGGCTCACAGAGGATCTCTCCTGCTCCTGTGGCTCAGGGGCGCTTTGCCATGGGGAATTTATCCACCCTAATTATGAATATTAATTAAAATGGGCTTCTTAGCTGACACAAAACCAGCACGTTTCCCTTAAACAATTTGAATGGCTCTGCCTCTTTCAGGAGAGGGTTTTTGTTGCCCTGCAGTCACAAAAATGGGGTTTCTGGGTGTGGTTTTCACTGAGTGCCCCAATATCTCAGATGACCTTGCCTGGAGCTTTTCCTTTTGGCAGGCTCTGCTCCTTCTGTGTTGCAGAACTTGCCAAAAACCCTCTCTGCAGTTCCCTTTATCTCTTCCACCACCTTTTCCCAGCTGTGCCCACACTTCAAGATCCTTTGATGGGTTTTCCCAGTCAGTCTTTAAGCTCCACCCAGCACCTCCAAAGGAGCTGAAACTTTCTCTTCTCCCTCTCATTGCTCAGCCCCCGGGACCCCAATCCCACCGCCCTGTGTGCCCCCCAGTGCCCCCCAGCCCCACTCCCCACTGCTCCCTGAGCTGCTGTCACACCTCAGACCCCAGATGGGCTACCCCCTCAGGTGACACCCCTGGGGGCACCCCGAGCCTGGCCAGGATCTCCTTGGGGAGCTCCTGGGTGACTTCCCCGGCCTTCTTGAGCTCGCAGAAGTTCTGCATCCCAAAAAAGGGATCCCCCAACCCCAGGAGACACCTCAAGCCATATTGAGGTGGTGGCTCAGCAAATCCATCTGCCAAGAACCCCCAGAAGTGCTGCCCTTCTCAGTGATCCCTGGAGGTGATGGGTTGGGATCCAAAGGGTTCTTTTGGAAACACCTCGGGCGCTGCTCTGCTCCAGAGCTGACACTTCTGTCCTGGCACAGGGGAAGCTGTCCCTGCCCGGGACCTGGCCGTGTCCCAGGGCAGGTTGGGGTGCCTGGAGCAGCCTGGCACAGGGGAAGCTGACCCTGCCCGGTGCCTTTCCGTGTCCCAGGGCAGGTTGGGGTGCCTGGAGCAGCCTGGCACAGGGGAAGCTGTCCCTGCCCGGTGCCTGGCCGTGTTCCAGAGCAGCTTGGGGTGCCTGGAGCAGCCTGGCGCATGGGAAGCTGACCCTGCCCGGTGCCTTTCCGTGTCCCAGGGCAGGTTGGGGTGCCTGGAGCAGCCTGGCACAGGGGAAGCTGTCCCTGCCCACGGCAGCGCTGGCACCGCAGGCGCTTTAAGGTCGCTCCATCCCAAACCATTGCAGAGCCCCGGGGCTGGGATGGGCAGCGCCGCCAGCTCGTGCTGCCGCCTGCTGGTGGCACCCGGAACTGCAGCTGGGGCCGGCGCATGCGCAGTGCCGCTGTTGAACCCCGCTCGCTGCTGCCCTCCGGTGGGAGATTCCCGAACTGCAACTCTCAGCATCCCCAAATCCCAGAGGGGGTGGGGCTGGAAGGAGCTGGAGGGGGCACCTGGGCCAAGCTCCCAGCTCGGGCAGTGTCATGCCTGAGCATAGGGGTGGGTCCTGACAGAGAGATGTTCCCAGCAGTGTTGGTTTAGAGGAGCGACATCGAGCCCTGCTTGGGAATTGTCCCTTTTTGCTGGTGTGACAGAATTCTTTAATGGAATTGTTTTGAAAGGATTTTTGATAGAATGGCTTTGCATAATGGCCACAGTGGTCACAGTGGCTGTGGCTCAAGGAGTCTTGGTGATGATAGTGGCCTTGGTGGTTGTAATGACCATGGTGGCCATGGTGGCCACAGTGACCACAGTGACCTCGGTGACGTTGGTGGCCTGGTGGGTCAGAGGATCCCAGTGGCCACTGCCAGGGCTGTGGTGGCCAGGAGGAACCCTCCAATGTGGAAGGGGGTCACAGGGACACTCCCACCTGGGGGACAAAGAGGGGCATCAGGGGGACCATGGGGGACAAAGAGGGGGTTGGGGACGGCCATAATGGGGGTTTTGTGTGACAGGCGAGATGGGGGCCATGAGGTGACAGGTGACAGGATTTTGGAGGGGTACAGGGGCCAGGGAGGTCAGGGGGTCATGGTGGGCTTAGGGGTCACAGGCGTCAGGGGAGTCAGGAGGTTCCAGGGGTTCAGGGAGTGCCATGGGGGGTCCCGGCCCACGCACGTCCAGCGCACAGGGCCCATCCCCACAGCACTGCCTTGGATGGGGTGGGACAGGGTCAGAATGGGGGTGTCCCTGTCCCTGTCCCTGTCCCTGTCCTCGCCTGGCAGTGAATTCCCTGTCCCCTCCCATATCTGGGTGTCCCCATCCCTGTGCCCTGTCATGGGTGTTCCTGTCCCCGTGCTCTGAATCAGTGTCCCCAGAGTTGGTATCCCCAGCACTGGGTGTCCCTGTCCTTGTCCCCAGCACTGGGTGTCCTTGTCCTCCCACCCACAGTGGGTGTCCATGTCCCCCATCTGCACTGAGTGTCCCTGTGTCCCCTGTGCCCTGTTGTGGGTGCCCCCATGCTTACCACGGGTGTCCCCACCCTCCCAGGGTGTCCCTGTTGGTGTGAATTTCAGCCACTCGCAGTTGTAGTTGCTGAAGGTCCCATTGGAGTGGAGCCAGATCTCTGTCTTGTCCCCGTTTTGGATGACTTTGGTGACATTGAAGGTTTCGAAGGGCGGGACCAGCACCTCCCACTCATCAGGAAATCTGGAGAAATTCTGGATGCCCACACCATAGCACGTCTCCATCTTGAACACCGTGCCTATCTCAAAATCCTCAGCGCTATCTCTGCAAAGCGACGTCGGAGTGAATTGACCGAACCGGACCCTCTGGCCTTGCTCTGCCATGAACTGGGTCCAGCTCGCGATGCGGAACACACAGCGACACTCGGGTTTCTCTGCCTCCCTCAGAGTGGCCAGGGCATCGGTCAGCAGGAAATGCAGCGTTTTGAAGTGGAAGTTGTCCCGGTACTCCTGGGGGGAGCTCCCAGCCACGCTCGTGGCCGCGTTGAACTGCCGGTACAGGTCGTCCATGGTGAAGGCCATGAGGGCGATGGCCTGGGCTGAGGATTCCAGAGGGGACAGAGGCGACCCGCTGCTCTGCCACGTGGCCACGGCCTTGGGCCAGACCCGGGCAAAGAGAGGATTCTTCTGGAACTCAGAGCGATTGAGGGCCGGCAAGGCCTCAGTCATGGCCGGACGGCAGCCCTGGTACTGGTCATCGAAGGAGTCCTCGGCCATGTCCAGGGGCTTCACCTCGATGGCCACGGTGGTCACGGTCATTTCCAGCAGTGCCAGGGTGTGAGCCAGGGTGGCCATGATGGGGAGAGGCCACCAGGAGCAGTGTGGGACAATGAGGGGACACAGAGGAGACACAGGGAGGGTTCCTCAGTGAGGAACTGGGGAGGGGAGTGGGGTCAGCCCAGCCCAGGGGGAGGGGAGGCACTCCTGGCCAGGAGATCCCTGGACACAACCTGGGGTCCCTGATCCCCAACCTGGGGGTTACTTCTGCCTCCCCAACACCCCCCGGCCCCCCCAGGACCCCAATTCCAAACCCACAATGCAATCTCCTCCTGCCCCCCACAGAAACCCAATCCTCCTCCCGTGATGGATGACAAATCCCCTCAGCCCTGCCAGGACCCCGACCCAAATCCTGGGGTCACTCCCTGAGCCCCCAGGTGTCCCCCTCGGCCCCTCCCCAGATCCCAAACCACCCCCACCATCCCCCGTCCCCCCTCACTTTTCCCCAGAGCACCCCAGGACCCCAATCCCATTCCTGTGACTCCCCCAGGGTCCCCCCAGCCCCCGATACCGAAATCAGCCGCAGAGAACTCCCGGACAGAACGGGAGGGATCCCAAAGCCGGAATTCTTGATCAGCTCGGGCTCCCAGTGGATCTCTCCTGCTCCTGTGGCTCAGGGGGGACTCATCCAGCCTAATTATAAACATTCATTAGAATGGGCTTCTTAGCTAACACAAAACCAGCACGTTTTCCATAAACAACTTGCATGGCTGTGCCACTTTCAGGAAATCATTTTTATTGCCCTGCAGTCACAAAAACGGGGTTTCTCAGTGTGGTTTTCACTGAGCGTCCCAACATCTCAGGTGGTCTTGCCTTGAACCCTGCTTTGGACAGGTGCTGCTCCTTCTGTCTTGCAGAACTTGCCAAAAACCCTCTCTGCAGTTCCCTTTATCTCTTTCACCACCTTTACCCAGCTGTGCCCACACTTCAAGATCCTTTGATGTTTTTCCCCAGTCAGTCTTTAAGCCCAGCCCAGCACCTCCAGGGGAGCTGAAACTTTCTCTTCTCTCTCTCATTGCTCAGCCCCCAGGACCCCAATCCCACCGCCCTGTGTGCCCCCAGTGCCCCCCAGCCCCACTCCCCACTGCTCCCTGAGCTGCTGTCACACCTCAGACCCCAAATGGGCTCCCCTCTCAGGTGACACCCCTGGGGGCACCCCGAGCCTGGCCAGGATCTCCTTGGGGAGCTCCTGGGTGACTTCCCTGGCCTTGTTGGGGTGGCAGGAGAAGTTCTGCACCCCAAAAAACAGGATCCACAACCCCAGGAGACACCTGAAGCCGTGTTGGCGTGGTGGCTCAGCAAATCCATCTGCCAGGAACCCCTGGCCGTGCTGCCCCTCTCAGTGATCCCTGGAGGTGATGGGTTGGGATCCAAAGGGTTCTTTTGGAAACACCTCGGGCAAACAAACCCGGGGATCACCCCCTGCCCCCTGCAGTGTCCCCCAGCCCTCCCATGCCCCCGGTTACACTCCCAGGCCCCCTGCTGTCCCCCAGAGCCCCATGATCCCCCGTCCTGTGTCTTCCAGTGACCCCCAGTGTCCCCCAGGTACCCCAGGACTCCAATCCCACATCAAATTCCCCCCCAGTGTCCACCCAGTGTCCCCCATGGCCCCAACCCCAATCCCACATCCCCCTGTGCCCCCCAAGTGTCCCCGCTGTCCCCCCAGCCCCTGATACCAAAATCAGCCGCAGTGAACTCCCGGACAGAACGGGAGGGATCCCAAAGCCGGAATTCTCGATCAGCTCAGGCTCCCAGTGGATCTCTCCTGCTCCTGTGGCTCAGGGGGACACTGCCAGGAGGAATTTATCCACCAGAGTTTTACATGTTCATTACAATGGGCTTCTTAGCTCACACGAAACCAGCACAATATCCATGAATAATTTACATGGCTCTGCCTCTTTCAATAAACGATTTTTATTGTCCTGCAGAGCCATAAAAATGGGTTAATTGGGTGTGGTTCTCATAGAGTGCCCTGATAAGGATAAGGACCCAATAATTGATTGCCAATTAGGTAAACCTTTATTAAAACCATAAGTCGAAGCGAGCAGCGTGCAGGGAAAGCCCGAGAGCACCAGTCTCAGCTCACGCTCCACCCACAGCTTTTGGAATTTTCCCCACAATTTCCCATTTTTTTAACTTTTGGTTTTGCACACACCCCTTGGTCCCTCCCCATGTTTTCCCATATTTGGTCACAGTTGAGTCTTCCACCTCTGGGAGTCTGGGGTCTTCTGCCCTCTCACGGTGGTCGGTGGATGAAGTCTCTCCTCTTCCTCGCAGCACGTCCATGGGGACTTTCCACTGTGGTCACTACGGTTTCACCAAATCTCCTGTTTTCTCCCTTTCTTCATGTCCTGTGATACAAATTTACATTTCATTATCCTGCACCAAGGCCGGGCTCCAACTTTTCTGTTTCTGCAGTTTCTGCAACTTACAGTTATTGCTGAAAATCCTCTACGTATTTACAATTTCTGCAGCTTGCTGAACAGCCCCTACATATTTATAATTATTAACTATAACAACACAAATTACCTAAATCATTAATTTCATTTATAACTGTCCTCCCCATTCTTAATTAATTAATTAATTAATTAGTGTTAATTCACTAATTATTTTATTTGTATGATCATATAATTTGTATGATCATTTACTAATTTGTATGATCATATATAACTTTTGTTAATACTCTACTGTATTGCTGATCAATTATACCGGTTGTGAATTACAGCTCTGGCTTAAAGCTCATCCCTATAAACACCCCAAGGTCGTGTTCTGTTCTCGTCGTGGATTTGCTTTTTGCTTAAATTCTTTTAGGTTTTTTTTTCTCTATCTTTACCTGGGTCTCAAATTTGATGATGAGTGTGCTATGAAAATTGATTCCATCCTATTCCCCGCCCAAACAGTTTGGTCACACTGATTGCAAACAGGAATAATGGAGTTGGAATTTGTTTTTTTAATTTGCCTTAGTTTATTTTCCTCAGAGATTGCAGTTATATTGTGACACGCTGTGATGTTTCCCCCCACATCATTTAACACATCAAATGCTATGACATTTACAAACTCCCGTGCTAAAGTCGGCCGGGCATCCCAAGTGGCAGAGCCAGAACTCCCAGCAGCCTTCCCCACTTCAGAAACCCTCTGCCTTCCCCGACGCCTCCGCTTTTGCTTTCCGGAGCCTGGATTTCCATCTTCTCGGCAGCAAGGAAATTCTTCAGGGGTGCCTGGGAGTGACTGCCGGTTTAAATGTCTTTTCTTCTACTTATCTTTCATGTTTCATTTGTTCTGCCCAGTAAAGAACTCGGGAGTATTTTCAGCACATTACTATTATTATTATTATTATTATTATTATTATTATTATTATTATTTCAGCTTGGGTATCCAATTGACCCCTCACCCCATTTACAACTAATTGCCATCACTTAGAAAATCCCTCTTCAAATTTCCCTATTTGTACAGCCAGGTATAATGTTTGTTTTGTTATCTCCAGCTCTTCTCTTCCACAGGGAGGGCACAACCCCTTAGGAAAATATCCTGCCCTACAGTGACTCCGCCACTTTTCTTTAAAGCTCGCCTTTACACAGCCTTTTCCCACAATAATATCATTCACAACTTAAGCTTTTTGGTTTACTTTGTTTACTCTTCCTCTCCTCCTGCCTCACACATCTTGCTTTTCCCACTGCGGCTGCCAACACTCTCGCTTCCCCTTTCACTTTCCTCTTCCCTCTTACACTTTCTGCACTTCCCTCGATGAATCTTGTATTCCCCTCCCTTGCCGCCACCCTTCTGTAACTTTTCTCATTTCCTTCGTGTGCCTTCTACCCCTGAGCACATCCTCAAGCTATTCCTAAGCCTTTCCAACCAGTCCGTGCGGGGGGGGGATTTATCCTTTTTCTGGTGTTCACTAAAAACCTTGTTAATATCCTGTCCCCCCGGGACTGCCTCCCGTATCCCTTGTCAACGGGACATTCACAGAGCCTGTGCGTTCTGGTCCCATGAGAACTTCCCTTAACGGCAAAGGCTGAACCCTCCTCGTGTTAATTTTGCCCTTTGCACCTTACTTCTTGTTTGCCTGGGCGATGGGACAGCCTTTTGCTCAGACCCGTGGGTAAACAACTTGCGGATTCTTGGTGGGGCGGGGTAGGGAAGCAGCAGGTAAAGGTTTGAGGATGGGGAGGGTCAGGTTGTCCAAGGGGTCGCAATCCTCTTTTTTTTTAGATTTCCCTTGTTTTCTCAGGACCAATGGGAACAATGAAGGTGGGTTGGTTTTTTTTTGCAATTTCTGCAACAGAGAAGGAGCAGCGCCTGCCAAAAGCGAAAGTTGGAGGTGAGGCCATCTGGGATACTGGGATGCTCAGTGAGAACTGTCATGGGGGATAATTCATGTTTTCATAATACTCGTTGTTACAGTAAATATAGTTTATAGAAAAGCCAGAAGGATCCCCCCCCTCCCCCCGCCGCCTCCGCCCAAAGCAAAGGGCCTGGAAAGTTTCACAAGAACCATCTCCAGCTCTGGGAAGAAGACAAAGAAACTACAATTCCAATAGAAGGAGAAAAAATAGCCAGGATGGAGTTGATCAACCCCTGATGACTCCGAGATGGTTTCTTACCAGGACCATCCAAATCGCCCGGGAATCCCATTCACCCAGGAAGTCTTTTGAGACAGCAAAACCGGTCCCTAGACCTTTCAACATCCAGGGGCACCTGGACCCGAGACAAGCCTGGACATGTATAATTTTAAAATCACGTAGTCCCGAACCAGGAGGGGTATAAAAGCTGACTGGTTTGGGCTCGGGCTTTCGTGAAACCACGGGGGACGTGGCGCGGCAGAGGTCACGTCGGTCAGATTCACCCAGAGCTAACTCTGTTCCTTGGGCGCTGGCTTTGTCATTTGCTTCTCCGAAATCATCCTTGGCAAATGAATTGTTTTTCGTTGAGATTGGCTTTCTAAATTTATAACAGAATCACACCCTGTAACCCCACTTTATGACACTCCAGGGCAATAAAAATCATTTCTTGAAAGAGGCAGAGCCAAGCTAATTATTTATGGGAAAAGTGCTGGTTTTGTGTTAGCTAAGAAGCCCATTTTAATGAATATGCATAATTCTGGTGGAAAAATTCATTATGGCCCCCTCTGACCCCGACACATCAGGGCCCCCCTGTCACCCCTGTCCCTCCCCCCATGGTCCGCCTGGTGCTTCCATGACCCCCTCCACTTATGGTCCTCCAGACCCCCCTCTCTGTGTCCCCACGTGGGAGCCTCTCCAGGAACTCCCCCCACAATTTGGGGGCTTCTCCTGGTCACCATGGCCATGGCAACAGTCAGCAGAGCCCTCTGAGCCATGAGGCCATCAAGGTCTCTGTGGTCTTGGAGGCTACTGTGGCCACCATGGTCAGGAAGGTCACTGGGACCCGCAGAAAAATGACACCACCAAGGCTACCGATGCCATGGTGGCCATATGTGGCCACTTTGGCCACTGGGACCACTCTGGACATTGGAACCACCATGGTCATTATGTCCACTGTGGTCACCGTGACCGATGAGGCGATGGTGGCCACAGTGGCTGCCATGGTCACTGTAGCTACTGAGGCCACTGTGGCCGCTGTGGTTACCAAGGTGACCAAGGTCACCATGGTCACTGTAATTCCTGAGGCCACCATAGTACTGTGGTTACCGTGGTTACCAAGGTGACCAAGGTCACCATGGTCACCACGGCCACTGTGGCCTCCATGTCACAGTGACAAGGGCTCCATCCTGGGGAATCCCCTCCAAGAGCTGCTCAGGAGGGAGCAGCACACGGCCAGCAGGATCAGCCAGGGCTGGACTGGAGCTGCCAGGACAGCCCAGGACAGCCCAGGACAGACCAGGACAGACCGGTCAGCCCGGACAGCTGACACCAGGCAGTGCCTGGGTCCAGTTGGACACTTCCCGCCAGAGGCGTTTGGAAGTGGCAATGTCACCGCCACCTCCTAAAGCTCCTTGGCTGCCTCGCCTGATGGATTAAAAAAATGTTGCTTGCTTGCCTGGAGTATAAAAAATGTATCAAAAATTTAATCCTTGCTAACCTGGCTTATCAAAAGTTTATCAAAATTTGCTGCTGGCTCACCTGATGTATCTGCTGCAGCTCATTGAGCACCTTTCCTGCAGGGCACCTCATTTGATAAAATAAAGCATTTCCTGGTGTTTTTGTTCAAGCTTTATTTTCCAAACCTTCATCTTCAGAGAGGCAACAGAAAAACCGTCCTCCCTTTTTCCTCTGCATTCTCTTTTCACCTCACTCACCAAGGACCTGGTGGGACTGGAGCATGCCCAGAGAAGGGAAGGAGCTGGGGAGGGGTCTGGAGCGCCAGGAGAGGCTGAGAGAGCTGTGGGGTGCTGTGAGAGCAATTAAAAAAGGATGAATGATCAGTTCAAAGCCAGTTCCAAAGTTCCTGATTTGAGGCAATGCAACAGAAGAAGTATTGGGAGATGAAAACAGGAAAACAGGAGAGAGAAAAAAATAAAAGAAAAATGAAATAAAATGGACAGAGGCACCATCATCCACATATTTATGGAAAAGCATGATGTTTTGCTCAAGGATCTCTTTTTCCTTTCAAATCGGGGGATTTTCCTTCTTTACCCTGCACATCTCCTGCACTGGCCGTGCCGTTGCGGTTCGGGAATCGCCCACCGGAGGGCAGCAGCGAGCGGGGTCCAACAGCGGCACTGCGCATGCGCCGGCCCCAGCTGCAGTTCCGGGTGCCCCCAGCAGGCGGCAGCACGAGCTGGCGGCGCTGCCCATCCCGGCCCCGAGGCTCTGCAATGGTTTGGGATGGAGCGACCTTAAAGCGCCTGCGGTGCCAGCGCTGCCGTGGGCAGGGACAGCTTCCCCTGCGCCAGGCTGCTCCAGGCACCCCAACCTGCCCTGGGACACGGCCAGGCACCGGGCAGGGACAGCTTCCCCTGTGCCAGGCTGCTCCAGGCACCCCAACCTGCCCTGGGACACGGCCAGGCACCGGGCAGCGACAGCTTCCCCTGCGCCAGGCTGCTCCAGGCACCCCAACCTGCCCTGGGACACGGACAGGGATCCAGGGGCTGACGCAGCTTCTCTGGGAAACCTGCACCAGGGTCTCAGCGTACTCACAGGGAATGATTTCATTGGAAAGATGGGCGGTGGTGCCTTTAAAAAATGTCTCATTGGGCTGGGATCTTTAGGAGAAATGGGTGTCATTGTCATCAAAACGGGTCTGGATCTCTCTACAGAGGTGAAGGTTTTCACAGGACCCTGGTAGTTTGAGCAGAAAGTTTGAACTCCTGAACTTGAGGGTGATGGGTGAAACGGGTCCCCACAAAGTCCAACCAGTCCAACCCAGACTGCCTGAACTTCTGGACTTTGGGGGAAAATGACAGGTCCAAGGGGGATGTGGGGGAGGTGGTTTGGGAGGGCTGCACCTTCCCAGCAGCCCCGTTCAGCTGATGGGGAAAGGGAGAGGGCAGGGTGCGGCCGAGAGCTGGGGATGGAAGGAGGCTGCGTCCCCCAAACCTCGAGAGAGGAACCTGTCCTGGGGTGACGTGACGATGTTGTATCCCCAATCGTCTGTTTACGCTGGGTATTACACTCTGTGCCTTTAATATTGGCTCTGAGAGTAAAACCGGGAGAGAAGTGCACAGTTTGTTTTCAGACACCTCTCTCTGCCCGGCTGGTTTTTAATAGTGACAGAAAATAACACACAGACATGAGACAGAGAGGATTTTTTATTTTTTTTTTGCTTTCTCTCTCACTTTTGCTTTTGCTTGGTTGTTAGCTAGGGCAGCTTAGCATAGCTTCGCATTGCTTTTTTTTTTTTTTCTGCTTTTTTTTTCCTTTGTTTTTTTTTCTTTTTTCAACTTCTTTGAAACTGTTTAAATCTCCCCCTGACTGAGGACCCAAGGGGGGCTCTGGGGGGAGCTTGCACCATGGACCCACCGGGATCCACCCTGTGCAGCAACTTTCACCAGCGCCAGAAAGAACTGAGAGCAGAGGAATCACCTACCAGAGGGACTTCTGTCCTAATTTGTCATCTACCCAGAGCACCACGAGGTCCTTGCCATCTGGTATTGTTCAATTCATTCTCCTGGGGAGCGCTTTGCCAGTTCAATAAACGGATTTCTTTCCACTTCTCTCTGAGGAGTTTTCTCCCAAACCGGTTGGGGGAGGGGAGGGAGGGTTTCCCAAGGAGTTCTCCTCCCAAATTTGCCTCAAACCAATGCAGAACCCCACGGGGGTTTGTCTGTTGTGGAAACTCTGTCCCTGCACTGGAATAAAGTTTCAAGGCTGCTCTGTGGACTCCTGGCTTTCCATAGCGTGGCTTTTCCCCCACAAGATGGAGGTGCTGGGTAGGGCTGGAAGGATGAGCAGCAAAAACGATAAAAGGGTGTAAAAGTATTTCCACGGGACAATAAACGTGTCTGGAACCAGTGGGGAAAGAGTTAAAGGGAACACCAGTGTGGTTTTGGACAAGCTCTGTGACACAGAAGGAGCTGCATGCGCTGAAAGTGAAAGTTTGTGGTGAGGTCAATCAGTGGAAATTACCCCCAGATCGCTTTTCAGGAAATGTCCATGACAATAGGAGGATTTCCGGAGAGAGGTGGAGCCATGCAAACAGTGACCAGGAAAGGAGCTGTTTCTGTATTCTGTATTCTGTATTCTGTATTCTGTATTCTGTATTCTGTATTCTGTATTCTGTATTCTGTATTCTGTATTAGGAGGCCCATCTTAAAGGATATTTATGATTCTGGTGGATAAATTCCCCGGGGCAAAACCCCCCTGAGCCACAGGAGCAGGAGAGATCCGCTGTGAGCCCGAGCTGATCAAGAATTCCAGCTTTGGGATCCCTCCCGTTCTGTCCAGGAGTTCACTGCAGCTGATTTCGGTATCAGGGGCTGGGGGGACACCGGAGACACTTGGGGGGCAAAGGGGGGTGTGGGACTGGGGACTGGGGAGGACACTGGGAGGAGTCTGGGGGGGAATTTGATGTGGGATTGGAGTCCTGGGTTAACTGGGGGACACTGGGGGACACTGGGGGACACTGGGGGACACAGGACGGGGGTTAACGGAGCTCTGGGGGGCAGCAGGGGGGGCCTGGGAGTGTCACCGGGGCCATTGGAGGGCAGGGGGACACTGCAGGGGGCAGGGGGTGATCCCCAGGATTTTTGCCTGAGGTGTTTCCAAAAGAACCCTTTGGATCCCAACCCATCACCTCCAGGGATCACTGAGAGGGGAAGCACTGCCGGGGGTTCCTGGCAGATGGATTTGCTGAGCCACCACGCCAGCACGGGTTCAGGTGTCTACTGGGGTTGGTGGATCCCTGAGCAATGAGAGAGAGAAGACAAAACTTCAGCTCCACTGCAGGTGCTGGGTTGGGCTTCAAGACTGACTGGGAAAAAATATCAAAGAATGTAAAAGTGTGGGCACAGGCGGGCAAAGGTGGATGGAGCCTGTGGTGAAAGAAATAAAGGGAGCTCCAGTGATGGTTTTTGGCAAGTTCTGCAACACAGAATAAGCAGCACCTGCAAAAATGAGGTGAGGCCATCTGGGCTACAATGAACCCCCTTTTTATGACTCTCCAGGAAAATAGTAATTATTTGTTGAAAGAGGCGGAGCCATGCAAATAATTTTAAGGGAAAAGTGCTGATTTTCTGTTAGCTGAGAAGCCCATTGTAATGAATATTCACAATTAGGATGGATAAATACCCAGTGGAAAAGCCCCCCTGAGCCACAGGAGCAGGAGGGATCTGCTGGGAGCCTGGGCTGATCAAGAATTCCGGCTTTGGGATCCCTCCCGTTGTGTCCGGGAGTTCACTGCGGCTGATTTCGGTATCAGGGGCTGGGGGAAAACCGGGGACACTTGGGGGGCACAGGGGGCTGGGGGATTGGGGTCTGGGGGGACACTGGAGTTGTCACCGGACTGCGATTGGGGTTGAGGGCTGGTCCGGGGGCAGCAATGGGGGGCAGAAGGCTGTGGAGGTGGGATTTGGGTCCAGGGGAAAGTGAGGGGCACTGGGAGACACTGGGGGACACTGGGGGACACATGGGATGGCATCGGGGTCCTGAGGGGCCACCAGAAATATTATGGGACTGGGAGTGGGATCGGAGTATGGGAAGGGAACAAGGGGGACACTGGGGTGCCCCAGGCCTTGGGTCAGGGTGCTGGGGAGCAGGGGGTGACTGGGAGGGGTACAAGGGACTGGGAGAGGTACTGGGGTAATAGAGGCACTGGGAAACACTGGAGGGGGGAACACAGAACTGTGGGAGTGGGATTGGGGTGCCCTGGGATTCTGGGAGGCTCCAGGAGTGTCCCCAGGATTTGGGATCAGGTCCCAGGACATGTCCAGGGCTCTCCTGGCCAGGGCTGCCCTTTCTCCCCAGGCTAACCCCCCTCTCCCTCTCCAGCCTCTCACCAAGGAAGCCTCCCCATGTCCCCCCAAGTCCCTCATCGTCCCCTATGTCCCATCGGTGTCCCCTGGAGCCCCTCAGTGTTCCCTCAGTGTCCCCTGGTGTCCCCCAGTATCTTCCCCCTGTCACACAGTGTGTCCCCTGTGTCCCCTCTGTGTCCCCCAGTGTCCCACACTGCTCCCCATGGCCTCTCCCCACCATGGCCCCCCTGGCTCAGACCCTGGCACTGCTGGCCATGGCCGTGGCCACTGTGGCCACCGAGGTGGTGCCCCTGGACATGGCCAAGGACTCCTTCGATGACCAGTACCTGAATTGTGGCGATTACATGACCAAGAGTTTGCCGGAACTCCAGCGCTCAGATTTCCTCAACAACAGCGAGTTTGAAAATCAATGGAGAAACGCCACAAAGGAGTGGCGGAACAAGCAGAGAGCGCCATCCCCACTTACCCTGGATCAGGCCATCGCCCTCATGGCCTACACTACGAATGTGACGAGGCTGTACATGGCGTTCAACCGGGCCGTGCGTGAGGGTGGAAGCTCCCGCCAGAAGTACCGAGACCAATTCCACTTCAAATCACTGCATTTCCTGCTGACCCGGGCCCTCCAGACGCTCACACCTAACTGTCAGTACGTGTTCCGGGGGGTGAAGGACGTCAAGGTCAACGCCAAGGTTGGCAGCAAAGTCCGCTTCGGTTATTTCACATCGACGTCGCTGAGTGAAAGGGTGGCCCAGGGTTACGGAAAGGACACGATGTTCAAGGTGTACACGTGCCACGGTAGAGACATCCATAAATTCTCCTATAATGAATCTGAGCAGGAGGTGCTGATCCCACCCTTCGAAATCTTTGAGGTCACAGGAGTCGACAAAGAAACAAAGTGGATCCAGCTTCACTCCAAAGGGAAGTTCAGCAACTACAACTGCGAGTGGCTAAAAGGTGACACCGTGGGGACAGCCTAGGGGGATGGGGGACACTCAGTGAGGGTTGGGGACAAGGACGCCCAGTGCTGGGGACACCCATGGCCCAGAAGGGACAGGGACAGCCACTGTGGGTGGGAGGCAGGAAACCCAGTGCTGGGGACAAGGGCAGGGACAGCCATTGCTGGGCACAGGGGATGGGCACAGCCAGGGCCAGCTGCGGGGGAACAGGGACATCCAGTGCTGGGGACACCCACTGGGGTTGGGGGGACAAGGCCACCCATGGCTGGGCACAGGGGACAGGGACCTCATTATGGCCCCTTCTGACCCCCACACCCTCAGGGCCCCCCTGTCACCCCTGTCCCTCCCCCATGGTCTCTCTGCTGCTCCCATGACCCCCTCCACTTATGATCTCCCTGACCCCCCTCTTTGTGTCCTCAGGTGGGAGCCTCCCCAGGACCTCCCCCCACCTCTGGGGGCTTCTCCTGGTCGCCCTGGCCATGGCAGCAGTCAGCGGAACCCTCTGAGCCACGCTGACACCAGGGTCACTGTGGTCTTGGAGGCAGGACCAGTGAGGGTTGGGCTGGAGTTTGCGAGTGGCAATGTCACCGCCACCTCCTAAAGCTCCCTGGCTGCCTCGCCTGATGGATCAAAGAAAATGTTGCTTGCTTGCTTGGAATATAAAAAATGCATCAAAAATTTAATCCTTGCACGCCTGGCTTATCAAAAGTTTATCAAAATTTGCTGCTGCCTCAACTGCAGTATAAAAAAAGGTGTCAAAAATTTAATCCTTACTAGACTTGCTTTTCAAAGGTTTATCAAAATTTGCTGCTGGCTCACCTAATGTAACTGCTGCAGCTCTTTTAACATCTTTCCTGCAGGGTGACTCATTTCTTAAAATAAAGCATTTTCTGCTGTTTGTGTTCAAGCTTTGTTTTCCAAACCTCCATCTTCAGAGAGGCAATGGAGAAACCCTCCTCCCTTTTTCCTCTGCACTCCCTTTTCACTTCACTCACCAAGGACCTGGAGGGGCTGGAGCATGCCCAGGGGAGGTATGGAGCTGGGGAGGGGTCTGGAGTGCCAGTAGTGGCTGAGAGAGCTGCAGGGTGCTGCTCAGAGCAATTAAAAAGATGAATGATCAGTTCAGGACCAGTTCCAAAGTCCCTGATTTGAGGCAATGCAGCAGAAGAAATTTTGGGAGATGAAAATAGGAAAACAGAAGAGAGAAAAAAAAAGAAAAAGAAAAATAATATAGAATGGACAAAAGAACAATCACCCAATAATTTAAAAAAAAGCCTGATGTTTTGCTCAGGAAACTCTTCTTCTTTCAAATCAGGGGATTTTCCCTCTTTACCCCGCACATCTCCTGCCCTGGCCGTGTCGTTGCGGTTTGGGAATCTCCCACCGGAGGGCAGCAGCGAGCGGGGTTCAACAGCGGCACTGCGCATGCGCCGGCCCCAGCTGCAGTTCCGGGTGCCCCCAGCAGGCGGCAGCACGAGCTGGCGGCGCTGCCCATCCCGGCCCAGGGGCTCTGCAATGGTTTGGGATGGAGCGACCTTAAAGCGCCTGCGGTGCCAGCGCTGCCGTGGGCAGGGACAGCTTCCCCTGCTCCAGGCTGCTCCAGGCACCCCAACCTGCCCTGGGACATGGACATGCACCGGGCAGCCCTAGCTGCTCTGGCCAACATGTGCTGGGGACTCAGCACCCTCCCAGGGAAGGATTCCTTTCAAGATCCCATCCATCCCTGCCCTCTGGCAGTCGGAAGCCGTTCCCCTTGGCCTGTCCCTCCATGTCCAAAACTCTCCTGGGGCTCCTTTAGCCAGGAAGCGGCTTTGATGCCTCCCTGGATCGCTCTCCAGGCTGAACACCCCCAGCTGTCTCCACAGCAGAGCAGCTTCACCCCTGGAAGTCTCTCCGTGGCTTCCTCTGGACTGGCTCCAGCAGCTCCACATCTCCTCTGTGCTGGATCCCAGAGCTGGTAGAGCGATCCGAGTGGGAATGTCTCACGGTGGTGTTATAAATGAAATGAATGATTTAGGTAACTTGTGTTAAGGGTTATCGTTAATAATTATAAATACGTAGTGGCTATTAAGCAAACTGCAGAAATTGTAAATACGTATGCCGGGATGGGCAGCACCGCCAGCTCGTGCTGCCACCTGCTGGTGACCCCTGGAACTGCAGCTGGGGGGCGGCGCAGGGCAAAGGTGGGCGGGAGCTGTGGAGAAAGAGACAAAGGGAGCTCCAGGGAGTTCCCTTTTTGGCAAGTTCTGCAACACAGGAGGAGCAGCAGCACCTGCCAAAAGCGAAAGTTCAAGGCAAGGTCTGTTGTCGGGGTTTTTGCTGTTCTCCTCTGTCTCTTTAAGAAGTTTTTTCTAAAGTTCTATTTTCAGCCTTCCATGTTTACCTTTTGCATTGGGGTCAAACGCGATTTTACATCAACAATTTCCTTGCTATTGTAACAGTACAACTATGTTTACATTCTTCTCATGAGGAGGAGACTGCTGACGGACTGTTGGGTGGCCCAGTGTGGTTGGAGAGGAAGATTTTCTCCCTCCAATCCACGGTCACTGCTGGAATTCTATTAATGTCGAAGTCTGTAAATAAACCGTCTCTTTTTTCTGCCTCGGACATCAGAGAGTGTTGGTGTCACTTCTTTGTGTCGTGTGACTCAGAGGTCATCTGGGATATTGGGGCACTCAGTGAAAACGACCCCCAGAGACCCCATTTTTATGGCTCCCCAGGACAGTAAAAATCATTTCTTGGAAGATGCAGAGCCATGCCAGTTTTTTGTGGGAAAAGCGCTGGTTTAGTGTTGGCTAAGAAGCCCGTTGTGATGAATATGAGAGATGAGCAGCCAGTATTCAAAGGTGGCTGGAAGCTGCCGAGAAAGAGACAAAGCGAACTGCAGGGAGGGTTTTTGCAAGTTCTGCCCCACAGAAGGAGCAGCGCTGGCCCAAAGCGAAAGTTCAAGGCGAGGTCATCTGAGATGTCGAGGTGCTCAGTGAAAACCACACCGAGAAACCCCATTTTTGTGGCTGCAGGGCAACAAAAACCATTTCCTGAATAAGGCAGAGCCACGCAAGTTGTTCACGAGAAATGGGCTGGTTTTGTCTTAGCTAAGAAGCCCATCTTAATGAATGTTTATAATTAGGCTGGTGTCACGACCCGCTAGAGCAGGCGGCTACGTGGTGGTTTGAGTGATCTCAGAGCGCAAAAGACACGACAAGGGACAACAACAATTTGCTCAAAAGCAGTGAACTTTATTGAGTGCACGCAGCACTGTATGCAATAGGAGGAGAAGAAAGAGAGAGAGGGAGAGGGATAAAGGGAAAGAGAGAAAGAGAGAGAGAAAGGGGTATAGCTACCAACGGAGAGATGGAGTCCTCATGGTGCACGCTGACCAATAGATGCGTCTTCTTCCGTGGGGAGGCCTTGAAATTCGGGCCATCTCGAAGGGTCTCTGATTGTCCTTTCCGAAGCGACAGGCAGTTGGCCAAGAGGTGAGCTCAGCATCAGCAGGTGCACTGAGAGCAGGGCGAAGTGCTCTGGTGCTTAAGAGCAAATGTCCACTCAGCGAACGGTGCAGGGTGAGCACAGGACTGACCAGTCTGAAGCCGGTTCAAAAACCAGTCTATGGTGACTCCTCCATTGTCTTCACAGAGTTCCCATGGAGATGCAGTGGTCCAGCGAGAGCACCTGCAAGCAGCAAACATCCCACCCCAGCCAGGTCAGAACTCCTGTATTGGGGTCTCAGATTACAGTCCCTGTCCTTTTGGAGTCATCAGTCTCCATCCTTAGTGACGATCCTGAGGCAGGTGAGGGACTAAGGGACCGTCTCTTACAGGGACACTCCCACCTAGGGGACAAAGATGGGCATCAGGGGGACCATGGGGGACAAAGAGAGGGTTGGGGATGGCCATAATGGGGGGTTTGGGGTGACAGAAGAGATGGGGGCCATGGGGTGACAGGTGACAGGGTGTGTGGGGGAGGGTATGGGGGGTATACGGGGGCCAAGGAGGTCAGAGAGTCATGGTGGGCTTAGGGGTCACAGGGGTCAGGGGGTGCCATGGGGGGTCCCTGCCCATCCACATCCAGCACACAGGGCCCGTCCCCACAGCACTGCCTTGGGTGGGGAGGGAAAAGGTTGGAATGGGGGCGTCCCTGTCCCTGTCCCTGTCCCTGTCCCTGTCCCTGACATGGCAGTGAGTTCCTTGCCCCCTCCCAGATCTGGGTGTCCCCATCCCTGTGCCCTGTCATGGGTGTTCCTGTCCCCGTGCCCACCATGGGTGTCCCCAGCACTGGATGTCCCCAGCACTGGGTGTCCCAGTCCTTGTCCCCAGCACAGGGTGTCCCAGTCCTTGTCCCCAGCCCTCACTGAGTGTCCCCATCCCCCCGGGCTGTCCCCTGTGGTGTCACCTTTCAGCCACTCGCAGTTGTAGTTGCTGAAGGTCCCTTTGGAGCGGAGCCAGATCTCTGTCTTGTCCCCTTTTTGGATGACTTTGGTGACCTTGAAGGTTTCAAAGGGTGGGATCAGCACCTCCTTCTCATCAGGATATCTGGAGAATTTCTGGATGTCCACGCCATAGCACGTCTCCATCTTGAACACCGTGCCTATCTCAAAATCCTCAGCGCTATCTCTGCAAAGCGACGTTGATGTGAATTGACCGAACCGGACCTTCTGGCCTTGCTTTGCTGTGAACTTCTTCTCCATGCCGCGGAACACACAGCGACACTCGGGTTTCTCTGCCTCCCTCAGTGTGGCCAGGGCGTCAGTCAGCAGGAAATGAAATGTTTTGAAGTGGAAGTTGTCCCGGTACTCCTGGGGAGAGCGCCCGGCCCTGCGCGTGGCCTCGTTGAACTGCCGGTACAGGTCATCCATGGTGTAGGCCATGAGGGCAACGGCCTGGGCTGAGGATGCCAGAGGGGACAGAGGGGACCCATGGCTCTGCCACTTGGCCATGGCCTTGGGCCAGACCCGGGCAAAGAGAGGATTCTTCTGGAACTCGGAGCGGTTGAGGGCCGGCAAGGCCTTGCTCATGGTGCATTGACAGCCCCTGTACTGGTCATCGAAGGACTCCTCAGCCATGTCCAGGGGCTTCACCTCGACAGCCACGGTGGCCACAGTCAGGGCCAGCAGGGCCAGGGCGTGAGCCAGGGGGGCCATGGAGGGGAGAGGCCACCAGGAGAAGTGTGGGACACTGTGGGGACAATGAGGGGACAATGAGAGAACACGGAGAAGAAACGGGGAGGGTTCCTTAGTGAGGGACTGGGAAGCAGAGTGGGGTCAGCTCAGTGGAAGGGGAGGCACTCCTGGCCAGGACACCCCTGGACATATCCAGCATCCCTGATCCCCAACCCTGGGGTCACTTGTGCCTTCTCAACATCCCCCAGCCCCCCCAGGAGCCCAATTCCAATACCACAGGACCATCTCCTCCTGCCCCCCACAGAAGCCCAATCCTCCTCCCATGATGGATTACAAGTCCCCTCAGTGCTGCCAGGACCCCGACCCAAATAATGACGTCACTCCCTGAGTCCCCCAGTGTCCCCCTTGGCCCCTCCCCTCACCCCAATCCCACTCCCAATCCCCAATTCCTTTGGTGTCACCCCAGGACCTCAACCCAAATCCAGGAACCACCCCCTACCCCCCGTGTCTCCCAACCCCCTCATGACCCCAACCCCACTCCCACCATCCCCTGTCCCCCCTCACTTTCCCCCAAAGCCCCCCAGGACCCCAATCCCATTCCTGTGACTCCCCCAGTGTCCCCCAGACCACAATCCCACAGCCCCCTGAGCCCCCCAAGTGTCCCCGGTGTCCCTCCAGCCCCTGATACCGAAATCAGCCGCAGTGAACTGCCGGACAGAACGGGAGGGATCCCAAAGCCGGAATTCTTGATCAGCTCAGGCTCACAGTGGATATCTCCTGCTCCTGTGGGTCAGGGGGACACTGCCAGGAGGAATTTATCCAGCCTAATTATGAATATTCATGAAGATGACCGTCTTAGCCAGCACAAAACCAGCACGTTTCGCTCTGTCTCATTCAGGAAATGGTTTTGTTGCCCTGCAGTCACAAAAATGGGGTTTCTCGGTGTGGTTTTCATTGAGCCCCAACATCTCAGATGACGTCGCCTTGAACTTTAGCTTTGGTCAGGCGCTGCTCCTTCTGTGAGGCAGAACTTGCAAAAACCTCACTGGAGCTCCCTTTGTCTCTTTCTCCACAGCTTCCATCCAGCTTTGCCCTGCTCTGCCCGCACTTTTACATCCTTTGATGGGTTTTCTTCCCAGTCAGTCTTTAAGCTCAATCCAGCACCTCCAGGGGAGCTGAAACTTTCTCTTCTCTCTCTTATTAGAGGTGCAGCCTGGATCGAGTTGGGCAGGTTGAATATTGGCTGCTCATCTATCATATTCATCACAACGGGCTTCTTAGCTAAGACAAAAATAAATTAAATAATAAAAAAAAAAAACTAAATTAAATCAAATAGGGCTTCTTAAACAACACAAAACCAGCACTTTTCTCACAAAAAACTGGCATGGCTCTGCCTCTTCCAAGAAATGATTTTTATTGTCCTGGGGAGCCATAAAAATGGGGTCTCTGGGGGTCGTTTTCACTGAGTGCCCCGATATCCCAGATGAGCTCTGTCTCACATGACACAAAGAAGTGACACCCACACTCTCAGAAGTCCAAGGCGGGAAAAAGAGACGGTTTATTAACAAACTTCAACATTTATAGAATTCCAGCAGTGACCGTGGATTGGAGGAAGAAAATCTTCCTCTCCAACCACACTGGGCCACCCAACAGTCCGTCAGCAGTCTCCTCCTCATGAGAAGAATGTAAACGTGGTTGTACCGTTACAATAGCAAGGAAGTTGTTGATGTAAAATCCTGTCTGATCCCATTGCAAAAGGTAAACACGGAAGGATGAAAATAGAACTTCAAAGAAAACTTCTTAAAGAGACAGAGAAGAACAACAAAAAACCCAACAAGAGATCTCGCCTCGAACTTTCGCTTTTGTCAGGCACTGCTGCTCCTTCCGTGTTGCAGAACTTGCCAAAAACTGAACTCCCTGGAGCTCCCTTTGTCTCTTTCTCCACAGCTCCCGCCCACCTTTGCCCTGCGTCGCCCCCCAGCTGCAGTTCCAGGTGTCACCAGCAGGTGGCAGCACGAGCTGGCGGCGATGTCCATCCCGGCATACGTATTTACAATTTCTGCAGTTTGCTTAATGGCCACTACGTATTTATAATTATTACCTCTAACACTTAACACAAGTTACCTAAATCATTAATTTTATTTATAACATCACTGTGAGACATTCCCACTCAGATCACTCTACCAGCTCTGGGCCCCAGCAGAGAGGAGATGTGGAGCTGCTGGAGCCAGTCTGGAGGAAGCCACGGAGAGACTTCCAGGGGTGAAGCCGCTCTGCTGTGGAGACAGCTGGGGGTGTTCAGCCTGGAAAGCGATCCAGGGAGGCACCAAAGCCCCTTTCCTGGCTAAAGGAGCCCCAGGAAAGCTGGTGAGGGCCTTCGGGCATGGAGGGACAGGCCAAGGGGAACAACTTCCCAGTGCCAGAGGGCAGGGATGGATGGGATCTTGAAAGGAATCCTTCCCTGAGAGGGTGCTGAGGCCCTAGCACAGGCTGGCCAGAGCAGCTAGGGCTGTCCAGTCCCTGGCAGTGTCCCACGGCAGGTTGGGGTGCCTGGAGCAGCCTGGCGCAGGGGAAGCTGTCCCTGCCCGGTGCCTGGCCGTGTCCCAGGGCAGGTTGGGGTGCCTGGAGCAGCCTGGCGCAGGGGAAGCTGTCCCTGCCCGGTGCCTGGCCATGTCCCAGGGCAGGTTGGGGTGCCTGGAGCAGCCTGGCGCAGGGGAAGCTGTCCCTGCCCACGGCAGCGCTGGCACCGCAGGCGCTTTAAGGTCGCTCCATCCCAAACCATTGCAGAGCCCCGGGGCCGGGATGGGCAGCGCCGCCAGCTCGTGCTGCCGCCTGCTGGGGGCACCCGGAACTGCAGCTGGGGCCGGCGCATGCGCAGTGCCGCTGTTGAACCCCGCTCGCTGCTGCCCTCCGGTGGGCGATTCCCAAACTGCAACTCCCAGAATCCCCAAATCCCAGAGGGGGTGGGGCTGGAAGGAGCCCCAGGGGGCACCTGGGCCAAGCTCCCAGCTCGGGCAGTGTCATCCCTGAGCACAGGGTTGGTCCTGACAGAGAGATGTTCCCAGCAGTGTTGGTGTGGGGAACAACATCGAGCCCTGCTGGAGAATTGCCCCTATTTGCTGGTGTGACAGAATTCTTTAATGGAATTGTTTTGAAAGGATTTTTGATAGAATGGCTTTGCATAATGGCCACAGTGGTCACAGTGGCTGTGGCTCAAGGAGTCTTGCTGATGATAGTGGCCTTGGTGGTTGTAATGACCATGGTGGCCATGGTAGCCACAGTGACCACAGTGACCTTGGTGACGTTGGTGGCCTGGTGGCTCAGAGGATTCCAGTGGCCATTGCCAGGGCTGTGGTGGCCAGGAGGAACCCTCCAATGTGGAAGGGGGTCACAGGGACACTCCCACCTGGGGGACAAAGAGGGGCATCAGGGGGACCATGGGGGACAAAGAGGGGGTTGGGGATGGCCATAATGGAGTTTGGGGTGACAGGAGAGATGGGGGCCATGAGGTGACAGGTGAGATGATTTTGGAGGGGTACAGGGGCCAGGGAGGTCAGGGGGTCATAGTGGGCTTAGGGGTCACAGGGGTCAGGGGAGTCAGGGGGTGCCAGGGGGTGCCAGGGGTTCAGGGAGTGCCATGGGGGGTCCCGGCCCACCCACGTTCAGAACACAGGGCCTGTCCCCACCACACTGCCTTGGGTGGGGGAGGGAAAGGGTGTCCCTGTCCCTCTCCCTCTCCCTCTCCCTCTCCCTTTTCCTGTCCTCGCCTGAGGACAGTGAATTCCTTGTCCCCTCCCAGATCTGGGGGTCCCCATCCCTGTGCCCTGTTATGGGTGTTCCTGTCCCTGTGCCCTCAATGGGTGTCCACAGACTTGATGTCCCCAGCTCTGAGTGTCCCTGTCCTTTTCCCCAGCACTGGGTGTCCTTGTCCCACCACGCACAGTGGGTGTCCATGTCCCCCATCCACACTGAGTGTCACTGTGTCCCCTGTGCCCTGTTGTGGGTGCCCCCATGCTTACCACGGGTGTCCCCACCCTCCCAGGGTGTCCCTGTTGGTGTGAATTTCAGCCACTCGCAGTTGTAGTTGCTGAAGGTCCCATTGGAGTGGAGCCAGATCTGTGTCTTGTCCCCTTTCTGGATGACTTTGGTGACATTGAAGGTTTCGAAGGGCGGGACCAGCACCTCCTCCTCATCAGGAAACCTGGAGAAATTCTGGATGTCCACGCCATAGCACGTCTCCATCTTGAACACCGTGCCTATCTCAAAATCCTCAGCGCTATCTCTGCAAAGCGACGTCGGCGTGAATTGACCGAACCGGACCCTCTGGCCTTGCTCTGCCGTGAACTGGGTCCAGCTCACGATGCGGAACACACAGCGACACTCGGGTTTCTCTGCCTCCCTCAGAGTGGCCAGGGCATCGGTCAGCAGGAAATGCAGCGTTTTGAAGTGGAAGTTGTCCCGGTACTCCTGGGGGGAGCTCCCAGCCACGCTCGTGGCCGCGTTGAACTGCTGGTACAGGTCGTCCATGGTGAAGGCCATGAGGGCGATGGCCTGGGCTGAGGATGCCAGAGGGGACAGAGGGGACCCGCTGCTCTGCCACGTGGCCACGGCCTTGGGCCAGACCCGGGCAAAGAGAGGGTTCAGCTGGAACTCGGAGCGGTTGAGGGCCGGCAAGGCCTCAGTCATGGCCGGGCGGCAGCCCTGGTACTGGTCATCGAAGGAGTCCTCGGCCATGTCCAGGGGCTTCACCTCGATGGCCACGGTGGTCACAGTCATGGCCAGCAGTGCCAGGGCGTGAGCCAGGGGGGCCATGGAGGGGAGAGGCCACCAGGAGCAGTGTGGGACAATGTGGGGACAATGAGGGGACAATGAGGGACGTGAAAGGACACAGAGAGGACACTGAGGGACACAGAGGGGACATGGAGGAGACACAGGGAGGGTTCCTCAGAGAGGGACTGGGGAGCAGAGTGGGGTCTGCCCTGCCCAGGGAGAGGGGAGGCACTCCTGGCCAGGAGATCCCTGGACACAGCCTGGGGTCCCTGATCCCCAACCCTGAGGTTTCTTGTGCCTCCCCAACATCCCTCAGCCCCCCCAGAAACCCCCAGGACCCCAATCCCAATCCCACAGGACCATCCCCTCCTGCCTCCCCCAGAATCCCAATCCTCCTCCCAGGATTGATTACAAGTCCCCTCAGCCCTGCCAGGACCCCGACCCAAATGTTGGGGTCACTCCCTGAGCCCCTTAGTGTCCCCCTCCTCCCCTCCCCAGACCCCAACCCTACTCCCACCATCTCCTGTCCCCCCTCACTTTCCCCCAGGGCACCCCAGGACCCCAATCCCATTCCTGTGACTCCCCCAGTGCCCCCCCAGACCCCAATCCCACAGCCCCCTCTGCCCCCCAAGTGTCCCCAGTGCCCCCCCAGCCCCCAATACAGAAATCAGCTGCAGTGAACTCCCAGACAGAACAGGAGGGATCCCAAAGCCGGAATTCTTGATCAGCTCAGGCTCCCAGTGGATCTCTCCTGCTCCTGTGGCTCAGGGGGGACTTATCCAGCCTAATTACAAATATTCATTAAAATGGACTTCTTAGCTTACACAAAACCACCTCGTTTCATGAACAACTTGGGTGGCTCTGCCACTTTCAGGAAATCGTTTTTATTGCCCTACAGTCACAAAAATGGTGTTTCTCAGTGTGGTTTTCACTGAATGCCCCAATATCTCAGGTGGTCTCACCTTGAAGTTTCACTGTGGGCAGGTGCTGCTCCTTCTGTGGTGCAGAACTTGTGAAAAAACCCTCACTGGGGCTCCCTTTATCTCTTTCACCACCTTTACCCAGCTGTGCCCACACTTCAAGATCCTTTGATGTTTTTTCCAGTCAGTCTTTAAGCCCAGCCCAGCACCTGCAGGGGAGCTGAAACTTTCTCTTCTCTCTCTCATTGATCATCTCCCAGAACCCCAATCCCACCGCCCCGTGTGCCCCCAGTGCCCCCCAGCCCCACTCCCCACTGCTCCCTGAGCTGCTGTCACACCTCAGACCCCAAATGGGCTCCCCTCTCAGGTGACACCCCTGGGGGCACCCCGAGCCTGGCCAGGATCTCCTTGGGGAGCTCCTGGGTGACTTCCCTGGCCATGTTGTGGTGGCATCAGAAGTTCTGCACCCCAAAAAAGGGGATCCCCCAACCCCAGGAGACACCTGAACCCGTGTTGGTGTGGTGGCTCAGCAAATCCATCTGCCAGGAACCCCCGGCAGTGCTGCCCCTCTCAGTGATCCCTGGAGGTGATGGGTTGGGATCTAAAGGGTTCTTTGGGAAACACCTCGGGCAAACAAACCTGGGGATCACCCCCTGCCCCCTGTCATGTTCTCCACCCCTCCCACGGCCCCAGTCAAACTTCCAGGCTCCCCCTGCTGCCCCCTAGAACCCTGTGAACCCCAGTCCTGTGTCCCTCAGTCGCCCTCACTTTCGCCCAGCGTCCCCCAGGTACCCCAGGACTCCAATCCCACATGAAATTCCCCCCAAGGGTCCTCCCAGTGTCCCCAAAGACCCCAATCCCACAGCCCCCTGTGCCCCGCCAAGTGTCCCCGGTGTCCCCCCAGCCCCTGATACCAAAATCAGCCGCAGTGAACTCCCGGACAGAACGGGAGGGATCCCAAAGCCGGAATTCTTGATCAGCTCGGGCTCCCAGCAGATCTCTCCTGCTCCTGTGGCTCAGGGGGACTTTGCCCCAAAGAATTTATCCACCCTAATTATGAATATTCATTAAAATGGGCTTCTTAGCTAACAGAAAACCAGAACGATACCTGTAAATAGTTAGCTTGGCCCCGCCTCTTTCAATAAACAATTTCTTTTTCCCTGGAGCGATAAAATGCGTTATCTGGGTGTGATTCTAACAGAGTGCCCTGATAAGGATAAGGACCCAATGATTGATTGCCAATTAGGTAAACCTTTATTAAAACCATAGGTGGAAGCGAGCAACGCGCTGGGAAAGCCAGAGAGCACAAGTCTCAGCTCGCGCTGCACACACAGCTTTCGGAGTTTTCCCCACAATTTCCCATTTTTGTAACGTTTTGTTTTGACCCTTGGTCGCTCCTCAGGTTTTCCCATATTTGTTCATCATTGAGTCTTCCAACTCCGGGAATCTGGGGTCTTCTGCCCTCTCACGGTGGTCGGTGGATGAAGTCTCTCCTCTTCCTCGCAGCACATCCATGGGGACTTTCCACTGTGGTCACTACGGTTTCACCAAATCTCCCATTTTCTCCATTTCTCCATGTCCTATGATAGAAATTTACATTTCATTATCCTCCACCAAGGTCGGGGTCTAACTTTTTTGTTTCTGCAGTTTCTGCAACTTACAGTTATTGCTTAATATCCTCTACATATTTACAATTTCTGCAGCTTGCTGAACAGCCCCTACATATTTATAATTATTAACTATAACAACACAAATTACCTAAATCATTAATTTCATTTATAACTGTCCTCCCCTTTAATTAATTAATTGACTGATTGATTTGTGCTAATTCACTAATTTACTAATTTGTTTGATCACATGTAACTTTTGTTAATACTCTACTGTAATGCTGAGCAATTATACCGGTTGTGAATTACAGCTCTGGCTTAAAGCTCATCCCTATAAACACCCCAAGGTCGTGTTCTGTTCTCATCGTGGATTTGCTTTTTGCTTAAATTCTTTTAGTTTTTTTTCTCTATCTTTACCTGGGTCTCAAATTTGATGATGAGTGTGCTATGAAAATTGATTCCATCTGATTCCCCGCCCAAACAGTTTGGTCACACCAATTACAAACAGGAATAATGGAGTTTTTTTTTAATTTCCTTAGTTTATTTTCCTCAGGGATTGCAGTTATATTGTGACACGCTGTGATGTTTCCCCCCACATCATTTAACACATCGAATGCTATGACATTTACAAACTCCCGTGCTAAAGTCGGCCGGGCATCCCAAGTGGCAGAGTCAGAACTCCCAGCGGCATTCCCCACTTCAGAAACCCTCTGCCTTCCCCGACGCCTCCGCTTTTGCTTTCCGGAGCCTGGATTTCCATCTTCTCGGCAGCAAGGAAATTCTTCAGGGATGCCTGGGAGTGACTGCCGGTTTAAATGTTTTTTCTTCTACTTATCTTTTATATTTCATTTGTTCTGCCCAGTAATGAACTCGGGAGTATTTTCAGCACATTAATATTATTATTATTATTATTATTATTATTATTATTATTATTATCATTATTATTATTATTATTATTTCAGCTTGGGAATCCAATTAACCCCTCACCCCGTTTACAACTAATTGCCACCACTCAGAAAATCCCTCTTCAAGTCTCCCTATTTGTACAGCCAGGTATAATGTTTGTTTTGTTATCTCCAGCTCTTCTCTTCCACAGGGAGGGCACAACCCCTTAGGAAAATATCCTGCCCTACAGTGAGTCCGCCACTTTTCTTTAAAGCTCGCCTTTACACAGCCTTTTCCCACATTAATAGCATTCACAACTTAAGCTTTTTGGTTTACTTTGTTTACTCTTCCTCTCCTCCTGCCTCACACATCTTGCTTTTCCCACTGCGGCTGCCAACACTCTCGCCTCCCCATTCACTTTCCTCTTCCCTCTTACACTTTCTGCACTTCCCTCGATGAATCTTGTATCCCCCGCCCTTGCCGCCACCCTTCTGTAACTTTTCTCATTTCCTTCGTGTGCCTTCTACCCCTGAGCACATCCTCAAGCTATTCCTAAGCCTTTCCAACCAGTCCGTGGCGGGGGATTTATCCTTTTTCTGGTGTTCACTAAAAGCCTTGTTAATATCCTGTCCCCCCGGGACTGCCTCCCGTATCCCTTGTCAACGGGACATTCACAGAGCCTGTGCGTTCTGGTCCCAGGAGAACTTCCCTTAACGGCAAAGGCTGAACCCTCCTCGTGTTAATTTTGCCCTTTGCACCTTACTTCTTGTTTGCCTGGGCGATGAGACAGCCTTTTGCTCAGACCCGTGGGTAAACAACTTTCAGATTCTTGGTGGGGCAGGGTAGGGAAGCAGCAGGTAAAGGTTTGAGGATGGGAGGGTTAGGTTGTCCAAGGGGTCCCAATCCTCTTTTTTTTTAGATTTTCCTTGTTTTGTCGGGACCAATGGGAACAATGAAGGTGGGTTGGTGTTTTTTTTGCAATTTCTGCAACAGAGAAGGAGCAGCGCCTGCCAAAAGCGAAAGTTGGAGGTGAGGCCATCTGGGATACTGGGATGCTCAGTGAGAACTGTCTTGGGGGATAATTCATGTTTTCATAATACTCGTTGTTACAGTAAATATAGTTTATAGAAAAGCCAGAAGGACCCCCCACCCCGCCTCCCCCCAAAGCAAAGGGCCTGGAAAGTTTCACAAGAACCATCTCCAGCTCTGGGAAGAAGACGAAGAAACTACAATTCCAATAGAAGGAGAAAGAATAGCCAGGATGGAGGTGATCAACCCCTGATGACTCCGAGATGGTTTCTTACCAGGACCATCCAAATCGCCCGGGAATCCCATTCACCCAGGAAATCTTTTGAGACAGCAAAACCGGTCCCTAGACCTTTCAACATCCAGGGGCACCTGGACCCGAGACAAGCCTGGACATGTATAATTTTAAAATCACGTAGTCCCGAACCAGGAGGGGTATAAAAGCTAACTGGTTTGGGCTCGGGCTTTCGTGAAACCATGGGGGACGTGGCGCGGCAGAGGTCACGTCAGTCAGATTCACCCAGAGCTAACTCTGTTCCTTGGCCGCTGGCTTTGTCATTTGCTTGTCCGAAATCTTCCTTGGCAAATAAATTGTTTTTCGTTGAGATTGGCTTTCTAAATTTATAACAGAATCACACCCTGTAACCCCACTTTATGACACTCCTGGGTAATAAAAATCATTTATTGAAAGAGGCAGAGCCAAGCTAATTATTTATGGGGAAAGTGCTGGTTTTGTGTTAGCTAAGAAGCCCATTTTAATGAATATGCATAATTCTGGTGGATAAATTCATAATGGCCCCCTCTGACCCTGACACGTCAGGGCCCCCCTGTCACCCCTGTCCCTCCCCCCATGGTCCGCCTGGTGCTCCCATGACCTCCCCTCCACTTATGGTCCTCCGGACCCCCCTCTCTGAGTCCCCAGGTGGGAGCCTCTCCAGGAATTCCCCCCACCTTTGGGGGCTTCTCCTGGTCGCCATGGCCATGGCAATAGTGAGCAGAGCCCTCTGAGCCATGAGGCCATCAAGGTCTCTGTGGTCTTGGAGGCTACCATGGTCAGGAAGGTCACTGGGACCCGCAGAAAAATGACACCACCAAGGCTACCGAGGCCATTGTGGCCACTGTGGTAACTTTGGCCACTGTGACCACTCTGGACATTGGAACCACCATGGTCGCTATGTCCACTGTGGTCACCAGGACCGATGAGGCCATGGTGGCCACGGTGGCTGCCATGGTCACTGTAGCTACTGAGGCCACTGTGGCCACTGTGGTTACCAAGGTGACCAAGGTCACCATGGTCACTGTAATTACTGAGGCCACCATAGTACTGTGGTTACCGTGGTTACCAAGGTGACCAAGGTCACCATGGCCACCGCGGCCACTGTGGCCTCCATGTCACAGTGACAAGGGCTCAATCCTGGGGAATCCCCTCCAAGAGCTGCTCAGGAGGGAGCAGCACAAGGCCAGCAGGATCAGCAAGGGCTGGACTGGAGCTGCCAGGACAGCCCAGGACAGCCCAGGACAGACCGGTCAGCCCGGACGGCAGAGACCAGGCAGTGCCTGGGGCCAGTTGGACACTTCCCGCCAGAGGTGTTTGAGATTGGCAATGTCACCGCCACCTCCTGAAGCTCCCTGGCTGCCTCGCCTGATGGATCAAAAAAAATGTTGTTTGCTTGCCTGGTGTATAAAGAAATGTATCAAAGATTTAATCCTTGCTCATCTGGCTTATCAAAAGTTTATCAAAATTTGCTGCTGGCTCACCTGATGTATCTGATGCAGCTCATTTAGCACCTTTCCTGCAGGGCACCTAATTTGATAAAATAAAGCATTTCCTGGTGTTTTTGTGCAAGCTTTATTTTCCAAACCTTCATCTTCAGAGAGGCAACAGAAAAACCGTCCTCCCTTTTTCCTCTGCACTCCCTTTTTACTTCACTCACCAAGGACCTGGAGGGGCTGGAGCATGCCCAGGGAAGGGATGGAGCTGGGGAGGCGTCTGGAGTGCCAGGAGTGGCTGAGGGAGCTGTGGGGTGCCACTCAGAGCAATTAAAAAAGGATGAATGATCAGTTCGGGGCCAGTTCCAAAGTTCCTGATTTGAGGCAATGCAATAGAAGAAGCATTGGAAGGAAAAAATAGAAAAACAGAAGAGAGAAAAAAATAAGGTAAAAAATAAATAAAGCAGATGGAGGCACCATCACCCAATAATTTAAGAAAAAGCCTGATGTTTTGATCAGGAAACTCTTTTTCTTTCAAATCAGGGGATTTTCCCTCTTTACCCCGCACATCTCCTGCACTGGCCGTGCCGCTGCAGTTCAGGAATCGCCCACCGGAGGGCAGCAGGGAGCGGGGTTCAACAGCGGCACTGCGCATGCGCCGGCCCCAGCTGCAGTTCCGGGCGCCCCCAGCAGGCGGCAGCACGAGCTGGCGGCGCTGCCCATCCCGGCCCCGGGGCTCTGCAATGGTTTGGGATGGAGCGACCTTAAAGCGCCTGCGGTGCCAGCGCTGCCGTGGGCAGGGAGAGCTTCCCCTGCGCCAGGCTGCTCCAGGCACCCCAACCTGCCCTGGGACACGGCCAGGCACCGGGAAGGGACAGCTTCCCCTGTGCCAGGCTGCTCCAGGCACCCCAACCTGCCCTGGAACACAGCCAGGCACCGGGCAGCCGCTGCCTGTCCGGCCAACCTGTGCTAGTTCCTCAGCACCCTCCCAGGGAACGATTCCTCTCAGGATCCCATCCATCCCTGCCCTCTGGCAGTCGGAAGCCGTTCCCCTTGGCCTGTCCCTCCATGCCCAAAGCCCGTCCCCGGCTCTCCTGGGGCTCCTTTAGCCAGGAAGGGGCTTTGGTGCCTCCCTGGATCGCTCTCCAGGCTGAACACCCCCAGCTGTCTCCACAGCAGAGCGGCTTCACCCCTGGAAGTCTCTCCGTGGCTTCCTCTGGACTGGCTCCAGCAGCTCCACATCTCCTCTGTGCTGGGGCCCAGAGCTGGTAGAGCGATCCGAGTGGGAATGTCTCACGTTGGTGTTATAAATGAAATGAATGATTTAGGTAACTTGTGATAAGTTTTAGAGTTAATAATTATAAATACGTAGTGGCTATTAAACAAACTGCAGAAATTGTAAATACGCATGCCGGGATGGGCAGCGCCCCCAGCTCGTGCTGCCACCTGCTGGTGACACCTGGAACTGCAGCTGGGGGGCGGGGCAGGGCAAAGGTGGGCGGGAGCTGTGGAGAAAGAGACAAAGGGAGCTCCAGGGAGTTCCCTTTTTGGCAAGTTCTGCAACACAGAAGGAGCAGCAGCGCCGGCCAAAAGCGAAAGTTCAAGGCAAGGTCAATTGTCGGGGTTTTTGCTGTTCTCCTCTGTCTCTTTAAGAAGTTTTTTCCAAAGTTCTATTTTCAGCCTTCCGTGTTTACCTTTTGCAATGGGGTCAGACAGGATTTTACATCAACAACTTCCTTGTTATTGTAACGGTACAACTATGTTTACATTCTTCTCATGAGGAGGAGACTGCTGACGGAATATTGGGTGGCCCAGTGTGGTTGGACAGGAAGATTTTCTCCCTCCAATCCACGGTCACTGCTGGAATTCTATTAATGTCGAAGTCTGTAAATAAACCGTCTCTTTTTCCTGCCTCGGACATCAGAGAGTGTTGGTGTCACTTCTTTGTGTCGTGTACAGAGAGCTCATCTGGGATATCGGGGCACTCAGTGAAAACGAACCCCAGAGACCCCATTTTTATGGCTCCCCAGGACAGTAAAAATCATTTATGGAAAGATGCAGAGCCATGCCAGTTTTTTGTGGGAAAAGCGCTGGTTTAGTGTTGGCTCAGAAGCCCGTTGTGATGAGTATGAGAGATGAGCAGCCAATTTTCAAAGGTGGCTGGAAGCTGCCGAGAAAGAGACAAAGCGATCTGCAGGGAGGGTTTTTGCAAGTTCTGCCTCACAGAAGCAGCAGCGCCTGCCCAAAGCGAAAGTTCAAGGCGAGGTCATCTGAGACGCTGGGGCTCAGTGAAAACCACACCGACACACCCCATTTTTGTGAGGTCAGGGCAACAAAAACCATTTCCTTAAAGAGGCAGAGCCATTCAAATTGTTTAAGGGAAACATTCTGGTTTCGTGTTGGCTAAGACGACCATCTTCATGAATATTTATAACTAGGCTGGATGAATTCCCTCTGCCAAAGTCCCCCTGAGCCACAGGAGCAGGAGAGATCCGCTGGGAACCCGAGCTGATCAAGAATTCCGGCTTTGGGATCCCTCCCGTTCTGTCCGGGAGTTCACTGCGGCTGATTTCGGTATCAGGGGCTGGGGGGACACCGGGGACACTTGGGGGGCACAGGGGGCTGTGGGATTGGGGTCTGGGAGGACACTGGGGGAGTCACAGGAATGGGATTGGGGTTCTGGAGTGCTCTGAGGGCAACGATGGGGGGCACAGGGCTGTGGGGGTGGGATTTGGGTACAAGGGGCACTGGGGGGCACTGGGGGGCACTGGGGACACTGGGGGGCACTGAGGGGACACTGGAGGACACTGGGGGGCACATGGGATGGGATTGAGGTCCTGAGGGGCCACCGGGGATTTCATGGGACTGGGATTGGGATTGTGGTATGGGAGGGGGAAAAGGGAGACACTGGGGGACCCCAGGATTTGGGATCAGGTCCCAGGACATGTCCATGGTCTCCTGGCTTGTCTGCCCCTTCTCCCCAGGCTGACCCCACTCGCCCCCCCCCGCCCCTCAACAAGAAAGCCACCCCATGTCCCCTATGTCCCATCAGTGTCCCCTGGAGCCCCTCAGTGTTCCCTCAGTGTCCCCTGGTGTCCCCCAGTATCTTCCCCGTGTCACACAATGTTGTCCCCTGTGTCCCCTCTGTGTCCCCCAGTGTCCCACAGTGCTCCTCGTGGCCTCTCCCCACCATGGCCCCCCTGGGTCACACCCTGGCACTGCTGGCCATGGCCGTGGCCACTGTGGCCATCGAGGTGGTGCCCCTGGACATGGCCAAGGATTCCTTCGATGACCAGTACCTGAATTGTGGAGATAACATGACCAAGAGTTTGCCGGAACTCCAGCGCTCAGATTTCCTCAACAACAGTGAGTTTGCCTATGTCTGGAAAAAGGCCGCAGACAAGTGGAAGAAGCTGGAGACTGTGCCATCCCCTCTCACCGCAGACCAGGCCATCGCCCTCATGGTCTACACCATGACCATACACTTATACTACGTGTTCAACGCAGACATGCATGTGGCTGGAAGCTCCGTCCGGAAGTACCGGAACGAATTCCACTTCAAATCGCTGCATTTCCTGCAGACCCGGGCCCTCCAGACGCTGAGACGCCCCAACGATTGTCGGGTCGTGTTTTGGGGAGTGTGGGAAGTCCAGTTCGAGGTGAAGGAAGGCGACCAAATCCGCTTTGGTCAATTCGCGTTGGCATCACTAAGTGAAAGGGTGGCCCAGGATTTGGGGCTGGACACGATGTTCAAGGTGCACACATGCCACGGCGTGGACATCAAGAAATTCTCTTATGATGAAGATGAGAAGGAGGTGCTGATCCCGCCATTCGAGACCTTCAAGGTCACTGCTGTCAGCAAGGAAGGGGACATGATGCACATTGAGCTTCGCTCCACCGGGACCTTCAGCAACTACAACTGCGAGTGGCTGAAAGGTGAGATCTTGGGGACAACCTGAGGGGATCGGGGACACCCAGTGAGGGTTGGGGACAAGGACACCCAGTGCTGGGGACACCCATGGCCCAGAGGGGACAGGGACAGCCACTGTGGGTGGGAGCCAGGACACCCAGTGCTGGGGACAAGGGCAGGGACAGCCATTGCTGGGCACAGGGGATGGGCACAGCCAGGGCCAGCTGGGGGGACAGGGACATCCAGTGCTGGGGACACCCACTGGGGATGGGGGGCAAGGCCACCCATGGCTGGGCAAAGGGGACAGGGACCTGGTTATGGCCCCCTCTGAGCCCCACACCCTCAGGGCCCCCCTGTCCCCCCTGTCCCTCTCCCATGGTCCCTCTGGTGCCCTCATGACCCCCTCCACTTACGGTCCCCCTGACCTCCCTCTTTGTGTCCCCAGGTGGGAGCCTCCCCAGGACCTCCCCCAACCTCTGGGGGCTTCTCCTGGCAACTTTGGCCATGGTAACGGTCAGCAGAACCCTCTGAGCCACGAGGCCACCAAGGTCACTGCGGTCTCGGAGGCAGGACCAGCGAGGGCGAGGCTGCAGCTGCCAGGACAGCCCAGGACAGCCCAGGACAGCAGAGACCGGGCAGCTCCTGGGGCCGGTTGGGCACTTCCCGCCAGAGGCATTTGGGAGTGGCAATGTCACCGTCACCTCCTAAAGCTCCCTGGCTGCCTCGCCTGATGGATAAAAAAAATGTTGCTTGCTTGCCTGGTGTATAAAAATTGTATTAAAAATTTAATCATTGCTGGCCTGGCTTATCAAAAGTTTATCAAAATTTGCTGCTGGCTCACCTGATGTATCCGCTGCAGCTTTTTAACACCTTTCCTGCAGTGCCCCTCATTTGCTAAAATAAAGCATTTCCTGGAGTTTTTGTTCAAGCTTTATTTTCCAAACCTCCATCTTCAGACAGGCAATGGGGAAGCGCTCCTCCCTTTTTCCTCTGCACTCCCTTTTCACTTCACTCACCAAGGACCTGGAGGGGCTGGAGCATGCCCAGGGAAGGGACAGGGCTTGGAAGGGGTCTGGAGTGCTAGGAGTGGCTGAGGAAGGTGAGAGGTGCTTCTCAGAGCAATTAAAAAAGGATGAATGATCAGTTCGGAGCCAGTTCCAAAGCTCCTGATTTGAGGCAACGCAACAGAAGAAGTATTGGGAGGGAAAAATAGAAAAGCACAAGAGAGAAAAAGAATGAGAAATGAAATAAAGGGGACAGAGGCACCATAACCCATTTATGCAAAACCCTGATGTTTTGCACAGGGATCTCCTTTTTCCTTTCAAATCTGGGGATTTTCCCTCTTCAGCCCGCACATCTCCTGCACTGGCCGTGCTGTTGCAGTTCGGGAATCGCCCATCGGAGGGCAGCAGCGAGCGGGGTTCAACAGCAGCACTGCGCATGCGCCGGCCCCAGCTGCAGTTCCGGGTGCCCCCAGCAGGCGGCAGCACGAGCTGGCGGCTCTGCCCATCCCGGCCCCGGGGCTCTGCAATGGTTTGGGATGGAGCGACCTTAAAGCGCCTGCGGTGCCAGCGCTGCCGTGGGCAGGGACAGCTTCCCCTGCGCCAGGCTGCTCCAGGCACCCCAACCTGCCCTGGGACATGGCCAGGCACCGGGCAGGGACAGCTTCCCCTGTGCCAGGCTGCTCCAGGCACCCCAACCTGCCCTGGGACACGGCCAGGCACTGGGCAGGGACAGCTTCCCCCGCGCCAGGCTGCTCCAGGCACCCCAACCTGCCCTGGGACACGGCCAGGGACTGGGCAGGGACAGCTTCCCCTGCGCCAGGCTGCTCCAGGCACCCCAACCTGCCCTGGGACACGGCCAGGCACCGGGCAGGGACAGCTTCCCCTGCGCCAGGCTGCTCCAGGCACCCCAACCTGCCCTGGGACATCGCCAGGGACTGGACAGCCCTATCTGCTCTGGCCAACCTGTGCTAGGGCCTCAGCACCCTCCCGGGAAAGAATTCCTCTCAGGATCCCATCCATCCCTACCCTCTTGCACTGTGAAGTTTTTCCCCTTGGCCTGTCCCTCCATGCCCAAAGCTCGTCCCCTGCTCTCCTGGGGCTCCTTTAGCCAGGAAGGGGCTTTCGTACCTCCCTGGGTGGCTCTCCAGGCTGAACACCCCCAGCTGTCTCCACAGCAGAGCAGCTTTACCCCTCGAAGTCTCTCCGTGTCTTCCTCTGGACTGGCTCCAGCAGCTCCACATCTCCTCTGTGCTGGGGCCCAGAGCTGGTAGAGTGAATCGAGTGCGAATGTCTCACGGTGGTGTTATAAATGAAATTAATGATTTAGGTAACTTGTAGTAAGTGTTATTGTTAATAATTATTAGTACGTAGTGGCTAATAAGCAAACTGCAGAAATTGTAAATACGTATGCCGGGATGGGCAGCGCCGCCAGCTCGTGCTGCCACCTGCTGGTGACACCTGGAACTGCAGCTGGGGGGCAGCACAGGGCAAAGGTGGGCGGGAGCTGTGGAGAAAGAGACAAAGGGAGCTCCAGGGAGTTCCCATTTTGGCAAGTTCTGCAACAGAGAAGGAGCAGCAGCGCCGGCCAAAAGCGAAAGTTCAAGGCGAGGTCTGTTGTCAGGGCTTTTGCTGTTCTCTGTCTCTTTAAGAAGTTTTTTTCTAAAGTTCTACTTCAGCCATCTGGGTTTACCTTTTGCAGTGGGGTCAGACAGGATTTTACATCAACAACTTCCTTGCTATTGTAACGGTACAACCACGTTTACACTCTTCTCATGAGGAGGAGACTGCTGACGGACTGTTGGGTTGCCCAGTGCGGTTGGAGAAGAAGATTTTCTCCCTCCAATCCACGGTCACTGCTGGAATTCTATAAATGTCGAAGTTTGTAAATAAACCGTCTCTTTTTTTCTTCCTCAGACGTTCTTGGTCAGCTCGGGCTCCCAGCGGATCTCTCCTGCTCCTGTGGCTCAGGGGGATTTTGCCATGGGGAATTTATCCAGCCTAATTATAAATATTCATTAAAGTTGGCTTCTTAGCTAATACAGAAACAGCATTTTTCCTGGAAATCATTTCCACGGCTCCATCTCTTTCAGGACATCCTCCTGTTGTCCTGGAGAGTTCACAAAAAGGGACCTGGGGCTCATCTTCACTGAGTGCCGCAGTATCTCTGATGACCTCGCCTTGAACTTTCACTTTCAGCTGGTGCTGCTCCTTCTGTGTCACAGAGCTTGTCCAGGACCACACTGGAGTTCCCTTTAACTCTTTCCCCACTGGTTCCAGACACGTTTATTGTCCTGTGGAAATACTTTTATACCCTTTTATCGTTTTTGCTACTCAGCCTTCCAGCTCTACCCAGCATCTCCAACGTGTGGGGGAAAAGCCACGCTATGGAAAGCCAGGAGTCCACAGAGCAGCCTTGAAACTTTATTCCAGTGCAGGGACAGAGTTTCCACAACAGACAAACCCCCGTGGGGTTCTGCATTGGTTTGAGGCAAATTTGGGAGGAGAACTCCTTGGGAAACCCTCCCTCCCCTCCCCCAACCGGTTGGGGAGAAAACTCCTCAGAGAGAAGTGGAAAGAAATCCGTTTATTGAACTGGCAAAGTGCTCCCCAGGACAGTGAATTGAACAATACCAGATGGCAAGAACCTCGTGGCGCTCTGGGTAGATGACAAATTAGGACAGAAGTCCCTCTGGTAGGTGATTCCTCTGCTCTCAGTTCTTTCCGGCGCTGGTGAAAGTTGCTGCACAGGGTGGATCCCGGTGGGTTCCAGGTGCAAGCTCCCCCCAGAGCCCCCCCTGGGTCCTCAGTCAGGGGGAGGTTTGAACAGTTTCAAAGAAGTTAAAAAAGGAAAAGAAAAAAAGAAAAAAAAAAAAAAAAAAAAGCAATGAGAAGCTATGCTAAGCTACCCTAGCTAACTACCAAGCAAAAGCAAAAGTGAGAGAGAAAGCAAAAAAAAAAATAAATTCCTCTCTGTCTCATGTCTGTGTGTTATTTTCTGTGACTATTAAAAACCAGCCCGGCAGAGAGAGGTGTCTGAAAACAAACTGTGCACTTCTCCCCTGGTTTTACTCTCAGAGCCAATATTAAAGGCACAGAGTGTAATACCCAGCGTAAACAGACAATTGGGGATACAACATCGTCACGTCACCCCAGGACAGGTTCCTCTCTCGAGGTTTGGGATGATGAAGCCTCCTTCCATCCCCAGCTCTCGGCCGCACGCTGCCCTCTTCCTCTCCCCATCAGCTGAACGGGGCTGCTGGGAAGGTGCAGCCCTCCCAAACCACCTCCCCCACACCCACCTTGGACCTGTCATTTTCCCTCAAAGTCCAGAAGTTCAGGCAGTCTGGGATGGACTGGTTGGACTTTGTGGGGACCCGTTTCTCCCATCACCCTCAAGTTCAGGAGTTCAAACTTTCTGCTCAAACCACGAGGGTCCTGTGAAAACCTTCACCTCTGTAGAGACATCCGGACCCGTTTTGAAGACAATGACACCCATTTCTCCTAAAGATCCCATCCCAATGAGACATTTTTAAAGGCACCACCAGCCATCTTTCCAATGAAATCGTTCCCTGTGAGGGTGCTGAAACCCCGGTGCAGGTTTCCCAGAGAAGCTGTGTCAGCCCCTGGATCCCTGTCCGTGTCCCAGGGCAGGTTGGGGTGCCTGGAGCAGCCTGGCACAGGGGAAGCTGTCCCTGCCCGGTGCCTGGCCGTGTCCCAGGGCAGGTTGGGGTGCCTGGAGCAGCCTGGCGCAGGGGAAGCTGTCCCTGCCCACGGCAGCGCTGGCACCGCAGGCGCTTTAAGGTCGCTCCATCCCAAACCATTGCAGAGCCCCGGGGCCGGGATGGGCAGCGCCGCCAGCTCGTGCTGCCGCCTGCTGGGGGCACCCGGAACTGCAGCTGGGGCCGGCGCATACACAGTGCCGCTGTTGAACCCCGCTCGCTGCTGCCCTCCGGTGGGCGATTCCCGAATCGTAACTCCCAGAATCCCCAAATCGCAGGGGGAGTGGGACTAGAACGAGCCAGAGGGGGCACTGGGGCCAAGCTCCCAGCTCGGGCAGCATCATCCCTGAGCACAGGGGTGGGACTGGAGCCGCTGGACACGGCACTGGGGTGCACTGGACACAGTGCTGGGGGAAGCTGGACACGGCATTGGAGAGAAGTGGACACAGCACTTGGTAGAGCTGGACACAGCACTGGGCAGAACTGGATACGGCACTGGGAAGAGTCAGACACAGCACTGGGCAGAGCTGGACATGGCACTGGGAATAGTCAGACACAGCACTGGGCAGAGCTGGACATGACACTGGACAGAGGTGGATACAGCACTGAACAGAGGTGGACAGTGCATTGGGCAAAACTGGACATGGCACTGGACCGAATTGGACATGGCACTGGGCAGAACTGGACACGGCACTGGACAGAGGTGGACACAGCACTGGACAGAGTCAGACACAGCACTCCAGATGTGCCTCACTGGGATTGGCAGAGGGGCACGATCCCTCCCTGACCTCCTGGCCCCGCTCCTCCTGATGACCCCTGGATCCCTCCTGGCCCTCAGGCTGCACGGTCAGCTCCACTGGTCACCCACCAGCACCTCCAGGTCCTTCTCCAGAGCTGCTCCAGCAGGTCCCGCCCAGCCAGGGGATGGCACTGGTGCAAACTGGGCTAAACCCAGCCCAGATCTCCAACCCCAAATTATCCCTCTCCTGTGTTCCTGCCAGGAATGAAATGTGTGTGAGGCTCCTCCCTCGGGAAGGGGAGGCTCCCCAAGGATCCTGCACAAAGCTGAGAGAGAGAGAGTGTCTGCTCACTGGGCAGGGCAGAGGGGCACGATCACTCCCTGACCCACTGTGGCTGCCAACACTCTCGCCTCCCCTTTCACTTTCCTCTTCCCTCTTACACTTTCTGCACTTCCCTCGATGAATCTTGTATTCCCCACCCTTGCCGCCACCCTTCTGTAACTTTTCTCATTTCCTTCGTGTGCCTTCTACCCCTGAGCACATCCTCAAGCTATTCCTAAGCCTTTCCAACCAGTCCGTGGGGGGATTTATCCTTTTTCTGGTGTTCACTAAAAGCCTTGTTAATATCCTGTCCCCCCGGGACTGCCTCCCGTATCCCTTGTCAACGGGACATTCACAGAGCCTGTGCGTTCTGGTCCCAGGAGAACTTCCCTTAACGGCAAAGGCTGAACCCTCCTCGTGTTAATTTTGCCCTTTGCCCCTTACTTCTTGTTTGCCTGGGCGATGGGACAGCCTTTTGCTCAGACCCGTGGGTAAACAACTTGCGGATTCTTGGTGGGGCCGGGTAGGGAAGCAGCAGGTAAAGATTTGAGGATGGGGAGGGTTAGGTTGTCCAAGGGGTCCCAATCCTCTTTTTTTTTAGATTTTCCTTGTTTTGTCGGGACCAATGGGAACAATGAAGGTGGGTTGGTTTTTTTTGCAATTTCTGCAACAGAGAAGGAGCAGCGCCTGCCAAAAGCGAAAGCTGGAGGTGAGGCCATCTGGGATACTGGGATGCTCAGTGAGAACTGTCATGGGGGATAATTCATGTTTTCATAATACTCCTTGTTACAGTAAATATAGTTTATAGAAAAGCCAGAAGGATTACCCCCTCCCCCCGCCGCCTCCCCCCCAAAGCAAAGGGCCTGGAAAGTTTCACAAGAACCATCTCCAGCTCTGGGAAGAAGAGAAAGAAACTACAATTCCAATAGAAGGAGAAAGAATAGCCAGGATGGAGGTGATCAACCCCTGATGACTCCGAGATGGTTTCTTACCAGGACCATCCAAATCGCCCGGGAATCCCATTCACCCAGGAAGTCTTTGGAGACAGCAAAACCGATCCCTAGACCTTTCAACATCCAGGGGCACCTGGACCCGAGACAAGCCTGGACATGTATAATTTTAAAATCACGTAGTCCCGAACCAGGAGGGGTATAAAAGCTAACTGGTTTGGGCTCGGGCTTTCGTGAAACCACGGGGGACGTGGCGCGGCAGAGGTCACGTCGGTCAGATTCACCCAGAGCTAACTCTGTTCCCTGGGCCCTGGCTTTGTCATTTGCTTGTCCGAAATCATCCTTGGCAAATAAATTGTTTTTCGTTGAGATTGGCTTTCTAAATTTATAACAGAACCACACCCTGTAACCCCACTTTATGACACTCCTGGGCAATAAAAATCATTTCTTGAAAGAGGCATAGCCAAGCTAATTATTTATGGGGAAAGTGCTGGTTTTGTATTAGCTAAGAAGCCCATTTTAATGAATATGCATAATTCTGGTGGATAAATTCATTACGGCCCCCTCTGACCTCGACACGTCAGGGCCCCCCTGTCACCCCTGTCCCTCCCCCCATGGTCCCTCTGGTGCTCCCATGACCCCCTCCACTTACGGTCCTCCGGACCCCCCTCTCTGAGTCCCCAGGTGGGAGCCTCTCCAGGAACTCCCCCCACCTTTGGGGGCTTCTCCTGGTCACCATGGCCATGGCAACAGTCAGCAGAGCCCTCTGAGCCATGAGGCCATCAAGGTCTCTGTGGTCTTGGAGGCTACTGTGGCCACCATGGTCAGGAAGGTCACTGGGACCCGCAGAAAAATGACACCACCAAGGCTACTGAGGCCATGGTGGCTACTGTGGTCACTTTGGCCCCTGTGACCACTCTGGACATTGCAACCACCATGGTCACTATGTCCACTGTGGTCACCGTGACCGATGAGGTCACGGTGGCCACGGTGGCTGCCGTGGTCACTGTAGCTACTGAGGCCACTGTGGCCGCTGTGGTTACCAAGGTGACCAAGGTCACCATGGTCACTGTAATTACTGAGGCCACCATAGTACTGTGGTTACCGTGGTTACCAAGGTGACCAAGGTCACCATGGCCACCGCGGCCACTGTGGCCTCCATGTCACAGTGACAAGGGGTCCATCCTGGGGCATCCCCTCCAAGAGCTGCTCAGGAGGGAGCAGCACAAGGCCAGCAGGATCAGCCAGGGCTGGACTGGAGCTGCCAGGACAGCCCAGGGCAGCCCAGGACAGCCCAGGACAGCCCAGGACAGACCGGTCAGCCCGGACAGCAGACACCAGGCAGTGCCTGGGGCCAGTTGGACACTTCCCGCCAGAGGCATTTGGGAGTGGCAATGTCACCGCCACCTCCTACAGCTCCTTGGCTGCCTTGCCTGATGGATCAAAAAAAATGTTGCTTGCTTGCCTGGAGTTTAAAAAATGTATCAAAGATTTAATCCCTGCTCGTCTGGCTTATCAAAAGTTTATCAAAATTTTGCTGCTGGCTCACCTGATGTATCCGCTGCAGCTCTTTTCACACCTTTCCTGCAGGGCGCCTCATTTCCTAAAATAAAGCATTTCCTGCTGTTTGTGTTCAAGCTTTATTTTCTAAACCTCCGTTTTCAGACTGTCAGTGGAGAAGCACTCCTCTCTTTTTCCTCTGCACTCCCTTTTCACTTCACACACCAAGGACCTGGAGAGGCTGGAGCATGCCCAGGGAAGGGATGGAGTTGGGGAGGGGTCTGGAGCACCAGGATTGGCTGAGGGAGCTGCGGGGTGCTGCTCAGAGTAATTAAAAAAGGATGAATGATCAGTTCGGGGCCAGTTCCAAAGTTCCTGATTTGAGGCAACGGAGAAGAAGTATTGGGAGGGAAAAATAGGGAAAAAAAGAAAGAAAGAAAAAAGAAAAACTAAATAAAGCGGACAGAGACACCATCAGCCATTAATTTAGGAAAAAGCCTCATGTTTGGCTCAGGGATCTCTTTTTCCTTTCAAATCAGGGGATTTTCCCTCTTTACCCTGCACATCTCCTGCACTGGCCGTGCCGATGCGGTCCGGGAATCTCCCACCGGAGGGCAGCAGCGAGCGGGGTTCAACAGCAGCACTGCGCATGCGCCGGCCCCAGCTGCAGTTCCGGGTGCCCCCAGCAGGCGGCAGCACGAGCTGGCGGCGCTGCCCATCCCGGCCCCGGGGCTCTGCAATGGTTTGGGATGGAGCGACCTTAAAGCGCCTGCGGTGCCAGCGCTGCCGTGGGCAGGGACAGCTTCCCCTGTGCCAGGCTGCTCCAGGCACCCCAACCTGCCCTGCGACACGGCCAGGCACCGGGCAGGGACAGCTTCCCCTGCGCCAGGCTGCTCCAGGCACCCCAACCTGCCCTGGGACACGGCCAGGCACCGGGCAGGGACAGCTTCCCCTGCGCCAGGCTGCTCCAGGCACCCCAACCTGCCCTGGGACACGGCCAGGCACCGGGCAGCCGCTGCCTGTCCGGCCAACCTGTGCTGGTTCCTCAGCACCCTCCCAGGGAAGGATTCCTTTCAAGATCCCATCCATCCCTGCCCTCTGGCAGTGAGAAGCCGTTCCCCTTGGCCTGTCCATCCATGCCTGAAGTCCCTCCCCAGCTCTCCTGGGACTCCTTTAGCCAGGAAAGGGGCTTTGGTGCCTCCTTTGATCGCTCTCCAGGCCGAACACCCGCAGCTGTCTCCACAGCAGAGCAGCTTCACCCCTGGAAGTCTCTCCGTGGCTTCCTCCAGACTGGCTCCAGCAGCTCCACATCTCCTCTGTGCTGGGGCCAGGAGCTGGCAGAGCGATCTGAGTGGGAATGTCTCACGGTGGTGTTATAAATGAAATGAATGATTTAGGTAACTTGTGGTAAGTTTTAGAGTTAATAATTATAAATACGTAGTGGTTATTAAGCAAACTGCAGAAATTGTAAATACGTATGCCGGGATGGGCAGCGCCGCCAGCTCGTGCTGCCACCTGCTGGTGACACCTGGAACTGCAGCTGGGGGGAGGCGCAGGGCAAAGGTGGGCGGGAGCTGTGGAGAAAGAGACAAAGGGAGCTCCAGGAAGTTCCCTTTTTGGCAAGTTCTGAACACAGAAGGAGCAGCAGCGCCGGCCAAAAGCGAAAGTTCAAGGCAAGGTCTGTTTTCAGGGATTTTGCTGTTCTCCTCTGTCTCTTTAGGAAGTTTTTAATAAAGTTCTATTTTCAGCCTTCCGTGTTTACCTTTTGCAGTGTGGTCAGACAGGATTTTACATCAACAACTTCCTTGTTATTGTAACGGTACAACTATGTTTACACTCTTCTCATGAGGAGGAGACTGCTGATGGACTGTTGGGTTGCCCAGTGTGGTTGGAGAGGAAGATTTTCTCCCTCCAATCCACGGTCACTGCTGGAATTCTATAAATGTAGAAGTCTGTAAATAAACCGTCTCTTTTTCCTGCCTCGGACATCAGAGAGTGTTGGTGTCACTTCTTTGTGTCGTGTACAGAGAGCTCATCTGGGATATCGGGGCACTCAGTGAAAACGACCCCCAGAGACCCCATTTTTATGGCTCTCCAGGACAGTAAAAATCATTTATGGAAAGATGCAGAGCCATGCCAGTTTTTTGTGGGGAAAGCGCCTGTTTAGTGTTGGCTAAGAAGCCCGTTGTGATGAGTATGAGAGATGAGCAGCCAATTTTCAAAGGTGGCTGGAAGCTTCCGAGAAAGAGACAAAGCGAACTGCAGGGAGGGTTTTTGCAAGTTCTGCCTCACAGAAGGAGCAGCGCCTGCCCAAAGCGAAAGTTCAAGGCGAGGTCATCTGAGACGCTGGGGCTCAGTGAAAACCACACCGAGAAACCCCATTTTTGTGGCTGCAGGGCAACAAAAACCATTTCCTGAAAGGGGCAGAGCCATGCAAGTTGTTCATGAGAAACGAGCTGGTTCTGTGTTACCTAAGAATTACATCTTAATGAATGTTTATAATTAGGCTGGACAAAGCCCCCTGAGCCACAGGAGCAGGAGAGATCCGCTGGGAGACCGAGCTGATCAAGAATTCCGGCTTTGGGATCCCTCCCGTTGTGTCCGGGAGTTCACTGCGGCTGATTTCGGTATCGGGGGCTGGGGGGACATCGGGGACACCTGGGGGGTACAGGGGGACTGTGGGATTGGGGTCTGGGGGGACCCTGGGGGAGTCACAGGAATGGGATTGGGGTCCTGGGGTTCTCTGGGGGCTGCAATGGGGGGCACAGGGCTGTGTAGATGGGATTTGGGTACAAGGGGCACTGGGGGACTCTGGGGGGCACTGGGGGACACTGGGAGGCACTGGGGTGCCCATGGGATGGGATCGTGGTCCTGAGGGGCCACCAAGGAAATTGAGGGGGGACAGGGGATGGTGGAAGTGGGATTGGGGTCATGGGGGAGGCTGTGGGGACACTGGGGGGACACTGGGGTACACTGTGGGGCACTGGGGGACACTGGGGGACATTGGACTGGGGTTCACAAAGCTCTGGGGGGCAGCAGGGGGGGCCTGGGAGTGTGACCGGGGCCATGGGAGGGCAGGGGGACACTGCAGGGGGCAGGGGGTGATCCCCGGGTTTGGGTCGGGGTCCTGAGCTCTATCATTTCCAACAACCCCAAAGGGGACAATAGACTGGGAGTGGGATTGGGGTCTGGGAGTGGGTGGAAAGGGGCACTGGGGGGGTCAGGGAGTGACCCTGGCATTTGGGTTGGGGTCCTGAGGGGGCTGAGGGAACACCTGGGGAATGACAGCAGACTGTGGGTGTGGAACTGGGGTCCCTGGGGGAACTGGAGGACACTGGGGCATCAAGGAGTGACCCCAGAAATTGGGATCATGGTCCCAGCACATGTCCAGGGGTCTCCTGGTTGAGGCTGCCCCCCTCTCCTCTCCCCAGGCTGATCCCACCCCATTTCCCCCGCCCCTGAGGGAGGGACCTTCCCCGTGTCCCCTGGTGTCCCTCCACGTCCATCGGTGTTTCCCCGTGTCCCCTCAACATCCTCTCAGTGTCCCAGCAGTGTCCTGCCCTGTCCCTCAGGATTCCCCCTGTGTCCCCCAGTGTCCCACACTGCTCCTGGTGGCCTCTCCCCTCTCCACACTCTCTGGTTGGGACCCTGGCCCTGCTGGCCATGACCATGGCCACTGCGGCCACCAGAGTGGTGCCCCTGGACATGGCCCTGGACTCCTTCGATGACCAGTACCCGGGTTGCCGACGTGCCATGGCCGAGCTGTTGCCGGCCCTCCACCGCTGGGAGCTCCAGCAGAACCCTCTGCTGGCCCGGCTCTGGGTGGAGGCCGCCGAGCAGTGGTGGAGGCGAGGGCCCCCTGTGACCCCTCTGTCCCCAGCCCAGGCCATCGCCCTCATGACCTACACCATGAAGGACACGGCCAAGGACTTCAACGCGGCCGTGCGCGCGGCCGGGCGCTCCCGCCGGGAGTACCGGGACAACTTCCACTTCAAGGCGCTGCATTTCCTGCTGACCCAGGCGCTGGCCACGCTGAGGGAGGCTCGAGGGCCGCGGTGTCACCAGGTGTTCCGGGACGTGCGCGGGGTCCGGTTCCAGGCGCGGCCCGGCCACACCGTCCGCTTCGGTCAGTTCACCTCGACGTCGCTGCGCTGGGAGATCGCCGGGCAGTTTGGGACGGAGACGGTGTTCCAGGTGCAGACGTGCCAGGGCGTGGACATCCGGGAGTTCTCCTGCAGCCCCGGCGAGGAGGAGGTGCTGATCCCGCCCTTCGAGACCTTCGAGGTCACCGGGGTGAGCCAGGAAGGGGACAGGGCCCAGATCCAGCTGCGCTCCGCCGGCACCTTCAGCAAATACAGCTGCGAGTGGCTGTGCCGGGACATCGTGGGGACAACCTGGGGGAGAGGGACACCCCCTGTGGGTACGGGGACACCATGGCAGGGCACGGGAGACAGTGACAGCCACAGGTGATGGGGTCAGGGACATGGACAGGGACACCATGGCAGGGCACAGGGGACAGTGACAGCCACAGGTGATGGGAGACATGGACAGGGACAGCCATGGAAGGTCACAGGGGACAGTGACAGCCACGGGTGATGGGGGACAGGGACAGGGACACCATGGCAGGGCACAGGGGACAGTGACAGCCACAGGTGATGGGGGACATGGACATGGACATGGACAGGGACACCCATGGCAGGGCACGGGGGACAGTGACAGCCACAGGTGATGGGGGACATGGACATGGACAGGGACACCATGGCAGGGCATGGGGGACAGGGACAGCCACAGGTGATGGGGGACATGGACAGGGACAGGGACAGCCATGGCAGGTCACAGGGATGGGGACTCCCACATGGTGGAGGGGACAGGGACACACCTGCCAGGGGAGGTCAGGGACAAGGACAGGGAAAGGGACAGAGACAGAGACAGAGCCCCCTCTGCCCTCTACCAACCACCTCTGTGGGGACCAGACCTGTGTGCTCGACACGGGTGGGCCGGGACCACCCTGACCCCTCCTGAACCCCTGGCACCCTCCTGACACCCCTCAGGGCACCCCCTGACTCCCCCTGAGCCCCTGGCCCCTCTAAAGCCCACCATGACCCCGCTGGAATCCCCTGCTCCCTCTGCTTCCCCACTGACCCCCCGACACCCAATCATCCCTAAAGCCCCCGTGGCCCCCCCCGACCACCAATCCCCCCCTGCACCCCCTGCCACCGGTCACCCCTGACCCTCCCCCCCCACCCATAGCCCCCATCTCTCCCTCCTGTCACTCCTAACCCCGTGTTATGGCCCCTGTGACCCCTTCACGACCCCCATGGCCCTCCTGACCCCCCTGATCCCCACCCACCATGGCCCTGTGTCCCACCTGAACCCCCTCATGGCCCCCCCTGTACCCCTGTAACCCCTGACCCCTCCCTGACCCCCTCAACCCCTTCACCCCCATGGTCTCCTCACCCCCCTCTTTGTCCCCACAGGTGGGAGCATCCCCAGGGGCCCCTCCCACCTCAGGGGGCTCCTCCTGGCCACCACAGCCCTGGCAGCGGCCACCAGGATCGTCTGAGCCACGGGAACACAAAGGTCACCATGGTCTACATGGTCACCAAGGCCACCATGACCCCCAGAGAAATGAGGTCACCAGGGCTACCAAGGCCACTGCTGATGTTTTCCCTGGGGGAAAAAAGGGAAAAAAATGAAAAAAAAAAAAGGAAAAAAGGGGAAAAAGAGAAAGAAGGGGGGGAAAGGAAATAGGGGACAAAAGGGGGAAATGGGAAAAGAGAAGAGGAAGAGCTGAGAAAAAAGAAAATCTTTCCCCACCCCAACATTTTCCTGCATGCCCTTTACTTCTTTGGAGATTCCTTGATTGGCATTCTTGCCAAATTCCCTCAATTCCCACACAGTCAGGAGTTAAACCCAACCAAACTCAATTTCCTCACGCCAATAAATTCACCCCAGAGAGGAACAAGAGGAAAGTGTCTCTACAAACAAGTTGTGTCAATCTGCTGGTGGACAGGGCTGGGCACTTGCAGATAAAGAAGTGACCAGAGAAAGTTCCAGAAAATGTTCCTCATGGACTCGGACTGCTGCTCAGCCAGGGTCCTGGCAGATTCCTGAACTTCCAGAAGAAGAACAAAGAGTTAACGGGCTGATGAATATTAATTTCCCCTCCCAGGGTGGAGTTAAAGCTCGTTTCATTGGTCAGGTGTCGGTGTCACAGGAGGGCAGGGCGCGTAGCAAGGGGGACGTGCGGCAGGTGGGTTGGGAAGTCTGCACCTCCCAGGTGCCTCAGCCAGTGGGGAAAGGGAAAGGGAGATGGGGCTGGGAAATTGGGGTGAAAAGGAGGATAAATTGCATCGTCCGGCAATTGGAGAGACCCCACAGGGAAATCCCCCATGGCCTCTGCCTTTGTTCGTGAATAAAATGGAATAAAATGAATACAATTGAATAATATTCAATAAAATGAATGAAATCGAATAAAACTGAATAAAATAGAATAATCTCAAAAAATTGAATAATATGGAATAAAATTGAATTAAAAGTAATTAAACTGAATATAATTAAATAAAATTTAATCAAATTGAATAAAACTGAATAAAATTAATAAAAGTGCTCTCCTGTCTCCTCTGTGCAAGGAAACCTCTGGCAAGGTAATGTTTTCCGCTCAGAAGTGTGATTGTGAAGATGTTGTTTCCCTTGACTCCTGAGCGGTGTGTGACAGAAGCTTAACCACAAGTGACACTGTAACAGGATGTGCGGGCAAAGCAAGCAAGGTAACAAAGAAAGCAAGATGGCAGAGCCAGCGAGGCAGCAAACGCCATCAAGAGCCAGAGAGCAGCGAGTTTTAACCAAGCTGGCAATGTGCGAAATGAGCTAAAAGTAGGTCAGACTGAAAAATCAAGAAGCACCAGGCGTGTGCTGAAGATAGAGGTAAAAAGCTCAAAGGTGAGGAAGACTACAGCAGCCTTCATCAAAAGCCCTGTACCAGAGCAGTGACCACTGCCCGTCTTGGTTTGACAGAGAGGTGTCTGCTAAGGAAGGCAGGAGCCTCCCTTGGAATGGAAAATGTAAATCCCCTCCCCACCCGAATTATGATCATTTTGAAATTAAGGGGCTCCCAGGCAAAGATACGAGGACAGGAACAGCGGTTGTTTATTGGTGTGTCTAATAAAGCGAACAAACAGCACCAACTGCGGCATGAACCACACACAGAACCAGGAACCAGCGCTGGCATTAACCACACACAGAACCGGGAACCAGCACCGGCATTAACCACACACAGAACCGGGAACCAGTTCTGGCATTAACCACACACAGAACCAGGAACCAACCAGAGCTGGGATTAACCACACACAGAACCAGGAACCAACCAGAGCTGGCATTAACCACACACAGAACCAGGAACCAGCGCTGGCATTAACCACAGACAGAACCAGGAACGAGTTCTGGCATTAACCACACACAGAACCGGGAACCAGTTCTGGCATTAACCACACACAGAACCAGGAGCCACACACAGAACCAGGAACCAGCGCTGGCATTAACCACACACAGAACCGGGAACCACACACAGAACCAGGAACCAGCGCCGGCATTAACCACACACAGAACCAGGAACCAGTGCCGGCATTAACCACACACAGAACCAGGAACCAGTGCTGGCATTAACCACACACAGAACCAGGAACCAACCAGAGCTGGCATTAACCACACACAGAACCAGGAACCAGTGCCGGCATTAACCACACACAGAACCAGGAACCAACCAGCGATGGCATTAACCACACACAGAACCAGGAACCAGCGCTGGCATTAACCACACACAGAACCAGGAACCAGCGCTGGCATTAACCACGCACAGAACCGGGAACCAGTGCCGGCATTGACCACACACAGAACCAGGAACCAACCAGAGCTGGCATTAACCACACACAGAACCAGGAACCAGTTCTGGCATTAACCACACACAGAACCAGGAACCAGCGCCGCCCTCTTTCAGCCGCGGGCGCTTTCCTCTCATGTGCAGTTCCGGGCACGGCCAGCAGGGGTGCTGGTGGCTCCTGGTGGGTGGGGCCAGTGTGGTGATTCCTCCAGGGCTGCAGGGGGCGCTGTGGGGCGGGCTCGAGGCGCACGCGGTGATGGCAGCTGGGCACAGATGGGAAGGGACTGAGGAGAGGATTTGTTTCTTTGCTTCACAGACCCCTGGGACAGCCACCTCGGTGCTCCTGCAGGACTCTGGGAATCACAGAATCACAAAATCACAGAATTTCTAGGTTGGACGAGACCTCCTTTCTTCACGTCCTATGATACAAATTTACATTTCATTATCCTGCGCCAAGGCCGGGCTCTAACTTTTCTGTTTCTGCAGTTTCTGCAACTTACAGTTATTGCTTAATATCTTCTACATATTTACAATTTCTGCAGCTTGCTATATAGCCCCTACATATTTATAATTATTATAGGTAACATTTAACACAAATTACCCAAATCATTCATTTCATTGATAACCCCGGGCACCCAAGCAGGCGGTGAGAGGGTTTGTTGTAGTGGGGTGGGTGTCCATCAGGCCCCAGCTCAGTGGCTGCTCTCACCAGCAGAGGCTCACCCCACGGCAGCAGCAGAAGCAGCTCTGGGCTGGGCTCCGGCAGCAGCAGCAGCAGCGAATTCCCTTCCCGAGCAGCAGCTCCGACCGCCCTCCCCCAAAGCCGAGAGAGGGAGAGCGCCAGCCAGCAGCTGCCCCAGCCCCCTCTTTTATCAGCCCCATCCTCTGGGGATCTCTGCCCCTCAGAGAGAAACTCCCAGAGAAGAGAAGTGCAGCCGGGTGCCGTCCTCCCCTGAGCTGGGCCGCTGCTTTTGTTTTTCTTAAGCGCCCCCTCATTAGTGTCTCCTAACAATTTATGGGGAAAAAATGAGCTGTGGGAAACAACCGCTCACTTTGAAATTTTAAAGGTTTATTAGACCTCAACAGGACAACCAAAAGGCTGAATAAGGAGGAAGGGGCAGCGCTGGGTGCTGGGCTGCAGCCGGGGGCACATCCACAAAATGGCGGCTCTGCCTTTGACACCCCTGGTGTGGCAGCGGCCAAACCCACACCCACGGCAGGGACACAGGGGAACGTTTCCCTTGGTGGCCTCCTTTCTCTGGGGGTCCTGGTGGTCTTGGTGTTTGCAGTGCCCACAGTGACCACAGGGACATCGAGGTCACTGTGGCCATAGAGGCCATGGTGGCCACAGTGACCTCGATGACCTTGGTGGCCTGTTGGCTCAGAGGATCCCAGTGGCCACTGGCAGGGCTGTGGTGGCCAGGAGAAATCCTCCGAGGTGGAAGGAGACCACGGGGACGCTCCCACCTGGGCGACAAAGAGGGGCATCAGGGGGACCATGGGGGACAAAGAGTGGGTTGGGGACGGCCATAATGGGAGTTTGGGGTGACAGGAGAGATGGGGGCCATGGGGTGACAGGTGACAGGGTCTTGGGGGGGTACAGGGGCCAGGTAGGTCAGGGGGTCATGGTGGGCTTAGGGTTCACAGGGATCAGAGAAGTCAGGGGGTGCCAGGGGTTCAGGGGGTGCCATGAGGGGGCCTGGCGCACCCATGTCCAGCACACAGGGCCTGTCCCCACAGCACTGCCTTGGGTGGGGAGGGACAGGGTCAGAACGGGGGTGCCCCTGTCCCTGTCCCTGTCCCTGTCCCTGTCCCTGTCCCTGTCCCTGTCCCTTTCCCTGTCCTCCCCTGGCAGTGAATTCCCTGTCCCCTCCCTGATCTAGGGGTCCCCATCCCTGTGCCCTGTCATGGGTGTTCCTGTCCCCGTGCCCTCAATCAATGTTCCCAGAACTGGGTGTCCCTGTCCTTGCCCCCAGCCCTGGGTGTCCTTGTCCCACCACCCACACTGGGGGTCCCTGTCCCCCATCCCATCTGAGTGTCCCTGTGTCCCCTGTGCCCTGTCATGGGTGCCACCGTGGCCCCAGGGGGTGTCCCCATCCCCCCCAGGGTGTCCCCTGTGATGTCACCTCACAGCCACTCGCAGTTGTATTTGCTGGAGGTCCCGGCGGAACGGAGCCAGATCCACGACCTCTTCCCATCCAAGATGACTTGGGTGACCTCAAAGGTCTCGAAGGGCGGGATCAGCACCTCCTCCTCCATTGGATACATGGAGAATCCCCGGATGTCCACGCCGTGGCACGTGCGCACCTCGAATATCGTGTCCGTCCCAAATTTCTGAGCGATCTCCTTACGCGGCGATGTCGATGTGAATTGACCGAACCGGATCCTCTGCCCACGCCGAGCACTGAACCGGACGTTACGCACGCCCCGGAAAACCTGGCGACACTTCGCGTTCTGAGCCTTCTTCAGCGTCAGCAGGGCCTGGGTCAGCAGGAAATGTAACGTTTTGAAGTGGAAATTGGACCCGTATTCCTGGCGGGAGCGCCCGGCCGTGCGCGTGGCCAGGTTGAACTGCCGGTACACGTCCTTGGTCGAGTAGGCCATGAGGGCGATGGCCTGGTCTGGGGATGCCAGAGGGGACACGCGGGAGCCCCGCTTGCGCCACTCAGCCTTGGCCTTCACCCAGCCCTGGGAAAAGACAGGATTCTTCTGGAACTCAGAACGGATGAGGGCCGGCAAGGCTGCGGTCACGGCAGGGCCGCAGCCCCGGTACTGGTCATCGAAGGAGTCCCGGGCCATGTCCAGGGGCACCACGTCAATGGCCGCAGTGGCCACGGTCATGGCCAGCAGTGCCAGGGCGTGAGCCAGGGGCGCCATGGAGGGAAGAGGCCGCCAGGAGCAGTGTGGGACACTGGGGGACAAAGGGGGACACACTGAGGGAACATTGAGGGCACACGGGGGTAGATGGGAAGGGTGATGGGAAGTCCCCCCCATCCTCTGTGGGGGACTAAGGATGGGCAAGGGGGTCAGCCCAGGGGATGGGGAGCAGCTGCAGCTAGAAGACCCCTGGACACATCCTGGGATGCCGATCCCAAATCCTGGAGTCATTCCTGGACTCCCCAGTGATCCTCAGACCCCCAGGACTTTGATTCAAATTCTGGGCTCACTCCCTGTCACCCCTGCAGTGCCGCCCATGACCCCAATCCCACTCCCATAGTGCTCACCCCAGACACCACTTTTGGGCCCCCTCCAGTGTCATCCCTGTGCCCACCAGCCCCATAACCCCACTCCCAGTCCCGTGTCCCTTCCCCCGGGGGTGGCACCCCAGTCCCTCTGCAGCTCCCCAGCCCAAACAATGCGGTCAACCCCGGACCTCCCCAGGGTCCCCTCAGTGCCCCACCCACCCCAAGTGCCAATCCCAGTCCTGTGTTTACCCTGCCAGTATCCCCCCAGGGCTCCCCAGGACCTCAATCCAGCTCCCAGGCCTCTGCAGCCCCCTTGTGACCCCAGGCCCCTCAGGAACATCACCCAAATTCCTAAAGCCAATCCCTCATCCCCACACACTGTCCCCCAGGGTCCTCTCCCAAGCCCCAATTTCACTCTCAGTGCCGTGACCCGTTTTGGTGTGACCCCGGGACCCCAACCCAAAACCAGGGATCACCCCATGACCCCACAATGTCCCCCAGGAGACCCCAGGGCCTCTCTCTGCAATCCCAGTCCCATCAAACCCCCCACAAGTGTCCCCAGTGTCCCCCCAGCCCCCGATACCAAAATCAGCCGCAGTGAATTCCCAGAGAGAACGGGAGGGATCCCAAAGCCGCAATTCTTGATCAGCTCGGGCTCCCAGCAGATCTCTCCTGCTCCTGCAGCTGAGGTGAGACCTTGCCACAGGGAATTTATCCACCAGGATCATAAATATTCATTGCAATGACCTTCTTATCTAATACAGAAGAAGCACTTTCTCTGGATATGATTTGCATGGCTCCGCCTCTTTCTTGGAGTCTTTTCCTGGCACTGGAGAGCCACAAAAATGGGGTCTCTGGGGGTCATTTTCACTGAGCACCCCCAGATCCCAGAGGACTTTGCCTGGAACTTCTGCTTTGGGCAGGCGCTGCTCCTTCTCTGGTCCAGAGCTTGCCAACAACCCTCACTGGAGCTCCCTTTGTCTCTTTCTCCACAGGCTGCAACCATGTTTAGCCTGAGTAGACACAGGTTGACATCCTTTTCTTGCTTTTCCCAGTCAGTCTTTAAGCCCTTTCCAGCATTTTTAAAGGATCTGAAACTTTCTGCTCTCTCAGTTATTTCTCACGCCCAGGACCCCAATCCCACCGCCCCGTGTGCCCCCAGTGCCCCCCAGCCCCACTCCCCACTGCTCCCTGAGCTGCTGTCACACCTCAGACCCCAAATGGGCTCCCCTCTCTGGTGACACCCCTGGGGACACCCCGAGACGGGCCAGGATCTCCTTGGGGAGCACCTGGGTGACTTTCCCGACCTTGTTGGGCTGGCAGGAGAAGTTCTGCACCCCAAAAAAAGGGATCCACCAACCCCAGAAGACACCTGAACCCGTGTTGGCGTGGTGGCTCAGCAAATCCATCTGCCTGGAACCCCCCGGCAGTGCTGCCCCTCTCAGTGATCCCTGGAGGTGATGGGTTGGGATCCAAAGGGTTCTTTTGGAAACACCTCGGGCGCTGCTCTGCTCCAGAGCTGACACTTCTGTCCTGTGCACACCGAGTACCTGAGGCCGCAGACCAGGCCCCGTCCCATCGATGCCCCCAGAGCTTTGCTGGGGCTTTTCTCCTTTACAAATCGCAGCCTCAGCTGGGCTGGGCCTGGCCTGGCCATTGGCAGGTCCCGCTCACCATCCCAGCCACCCTCTTCCTCGTGGGCTTTCAGATCAGCAGGCAATCTTCAACCTGCCCAGCTCCGTCCAGGCCTCACCTCTGCCGGTCAAATTCCTTTCTCAGGAATCAACACCAGGATGCTTTTTGCGGAACCTCTCCTGCAGCTTTATTGCCAGTCTATTTCTCACACGAATTCGGCAATCCCCAAGCTGCTGTGCCCTGGGCTGTGAGACGCTTTGGGCTGCTGCCTGGTGTCAAGGAGGTGCAGCATTTCTGTTTTATGTTTCATCAGAAATCCCTGTGCTGTCAACAGACCTCCTCCTTTCCCTGGGGCTCCAGGGGCACAATCAATGCTCAAAGCAGATGGCGAGTGAGTTCCTCTGTTTGCTCTTTTTCCTGCTGCCAATTCCAGAGCTCTTGGGAACTCTGCGAGCTCCGCCCTTGGCTCCACACCTTCTTGCAGCCACGGTGAGCAGAGCACTGACCACAAGCTTTTGTCCCCAAAATGGATTTCCTGGCCTCTTGGGTAAGAACAGCCACTGCTCCGGCCCACGGGCATCCCGGCCAAGCCTGGCTGATCGAGCTGTTTGGAGAAGCACCCTGCAGGTCTCTCCTGAAGTCTCCCCCACCTTCTGAGCAAGGACTCCCAGGCCCTGGCACTGTTGTTGGTGCACAAACTGATCAAAGGGCTTTGTTTAGGTCTGGAAATCCCATGGGACATGTGGACATCATGGCCGTCTTTGAGTGCCTCTCCTCAGGATTCCAAATCAAAATTCATTCTGGGGGCTCTTTAGTGGGGGAAACTTCAGGAGAGACCTGCAGGGTTCTTCTCCAAATAGCTCGATCAGCCAGGCTTGGCCGGGATGCCCGTGGGCCGGAGCAGTGGCTGTTCTCACCCAAGAAACCAGGAAATCCATTTTGGGGAAAAAAGCTTGTGGTCAGTGCTCTGCTCACCATGGCTGCAAGAATGTGTGGAGCCAAGGGCGGAGCTCGCAGAGTTCCCAAGAGCTCTGGAATTGGCAGCAGGAAAAAGAGCAAACAGAGGAACTCACTCGCCATCTGCTTTGAGCATTGATTGTGCCCCTGGAGCCCCAGGGAAAGGAGGAGGTCTGTTGACAGCACAGGGATTTCTGATGAAACATAAAACAGAAATGCTGCACCTCCTTGACACCAGGCAGCTGCCCAAAGCGTCCCAGAGCCCAGGGCACAGCAGCTTGGGGATTGCCGAATTCGTGTGAGAAATAGACTGGCAATAAAGCTGCAGGAGAGGTTCCGCAAAAAGCATCCTGGTGTTGATTCCTGAGAAAGGAATTTGACCGGCAGAGGTGAGGCCTGGACGGAGCTGGGCAGGTTGAAGATTGGCTGCTGATCTGAAAGCCCACAGGGAAGAGGGTGGCTGGGAGGGTGAGCGGGACCTGCCAATGGCCAGGCCAGGCCCAGCCCAGCTGAGGCTACGATTTGTAAAGGAGAAAAGCCCCAGCAAAGCTCTGGGGGCATCGATGGGACGGGGCCTGGTCTGCGGCCTCAGGTACTCGGTGTGCACAGGACAGAAGTGTCAGCTCTGGAGCAGAGCAGCGCCCGAGGTGTTTCCAAAAGAACCCTTTGGATCCCAATCCATCACCTCCAGGGATCACTGAGAGGGGAAGCACGGCCGGGGGTTCCTGGCAGATGGATTTGCTGAGCCACCACGCCACCATGGGTTCAGGTGTCTCCTGGGGTTGGGGGATCCCTTTTTTGGGGTGCAGAACTTCTCCTGCCAGCCCAACAAGGTCGGGAAAGTCACCCAGGAGCTCCCCAAGGAGATCCTGGCCCGTCTCGGGGTGCCCCCAGGGGTGTCACCTGAGAGGGGAGCCCATTTGGGGTCTGAGGTGTGACAGCAGCTCAGGGAGCAGTGGGGAGTGGGGCTGGGGGGCCACAAGGGGCACACGGGGCGGTGGGATTGGGGTCCTGGGCGTGAGAAATAACTGAGAGAGCAGAAAGTTTCAGATCCTTTAAAGGTGCTGGAAAGGGCTTAAAGACTGACTGGGAAAAGCAAGAAAAGGATGTCAACCTGTGTCTACTCAGGCTAAACATGGTTGCAGCCTGTGGAGAAAGAGACAAAGGGAGCTCCAGTGAGGGTTGTTGGCAAGCTCTGGACCAGAGAAGGAGCAGCGCCTGCCCAAAGCAGAAGTTCCAGGCAAAGTCCTCTGGGATCTGGGGGTGCTCAGTGAAAATGACCCCCAGAGACCCCATTTTTGTGGCTCTCCAGTGCCAGGAAAGGACTCCCAGAAAGAGGCGGAGCCATGCAAATCATTTCCAGAGAAAGTGCTTCTTCTGTATTAGATAAGAAGGTCATTGCAATGAATATTTATGATCCTGGGGGATAAATTCCCTGTGGCAAAGTCCCCCTGAGCCACAGGAGCAGAAGAGATCCGCTGGGAGCCCGAGCTGATCAAGAATTGAGGCTTTGGGATCCCTCCCGTTCTGTCCGGGAGTTCACTGCGGCTGATTTTGGTATCGGGGGCTGGGGAGACAGCGGGGACACTTGTGGGGGGTTTGATGGGACTGGGATTGCAGAGAGGGGCCCTGGGGTCTCCTGGGGGACATTGTGGGGTCATGGGGTGATCCCTGGTTTTGGGTTGGGGTCCCGGGGTCACACCAAAATGGGTCACGGGACTGAGAGTGAAATTGGGGTTTGGGAGAGGACCCTGGGGGACAGTGTGTGGGGATGAGGGATTGGCTTTAGGAATTTGGGTGATGTTCCTGAGGGGCCTGGGGTCACAAGGGGGCTGCAGAGGCCTGGGAGCTGGATTGAGGTCCTGGGGAGCCCTGGGGGGATACTGGCAGGGTAAACACAGGGCTGGGATTGGCACTTGGGGTGGGTGGGGCACTGAGGGGACCCTGGGGAGGTCCGGGGTTGACCGCATTGTTTGGGCTGGGGAGCTGCAGAGGGACTGGGGTGCCACCCCAGGGGGAAAGGACACGGGACTGGGAGTGGGGTTATGGGGCTGGTGGGCACAGGGATGACACTGGAGGGGGCACAAAAGTGGTGTCCGGGGTGAGCACTATGGGAGTGGGATTGGGGTCATGGGCGGCACTGCTGGGGTGACAGGGAGTGAGCCCAGAATTTGAATCAAAGTCCTGGGGGTCTGAGGATCACTGGGGAGTCCAGGAATGACCCCAGGATTTGGGATCGGCATCCCAGGATGTGTCCAGGGGTCTTCTAGCTGCAGCTGCTCCCCATCCCCTGGGCTGACCCCCTTGCCCATCCTTAGTCCCCCACAGAGGATGGGGGGGACTTCCCATCACCCTTCCCATCTACCCCCGTGTGGTCTCAATGTTCCCTCAGTGTGTCCCCCTTTGTCCCCCAGTGTCCCACACTGCTCCTGGTGGCCTCTCCTCACCATGGCCCCCCTGGCTCACGCCCTGGCACTGCTGGCCATGACCGTGGCCACTGCGGCCATTGACGTGGTGCCCCTGGACATGGCCCGGGACTCCTTCGATGACCAGTACCGGGGCTGCGGCCCTGCCATGACCGCAGCCTTGTCGGCCCTCAACAGTTCCGAGTTCCGGAAGAATCCTGTCTTTGCCCAGAGCTGGGGGATGGCCAAGGCAGAGTGGCGCAAGCGGGGCTCCCACGTGTCTCCTCTGGCATCCCCAGCCCAGGCCATCGCCGTCATGGCCTACTCAACCAAGGTTGTGTACCAGAAGTTCAACCTGGCTACACGCACGGGCGGGCGCTCCCGCCAGGAATACCGGTCCAATTTCCACTTCAAAACGTTGCATTTCCTGCTGACCCAGGCCCTGGTGAGGCTGAGGCAGGCTCAGAACGCGCAGTGTCGCCAGGTGTTCCGGGGCGTGCATGACATCCAGTTCACTGCTCGGCGTGGGCAGAGGATCCGATTTGGCCAATTCACATCGACATCGCTGAGCAAAGAGATCGCTCAGAAATATGGGACGGACACGATATTCGAGGTGCGCACGTGCCACGGCGTGGACATCCAGGCTTTCTCCTACCATCATAGCAATCGTGAGGTGCTGATCCCACCATACGAAACCTTTGAGGTCACCAACGTCATCCAGAAGGGGAAGAGGTCGTGGATCTGGCTCCGCTCCATCGGGACCTTCAGCAAATACAACTGCGCGTGGCTGTGAGCTGACACCGCAGGGGACGGCCCTCGGGGCTTGGCGACACCTGTGGAATCCTTTGAACACCTCAGGGGAATTACCAGGGCCTTGCCCTGGAAGAACACCCCACGGAGTCTCCACGTGGGCTGAAAGAAGAGACTTCCCCCGTGGTGTCTTGCAACACTGTGGGATGCACCCCTGTTTTGCTCTGCCCATATGTCCCTAATTCTCCTGGTTTTGCTTTTCCCTCTTTCCCCATTGGTTGTGGTACCCCTGGTGGCCAGCCCCGTGTCCCCTGTGGGGCGCTGCCCTTTGTCCAGCCTTTTGTACTGCCCCTGTGCCCTCAAGACCATTGGTTCCTTGTCAGAATTCTGGAAAGTGAGAATGTTGGGGTTCAGTACATAGTAATATATGTGAAGCAAGATGGAGGATCCTGGGCGTTGCCTGGGTCCTTCTTCTTCACCTTCCTCTCCCTTCTCATTCATGGTTTGGGGTGCTTTTTCCTAACTGGATGAAAAAAAGTCAGCATTGGGGGCCTTGGGTAGTCATTATTGAGTCAAAAGTATAAATAACACAGGTGTCATCTCATAATTGGAGGATTATCGCTTAAAAGTTGGAAAGAGTTAGACTCCATTTTTCCTCCGTTTTCTAACTTCCTAGTTAGAGCTCATGGCTTGTGAGTCTGTAAAGAGATAAGAAATAATAAACATCCAAGGCCAAACACAAACTGCCAGCTACATGTCCCGTGCATTAATCCCGACCTTAGCAGAGAAAAAGGAGCCCAAACCCTCACAGTTCCCGAGCCCATCAAGCCTGTGCACCGCACATGGTTGGGTCTTTTGTCCCCGATTCCCTTCGGCTGATGGCGAAGACAAAGAGATGTGGACTCCATACATTGCCCATATGAAGCCGTTTATTGATCCACCTAGCTGTACTTTTATACCCACGCATTATATAACAAGTAATACATGCCAAGTGATATTGCTTAACATATGCCTCGTACTAACTAACACAGGTATGCCTAAAATGCACTAACACAGCAAGTTTCTCAAAATCCCGCTTTGCCGTGCCAAGGCTTGAGGCCTAGCTCTTCTGCTCTTGACATGAGTGCAGCCATACTTCCACTTTGGCTCTCTAGCTCCAGGCCCTGCAGGCCCACATCTCCCCCTTTCTGTTCTACCAAGAGGATCTTCTTGGTGGTCTTGTCAATCAGTCTCTGCACATATTGCAAGATACATGGCAAGCAAATTATCATCAGCAACAATATGGCTAAAATAGAAATTCCTGTTTTAGCTAAATGTTTAAGCCAGCCAGTAAGTCCCCATCCACCAAGCAAGTGTCCAAGCCAGTCACTATCATCTACTACTCTTAATTTGGTCATGCTGTCCCGAAGAGCCTGTATGCTAGCATGAATAGACAAGGAGTTGTCCGAAAGATTCATACAGCATAAGCCTTCAAAATCTTCGCAACCGTGTCCATGGGCTAAAAGCAAAAAATCAATCGCAGCCCTGTTCTGAAGGGTTGCATGCCTAATACTGTCAACATCTGTTAGCAAGCCTGTTAAAGCAGAGCTAGTAGCGTTAGTTTGTTTCGCAAGCCAGCAGCCAAGATTATTCAAAGTCTTCAATGCATGTGCTGTACCTATAGCTGGAATGATAGAGGCAAAGATTCGGGCTCCAAGGTTCCAGGACTCCACATTATCATTACAGTCAGGGCTGTATGTGTGTGTGCTGCGTTTTGCTCTTACTAAGCTGCGCAGCATTGGCAAGTTATCCCGAAAAGAGTGAAACATGGTTAACCTCCCAAAGGTGCAAGGGCCTCCTACAGACCTTCCTGGTATTCCCTTCCAAGCTCTGTTTCCACATATCATAAATATATTATCCATCAAGCCAATAGAAGCAGTCCCAGGTGTAATGGGCTGCGGCAGGGTATGATTGCACCAGGCAGAGGCATTTTCATAAATCCTTGTGCCTGAAACTTCCTGAAAAGGCCCAGCGGTGTAGTTTAAGTAAAAACATGCAAAAGCTTGCATGGATCCAAAAATGTCCAATTCCTGGGGTGGCAAAGAAAGGGGGGAGAAATCAGAAACCTTGTTCACCCTCAACCCTTTATCATTAACAAAGTACCACCCAGCATTTCTATTATTTTGTTTTCGATATCTATCATAACACCACCACAGTGGCTCAATTCGGCCTGGGGCAGTACAATCCCTGTGCATTGTTTCATTGTATAGGGTATCCCATTCAGTTTTCCCCAAAGGTATAGCTATCAGGCAAGTCTGGAAAGGATCACCAGGAGAGGTCATGGACAGGCACAGTGTAGACTCATTCAAAGCTTCAGCAAGCGTAAGCCATACATTGCGTTCAGGAAGGGGTGGTATGGCAGTCACTTCCTCTATATAAAGAATCCTTAAGTATAAAAGAGTTAATATATGAATTTTCCACATTTTGTTTTGATTATAGTTTGCTTATCCCACAACTTAACAATCAGGTTATCTCTTGTTTGATTATACACAGTAATAGCTAAAGCACGTTGATCTAACGATTCTATTCTCTGCAAAAATCTCTGTAAATTAAAGCGTGAAAAATGTCTAGGACCAGACAGGTGCTGCCGAAGCACTTCAGGCCCTAATTGATCCCTAATAAATGCAAGTGGAGTAAATGTTGTATTAATATCTCGAAAGCAAAAGAAACATAAAATACTAGCAATATATGAAATTCTACGAGTAGTTCGTGCACCACACTGTAGACAAACAGCAGTCACAACAGGGTAACAGCTAAAATTATGTGACCGACACCGTGCTTCCCTTTCTACACGTCTTTCTGCACGAACTTGAGCATAAAGCAATTCATGTATTATATCATCAACATTACCATCACTATGTTTCTGCAATAACGAACTAAGCACTCTGCGAGTTCTTTGAACGTGTCTTTCGACTGCTTCTGGGTCTTCCAGTTTGCAGATCAGCAGGTATCACAGCATGCCTGCGGCATGTAGCTTCCCACTCACTATCCTCTATCTGCCAAATTTGTGGAATCTTTAAGCCTACCTTACACCTATGTTCTAATACTTGAGTATTCTTTTCTGCTGTTAACCGATTCACAAGGCGATCCAGGCGCCAAGCCAAATGCAATCTCTCTCGGGCCGCTAGATCTTCAATCAAGCTTAACCCTTTATACCAAGGCAATCCAGTGTACTTACTTATAGCATTGTACCAAGTATCTCTGCTCCAATTATGAAAACAAGTCCCACAAAGGAGGTAATTTCTCCAATGGTTCTGAAACACCCACACCTTATGGCCACAACCCCCACAATAGATTTTTATCCAAGCAGCACAATCACGTTTTCCGCAATGCAAACAGGTGTGATATGGGATAGGATTATCACCACAAGTAAATACAGTTATTATCTGTCCCAAATCTTTCTCATTTGTCCAACGCAAGCGTCGTTGCAAAAGCTGTTCGAGTTGTTGTAGGGGTTTCTGTGTCAACAGTCGAAGACGATGTAGGTGCCTTCGTCGTTCTTCGCTTGGCATAGGTGGGCGCAGGCTCTCAGCAGTCTCTGGATTCAGCTATCTGAGAGGGGAGAAGGCGAGGGTGGAGCAGGCGAAACTGCAGGTGGAGTGCCAGGTTGATTAGGATCCTCAGGGGAGGTCTGCAGAGGTTCTCTGAAAGGTCTCACGTTCTTGGCCGGAAGCCATCTGGGGCCGATCTCTGTGGAGACACAAGCAAAACCTCTTCCCCATGTGACAAGGGGATAGGGTCCCATAATTTTACCCGTCTCAGGATCCTTAATTAAAACCGGGGCTTTCTGCTTTACTTCCAGCTTGGGGCTGCTGCCAAAATGCCTTACAATCGGTGGATTCGGATCCATGAGTGAGCAATTTAAAAAGTTAAACACATACAATGCTTTCTGCAATCGTTCTGCCGGGGTGGAATTCCCCATTCCCCCTTTCTGTTGCAACAAAAGGCGTTTAAGTGAAGCATGAGCCCTTTCAATAATAGCTTGTCCTGTGGGAGAGTGAGGAATCCCCGTCTTGTGTGTTACTCCCCAGAGAGCGAAAAAGTTCGCAACTCTCTGGGAAATGTATGCTGGCCCATTATCAGTTTTAACCTGTAAGGGAACACCAAGAACTGCAAAAGCATTTGAAAAGTGACGACACACGTCCTTTGCTGATTCTCCTGTGTGGCAGGAGGCAAATAAGGCACCTGAAAAGGTATCAATAGAGGAGTGAATGTACTTGAGTCTCCCAAATTCAGGAAAGTGAGTTACATCTGTTTGCCAAATCTGGAGGCTTTCGAGTCCTCTAGGGTTAACACCTCCAGCAAGGGCAGGGAAGGAGTGCCTCTGGCAATCTGGGCACACAGCCACAATACTAGCAGCTTGGCGTGTAGTCAAATCAAAGGTGCGAGCAAGTGCAGCAGCATTCTGATGGAAGAAAGAGTGGCTGAGTTTAGCCTGAGAGAAGCGATCTGGTAAATGAACAGTTAAAGTAAGCAAGTCTGCCTGGCGGTTTCCTTCTGCAATAAAACCAGGCAAAGTAGTGTGAGACCTAACATGCATAACAAAATAGGGGTGCTGTCTGTTATCTAGAAGGTAAACAAGTTGCTGCAACCAGTAAAACAGATCCTTGCTAGGCACATCTTTCAAGACAGCAGCTTCAGCTCTCTCCACAAGGCCTGCAACATAAGCAGAATCTGTTATTAAGTTTAAAGGAGCAACAAAATGTTGAAAGGCTCGAACGACAGCTGCTAATTCAGCAATCTGGGGGGAACCCGAAACTGTAGCGACATCTGAGTCCCACCGGGCGAGATCGGCGTTCCACCACAGCAGTACTGACTTCCGAGTGCGTCCGGAACCATCTGTAAAAGCAGTTAAAGCTTGTAAAGGGATCTCACTTCTTTTAGGACGCATCAGGAGGTTAAAACTGGTGGCTACAAGTCTGTGCTTTGGGGGATGTGTAGAAAGCTGTCCAGAAAAATCTGCAAGGGCAATTTGAAAAACTTCAGATTGTTGCATCAGCCACTGTAAATAAAAAGTAGTAACAGGCAAACAAATATAACAGAAATCCACACCTGCAAGTGTGGTAAGTCTCTGTCTTGCTTTAACAATAAGCATAGCAAACATTTCATGTTGTGTAGTTACAGTTTTAGACATCTGATGTGGCAAAAAGATCCATTCAATAATCAGCAAGGGGTCGGGCGCTTTAGGATCCCACTGAAAAATTAAAGCATGAGGTTGTTTACCTGGATTCAGAATTATCAGTGAAAAAGGCAACTCAGGGGCCCATCGGGCTGCTTGCCGACTGGAAATAGCATCAGCTACCAATTGCAGTGCTTGGCAGGCCTCTGGTGAGAGGTGCCGGGGTGAAAGGAGATCAGACTCCCCCTTCAACAACTCAAACCGAGGGGCTAATTCAGTGTTTGAAATTCCCAATAAAGAACGAACCCAATTTATCTTTCCCAGAAGTTTCTGGGCATCATGCAAAGTACGAATGTCAGCATGAATTTGCAAAGGCTGAGGAGAAATACTCTGGGTCCTAATGCGCCATCCCAAATATTTCCAGGGGGGCTGACGCTGAATTTTTTCAGGAGAAATACAAAGTCCTGCTTGGGTTACAGCAGCAGTGACAAGGGCTAGGGCTTCCTCCATGATTTCCTGTTGTTCTGCTGCAACAAGAATGTCATCCATATAATGATATATCAAAGCAGCGGGCATTTGCTTACGAATGGGGGCTAGGACCCCCGCAACAAACCACATACATATCGTAGGGGAGTTTTTCATTCCTTGGGGTAAAAATCGCCAATGGTACCTTTGCAAGGGGGCTTGTAAATTAAGGCTAGGAACAGAAAAGGCAAATTTAGGAGCATCATCAGGGTGCAAAGGAATATCAAAGAAGCAGTCCTTTAAATCTATTACTGTGAGATGCCAATCACGGGGAATCATAGTAGGGGAAGGTAAACCAGGCTGAAGGGTCCCCATGTCCTCAATAACATCATTAACTTTACGGAGATCTTGGAGCAAGCGCCACTTGCCACTTTGTTTTTTAACAACAAATACAGGTGAGTTCCAGGGACTGGTAGAGGGGACTATATGTCCCTTCTCCAGCTGCTCCTGGACAAGGTCAGTGAGTGCGTGTAATTTGGGAAAGGGAAGGGGCCATTGATCCACCCAGACAGGTGTCTCAGTCTTCCAGGTTAATTTCAGGGTGCTACGCGCCACAATGGCCCCAATTAAAAATCTGACTGCATTTTTATTCCCCATTGAGAGAGCACATCCCGTCCCCACAACACCATAGGCACAGGTAACACAAATGGCCTAACAGAGGCTATGCGACCATCAGGTCCTGTCACCTGTATGGGACAGAGACTTTGATGACTGTTGCTATGTCCCCCAATCCCAGTGAGGGTTTGTGATACCTCGGTGAGGGGCCAAGTGGGGGGCCACTTGGCCTGAGAGACTATACTCACGTCCGCACCCGTATCCAGAATTCCGGTGACTGTCACCTGCTGTCCCCGCAGTGTCAAGGTACATGTATACACAGGACGTTTATTAGAAATTTCCTGCACCCACAATATTTCCGGGGTACCTGTGGAACCAAACCCTCCCTCTCTTGTGTTACACTCTGGTACAGGGGGTGTTAAACTGTGTGTAAAGGGGATCAATTGTGCAATGCATGCCCCTCGTGGAACAGTACAAGGTGGAAAAGGAGTCCAAGCCATTATTTTTATTTCCCCTACAGAGTCCGAGTCTATGACTCCTGGCAAAACAAAAAGTCCTTGGATGGTAGTTGAGGACCTGCCCACGAGCAAGGCACTCGTCTGGGGTCCCGGTGGACCAAAAATTCCTGTAGGGAGTAAATGAACAGTAGAATCAAGCAACGTTACTGTGTCAGAGGTTGCCAGGTCCATGGCGAAGCTGCCTGGGGTTGCTGGATGTAGGCTTGAGATGGTCCTTGGCTGGGCTGTGGCTGTGGGGCCGGCGGAGCTGGCGCTGGCGTCTGTGGTTGGATGTACTGTGCCAGGGGCCAGGGCGGGATTTGTATCGTCACGCGTCTCCGGCCATCCGCGCCCCTGTTCCAGTTTCCCTGGACCGGGCGACCCTCAGAATCATACTTAGAATGACATTCATTAGGAAAATGACGACCCTTACGACACCGAGGGCATATATCAGGGATCTTAGATTTGGCTCCTTCCCGAGCAACGCAGTGTTTTTTCAGGTGACCGGGCTTATGACATTTATAGCAAACAGGTGACGTACCCTTAGCTGCTGCAAAAGCTGCAGCCATAGCCTCATACTCATGTTCCAGAGTCCCAATACGATTACATGCCTCAACCATTTCGACAATGGTCGGTTGCTGGTTCAGCAGGGACTTTAGGAGTTTTTTACAGTCAGCATTTGCACTTTCAACAGCAAGTTTTAAAAGCAAGATTTCACGAGCATCTGCATTATCAATCTGACGTTCCAGTGCCTGCTTGAGGCGATCAATAAATTGCATATATGGCTCCTGGGGTCCCTGGACAATAGTTGTAAATGCCTTCGGGGTGTTTTTGCATCAGGGACCTTAAGGAAAGCTTGGCGCGCCGTATCACGAGCCCCATCTAGAGCCTCCCGCGGGCATTCACGCGCCTGGGTAGCAGGGTCAGAAAATGGACCTGTTCCCATTAGCTGCCTGATAGTAAGAGCAGCCAGGGCTGGATTTGCATGGCCCATATAAGTTAACAGCAGGCTTTGCAAGCCCTTTTCCCACTCCTTTTCCCATAAGCTATATTGTACGGGAGTTAACAGTATTCTGGAGAGGGTTTTTAAATCATACGGGGTCATAGTGTGGGCAGCAAATACAGAATCAAGCAAACTTGTAAAATGCGGTGACCCAATACCATGATCTGTAGCCCCTCGCCGCAACTCTTTAATCTCAGAGAAAGAAAGCTGTTCCCAGTGCGCTGAACGTTTCCTAGTACCAGTATAAATCACCGGAGCCACAATCCTCCCAGCAACCTCAAAATCCCCCTCTCTTAATGCCTGTTGTTTTAAGCGGAGCCAGTAGTCATGGGGGTCAGGGGGAAACAAATTAGGCTCCTTGTCAGGGTCTATGAGTCCAGGGTCGAAGGGATCCTCCTCCGGACCACTGTCTTCATCGTCATAGTTAGCAGCAAAAGCCTTTACAGGTCGGCACGAGGGACCCCCCCTCCCTTTTTCCCTCAACACACAACGCAGAAGCAGCAGGGGATTTGTGCAGCGGGAGGGGGGGTGAGGTAGACAAGCACTGGGATGCAGTTTCCTCGGAATTCAAGGAATTCGGGGAGTCTTCTGAGATAGCAGCAGTTTTAGAGATAGCAGCTTTCTGGTTTTTAGCAGCAGTCTCTTTGAGTTTTAAGGTAGACTGAGAATCAGCAGTAGCAGTACAAGGTTCCTCTGCCTTTTGGGAATTTTTCTGAGCCTTCAAGGCTTCAAAAATCACCCTCCAAGAGGGCAGCATTTGTGCAACGGCTTTGTTTCCTTTCGTGGCAGAGTCCCATAACTTAACTCCCGCCTCATCCCACAGATCTAAGGTAAAGATCGTGGATTCCGTTACTCCCGGGACTTCTGCCGCAACCCAGCGTAATAAAAGTTTTAAATCATGCGAAGGCAGAGTTTTATCATGCTGCTGTAAGAGCTTAAGCATAAGTTCATAAACGTCTCTTTCCGGACCAGAAATTCCCTGACCCATCGTTCCCTGCAGCGCTACCCCAACCCAGCAGGGGTTAGCTCACCTCCTTTTCCCGGAGGAATTGATTGCTGGCTGGCCTCCGCTTCCTTTCAGCAGTCTCGTCCTGCAGGGCGTCGCCACCCGGTCGCACAGCTAGGCGATTATCGCTCCTCACACAAGGGCACCACTTGATGGCGAAGACAAAGAGAGGTGGACTCCATACATTGCCCATATGAAGCCGTTTATTGATCCACCTAGCTGTGCTTTTATACCCACGCATTATATAACAAGTAATACATGCCAAGTGATATTGCTTAACATATCATACTAACTAACACAGGTATGCCTAAAATGCACTAACACAGCAAGTTTCTCAAAATCCCGCTTTGCCGTGCCAAGGCTTGAGGCCTAGCTTTTCTGCTCTTGACATGAGTGCAGCCATACTTCCACTTCGGCTCTCTAGCTCCAGGCCCTGCAGGCCCACATTCGGCGTGGTGAAAGTAATAAACCTGTGCTGGAATTTGTCATCCCAAAGGCCCTTCTGGCCTCTCTTGGCTGAGCCAGCCGTGGGGTGTGTGGGGTGTGGGCTTGACTGCTTTGCCTGAGCGCCTTCCCAAGCGGCTCCTCCCAAAGAGAGGCCGCTAGGGAACGGCAGCAGCCACCACCATCTAAATCCCACCTTGCTGCAGACACCAACTGCGGCCATGGGGACACCCATGATAAGGCACGGGGGACACAGTGATACTCACTGGGGGTGGGAGACAGGGACAGGGACATTCACTTGGGGTGGGGGGACAAGGAGACCCAGCGCTGGGGGCAAGGACGGAGATACCCAGCGCTGGGGACACCCACTGGGGGTGGGGGGACAGTGAAACCCAGCGCTGGGGACACGCAGTACGGGGACAGGGACAAGTGAGTCGTTATAACCGACACGATCACGGACAAAGACTCTCGAAGGAGTGAAAGTCCCAAAAGTTACAAAAATAAACTCCCGGTGTTTATTAAGACGCCGGCAGGCTGCACGGGAGTCGCCTCCTGGAGTCGTGGCAGCTCCGTATGAGGTTCTCTGCCCTCCGTTTATTTCCCAAAAGTCTTACATACAATACATATGCATTAGCCCAGCACCTCCCATCCCTGCTCGGTATTAAAATGAGGCCATTGGTCATTCACGCGTGCAGAATTCTTCTCTTGAATTGGGTCAGTGGTCTTGAATTGGGTCAGTGGTCTCGAGGGAGGAAGTCAGGAATGTCTTCATTACAATGTCCTTCCTACCTCCTCATTGCTGGCAGGTCTCTGTGACCCTGTGGCACTCTCCAATATCCCCTGCTCCGTGATATGATAATCAATATGAAGTCCAGATGCTGGTCATGGTTCCGTGGTTTCAGTCTGTTCTTATAACGGTTCATCGTCTATTCCGTTTCCTTCTATAAACAAAACTAGAACAAGCTCATAAGGGCAAGCAATAAAACAATTAGCTCTAGATTGAACACCTGATAATCATAAACATATCCTTTGCTTATCTAACTTGGATCCTGATCAAAATAAATTGCTTCTAAGACTTGGCTAAAATTTTTACTCTTCAAAATCATGATTCAGCACAGGTTGGCCTAAGCAGCTGTCCCTGCCCGGTGCCTGGCCGTGTCCCAGGGCAGGTTGGGGTGCCTGGAGCAGCCTGGCACAGGGGAAGCTGTCCCTGCCCACGGCAGCGCTGGCACCGCAGGCGCTTTAAGGTCGCTCCATCCCAAACCATTGCAGAGCCCCGGGGCCGGGATGGGCAGCGCTGCCAGCTCGTGCTGCCGCCTGCTGGGGGCACCCGGAACTGCAGCTGGGGCGGGCGCATGCGCAGTGCTGCTGTTGAACCCCGCTCGCTGCTGCCCTCCGGTGGGCGATTCCCGAACTGCAACTGCCAGAATCCCTAAATCCCAGAATCCACAACTCTTGGGATGGGGCTGGAAGGATGTAGAGGGGCCCTCTGGGCCGAGCTCCCATCTTGGGCAGCCTCAGCCCTGAACACAGGGGTGGGTCCGGAGCAGCCCAGAGCTGGACACGGCACTGGGCAGAGCTGGACATGGCACTGCGGGGAGCTGGACACAGCTCTGGGCAGAACTGGACATGGCACTGGACAGAGTCATACACAGCACTCGCGATGTCCTCACTGGGCAGGGCAGAGGGGCATGATCCTCTCTGACATCCTGGCCCTGCTCGGCCTGATGCCCCCTGAATCCCTCAGGCTGCACGGTCAGCTCCACTGGTCACCCACCAGCAGCCCAAGGTCCTTCTCCAGACCTGCTCCAGCAGCAGCCGCCCAGCCAGGGGATGGCACTGGTGCTAAACTGGGCTAAACCCAGCTCAGATCTCCAACCCCAAATGATCCCTAAACCTCTCCCATGTTCCTGCCAGGAATGAAATGTGTGTGAGGCTCCTCCCTCGGGAAGGGGAGGCTCCCTGAGGATCCTGCGCGAGGCTGAGAGAGAGAGACGTTCCCAGCAGTGTTGGTGTGGGGAGCGCCATCGAGCCCTGTGGGGGAATTGTCCCTTTTTGCTGCTGGGAAAGAATTCTTTAATGGAATTGTCTGGATGGAATCATTTAATAAAATTGCTTCAATAGAACTGTTTAAGGGAATTGTTTTGTTTGAATTTTTAATAGAACGGCTTTGCACAATGGCCGCCTTGGTGGCCACAGTGGTCACAGGGGCTGTGGTAGCCTTGTGGCTTAAGGAGTCTGGCTGATGGTGATGGTCACAGTGGCCTTGGTGGTTGGAGTGACCATGGTGTCCAGAGTCGCTGTGGTGGCCGCAGTGGCTGCAATGACAGTGGTGACTGCAGTGACCTCATGGTGGCAGGAGCTGCCAAGGTGTCCAGAGCAGCAGTGGTGGCCTTGGCAGCCTTGCTGGCCTCGTTTCTCTGGGGGTCCCGGTGGTCATGGTGATCGTGGTGGCCACAGTGACCACAGGGACCTTGGTGATGTTGGTGACCTGGTGGCTCAGAGGATCCCAGTGGCCACTGCCAGGGCTGTGGGGGCCAGGAGGAACCCTCCAAGATGGAAGGGGGCCACGGGGACGCTCCCACCTGGGGGACAAAGAGGGGGGTCAGGGGGATCATGGGGGACAAAGAGGGGCTTGGAGACGGCCATAATGGGGCGTTTGGGGTGACAGGAGAAATTCGGGCCATGAGGTGACAGGTGACAGGATCTTGGAGGGGTACAGGGGCCAGGGAGGTCAGGGGGTCATAGTGGGCTTAGGGGTCACAGGGGTCAGGGGAGTCAGGGGGTGCCAGGGGTTCAGGGGGGGCCATGGGGGGTCACGGCCCACCCACATCCAGCACACAGGGCCTGTCCCCATAGCACTGCCTTGGGTGGGGAGGGAAAGGGTGTCCCTGTCCCTGTCCCTCTCCCTCTCCCTCTCCCTCTCCCTTTCCCTGTCCTCGCCTGGCAGTGAATTCCCTGTCCCCTCCCAGATGTGGGGGACCCCATCCCTGTGTCCTGTCACAGCCGTGCCCGTCCCCATGGCCCTCAATCAGTGTCCCCAGACTTGGTGTCCCCAGCTCTGAGTGTCCCTGTCCTTACCCCCAGCACTGGGTGTCCTTGTCCACCACCCAAAGTGGGTGTCCCTGTCCCCCATCCCCACTGAGTGTCACACCTGTGCCCCATCTTGGGTGCCCCCCATGCTTACCACGGGTGTCCCCACCCTCCCGGGGTGTCCCCGTTGGTGCCAATTTCAGCCACTCGCAGTTGTGGTTGCTGGAGGTCCCTCTGGAATGGAGGTGGATCGCTGTCCTGTCCCCGTCCTGGGTGACATGGACAACCTGGAAGGTCTCGGAGGGTGGGATCACCACCCCGCCGTGGGGTAAACCCCCGGTGAAATAGACGACATCCACCCCATGGCACGTGGTCAAGTAGAACAACGTCTCCTTCCCGGGGCAGCCGCCGGGCGTTTCCCTCCCCGGCACCGACACGAATCGGTCGAACCGGACGGTGTCGCCTTCCTGTGCCACGAACCGGACCCCGCACATGCGGCGGAGGAATTTCTTGCACTGCCCTCCCCGAGTGACCGTCAGCGTGGCCAGGGCGTCGGTCAGCAGGAAATGCAGCGCCTTGAAGTGGAAGTTGTCCCGGTACTCCTGGGGGGAGCGCCCGGCCGTGCTCACGGCCTCGTTGAACTCCCTGTTGAGGTCGTCCATGGCGAAGGCGATGACAGCGGTGGCCTGGTCTGGGGACAGAGGGGTCTCAGGGGGACCCCGGCTCTGCCACCTGTCCGTGGCCTTGGCCCAGGCCTGGGCCAACACAGGGTTCTGCTGGAGCTCGGAGCGGTTGAGGGCCGGCAAGGCCTCGGTCATTTCCCAGTGGCAGCCCTGGTACTGGTCATCGAAGGAGTCCTTGGCCATGTCCACGGGCTTCACCTCACTGGACGTGGTGGCCACGGTCATGGCCAGCAGTGCCAGGGTGTGAGCCAGGGGGGCCATGATGGGGAGAGGCGACCAGGAGCAGTGTGGGACACTGTGGGGACAATGAGGGGACAATTAGGGACAGTGAAAGGACACGGAGGAGACACTGAGGGGACAGTGAGGAGACACTGAGGAGACACAGGGAGGGTTCCTCAGTGAGGAACTGGGGAGCAGAGTGGGGTCAGCCCAGCTGAGGGGGAGGGAGGCACTCCTGGCCAGGAGACCCCTGGACACAGCCTGGGGTCCCTGATCCCCAATCCCGGGGTCACTTGTGCCTCCCCAACATCCCCCAGCCCCCCCAGGACCCCCCAGCCCCCCCAAAACCCCAATCCCACAGGACCATCTCCTCCTGCCCCCCACAGAAGCCCAATCCTCCCCCCAGGATTGATTACAAGTCCCCTCAGCCCTGCCAGGACCCCAACCGAAATCCTGGGGTCACTCCCTGAGCCCCCCAGTGTCCCCCTCACCCCAATCCCACTCCCAATCCCCAATACCTTTGGTGTCACCCCAGGACCTCAACCCAAATCTGGGCACCACCCTCTACACCCCGTATCTCCCAGCCCCCCCATGACCCCAACCCCACTCCCACCATCCCCTGTCCCCCCTCACTTTCCCCCAGAGCACCCTAAGACCCCAATCCCATTCCTGTGACTCCCCCAGGGTCCCCCCAGACCCCAATCCCACAGTCCCCCTGTGACCCCAAGTGTCCCCGGTGTCCCCCCAGCCCCTGATACCAAAATCAGCCACAGTGAACTCCCGGAGAGAATGGGAGGGATCCCAAAGCCGGAATTCTTGATCAGCTCGGGCTCCCAGCGGATCTCTCCTGCTCCTGTGGGTCAGGGGGGACTTTCCCACGGGGGAAATTATCCACCCTAATTAGAAACATTCATTAAAGTTGGCTTCTTAGCCAACACAAAACCAGCATGTTTCCTGTAAACAACTTGCATAGCTCTGCCTCTTTCAGGAAATATTTTTTGTTGCCCTGCAGTCACAAAAATGGGGTTTTTGGGTGTGGTTTTCACTGAGGGCCCCAATATCTCAGATGACCTCGCTGGAGCTTTTGCTTTTGGCTTTTGCTCCTTCTGTGTTGCAGAACTTGCCAAAAACCGTCACTGGAGTTCCCTTTAACTCTTTCACCACCTTTGCCCGGCTCTGCCCAGACTTTCAAATCCTCTGATGGTTTTTTCCCCAGTCAGTCTTTAAGTCCCACCCAGCACCTCCAGGGGAGCTGAAACTTTCTCTTCTCTCTCTCATTGCTCAGCCCCCAGGACCCCAATCCCACCGCCTCGTGTGCCCCAGTGCCCCCCAGCCCCACTCCCCACTGCTCCCTGAGCTGCTGTCACACCTCAGATCCCAGATGGGCTCCCCTCTCAGGTGACACCCCTGGGGGCACTCTGAGCCTGGCCAGGATCTCCTTGGGGAGCTCCTTGGTGACTTCTCCAGCCTTGTTGGGGTGGCAGGAGAAGTTCTGCACCCCAAAAAAAGGGATCCACCAACACCAGGAGACACCTGAACCCGTGTTGGTGTGGTGGCTCAGCAAATCCATCTGCCAGGAACCCCCGGCAGTTCTTCCCCTCTCAGTGATCCCTGGAGGTGATGGGTTGGGATCCAAAGGGTTCTTTTGGAAACACCTCCAATGAACAAAGCCGGGGATCACCCCCTGCCCCCTGCAGTGTCCCCCAGCCCTCCAATGGCCCCGGTTAAACTCCCAGGCCCTCCCTGCTGACCCCCAGAGCCCAGTGAACCCCAGTCTCATGTCCCCCAGTGTAACCCAGCGTCCCCCAGTGTCCTCCAGGGTCCCCCAGGTACCCCAGGACTCCAATCCCACGTCACATTCCCCCCCAGTGTCCCCCAGAGTCCCCCATGGCCCCAGACCCCACTCCCACCATCCCCTGTGCCCCCCTCACTTTCCCCCAGAGCACCCCAGGACCCCAATTCCATTCCTGTGACTCCCCCAGTGCCCCCCAGAGCCCAATCCCACAGCCCCCTCTGCCCCCCACAAATGTCCTTGCTGTCCCCCCAGCCCCTGATACCAAAATCAGCTGCAGTGAACTCCCGGACAGAACGGGAGGGATCCCAAAGCCGGAATTCTTGATCAGCTCGGGCTCCCAGCAGATCTCTCCTGCTCCTGTGGCTCAGGGGGGCTTTGCCATGGGGAATTTATCCACCCTAATTATGAATATTCATTAAAATGGGCTTCTTAGCTAACACAAAACCAGAACGATACCCGTAAAAAATTAGCTTGGCCCTGCCTCTTTCAATAAATCGTTTTTATTGTACTGGAGAGCCATAGAGTGGGTTATCTGGGTGTGATTCTAACAGAGTGCCCTGATAAGGATAAGGACCCAATAATTTATTGCCAATTAGATAAACCTTTATTAAAACAGTAAGTAGAAGCGAGCAGCATATGCTGGGAAAGCCGGAGAGCACAAGTCTCAGCTCACGCTGCACACACAGCTTTCGGAGTTTTCCCACAATTTCCCATTTTTGTAACTATTTGTTTTGACCCTTGGTCCCTCCCCATGTTTTCCCATATTTGGTCACAGTTGAGTCTTCCAATTCCAGGAGTCTGGGGTCTTCTGCCCTCTCACGGTGGTCGGTAGATGAAGTCTCTCCTCTTCCTCGCAGCACGTCCATGGGGACTTTCCACTGTGGTCACCATGGTTTCACCAAATCTCCCGTTTTCTCCCTTTCCTCATGTCCTGTGATACAAATTTACATTTCATTATCCTGCACCAAGGCCTGGCTCTAACTTTTCTGTTTCTGCAGCTTCTGCAACTTACAGTTATTGCTTAATATCTTCTATGTGATGCCTTAGGTTCTGGGTTTTTTCTGTCTTGTTCTGGTGGGTAGTTTTTGCTTTTGTATTAAGTGGTGCTGGGATTTAATCACAGGGCGATGGGGGGAGGGCACCCCTGGTTCTAGCAGGGGACTTGTGTCTTCAAGGACACTCTCCAAGCTCCAGAAGATAAACAACGTAGAAGGCAGGGGGCAAGCAGGAAGGACGGGACACCGAGATTTGGAATTGTTCATTGGACAATGGACGGGGCATATGGAAATGGACCGAAACTTGTAAAAGCCGGGGGGAATCTCGTGACTCCTTCTCCTTTTGCTTCCATCTTGGAGCCGTCCTGGCAGAGCTACTGCTGTGGCTGCCGGGGTGTGGCCTTGAAGGCCTCAATAAATGTTCACCCCTATTTTTATAACTCTGTCTGGCCTCTGTCTCAGCCTTTAAGGCAACATACGCATTAATTATTAACTGTAACACTTAACACAAATTACCTAAATCATTAATATCAGCTATAACAGCCCCAATATCCCAGATGATCTTGCCTTGAACTTTCGCTTTGGGAAGGTGCTGCTCCTTCTGTGAGGCAGAAATTGCCAAAATCCCTCCCTGCAGTTCACTTTGTCTCTTTCTCCACAGCTTCCATCTAGCTTTGCCCGGCTGTGCCCACACTTTTACATCCTTTGATTGTTTTTTTTTTTTTCCCAGTCTTTAAGCTCAATTCAGCACCTCCAGGAGAGCTGAAACTTTCTCTTCTCTCTCTTATTAGAGGTGAGGCCTGGGTGGAGCTGCGCAGGTTGAAGATTGGCTGCTGATCTGAAAGCCCACGAGGAAGAGGGTGGCTGGGAGGGTGAGCGGGACCTGCCAATGGCCAGGCCAGGCCCAGCCCAGCTGAGGCTGCGATTTGTAAAGGAGAAAAGCCCCAGCAAAGCTCTGGGGGCATCGATGGGACGGGGCCTGGTCTGCGGCCTCAGGTACTCGGTGTGCACAGGACAGAAGTGTCAGCTCTGGAGCAGAGCAGCGCCCGTGGCCCTGGCTACTCCTGCTGGCCTTGTGCCCCTCCCTCCTGGGCAGCTCTTGGAGGGGCTTCCCCAGGATGGACACCTTGTCACTGTGACCATGGAGGCCACAGTGGCGGTGGTGGCCATGGTGACCTTAGTCACCTTGGTCACCACAGCAGTTATGGTGGCCTGAGCAGTTACAGTGACCAAGATGGCCACTGTGGCCATGGTGGCCTCAGTAATTACATTGATGATGGTGACCTTGGTCACCTTGGTAACTACAGTGACCACGGTGCCCTCAGTAGCCACAGTGACCCTGGCAGCCACCGTGGCCACTGTGGCCTCATGGGTCACAGTGGCCACACTGGTCATGGTGACCATGGTTGTTCCAATACCCAGAGTGGTCACAGTGGCCAAAGTGACCACAGTGGCACCAATGGCCTCAGTAGCCTTGGTGGTGTCATTTTTCTGCGGGTCCTGCTGACCTTCCTGACCATGGTGGCCACAGTGTCCTCCCAGACAACAGTGACCTTGGTGTCCGCATGGCTCAGAGTGTTCCGCTGACTGTTGCCATGGCCAGGGTGACCAGGAGAAGTCCCCAAATGTTGGGTGAGTTCCTGTGGAGGTTCCCACCTGAGAACACAAAGAGGGGGGGCAGGGGGACCATAAGTGGAGGAGGTGATGGGGGCATCAGGAGAGCCATGGGGGAGGGACAGGGGTGACAGGGGGGCCCTGAGGATGTGGGGGTCAGAAGGGGCCATAACCAGGTCCCTGTCCACTGTGCCCAGCCATGGGTGGCCTTGTCCCCCCATCCCCAGTGGGTGTCCCCAGCACTGGATGTCCCTGTCCCCCCCAGCTGGCCCTGGCTGTGCCCATCCCCTGTGCCCAGCAATGGCTGTCCCTGCCCTTGTCCCCAGCACTGGGTGTCCTGCCTCCCACCCACAGTGGCTGTCCGTGTCCCCTCTGGACCATGGCTGTCCCCAACATTGGGTGTCTTTGTCCCCAGCCCTCATTGGGTGTCCCCGATCCCCCCAGGCTGTCCCCATAGTGTCACCTTTCAGCCACTCGCAGTCGTAGTTGCTGAAGGTCCCATTGGAGCGAAGCTCAATGTACGTCGTGTTCCCTTCCTTGCTGACAGCAGTGACCCTGAAGGTCTCGAATGGCGGGATCAGCACCTCCTGCTGCTCTGGATGCTTGGACAATTTCTGGATGTCCACACCATGGCACGTGCGCACCTTGAACATCATGGTACCCCCAAAAACCCAGGCCACCCCTTTGCTGAGCGACGTTGATGCGAATTGACCAAAGCCGACTTGGTCACCTTCCTTCACCTTGAACTGGATCCCCCTCACTCCCCGGAACACGTCCTGACAATCGTTGGGGCGTCTCAGCGTCTGGAGGGCACGGGTCAGCAGGAAACGCAGCGATTTGAAGTGGAATTCGTCCCGGTACTTCTGGCCGGAGCTTCCACCCTCGTGCACGGCTGTGTTGAATGCCTTGTACAGCTTTGACTCACTCGTGGTGTAGGCCATGAGGGCGATGGCCTGATCTGGGGTGAGAGGGGATGACGGGTCTTCTTGTTCTGCCACTCCTTTGTGGCGTTTCTCCATTGATTTTCAAACTCGCTGTTCCTGAGGAAGTCTGAGCGCTGGAGTTCTGGCAAACTCTTGGTCATGTTATCGCCGCAATTCAGGTACCGGTCATTGAAGGAGTCCTTGGCCATTTCCAGGGGCAACACCTTGATGGCCACAGTGGCCATGGCCATGGCCAGCAGAGCCAGGGTCTGAGCCAGGGGGGCCATGGCGGGGAGAGGCCACAAGGAGCAGTGTGGGACACTGGGGGACACAGAGGGGACACAGGGGACACAACATGTGACACAGGGAAGATACTGGGGGACACCAGGGGATGCTGTGGGAACACTGAGGGGCCCCAGGGAACACCGATGGAACACAGGGGATGCTGCGGGACCTGAGGGGACATGGGGAGGCTTCCTTGGTGAGGGGCTGGGGAGTGTGGTCAGCCTGGGGAGAAAGGGCAGCCTTGGCCGGGAGAGCCCTGAACATATCAATCCTGGGGTCACTCCTGGAGCCCCTCAGGGTCCCAGAGCACCCCAATCCCACTCCCACAGTTCTGTGTCCCCCCCTCCCGGTGTTTCCCAGTGCCTCTATTACCCCAGTCCCTCTCCCAGTACCTTGCACCCCTCCCAGTCACCCCCTGCCCTCCAGCACCCTGACCCAAGGCCTGGGGTGCCCCAGCATCCCCCTTTTCCCTCTCCCATACCCCAGTCCCACGAAATCCCCAGTGGCCCCTCAGGACCCCGATCCCATCCCATGTGCGCCCCAGTTCCCCTCAGTGTCCCCCAGTGCCCTCCCTTGCCCCCCCACTCAAATCCCACTCCCACAGCCCAGTGACCCCAATCCCATTCCGGTGACTCCCCCAGTGTCCACCCAGACCCCAATCCCACAGCCCCCTGTGCCCCCCCAAGTGTCCCCGGTGTCCCCCCAGCCCCTGATACCGAAATCAGCCGCAGTGAACTCCCGGACAAAACGGGACGGATCCCAAAGCCGGAATTCTTGATCAGCTCGTGGTCACAGTGGATCTCTCCTGCTCCTGTGGCTCAGGGGGGCTTTGCCACGGGGAATTTATCCAGCCTAATTATAAACATTCATTAAGATGGTCGTCTTAGCCAACACAAAACCGGCTCGTTTCCCTTAAACAATTTTTATTGCTCTGGCTCTTTCCGGAAATAGTTTTTGTTCATCTGCAGTCTGAAAAATTGGGTTTCTCGGTTTGGTTTTCACCACGCGCCCCAACATCTCAGATGACCTCGCCTTGAACTTTCGCAGTGGTCAGGCGCTGCTCCTTCTGTGAGACAGAACTTGCAAAAACCCTCCCTGCAGTTCCCTTTGTCTCTCTCTCAGCATTGCTCTCATCCAGCTTTGCTCCCCTGTGCCCAGACTTTCACATCCTCTGATGGTTTTTCCTCCCAGTCAGTCTTTAAGCTCAACCCAGCACCTCCAGGGGAGCTGAAACTTTCTCTTCTCTCTTTCATTGCTCAGCCCCCAGGACCCCAATCCCACTGCCCTGTGTGCCCCCAGTGCCCCCCAGACCCACTCCCCACTGCTCCCTGAGCTGCTGTCACCCCTCAGACCCCAAATGGGCTCCCCTCTCAGGTGACACCCCTGGGGGCACCCCAAGCCTGGCCAATGAGTCTGAGAGATGAGCAGCCAATTTCCAACCTGCCCAGCTCCATCCAGGCCTCACCTCTGCCGGGGAAATTCCTTTTCTAGGCAGTGGATTGGTTTTCCCTGGGCTGGCACCCACCAAAGGCCCTTGGCCACTCCTCTCCACAGCTGGAGAGAGGAGAGAAAGGACAACAAAGGTTTCAAGGGTTGAGACAAGGCCCGGGAGAGATCACTCCTCAGAAGTGATCTCCATGCCTAGTGAGGCACATTGGGAGTGCTGTGTCCAGCTCTGTCCAGTGCCATGTCCAGCTCTGTCTTGTGCTGTGTCCAGCGCTGCCCAGAGCCGTGTCAACCTCAGCCAAGTGCTGCGTCCAGCTCTGCCCAGCTCCCAGTCCAGTTTTGCCCAGTGCCATGTCCAGTTCTGCCCAGTGCCATGTCCAGTTCTGCTCAGTGCAGTGTCCTGCTCTGCCTACTGCTGTGTCCACCTCAATCCAATGCCATGTCTGGCTCAGCTCAGTGCAGTGTCCAGCTCTGGGCTGCTCCGGACCCAACCCTGTGCTCAGGGATGACGCTGCCCAAGATGGGTGCTTGGCCCAGGGGCCCCCTCCGGCTCCTTCCAGCCCCACGCCCTCTGGGAGTTGGGGATTTTGGGATTTGGGGATTCTGGGAGTTGCAGTTCAGGAATTGCCCAACGGAGGGCAGCAGCGAGCGGGGTCCAACAGCGGCACTGCACATGCGCCGGCCCCAGCTGCAGTTCCGGGTGCCCCCAGCAGGCGGCAGCACGAGCTGGCGGCGCTGCCCATCCCGGCCCCGGGGCTCTGCAATGGTTTGGGATGGAGCGACCTTAAAGTGCCTGCGGTGCCAGCGCTGCCGTGGGCAGGGACAGCTTCCCCTGCGCCAGGCTGCTCCAGGCACCCCAACCTGCCCTGGGACATGGCCAGGCACCGGGCAGGGACAGCTTCCCCTGTGCCAGGCTGCTCCAGGCACCCCAACCTGCCCTGGGACACAGACAGGCACCGGGCAGGGACAGCTTCCCCTGTGCCAGGCTGCTCCAGGCACCCCAACCTGCCCTGGGACACGGACAGGCACCGGGCAGGGACAGCTTCCCCTGCACCAGGACAGTAGTGTCAGCTCTGGAGCAGAGCAGTGCCCAAGATGTTTCCAAAAGAACCCTTTGGATCCCAACCCATCACCTCCAGGGATCACTGAGAGAGACAGCAGTGCCGGGGGCTCCTGGCAGATGGATTTGCTGAGCCACCACGCCTACACGGGTTCAGGTATCTCCTGGGGTTGGTGGATCCCTTTTATTGGGGTGCAGAACTTCTCCTGCTGCCCCAACAAGGCCAGGGAAGTCACCCAGGAGCTCCCCAAGGAGATCCTGGCCAGGCTCGTGGTGCCTCCAGAGGTGTCACCTGAGAGGGGAGCCCATCTGGGGTCTGAGGTGTGACAGCAGCTCAGGGAGCAGTGGGGAGTGGGGCTGGAGGGACACAAGGGGCACACGGGGTGGTGGGATTGGGGTCCTGGGGGCTGAGCAATGAGAGAGAGAAGAGAAAGTTTCAGCTTCCCTGTAGGTGCTGGGTTGGGCTGCAAGACTGACTGGGAAAAAACATCAAAGGATGTAAAAGTGTGTGCAGAGCCGGGCAAAGGTGGCTGGAGCCTGTGGAGAAAGAGATAAAGGGAGCTCCAGTAACGGTTTTTGGCAAGTTCGGCAAGACAGAACGAGCAGCGCCTGCCCAAATGAGGTGAGGCCCTCTGGGATACAATGACCCCCAGAGACCCCATTTTTATGACTCTCCAGGACAACAGAAATTATTTATTGAAAGAGGCGGAGCCATGCAAATAATTTACGGGAAAAGTTCTGGCTTTCTGTTAGCTAAAAAGCCCATTTTAAAGAATGTTTATAATTCTGGTGGATAATTTCCCTGGGGCAAAGTCCCCCTGACCCACAAGAGCAGGAGAGATCTGCTGGGAGCCCGAGCTGATCAAGAATTCCGGCTTTGGGATCCCTCCCATTGTGTCCGGGAGTTCACTGCGGCTGATTTTGGTAGCGGGGACACCTGGGGGGCACAGGGGGCTGTTGAATCGGGGTCTGGGGGGACACTGGTGTTTTCACTGGACTGCGACTGGGGTCGAGGGCTGGTCTGGGGGCAGCGATGGGGGGCACAGGGCTGTGGGGGTGGGATTTCGGTACAGGGGACACTGGGGGGACACTGGAAGGCATATGGGATGGGATTGGGGTCCTGAGGGGCCAGCAGGGATTTCATTGGACTGGGAGTGGGATTGGGGTATGGAAGGAGAAAAAGGGGGGCACTGGGGCACCCCAGGCCTTGGGTCAGGGTGCTGGGGGGCAGGGGGTGACTGGGAGGGGTACAAGGGACTGGGAGAGGGACTGGGGTAATAGAGGCACTGGGAAACACTGGGAGGGGGAACACAGAACTATGGGAGTGGGATTGGGGTGCTCTGGGACACTGGTGGGCTCCAGGAGTGACCCCAGGATTTGGGATCAGATCCCAGGACAGGAAGTCTCCCCATGTCCCCTCATGATGTCCCTCAGCGCCCCCTGTGTCCCATTGGTGTCCCCTGGGGGCCCTCAATGTTCCCTCAGTGTCCCCTGGTGTCCTCCTTTGTCTTCCCCGTGTCACACAGTGTGTCCCCTGTGTCCCCTCTGTGTCCCCCAGTGTCCCACACTGCTCCCTGTGTCCTCTCCCCACCATGGCTCCCCTGGCTCAGACCCTGGCACTGCTGGCCATGGCCGTGGCCACTGTGACCTTCGATGTGTTGCCCCTGGACATGGCCAAGAACTCCTTCGATGACCAGTACCTGAATTGCAGCATTAACGTGACCGAGGTGCTCCAAGACTTCCAAACCTCTGATTTTAGCAAGGGTTGCACCTTTGCCGATACCTGGAATATGGCCACTGTCCAGTGGAAGAAGAGGGGGTCCGTGTCCTCCCCTCTCACCCCAGAGCAGGCCATCGCCCTCATGGCCTACACCATGACCACACCCTTATATTACGTGTTCAACGCGGCCGTGCGCGTGGCTGGAAGCTCCAGCCAGAAGTACCGGGATGAATTCCACTTCAAATCACTGCATTTCCTGCTCACCCGGGCCCTCCAGATGCTGAGACACCCCAACGATTGTCAGGACGTGTTCTGGGGAGTGAGGGGGATCCAGTTCCAGGTGGAGGAAGGCGACCAAGTCCGCTTCGGTCAATTTGCATCAACGTCACTCAGCAAAGGGGTGGCCAGCGGTTTTGGGAATACCACGATGTTCAAAGTGCACACGTGCCATGGTGTGGACATCCAGCAATTCTCCAAGCATCCAAAGGAGCAGGAGGTGCTGATCCCGCCCTTCGAGACCTTCAGGGTCACTGCTGTCAGGGAGGAAGGGAACATGATGCACATTGAGCTTCGCTCCAACGGGACCTTCAGCAACTACGACTGCGAGTGGCTGAAAGGTGACACTGTGGGGACAACCTGGGGGGATCAGGGACACTCAGTGAGGGCTGGGGACAAGGACACCCAGTGCTGGGGACAGCCATGGCCCAGAGGGGACAGGGACAGCCACTGTGGGTGGGAGGCAGGACACCCAGTGCTGGGGACAAGGGCAGGGACATCCATTGCTGGGCACAGGGGATGGGCACAGCCAGGGCCATCTGGGGGGGGACAGGGACATCCAGTGCTGGGGACACCCACTGGGGTTGGGGGGACAAGGCCATGCATGGCTGGGTACAGGGGACAGGGACCTCGTTATGGCCCCCTCTAACCCCCACATCCTCAGGGCCCCCCTGGTCACCCCTGTCCCACCACCATGGTCCCCCTGACCCCCCTCTTTGTGTCCCCAGGTGGGAGCCTCCCCAGGACCTCGCCCCACCTCTGGGGGCTTCTCATGCTCACCCTGGCCATGTCAGGTCAGCGGAACCCTCTGAGCCATGAGGCCACCAAGGTCACTGTGGTCTTGGAGGCCAATGTGGCCACCACGATCAGGAAGGTCACCGCCACCCGCAGAAAAATGACACCACCAAGGCTATCAAAGCCATTGTGGCCACTGTGGTCACTTTGGCCACTGTGACCACTGTGAAAATTGTTGCCACTCTGGCCACTTTGGCCACTTTGACCACTCTGGACATTGGAACTGCCATGGTCACTATGGCCAGTGTGGCCACTGTGAGCCATGAGGCTACAGTGACCACGGAGGCTACCATGGTCACTGTAACTACTGAGACCAACATGGCCACTGTGGTTACCAAGGTGAGCAAGGTCACCATGGTCACTGTAACTACTGAGGCCATCGTGGCTGTTGTGGTTACCAAGGTGACCAAAGTCACCATGGCCACCACCACCACTATGACCTCCATGGTCACAGTGACAAGGGCTCCATCCTGGGAAAGCCCCTCCGAGACCTGCCCAGAAGGGAGCAGCACAAGGCCAGCAGGAGCAGCCAGGACCAGCCTGGAGCTGCCAAGACAGGCCAGGACAGCCCAGGACAGCCCAGGACAGACCGGTCAGCCCAGGACAGCCCAGGACAGCCAGGACAGCAGAGACTGGGCAGCGCCTGGGGCCGGTTGGGCACTTCCCGCCAGAGGCGTTTGGGAGTGGCAATGTCACCGCCACCTCCTAAAGCTCCTTGGCTGCCTCGCCTGATAGATCCAAAAAATCACTGCTGGCTCACCTGGAGTGGGAAAAAATGCTGCTTCCTTGCCTGGAGTATAAAAATGTCATGAGAAATTTGATCCTTGCTGGCCTGACCTATCCAAAATTTATCACAATTTGCTGCTGGCTCACCTGAGGGATACAGAGAGCTGCAGCTCTCTTAACACCTCTCCTGCAGGGCACCTCACTTCCTAAAATAAAGCATTTCCTGGAGTTTTTGTTCAAGCTTTAGTTTTCAAACCTCCATCTTCAGACAGGAAACATCTGCTGATCTGAAAGCCCACGAGGAAGAGGGTGGTTGGGAGGGTGAGCGGGACCTGCCAATGGCCAGGCCAGGCCCAGCCCAACTGAGGCTGCGATTTGTAAAGGAGAAAAGCCCCAGCAAAGCTCTGGGGGCATCGATGGGACGGGGCCTGGTCTGCGGCCTCAGGTACTCGGTGTGCACAGGACAGAAGTGTCAGCTCTGGAGCAGAGCAGCGCCCGAGGTGTTTCCAAAAGAACCCTTTGGATCCCAACCCATCACCTCCAGGGATCACTGAGAGGGGCAGCACTGCCGGGGGTTCCTGGCAGATGGATTTGCTGAGCCACCACACCAACACGGGTTCAGGTGTCTCCTGGGGTTCGGGGATCCCTTTTTTGGGGTGCAGAACTTCTGATGCCACCCCAACAAGGCCGGAGAAGTCACCCAGGAGCTTCCCAAGGAGATCCTGGCCAGGCTCGGAGTGCCCCCAGGGGTGTCACCTGAGAGGGGAGCTCATTTGGGGTCTGAGGTGTGACAGCAGCTCAGGGAGCAGTGGGGAGTGGGGCTGGGGGGGCACAAGGGGCACACGGGGTGGTGGGATTGGGGTCCTGGGGGCTGAGCAATGAGAGAGAGAAGAGAAAGTTTCAGCTGCCCTGCAGGTGCTGGGTTTAGCTTCAAGACTGACTGGGAAAAAACATCAAAGGATGTAAAAGTGTGTGCAGAGCCGGGCAAAGGTGGCTGGAGCCTGTGGAGAAAGAGATAAAGGGAGCTCCAGTAACGGTTTTTGGCAAGTTCTGCAACACAGAAGGAGCAGCGCCTGCCCAAATGAGGTGAGGCCCTCTGGGATACAATGACCCCCAGAGACCCCATTTTTATGACTCTCCAGGACAACAGAAATTATTTATTGAAAGAGGCGGAGCCATGCAAATAATTTACGGGAAAAGTTCTGGCTTTGTGTTAGCTAAGAAGCCCATTTTGATGAACATGTATAATTCTGGTGGATAATTTCCCTGGGGCAAAGTCCCCCTGAGCCACAGGAGGAGGACAGATCCACTGTGAGCCCGAGCTGATCAAGAATTCCGGCTTTGGGATCCCTCCCGTTCTGTCCGGGAGTTCACTGCGGCTGATTTCGGTATGGGGGTTTGGGGGGACACCGGGGACACTTGGGGGGGCACAGGGGGCTGTGGGATTGGGGTCTGGGGGGACACTGGAGTTGTCACCGGACTGCGATTGGGGTTGAGGGCTGGTCCGGGGGCAGCAATGGGGGGCAGAGGGCTGTGGAGGTGGGATTTGGGTCCAGGGGACAGTGAGGGGCACTGGGGGACACTGGGGGTCACTGGGGGACACATGGGATGGCATCGGGGTCCTGAGGGGCCAACAGGGATTTCATGGGACTGGGAGTGGGATTGGGGTATGGGAGGGGGACAAGGGGGACACTGGGGGACCCCAGGCCTTGGGTCAGGGTGCTGGGGGGCAGGGGGTGACTGGGAGGGGTACAATGGACTGGGGTAATAGAGGCACTGGGAAACACCGGGAGGGGGAACACAGAACTGTGGGAGTGGGATTGGGATGCTCTGGGCCCCTGCTCTCAGGAGTGACCCCAGGATTTGGGATCAGGTCCCAGGACATGTCCTGGGCTCTCCTGGCCAGTGCTAGCTCTTCTCCCCAGTCTGACCACTCTCCTTGCCCAGCCCCTCACCAAGGAAACCTCCCCATGTCCCCTCAGGTCCCTCAGCATCCCCTATGTCCCATTGGTGTTCCCTGGGGCCCCTCAGTGTTCCCTCAGCATCCCCTGGTGTCCCCCAGTATCTTCCCTGTGTCACATGGTGTGTCCCCCGTGTCCCCTCTGTGTCTCCCAGTGTCCCACGCTGGTCCCCGTGGCCTCTCCCCACCATGGCCCCCCTGGCTCAGACCCTGGCTCTGCTGGCAATGTCCGTGGCCACTGTGGCCATCAAGGTGGTGCCCCTGGACATGGCCAAGAACTCCTTCGATGACCAGTACCTGAAGTGTGGCGATAACATGACCAACAAGTTCCCAGAACTCCAGAGCTCAGACTTCAATGAGAACAGCCAGTTTGCCGATATCTGGAAAAAGGCCACAGATGCGTGGAAGGAGCGGGGGTCCGTGTCATCCCCTCTCACCCCAGACCAGGCCATCGCCCTCATGGCCTACACCACGAGTGAGTCAAAGCTGTACAAGGCGTTCAACCCGGCTGTGCGCGAGGATGGAAGTTCCAGCCGGAAGTACCGGGATGAATTCCACTTCAAATCGCTGCATTTCCTGCTGACCCGGGCCCTCCAGACGCTGAGACGCCCCAACGATTGTCGGGACGTGTTCCGGGGAGTGAGGGGGGTCCAGTTCGAGGTGAAGGAAGGCGACCAAGTGCGCTTTGGTCAATTTGCGTCGACATCTCCGAGAATAAAGTTGGCCCATGGTTTTGGGGTGGACACGATGTTCAAGGTGCGCACGTGCCATGGCGTGGACATCCAGCAATTCTCCAAGCATCCAGAGCAGCAGGAGGTGCTGATCCCTCCCTTTGAGACCTTTAAGGTCAATGCTGTCAGCAAGGAAGGGAACATGATGCACATTGAGCTTCGCTCTACTGGGAACTTCAGCAACTACGACTGCGAGTGGCTGAAAGGTGACACCGTGGGGACAACCTGGGGGGATGGGGGACACTCAGTGAGGGTGGGGTGTGGGGAGAATGTGAATTGGAAGGGACAGACTGCGCTGCGGAAGACGAATCGGGTTGTAACGGGAACAGGGCTAGGCACATTCCTCTCCAGAGATAACCTTTATCTCAAGGTCACAGACCCCTCTCCCTTCCCCCACATAGTAGTACTTTTCCACTACCCTTAAGAAACTAGTAAGACCCCCTATGACGTGGCCGAACCCAGAAGGTACTTAAACCCTGTGTTTTAGATAATAAACGCATTTTGACGAACACACCATGTTGGTGTCTTGCTAAGTCATTCTGCCCGAACCTCACGCCCTAGCTCGTGACGGTCGTGTCCTCACCGAACCCAAGCCGCCAAGATGATGGCTTTATAAGCTGCAACATATTTGGTGCCGAAAGCCCGGGACTGGAGCCTGGGAACGGGAAACGCCTGGACGGTGAGAGACGGCGGTACCAGAAAAATCTGGAATACCGTGGAGGAACCAGGGGACGCCCCTGAGAACCAATAATCGGCGATGGAGACGATTATTCAGGTTGTAAAAATTATGGAGGAGAGGTGGGGAATACGCTTAGAGCGAAAGAGTTTAAATCTTGCTATTGCAAGACTTACAGATTTGGGCACAATTCAGCGGCCCGTTGATATATTGGACCCAGAGAGATGGCAGAATTATACAATTGCCCTCGCGAATGATACTATAACCTCTGGCAGTGGGAAAGCCCTCAAAGCGTGGGGAAAAGTAGAAATGGCTTTGAAAAGGGCGAGGGAGGAACAAGAGGCATGGAGCGCGGTGAAAACATGTTTATTTACCGTCTCGCGGCAAAAGGGAAAAGAGGGTGGACTTGCGGGACTCGCGGGACCCCCGGGGGATGCCCAGCCCCGCGGCGGGAGCGAGCGGGAGGGGGACGCATTGCACTCTCCCCAAAATCCATGCCCAGACACCCCGAACCCTGGGGGGGACTTTCCAGCTGTCCCACAGGACCCCCCGGACCCGGGGATCCCTCCAGAGCCCCCCGAAAGTGCCGCGATTTATCCGCCGATACTCCCCCCCCACGCCCCTCCGCGCGATTTAGACCCACCCGATACCGGCAAATTAACGAGTCCGGGGACGCGGCCGCCGCTGCTCGCGCGGGACAGCCCCTCTTTAGAACCCGGGAACGGACCCCCCACCGCCCCTCCGAACCCCGAACCGGAGATGCGGGATAACGGCAATCCGGGGTCCGTCTGGCGAGAACTCTCGCGAGAAGTTAGAGAAATAGAGCGAAGAGCCCGTGAACCGCCGCAATCGGCAGTCCTGGAGCCGTTCGCGGCGGCGCCGCGCGGCGTCCCTGTGGCCACACCGGGGCCGCTCGTCCCGCATTCGCGCGCCGGTGCGGCGCCCGAGCCAGAGTTGCCGATGCCGGGAACGGGCGCGCCGCCGCCATATTGGCAAGATGGCGACCGCGACCCGAGTCAGGGGCGGGGTCACCGGCCACATGGCGCCGAAAACGCGGAAGTGCGGCTCCGCGCGGGGACGCATGCGCGGGAGGGAGGCTCGGACGTTCCGGTTTATATTGCGCAAGCGCGGGAGAGCGAGGAAACGCGCACGCGCGGCTGGAAATCGTCTCCAAGGTCATTTTACAAAGAAAAGACCCCCTCCGGAGGCGGGCACCACGCGCGCGAGGGGCGGGGTTGGGACGGCCCCCAGGAGGCGTGCCGGCGCCGCCCCCGAGAGGCGGGGAAAACCCACCCCCGAGAGGCGGAACGGGGCAGAGCCCGGGGGGCGGGCGAAACCCGCCCCTGGGAGGCGGGACGGGGACGGAGCCCGACAAAAAGGCGTAGCAAGCCGGAAGTGTGCCAGCAGTCGACTTCCGACTGTGAGTGGGATTACAACTCAGACGCTAGTCTTACCGAGAGCTCCGAGACTAGCACAGAATCTGAGTCGGAAATAGTAGAATTCACGGATTTTTTACCAAAACCGAGCAAAGCTTTTTACAATACAGGGGAAGTAACACAATATAAGCTTACTGACTGGGGAAAGATAAAGATCGCTTGTGCAGAGTGGGAGCCGGCAGCAGCTATTCATGCCTTCCCAGTACGTGTTACTGGCACTAGACAGAATTTAAGACGAACTTACACACCTCTGAGTACAAAAGAAATCCAAACAGTGGTGAAGGCAATTCAAGAAAAGGGGTTAGGGTCAGCTGTTGTCTCCACTTTAATAGACGGAATTTTTAGCAATAATGATTTATTGCCTTTCGATATTTCTCAGATAACCCGAATGCTCTTCGATGGAGCAGGATTGATTGTTTTTCAGCAGGAATGGTCAGACCAGTGCACAGCAGCTTTGGCCCAAAGCTCAGGACAGGGACAACCCCTCCATGGCTCTACCCTGTCCAGGCTGCTGGGTAAACATGATGACGTAGTTACCCCTCAGGCTCAGGCAACACTCCTCACGGCAGAGGAAGTCAAAGCAACAACGAGAGCAGCCAGAGAAGCTATAAGAGTTGCTTCTCGAGTGGTGGACAAGTCATCACCATGGTCCACGGTTAAACAGGGAGAGAGCGAGAGTTTCACACATTTTGTGGATCGCCTGCAAGCTGCTATTGACTCCTCCACGCTGCCTGTGGAAGCAAGGGGACCTGTGGCACTGGACTGTCTAAAGCAACAGTGCAACACTGTTACTAAGGACATCCTACGTTCTCTGCCAGCAGGGGCTTCTCTGGCAGATATGATTAAACATGTGGTAAGAGAGGAGCAGTTGATTCCGGTGCAAGCCACAATTCATACTATAACCAATGCATTACCATGCATGAAGTGTGGCCAAACAGGTCACTTGGTAGCTAACTGTCCTCAGCCAGCACAGCAACCGGTGACACAGCAACCTGCAGCAGCACCCCCGACCCAACAGCGCCAGAGACCCACCTGCTGGAGCTGTGGGAAAAAGGGTCACATAGCCAAGGAATGCAGATCCAAACTCCGGGGAAACGGGAGAGGGAGGGGGCGTATGGGCCATATTCAGCCTCCTCCCATTCCGAGATGGCCCATCTTTCCCAACACCCAGTGGGCTGGGGGACCTTCATACCCCATATATACACAGGAACCAGTCAGTGTCACATCTCCACTAACCATCCCAGGGCAGAGCGGTGCAGCACCACCAATGGTAGCTATGCACCCCCCACCGTCACAAACTGCGCCAGTGACACAGGGTCAGCAGGGGGCGACACAGAGCGGAATCCCTGGGTGGCCTTAGTCATGGAGGTGGGGAAAGACCCCCTGATCGTGTGGGGAGTGTGCCAGCTCTATGGCAGTCGAGATCCCCATGTTTTTGGACTCAGGTTCCAAGCGGACACGGGGTCGGACTGCACCATTGTGCCCCTAATTCATTGGCCCAAACATTGGCAAATCAAAGAAGTCCCCCCAGTAAATGGAGTGGGAGGACAATCCAGAGCTTGGAAAAGCACCCGGTTGGTAGCCATAACCATTTACACAAAAAAGGGACCAGAACAAACCGTGGCAATTTACCCCTACATCTTGCAGAACTCTCCACCCCTGATAGGGAGAGATGTCCTAGCCATGCTCGGAGTCAGGATCACAAATTTATAATGAGGGCCACTGCTGTGCACCCTTCGTTGCCAATCAAATTGACTTGGAAATCATCAGACCCTGTTTGGGTTGAGCAGTGGCCCCTCTCAGAGCCTCGAACCACAGCCTTGCTGGAACTGGTTGAACGAGAACTGCAAAAGGGTCACATAGAACCCTCCACAAGTCCATGGAATACCCCTGTGTTTGTGATTCCCAAAAGGTCTGGAGAAGGCTACCGCCTAGTCCACGACCTGAGGGAAGTGAACAAGACAATCAGACCCATAGGTCCAGTTCAGACACTGTTACCTATGAATTCAGCCATCCCTGAAGGACAACCATGTGCAGTATTGGACATTAAAGACTGTTTCTTTTCAATACCTTTGCATCCTGAGGACAAGGAACGATTTGCCTTCTCCGTGGTTTTTCCAAATGGCAAGCGACCTAGCCTACGCTTTCAATGGGAGGTGCTACCCCAAGGTTTGGTGGACAGCCCTGCAGTGTGCCAGATCACCGTGGATAAAGCGTTAACACCAGTCCGACATTCCTACCCTACCGCGACCATCATACAATACATGGACGACATCCTAGTCTCTGCACCATCAGCGAGCCAAGTGGATCATCTGGTGTCCACAATCACAGAGACCCTCCAGGCCAATGGTTTTGAGATTGCGAGCGCAAAGATCAAAAAGGGACCCTGTGTCACCTTCCTGGGAGTGGGGATCACGAATTCCTATGTGACACCTCCCAAGGTGAAGGTCCACCGAGACATCAAGACGCTCCACGATGTGCAACGCCTGGTGGGATCGATGCAATGGCTTCGTAACATCATCCTGATTCCTCCTGAGGTCATGGATCCTCTGTATGACCTCCTGAAAGGAAAACATCCCTGGGAACCCAAGGAGCTGACACCGCAAGCAGCAAAATCCCTCGACTTCATCGAACAGCAGATGTCCACCGGCACACTTGCCAGATGGAACCCAGCGACGCCTCTGGACTTGTACGTACACTTTACACCAAAGGGGGGAGTGGGAGCACTGGCCCAAGGACCTTCTGAAAAGGCTCGACCGATTCAGTGGGTAGTCCTTGGAAGACCAGCTCGTGCTTTTTCCCCAGCAATAGAATGCATCTCAAATCTCATCATGAAAGGCAGGAAGCTTGCCTTGAAACACCTAGGGACCGAGCCAGCGAGAATTCATCTTCCTTTTCGCAAGCAAACAGTCACAGAGTCAACTACAATCTCAGAACATTTAGCCCTTGCTCTCATCGGATTCGGAGGAGAAATCCTCTACTCCACCAGACCACCTTGGACTCAGCTGCTGACCATAGTCGACATAGACATGCCACCGAAGGTCATGGACAGACCACAGCCAGGACCAACAGTTTTCACAGACGCTTCTTCCACGACTTCCACCGCAGCAGCAGTGTGGCAGACAGAAGAGCAATGGCATTGCATCAAAGCATGCGATCCCACACTGTCAGTGCAGCAACTGGAAGCGACAGCAGTGGTTTTGGCGTGTGGACTTTTCCAAGACGAACACCTGAACATTGTAACAGACTCTATATTCGTGGCAAAGCTCTGTCTGGCTATGACAGGACCAGGTGTGTCAACATCAACAGCAGCCCTGATGCTAGAAGAAGCACTCTCCTCACGAAAGGGCACAGTATCTGTCATTCACGTCAACAGCCACAACCCAGTCAAAGGTTACTTCCAGATCGGCAATGACAAGGCAGACACTGCAGCAAAAGGCGTCTGGACGCTGCAAGATGCTCGTCAATTGCACGAATCCCTTCACATTGGTCCCAAAGCACTGGCAAAGAGATGCGGGATCACCACAACGGATGCCAAACATGTAGTGGCCACCTGCCCTCACTGCCAGAAGTCACCCCTGTGGACCAGTGGAGTCAACCCGAGAGGTCTCAAGCCCTCAGAAATTTGGCAGTCAGATTTCACCTTGTGTCAACTGTTGAAGCCTCAAGCGTGGCTTGCTGTGACAGTGGACACATTCAGTGGAATAATCGTGGCCACACAGCATCGCAAAGCTAACTCCAAAGCCACAATACAGCACTGGCTGACAGCCATGGCATGGCTTGGTATCCCCAAGCAGATCAAAACAGATAATGGTTCCAATTTCATTTCCAAACCAGTGCAGGAATTTGCTTCCAAATGGCAAATCACTTTAGTGCAGGGCATTCCATATAATAGCACCGGACAAGCTATAGTTGAGCGGGCAAACCAAACCCTGAAATCCAAAATAGAGGTGTTGGCAAAAGCAGAAGGCTTGACCAACTCCATCCCCTCAGGAGAGCAGACACGTATATTGGTAACTGCTCTGATGGCATTGAATCAATTTCCTAGAGGAAATGAAACAAACAGTCCCATTCAAAAACACTGGGCCTCCAAAGCGATAGAGGTGGGCCCGCAGGTTGTAATTAAAAATGAGCTGGGCGAGTGGGAACGGGGCTGGAGATTGATGCTCACGGGGCGAGGGTACGCGGCTGTCAAAAAAGATGGGAAAATCAGGTGGTGTCCTCTCAAATCAATTAAACCTGATCTTCACAATGAGCAGGATGAGACTAATGAGAATTGTGAGTTTCTGTTTACAGAACATGCTGATAGGGCGGCCACGTGACGCCCATGTGCCCCTCCAAGAGGAACGAGACCCACCACCACCAAAACGTCAGACAGCGGCAGAGAAACCCACGCGAGTGAGACCCAGACATCAGCGACATGTCTGCGTGATTTTGTTATTGGGGCTTGTTGCTAGAGGACAAGCCAGCCCAAGTTACTACCCACATCAGCCGTTCAGGTGGGTCATGAGACACCTAACCAGTGGTAAGGTGCTCAGAGACGTCACCACACCAAACGCTCCATCTTTCGTGCTCCGTTTTACAGATTTATTTCCAGGACAACCAAAGGTAATTCCTAGGTCTCCACACTCATCACAGATGTATCTATCCTATTGGTGCCCAGCTTCAAACTCAGGGAAAAGCTATTGTAATGTACCTGGGTGGGGATACTGTGGGCATTGGGGCTGTGAAACCATTGTTACAGATGCCAGGCCGTCAGGGCCTGGGTGGGACCCACCAGCCCCCGACAAGTTCCTACGGTTCTCATGGGCACCGGCAGGTTGTAAACCACCTCTTTTTTCACACGGAAGTTCCTACCGAAACAGTTATAAAATCCCCAAATTCCGAATTTGTATATATTACAACATGACGGTCTTGCAGCCTGATGATTTTAGCTGGACGGTGGGAAGGACATGGACAGTGGTCATTCAAAAGTCGAAAGAGTGGGTGAATGTGCAAATTACCAGGCTCCAACCATCGGCACCCCGAGCGGTTGGACCCAACAAGGTGATTAAAAGCACACAGACAGAGAAAAACATAACTTACCCCAAAATCCTACCCACGACTGTCACCGAAAACCAAAACAGTGATGAGAAACCTTTCCAGATAGGCCGTTCAGCTAAGTCAGACCCAGACCCAATCCTTCGTATGTTAGATGCTACCTTTTTATCCCTGAATGAATCTAATCCTGACCTAACTAACTCCTGTTGGCTTTGCTATGAGGTTCAACCCCCCTTTTATGAAGGAGTTGCTGTGAATACCTCATTCACTTACTCCACAGCCGATGCCCCACACCAATGCAGATGGGACACACCTCGCAGAGGTATCACCCTGAGCCAGGTCTCAGGTCGGGGCAGGTGCTTTGGCAATCCAACCCTAGCCAAGCGAAAAGGAGATGTTTGTGCCAAAATTGTAAAGCCCAACAGAAAAAACAACAAGTGGGTTGTCCCAGCTTCATCTGCAATGTGGGTTTGTCAGAGGTCTGGAGTGAGTCCCTGTGTGTTCCTTCCCAAGTTCAATGATTCTAATGACTTCTGTGTCCAAGTTCTGATTGTTCCTAGGGTCCTGTACCATTCTGATGAAGAAGTGTACAGCCTTTTCGAAGAACCCAGCCGTCTTCGCAAAAGAGAAATAATAACAGGAATCACCATCGCAATGCTGCTCGGTTTAGGAGCAGCTGGAACGGCGACGGGTGTCTCGGCCCTAGCAACACAACACCGAGGACTGTCTCAGTTGCAGATGACCATAGATGAGGACTTGCAGAGGATCGAGAAATCCATTTCCTACCTGGAGAAGTCAGTCTCTTCACTCTCAGAAGTGGTTCTGCAGAACAGGCGCGGACTAGATCTCCTGTTCATGCAACAAGGAGGTCTGTGCGCGGCCCTGAAAGAAGAGTGCTGTTTTTACGCAGACCACACTGGAGTCGTCCGAGACTCGATGGCCGAACTTCGAAGCAGACTGGCTCAGAGACAAAAAGATAGAGAAGCTCAGCAGGGCTGGTTCGAATCCTGGTTTAACCAATCTCCATGGTTAACCACTTTAATTTCTTCCTTAGTAGGTCCATTGGCAATGTTACTTTTAACTGCCATCTTCGGACCATGCCTGCTGAACAAAATAGTCTCATTTATCAGAGCCCGCGTGGAGCAAACTAACATTCTGTTCATGCACCAACATGAAATGCTGTGAAATTGCCAGTCACAAGCTTTTCTAAGCTTGCCTGGCAGAAAACTTACTCAGGTTTCCCAAACTCCTTCTTCCTTTTTTGCTAAATACTAACCTTCTACCTCATTTTAGTACCCATATACATATATGCATGATTAAGTATTAACCTTCTACCTCATTTAGTACCTATATATATATATATGTATAACTACCTCGTTTTTTTGTGATAGAGGGAGGGGGAGATGTGGGGAGAATGTGAATTGGAAGGGACAGACTGCGCTGCGGAAGACGAATCGGGTTGTAACGGGAACAGGGCTAGGCACATTCCTCTCCAGAGATAACCTTTATCTCAAGGTCACAGACCCCTCTCCCTTCCCCCACATAGTAGTACTTTTCCACTACCCTTAAGAAACTAGTAAGACCCCCTATGACGTGGCCGAACCCAGAAGGTACTTAAACCCTGTGTTTTAGATAATAAACGCATTTTGACGAACACACCATGTTGGTGTCTTGCTAAGTCATTCTGCCCGAACCTCACGCCCTAGCTCGTGACGGTCGTGTCCTCACCGAACCCAAGCCGCCAAGATGATGGCTTTATAAGCTGCAACAGTGGGGGACAAGGACACCCAGTGCTGGGGACAGCCATGGCCCAGAGGGGACAGGGACAGCCTCTGTGGGTGGGAGGCAGGACACCCAGAGCTGGGGACAAGGGCAGGGACAGCCATTGCTGGGCACAGGGGATGGGCACAGCCAGGGCCAGCTGGGGGGGACAGGGACATCCAGTGCTGGGGACACCCACTGGGGTTGGGGGGACAAGGCCACCCACGGTTGGGCACAGGGGACAGGGACCTCGTTATGGCCCCCTCTGACACCAACACCCTCAGGGTCCCTGGTCACCCCTGTCCCTCTCCCATGGTCCCTCTGGTGCCTCCATGACCCCCTCCACTTATGGTCTCCCTGACCCCTCTCTTTGTGTCCCCAGGTGGGAGCCTCCCCAGGACCTCCGCCCACCTCTGGGGGCTTCTCCTGGTCACCCTGGCCGTGGCAGCAGTCAGCAGAACCCTCTGAGCCACGCTGACACCAGGGTCACTGTGGTCATGGAGGCAGGACCAGTGAGGGTTGGGCTGGAGTTTGCGAGTGGCAATGTCACCGCCACCTCCTAACGCTCCCTGGCGGCCTCGCCTGATGGATCAAAAATAAAGTTGCTTGCTTGCCTGGAGTTTAAAAAATGTATCAAAAATTTAATCCTTGCTAGCCTGGCTTATCAAAAGTTTATGAAAATTTGCTGCTGGCCCCCTTGCCGTATAAAAAAAAAGTAACAAAAAGTTAATCCTTGCTGGCCTGGCTTATCAAAAGCTAATCAAAATTTGCTGCTGGCTCACCTGATGTATCCACTGCAGATCTTTTAGCAGCTTCCCCTGCGCCAGGCTGCTCCAGGCACCCCAACCTGCCCTGGGACACGGCCAGGCACCAGGCAGGGACAGCTTCCCCTGCGCCAGGCTGCTCCAGGCACCCCAACCTGCCCTGGGACACGGCCAGGCACCAGGCAGGGACAGCTTCCCCTTGTGCCAGGATGGTTCAGGCACCCCAACCGGCGCTGGGACATTGCCTGGGACTGGACAGCCTTAGCTGCTCTGGCCAACCTGTGCTATGGCCTCAGCACCCTCCCGGGGAAGGATTCCTCTCAAGATCCCATCCATCCCTGCCCTCTGGCAGTGGGAAGCCGTTCCCCTTGGCCTGTCCCTCCATGCCCAACGCCCGTCCCCAGCTCTCCTGGGGCTCCTTTAGCCAGGAAAGGGCTTTCGTACCTCCCTGGGTGGCTCTCCAGGCTGAACACCCCCAGCTGTCTCCACAGCAGAGCAGCTTTACCCCTCGAAGTCTCTCCGTGTCTTCCTCTGGACTGGCTCCAGCAGCTCCACATCTCCTCCGTGCTGGGGCCCGGAGCTGGTAGAGTGAATCGAGTGGGAATGTCTCACGGTGGTGTTATAAATGAAATTAAAGATTTAGGTAACTTGTGTTAAGTGATAGAGTTAATAATTATAAATACGTAGTGGCTATTAAGCAAACTGCAGAAATTGTAAATACGTATGCCGGGATGGGCAGCGCCGCCACCTCGTGCTGCCACCTGCTGGTGACACCTGGAACTGCAGGTGGGGGGCGGCGCAGGGCAAAGGTGGGCGGGAGCTGTGGAGAAAGAGACAAAGGGAGCTCCAGGGAGTTCCCTTTTTGGCAAGTTCTGCAACACGGAAAGAGCAGCAGCGCCGGCCAAAAGCGAAAGTTCAAGGCAAGGTCTGTTGTCGGGGTTTTTGCTGTTCTCCTCTGTCTCTTTAAGAAGTTTTTTTCTAAAGTTCTATTTTCAGCCTTCCGTGTTTACCTTTTGCAGTGGGGTCAGACAGGATTTTACATCAACAACTTCCTTGTTATTGTAACGGTACAACTATGTTTACATTCTTCTCATGAGGAGGAGACTGCTGACGGACTGTTGGGTGGCCCAGTGTGGTTGGAGAGGAAGATTTTCTCCCTCCAATCCACAGTCACTGCCGGGATTCTATAAATGTCAAAGTTTGTAAATAAACCGTCTCTTTTTCCTGCCTCGGACATCTCAAAGTGTGGGTGTCATTTCTTTGTGTCGTGTGACTCAGAGGTCATCTGGGATATTGGGGCACTCAGTGAAAACGACCTCCAGAGACCCCATTGTTATGGTTCTCCAGGACAATAAAAATCATTTCCTGAAAGAGGCAGAGCCATGTAAGTTATTTGTTGGAAAAGTGCTGGTTTTGTGTCAGCTAAGAAGCACATTTTAATTTAATTTAGTTTTAGGTTTATTTTTTAATTTGGTTTCGTGTGAGCTAAGAAGCCCATTTTAATTTAATTCAGTTTTTTGTTTTGTTGTTTTTTTTTTTTTTTTGTCTTAGCTAAGAAGCCTGTTTCGACTTAATTCAATTTTATTTTTATTATTTAATTTATTTTTTTGTCAGCTAAGAAGCCCATTTTGAGTTAATTCTGTGTTATTTTTATTATTTAATTAAGTTTTTTTTGTGTGTGGTGCAGAACCTCTGGTGCATCTTCATTGCCAGTCTGTTTCTCACAGGGGTTGGGGAATCCCCAGGCTGGATCCTTAGGGGCAGCGTTTCTTTGTCACCTTTCATCACCTGGTAAATATGAGTGTGACTCATGCTGATAACATTGAAACCACAATCAATACTTTAAAACAATAAAGCAGTAATAAAAAAAAGTGCCCAAAAGGAGAGTGAGGGGGTTCCTCCTTCTCCTGCAGACGTTCATGAGATGCAGGAAGAGACTGAGATAAGACTGAAGCTGAATTTATCTGTAAGATGGATAGAGTTGGGTGAATTTCAGGAAAATTGTGAATTGTGAGCAGGCCCATCAAGCCTGTGCACCGCACATGGTTGGGTCTTTTGTCCCCGATTCCCTTCGGCGTGGTGAAAGTAATAAACCTGTGCTGGAATTTGTCATCCCAAAGGCCCTTCTGGCCTCTCTTGGCTGAGCCAGCCGTGGGGTGTGTGGGGTGTGGGCTTGACTGCTTTGCCTGAGCGCCTTCCCAAGCGGCTCCTCCCAACGAGAGGCTGCTAGGGAACGGCAGCAGCCACCACCATCTAAATCCCACCTTGCTGCAGACACCCGCTGTGGCCATGGGGACACCCATGATAAGGCATAGGGGATACAGTGACACTCACTGGGGATGAGGGACAGGGACAGGGACATTCACTTGGGGTGCGGGGGACAAGGACACCCAGCACTGGGGGCAAGGACGGAGATACCCAGCGCTGGGGACGCCCACTGGGTGTGGAGGGACAGTGAAACCCAGCGCTGGGGACACCCAGTACGGGGACAGGGACAAGTGAGTCGTTAAAACCGACACAATCACGGACAAAGACTCTCAAAGGAGTGAAAGTAATAAAAGTTACAAAAATAAACACCCGGTGATTATTAAGATGCCGTCAGGCTGCATGGGAGTTGCCTCCTGGACTCGCGGCTCCGTATGAGGTTCTCTGCCCTCTGTTTATTTCCCAAAAGTCTTACATACAATACATATGGGTAAGCCCAGCACCTCCCATCCCCGCTCCGCATTAAAATGAGGCCATTAGTTCTTCACGCATGCAGAATTCTTTTCTTGAATTGGGTCGGTGGTCTTGAATTAGGTCAGTGGTCTCAGGGGAGGAAGTCAGGAATGTCTTCATCACAATGACCTTCCTACCTCCTCATTGCTGACAGGTCTCTGTGACCCTCTGGCACTCTCCAATATCCCCTGCTCCGTGATAATCAATATGAAGTCCAGGTGCTGGTCATGGTTCCATTGGTTTCAGTCTGTTCTTATAACGGTTCATCGTCTATTGCATTTCCTTCTATAAACAAAACTAGAACAAGCTTGTAAAGGGCAAGCAATAAAACAATTAGCTCTAGATTGAACACCTGATAATCATAAATATATCCTTTGCTTACCTAACTTGGATCCTGATCAAAATAAATTGCTTCTAAGACTTCGCTAAAATTTTTACTCTTCAAAATCATGATTCAGCACAGGTTGGCCTGAGAAGATGCATCTGCCCAGTCCCTGGCCATGTCCCAGGGCAGGTTGGGGTGCCTGGAGTAGCCTGGTGCAGGGGATGCTGTCCCTGACCGGTGCCTGGCCGTGTCCCAGGGCAGGTTGGGGTGCCTGGAGCAGCCTGGCACAGGGGAAGCTGTCCCTGCCCACGGCAGCGCTGGCACCGCAGGCGCTTTAAGGTCGCTCCATCCCAAACCATTGCAGAGCCCCGGGGCCGGGATGGGCAGCGCCGCCAGCTCGTGCTGCCGCCTGCTGGGGGCACCCGGAACTGCAGCTGGGGCCGGCGCATGTGCAGTGCCGCTGTTGAACCCCGCTCGCTGCTGCCCTCCGGTGGGCGATTCCCGAACTGCAACTCCCAGAATCCCCAAATCCCAGAGGAGGTGGGGCTGGAAGGAGCCGGAGGGGGCACATGGGCCAAGCTCCCAGCTCAGGCAGCATCATCCCTGAGCACAGGGGTGGGTCCGATGCAGCCCAGAGCTGGACACTGCACTGAGCTGAGCTGAACATGGCATTGGATTGAGGTGGACACAGCAGTAGGCACAGCAAGACACAGCACTGGGCAGAACTGGACATGGCACTGGGCAGAACTGGACATGGCACTGGGAAGAGTCGGACACAGCACTGGACAGAGGTGGACACAGAACTGGACAGAACTGGACACGGCACTGCGCAGAGCTGGACATAGCACTGGCCGGAGCTGAACACAGCTCCGGGCAGAACTGGACATGGCATTGGACAGAACTGGACATGGCACTGGGCAGAGGTGGACACAGCACTCCCGATGTGCCTCACTGGGCAGGGCAGAGGGGCACCATCACTCCCTGACCTCCCGGCCCTGCTCGGCCTGATGACCCCTGGATCCCTCCTGGCCCTCAGACTCCACAGTCAGCTCCACTGGTCACCCACCAGCACCCCCAGGTCCTTCTCCCGAGCTGCTCCAGCAGGTCCCGCCCAGCCAGGGGATGGCACTGGTGCTAAACTGGGCTAAACCCAGCCCAGATCTCCAACCCCAAATGATCCCCAAACCTCTCCCGTGTTCCTGCCAGGAATGAAATGTGTGTGAGGCTCCTCCCTTGGGAAGGGGAGGCTCCCCGAGGATCCTGCGTGAGGCTGAGAGAGAGAGAGACGTTCCCAGCAGTGTTGCTGTGGGGAGGGACATCGAACCCTGCTGGGGAATTGTCCCTTTTTGCTGCTGGGACAGAATTCTTTAATGGAATTTTCTGGAAAGAATCATTTAATAAAATTGCTTCAATAGAACTGTTTAAGGGAATTGTTTTGTTTGAATTTTTAATAGAACGGCTTTGCACAATGGTCGCCTTGGTGGCCACAGTGGTCACAGGGGCTGTGGCAGCCTTGTGGCTTAAGGAGTCTGGCTGATGGTGATGGTCACAGTGGCCTTGGTGGTTGGAGTGACCATGGTGTCCAGAGTCGCTGTGGTGGCCGCAGTGGCTGCAATGACAGTGGTGACTGCAGTGACCTCATGGTGGCAGGAGCTGCCAAGGTGTCCAGAGCAGCAGTGGTGGCCTTGGCAGCCTTGGTGGCCTCGTTTCTCTGGGGGTCCCGGTGGTCATGGTGATCGTGGTGGCCACATTGACCACAGGGACCTTGGTGATGTTGGTGACCTGGTGGCTCAGAGGATCCCAGTGGCCACTGCCAGGGCTGTGGTGGCCAGGAGGAACGCTCCAAGATGGAAGGGGGCCACGGGGACGCTCCCACCTGGGGGACAAAGAGGAGGGTCAGGGGGATCATGGGGGACAAAGAGGGGCTTGGAGACGGCCATAATGGGGCGTTTGGGGTGACAGGAGAGATGGGGGCCATGGGGTGACAGGTGACAGGGTCTTGGAGGGGTACAGGGGTCAGGGAGGTCAGGGGGTCATAGTGGGCTTAGGGGTCACAGGGGTCAGGGGAGTCAGGGGGTGCCAGGTGTTCAGGGGGTTCCATGGGGGGTCACGGCCCACCCACATCCAGAACACAGGGCCCGTATCCATAGCACTGCCTTGGGTGGGGATGGAAAGGGTGTCCCTGTCCCTGTCGCTGTCCCTGTCCCTCTCCCTCTCCCTTTCCCTGTCCTTGCCTGAAAACAGTGAATTCCCTGTCCCCTCCCAGATCTGGGGGTCCCCATCCCTGTGTCCTGTCATGGGTGTTCCTGTCCCTGTGCCCTCAATGGGTGTCCACAGACTTGGTGTCCCCAGCACAGGGTGACCCTGTCCTTGTCCCCAGCTCTGGGTGTCCTTGTCCCACCACCCACAGTGGGTGTCCCTGTCCCCCATCCCCACTGAGTGTCACCCCTGTGCCCCATCTTGGGTGCCCCCCATGCTTACCACGGGTGTCCCCACCCTCCCAGGGTGTCCCTGTTGGTGTGAATTTCAGCCACTCGCAGTTGTGGTTGCTGGAGGTCCCTCTGGAATGGCGGTGGATCACTGTCGTGTCCCCGTTCTGGGTGACTTCAGTGACCTCGAAGGTCTCGAAGGGTGGGATCAGTACACCCCAGTTCTCTGAATTTTGAGTGAAATACCCAACATCCACCCCCTGGCATGTGTACACGCGGAACATTGTTTCCTTCCCGGAGCACTTGTCAGGTGTTTCGCTCCGCGACATCGACATGAATCGGTCGAACCGGACGGTGTCGCCCTGCTGTGCCACGAACTGGACCCTGCACACACGGCGGAGCAATTCCAGACACTTCCCTCCCAGAGCATCCCTCAGCGTGGCCAGTGCGTCGGTCAGCAGGAAATGAAACGTTTTGAAGTGGAAGTTGTCCCGGTACTCCTGGGGGGAGCGCCCGGCCCTGCTCACGGCCTCGTTGAACTCCTTGTGTAGGTCGTCTATGGTGAAGGCGATGACAGCGGTGGCCTGGGCTGGGGACAGAGGGGACTCAGGGGGCCCCCGCTTCTGCCACCTGGCTGCTGCCTTCTCCCAGGCCCGGGCAAACACAGGGTTCTGCTGGAGCTCGGAGCGGTTGAGGGCCGGCAAGGCTGCGGTCATGGCCGGGCGGCAGCCCTGGTACTGGTCATCGAAGGAGTCCTTGGCCATGTCCAGGGGCTTCACCTCGCTGGCCATGGTGGCCACGGTCATGGCCAGCAGGGCCAGGGTCTGAGCCAGGAGGGCCATGGAGGGGAGAGGCCACCAGGAGCAGTGTGGGACACTGTGGGGACAATGAGGGGACACAGAAGAGACTCAGGGAGGGTTCCTCAGTGAGGGACTGGGGAGCAGAGTAGGGTCAGGCCAGGAGGAGGGGAGGCACTCCTGGCCAGGAGACCCCTGGACGTGTCCAGCATCCCTGATCCCCAACCCTGGGGTTACTTGTGACTCCCCAACATCCCCCAGCCCCCCCAGGCCCCCCAAGACCCCATTCCCACAAGACCATCTCCTCTTACCCCCACAGAAGCCCAATCCTCCTCCCAGGTTTGATTTCAAGTCCCTTCAGCCCTGCCAGGACCCCAACTCAAATCCTGGGGTCACTTCCTGAGTCCCCCAGTGTCCCCCTCAGCCCCTCCCCTCACCCCAATCCCACTCCCAATCCCCAATTCCTTTGGTGTCACCCCAGGACCTCAACCCAAATCCAGGCACCACCCCCTACCCCCCATGTCTCCCAGCCCCCCATGACCCCAACCCCACTCCCACCATCCCCTGTCCCCCCTCACTTTCCCCCAGAGCACTGCAGGACCCCAATCCCATTCTTGTGAGTCCCCCAGTGTCCCTCAGACCCCAATCCCACAGCCCCCTGTGCCCCCCAAGTGTCCCCGGTGTCCCCCCAGCCCCTGATACCGAAATCAGCCGCAGTGAACTCCCGGACAGAACGGGAGGGATCCCAAAGCCGGAATTCTTGATCAGCTCGGGCTCCCAGCGGATCTCTCCTGCTCCTGTGGCTCAGGGGATTTTGTCCAGCCTAATTATAAACATTCATTAAGATGGTCTTCTTAGCTAACACAAAACCAGCTTGTTTCTCATGAACAACTTGCATGGCTCTGCCTCTTTCAGGAAATGGTTTTTGTTGCTCTGTAGTCACAAAAATGGGGTTTCTCGGTGTGGTTTTCACTGAGCCCCAGCGTCTCAGATGACCTCGCCTCGAACTTTCGCTTTGGGCAGGCGCTGCTCCTTCTGTGGGGCAGAACTTGCAAAAACCCTCCCTGCATTTCGCTTTGACTCTTTCTCCAAAGCTTCCAGCCACCTTTGAAAATTGGCTGCTCATCTCTCATATTCATCACAACGGGCTTATTAGCCAACACAAAACCAGAACATTTCCCACAATTAACTTACACGGCTCTGCGTCTTTCCATAAATTATTTTTATTGTCCTGGAGAACCATAAAAATGGGGTCGCTGGGGGTCGTTTTCACTGAGTGCCCTGATGTCCCAGATGACCTCTGTCCCACACGACACAAAGAAATGAGACCCACACGTTGAGATGACTGAGGCAGGAAAAAGAGACAGTTTATTTAAAAACTTTGACATTTATAGAATTCCAGCAAGGACCACGGATTGGAGGAAGAAAACCTTCCTCTACAACCACACTGGGCCACCCAACAGTCCATCAGCAGTCTCCTCCTCATGAGAAGAATGTAAATATAGTTGTACTGTTACAATAGCAAGGAAGTTGTTGATGTAAAATCCTGTCTGACCCCACTGCAAAAGGTAAACATAGATGGCTGAAAATAGAACTTTAGAAAAAAACTTCTTAAAGAGACAGAGGAGAACAGCAAAAACCCCGATAACAGACCTTGCCTTGAACTTTTGCTTTTGGCAGGCGCTGCTGCTCCTTCTGTGTTGCAGAACTTGCCAAAAAGGGAACTCCCAGGAGCTCCCTTTGTCTCTTTCTCCACAGCTCCCGCCCACCTTTGCCCTGCGCCACCCCTCAGCTGCAGTTCCAGGTGTCACCAGCAGGTGGCAGCACGAGCTGGCAGCGCTGCCCATCCCGGCATACGTATTTACAATTTCTGCAGTTTGCTTAATAGCCACTACGTATTTATAATTATTAACTCTAACACTTAACACAAGTTACCTAAATCATTCATTTCATTTATAACACCACCGTGAGACATTCCCACTCGGTTCACTCTACCAGCTCGGGGCCCCAGCACAGAGGAGATGTGGAGCTGCTGGAGCCAGTCCAGAGGAAGCCACGGAGAGACTTCCAGGGGTGAAGCCGCTCTGCTGTGGAGACAGCTGGGGGTGTTCAGCCTGGAGAGCGATCCAGGGAGGCACCAAAGCCCCTTCCTGGCTAAAGGAGCCCCAGGAGAGCAGGGGACGGGCTTTGGGCATGGAGGGACAGGTCAAGGGGAACGGCTTCCCACTGCCAGAGGGCAGGGATGGATGGGATCTTGAAAGGAATCCTTCCGTGGGAGGGTGCTGAGGAAACAGCACAGGCTGCCCAGAGAAGCTGTGGCTACCCGGTCCCTGGCCGTGTCCCAAGGCAGGTTGGGGTGCCTGGAGTAGCCTGGCGCAGGCGAAGCTGTCCCTGCCCAGTGTCTGGCCGTGTCCCAGGGCAGGTTGGGGTGCCTGGAGCAGCCTGGCGCAGGGGAAGCTGTCCCTGCCCGGTCCCTGTCCGTGTCCCAGGGCAGGTTGGGGTGCCTGGAGCAGCCTGGCACAGGGGAAGCTGTCCCTGCCCATGGCCGCGCTGGCACCGCAGGCACTTTAAGGTCGCTCCATCCCAAACCATTGCAGAGCCCCGGGGCCGGGATGGGCAGCGCAGCCAGCTCGTGCTGCCGCCTGCTGGGGGCACCCGGAACTGCAGCTGGGGCCGGCGCATGCGCAGTGCCGCTGTTGAACCCCGCTCGCTGCTCCCCTCTGGTGGGCGATTCCCGAACTGCAATGGCACGGCCAGTGCAGGATATGTGCGGGCTAAAGAGGGAAAATCCCCCAATTTGAAAAAAGAGGAGTTTCCTGAGTAAAACATCAGGCTTTTTCTTAAATTATTGGGTGATGGTGCCTCCGTCTCCTTTATTTATTTTTTTCCTTATTTTTTTCTCTCTTCTGTTTTTCTATTTTTTTCTTTCCAATGCTTCTTCTATCACATTGCCTCAAATCAGGAACTTTGGAACTGGCCCCGAACTGATCATTCATCCTTTTTTAATTACTCTGAGCAGAACCCTGCAGCTCCCTCAGCCACTCCTGGTGCTCCCGACCCCTTCCCAGCTCCGTCCCTTCCCTGGGCATGCTCCAGCCCCGCCAGGTCCTTGGTCAGTGAAGTGAAAAGGGAGTGCAGGGGAAAAAGGGAGGAGCGTTTCTCCATTGCCTGTCTGAAGATGGAGGTATGGAAAATAAAGCTTGAACAAAAACACCAGGAAATGCTTTATTTTAGGAAATGAGGCGCCCTGCAGGAACGGTTCCGAAAGAGCTGTAGCAGATAAATCAGGTGAGCCAGCAGCAAATTTTGATAAGTTTTTGATAAGCCAGGCCAGAAAGGATTAGATTTTTGATATATATTTTTATTCACCAGGAAAGCAAGCAAATTTTTTTTTGATCCATCAGGTGAGGCAGCCAGGGAGCTTTAGGAGGTGGTGGTGACATTGTCACTCCAAAACGTCTCTGGCGGGAAGTGCCCAACCGGCCCCAGGCACTGCCCGGTCTCTGCTATCCTGTGCTGTCCTGGGCTGTCCTGGGCTGTCCTGGGCTGTCCTGGGCTGTCCTGGCAGCTCCAGCCCGGCCGTGGCTGCTCCTGCTGGCCTTGTGCCACTTCCTCCTGGGCAGCTCTTGGAGGGGCTTCCCCAGGATGGACCCCTTGTCACTGTAACCATGGAGGCCACAGTGGCGGTGGTGGCCATGGTGAGCTTGGTCACCTTGGCAACCCCAGTGGCCATGGTGGCCCCAGTTACAGTGACCATGGTGACCTTGGTCAGCCTGGTAATCACAGCAGCCACGGCGGCATCAGTAGTTACAGTGACCATGGCAGCCACCGTGGTCACTGTAGCCTCATGACTCACAGTGGCCACACTGGCCATAGCGACCATGGCGGTTCCAATGCCCAGAGTGGTCAAAGTGGCCGAAGTGGCCAGAGTGGCAACAATTTTCACAGTGGTCACAGTGGCCAAAGTGACCACAGTGGCCACAATGGCCTTGATAGCCTTGGTGGTGTCATTTTTCTGCGGGTCGCAGTGACCTTCCTGATCGTGGTGGCCACATTGGCGTCCAAGACCACAGTGACCTTGGTGGCCTCATGGCTCACAGGGTTCTGCTGGCCACTGCCATGGCCACGGTGGCCAGGAGAAGCCCCCAGAGGTGGGGGGAGGTCCTGGGGAGGCTCCCACCTGGGGACACAAAGAGGGGGGTCAGGGGGACCATGGGAGAGGGACAGGGGTGACCAGGGACCCTGAGGGTGTTGGTGTCAGAGGGGGCCATAACGAGGTCCCTGTCCCCTGTGCCCAGCCATGGGTGGCCTTGTCCCCCCAACCCCAGTGGGTGTCCCCAGCACTGGATGTCCCTGTCCCCCCCAGCTGGCCCTGGCTGTGCCCATCCCCTGTGCCCAGCAATGGCTGTCCCTGCCCTTGTCCCCAGCACTGGGTGTCCTGCCTCCCACCCACAGTGGCTGTCCCTGTCCCCTCTGGGCCATGGCTGTCCCCAGCACTGGGTGTCCTTGTCCCCAGCCCTCACTGAGTGTCCCCGATCCCCCCAGGTTGTCCCCACGGTGTCACCTTTCAGCCACTCGCAGTTGTAGTTGCTGAAGGTCCCGGTGGAGCGAAGCTCAATCTGCGTCGTGTTCCCTTCCTCCCTGACCCCAGTGACCCTGAAGGTCTCGAAGGGCGGGATCAGCACCACCTCCACCATTAGATCCATGGAGAATTTCTGGATGTCGGCACCGTGGCACGTGTGCACCTTGAACTTAGTGTCATCCTTAAAATCCCAGGCCAGCGTTTCCTTCAGCAACGTCGGCATGAATCGACCGAAGCGGATTTGGTCGCCTTCCCTCACCTCGAACTGGACCCCCCTCACTCCCCGGAACACGTCCCGACAATCTTTGGGGCGTCTCAGCGTCTGGAGGGCCCGGGTCAGCAGGAAATGCAGCGATTTGAAGTGGAATTCATCCCGGTACTTCCGGCTGGAGCTTCCGCCCTCATGCACGGCTGCGCTGAACGCCTCCTGCAGCCCGGTGTAGGCTATGAGGGCGATGGCCTGGTCTGCGGTGAGAGGGGATGGCGCAATCTCCAGCTTCTTCCACTCGTCTGTGGCCGCTGTCCAGACATCAGCAAACTCGCTGTTGTTGAGGAAGTCTGAGCTCTGGAGTTCTGGGAGCTTCTTGGTCATGTCAGGGCTACAATTCAGGTACTGGTCATCGAAGGAGTCCTTGGCCATGTCCAGGGGCACCACCTTGATGGCCACAGTGGCCACGGCCATGGCCAGCAGTGCCAGGGTGTGACCCAGGGGGGCCATGGAGGGATCTGTGTGGGACACTGGGGGACACAGAGGGGATACATGGGACAAACCATGTGACATGGGGAAGATACTGGGGGACACCAGGGGACACTGAGGGAACACTGAGAGGCCCCAGAGGACACTGATGGGACACAGGGGACACTGAAAGACATGGGGGGACCTGGGGAGGCTTCCTTGGTGACAGGCTGGGGAGGGAGAGTGGGGTCAGCCTGGGGAGAAGGGGCTGCCAAGCCAGGAGAGCCCTGGACATGTCCTGGGACCTGATCCCAAATCATGGGGTCACTCCTGGAGCCCCCCAGTGTCCCACAGCACCCCAATCCCACTCCCACAGTTCTGTGTCGTCCCCCCTCCCAGTGTTTCCCAGTGCCTCTATTACCCCAGTCCCTCTCCCAGTCCCTTGTACCCCTCCCAGTCACCCCTGCCCCCCAGCACCCTGACCCAAGGCCTGGGGTGCCCCAGGGTCCCCCTTGTGCCCCTCCCATACCCCGATCCCACTCCCAGTCCCATGAAATCCACAGTGGCCCCTCAGGACCCCAATCCCATCCCACGTGCCCCCCAGTGTCCCTCAGTGTCCCCTGTACCCAAATCCCACTCAGACAGCTTTATGCCCCCATTGCTGCCCCCGGACCAGCCCAGGACCCCAATCCCGTTCCTGTGACTCTCCCAGTGTCCACCCAGACCCCAATCCCACAGCCCCCTGTGCCCCCCAAGTGTCCCCGGTGTCCCCCCAGCCCCCGATACCGAAATCAGCCTCAGTGAACTCCCGGACAGAACGGGAGGGATCCCAAAGCCGGAATTCTTGATCAGCCCAGGCTCCCAGCAGATCTCTCCTGCTCCTGTGGCTCAGGGGGGCTTTTCCACTGGGTATTTATCCATCCTAATTATGAATATTCATTACAATGGGCTTCTCAGCTAACAGAAAACCAGCACTTTTCCCGTAAATTATTTGCATGGCTCTGCCTCTTTCAACAAATAATTACTATTTTCCTGGAGGGTCATAAAAAGGGGGTTCATTGTATCCCAGATGGCCTCACCTCATTTTGGCAGGTGTAGCTCCTTCTGTCTTGCAGAACTTGCCAAAAACCGTCACTGGAGCTCCCTTTATCTCTTTCTCCACAGGCTCCAGCCACCTTTGCCCGGCTCTGCACACACTTTTACAACCTTTGATGTTTTTTCCCAGTCAGTCTTGAAGCCCAACCCAACACCTGCAGGGGAGCTGAAACTTTCTCTTCTCCCTCTCATATCTCAGGGATCCCCCAACCCCAGGAGACACCTGAAGCCGTGTTGGCGTGGTGGCTCAGCAAATCCATCTGCCAGGAACCCCCGGCAGTGCTTCCCCTCTCAGTGATCCCTGGAGGTGATGGGTTGGGATCCAAAGGGTTCTTTTGGAAACACCTCGAGCGCTGCTCTGCTCCAGAGCTGACACTTCTGTCCTGTGCACACCGAGTACCTGAGGCCGCAGACCAGGCCCCGTCCCATCGATGCCCCCAGAGCTTTGCTGGGGCTTTTCTCCTTTACAAATCGCAGCCTCAGTTGGGCTGGGCCTGCAAGGTGCGTGTGCCTGAGACACGGCAGGGGCTGTGAAGGGAGAGCCGACCTCTTCTAAGTGCTTTTCCCGTGTGCCGCGAGGGGTTGGGCCACTGAAGGAGGGAACGAACGAGAGAGTGAGTGAAGCACCGAGGGAAAAGGGGATAATGAGTCAAGGGAAAAGTAAGTACCAAAAATCCAAAGGGATCCATGTAGGAAACCCCTGATGACAAAAGGGAGGGGGAGTTAGCTGATATTCCCCAAGACAGCCCCCTCGGGAGAGTGATGGAAAATTGGGAGGATTGGCTGTCCAGGGGCAGGAAAAATAAGGGGAGGATGATCCATTACTGTGTGGAGGTATGGGGTAATAAATAGATAAGGGAGCATCTATTTTGGCCCATTTTTGGGTCGTTTGAAGATCGGGTGTGGCAAGCACCCAATATTAATGTAAATACTAAGGAGTCAGTGCAACAACAACAACAAAAAAGTCGATTGCGCTGCTTTATGGTCGGGGTCCAGTGATTATATCGTTTTACGGGAAGAGTCGAAGGCTTCACTGTTCCCATTGGTCCCGACAAAACAAGGAAAATCTAAAAAAAAAGAGGATTGGGACCCCTTGGACAACCTACCCTCCCCATCCTCAAACCTTTACCTGCTGCTTCCCTACCCCGCCCCACCAAGAATCCCCAAGTTGTTTACCCACGGGTCTGAGCAAAAGGCTGTCTCATCGCCCAGGCAAACAAGAAGTAAGGTGCAAAGGGCAAAATTAACATGAGGAGGGTTCAGCCTTTGCCGTTAAGGGAAGTTCTGATGGGACCAGAACGCACAGGCTCTGTGAATGTCCCGTTGACAAGGGATACGGGAGGCAGTCCCGGGGGGACAGGATATTAACAAGGCTTTTAGTGAACACCAGAAAAAGGATAAATCCCCCCCACGGACTGGTTGGAAAGGCTTAGGAATAGCTTGAGGATGTGCTCAGGGGTAGAAGGCACACGAAGGAGATGAGAAAAGTTACAGAAGGGTGATGGCAAGGGCAGGGAATACAAGATTCATCGAGGGAAGTGCAGAAAGTGTAAGAGGGAAGAGGAAAGTGAAAGGGGAGGTGAGAGTGTTGGCAGCCACAGTGGGAAAAGCAAGATGTGTGAGGCAGGAGGAGAGGAAGAGTAAACAAAGTAAACCAAAAAGCTTAAGTTGTGAATGCTATTATTGTGGGAAAAGGCTGTGTAAAGGCGAGCTTTAAAGAAAAGTGGTGGAGTCACTGTAGGGCAGGATATTTTCCTAAGGGGTTGTGCCCTCCCTGTGGAAGAGAAGAGCTGGAGATAACAAAACAAACATTATACCTGGCTGTACAAATAGGGAGACTTGAAGAGGGATTTTCTGAGTGTTGGCAATTAGTTGTAAACGGGGTGAGGGGTCAATTGGATACCCAAGCTGAAATAATAATAATAATAATAATAATAATAATAATAATAATAATAATAATAACAACAATAACAATAACAATAATAATAATAATAATAATAATAATAATAATAATGTACTGAAAATACTCCCGAGTTCTTTACTGGGCAGAACAAATGAAACATGAAAGATAAGTAGAAGAAAAGACATTTAAACCGGCAGTCACTCCCAGGCACCCCTGAAGAATTTCCTTGCTGCCGAGAAGATGGAAATCCAGGCTCCAGAAAGCAAAAGCGAAGGCGTCGGGGAAGGCAGAGGGTTTCTGAAGTGGGGAATGCTGCTGGGAGTTCTGACTCTGCCACTTGGGATGCCCGGCCGACTTTAGCACGGGAGTTTGTAAATGTCATAGCATTCGATGTGTTAAATGATGTGGGGGGAAACATCACAGCGTGTCACAATATAACTGCAATCCCTGAGGAAAATAAACTAAGGCAAATTAAAAAAAAAAAAAATCAAACTCCATTATTCCTGTTTGCAATCAGTGTGACCAAACTGTTTGGGCACGGAATCGGATGGAATCAATTTTCATAGCACACTCATCATCAAATTTGAGACCCAGGTAAAGATAGAGAAAAAAAAAACTAAAAGAACTTAAGCAATAAGCAAACCCACGACGAGAACAGAACACGACCTTGGGGTGTTTATAAGGATGAGCTTTTAGCCAGAGCTGTAATTCACAACTGGTAGAATTGCTCAGCATTACAGTAGAACACTAACAAAAGTTATATATGATCATAGAAATTAGTAAATGATCATACAAATTATATGATCATACAAATAAAGTAATTAGTGAATTAACACTAATTAATTAATTAATTAATTAAGAACGGGGAGAACTGGTTTAAATTAAATGAATTATTTAGGTAATTTGTGTTGTTATAGTTAATAATTATAAATACGTAGGGGCTGTTCAGCAAGCTGCAGAAACTGTAAATATGTGGAGGATTTTAAGCACTAACTGTAAGTTGCAGAAACTGCAGAAACAGAAAAGTTGGAGCCTGGCCTTGGTGCAGGATAATGAAATGTAAATTTGTATCACAGGACATGGAGAAAGGGAGAAAACGGGAGATTTGGTGAAACCGTGGTGACCACAGTGGAAAGTCCCCATGGACGTGCTGCGAGGAAGAGGAGAGACTTCATCCATCGACCACCGTGAGAGGGCAGAAGACCCCAGATTCCCGGAGTTGGAAGACTCAACTGTGACGAAATATGGGAAAACATGGGGAGGGACCAAGGGGTGTGTGCAAAACCAAAAGTTAAAAAAATGGGAAATTGTGGGGAAATCTCCAAAAGCTGTGGGTGGAGCACGAGCTGAGACTTGCGCTGCTCACTTCGGCTTGTCACTTTAATAAAGGTTTATCTAATTGGCAATCAATTATTGGGTCCTTCATATTTATCAGTATATAGTCATATATGTGAAGCAAGATGGAGGATTCTGGGCGTTGTCTGGGTCCTTCACCTTCTTCTCCCTTCTCATTCATGGTTTGGGGTGCTTTTTCCTAACTGGATTAAAAAAGGTCGGCATTGCGGGCCTTGGGTGGTCATTATTGAGTCAAAATTATAAATAACACAGGTGTCATCTCATAATTGGAGGATTATCACTTAAATAACCTTGGAAAGAGTTAGAGAGACTCCATTTTCCCTCCATTTTCTAACTTCCTAGTTAGAGCTCAGGGCTCCTGAGTCTGTAAAGAGATAAGAAATAATAAACATCCAAGGCCAAACACAAACTGCCAGCTACATGTCCCGTGCATTAATCCCGACCTTAGCAGAGAAAAAGGAGCCCAAACCCTCACAGTTCCCGAGCCCATCAAGCCTGTGCACAGCACATGGTTGGGTCTTTTGTCCCCGATTCCCTTCGGCGTGGTGAAAGTAATAAACCTGTGCTGGAATTTGTCATCCCAAAGGGCCTTCTGGCCTCTCTTGGCTGAGCCAGCCCTGGGGTGTGTGGGGTGTGGGCTTGACTGCTTTGCCTGAGCGCCTTCCCAAGCGGCTCCTCCCAACGAGAGGCTTCTTGGGAACGGCAGCAGCCACCACCATCTAAATCCCACCTTGCTGCAGACACCCGCTGTGGCCACGGGGACACCCGTGATAAGGCACGGGGGACACAGTGACACTCACTGGTGGTGGGGGACAGGGACAGGGACATTCACTCGGGGTGGGGGGGACAAGGACACCCAGCACTGGGGGCAAGGACGGAGATACCCAGTGCTGGGGACACCCACTGGGGGTGGGGGGACAGTGAAACCCAGCGCTGGGGACACCCAGTGTGAGGACAGGGACAAGTGAGTCGTTAAAACCGACACGATCACAGACAAAGACTCTCAAAGGAGTGACCACCATGGCCGTCCACGTCCCTGTGGTCATTGTGGCCACCACAATCAGCAAGACCACCAGGTCCCCCAGAGAAACGAGGCCACCAAGGCTACCAAGGCCACCACTGCCGCTATGGCCACCTTGGCAGCTCCTGCTACCCTGAAGTCACTGCAGCCACTGTGGCCACCATAGCCACTCTGGACACCACGGGCACTCCAACCACCAAGGTCACTGTGACCATCACCATCACCTGGACTCCTTGAGTCACAAGGCTACCACAGCCCCTGTGACCACTGTGGCCACCAAGGCGGCCATTGTGCAAAGCCGTTCTATTAAAAATTCAAACAAAACAATTCCGTTAAACAGTTCTATTGAAGCAATTTTATTAAATGATTCCATCCAGACAATTCCATTAAAGAATTCTGTCCCAGGAGCAAAAAGGGACAATTCCCCAGCAGGGCTCGATGGCGCTCCCCACACCAACACTGCTGGGAACGTCTCTCTCTCTCAGCCTCGCGCAGGATCCTTGGGGAGCCTCCCCTTCCCGAGGGAGGAGCCCCCCACACATTTCATTCCCGGCAGGAAGACGGGAGACGTTTGGCGATCATTTGGGGTTGGAGATCTGAGCTGGGTTTAGCCCAGTTTGCACCAGTGCTATCCCCTGGCTGGGCAGGACCTGCTGGAGCAGGTCTGGAGAAGGACCTGGGGGTGCTGGTGGGTAACCAGTGGAGCTGACTGTGCAGCCTGATGGCCAGGAGGGATCCAGGGGTCATCAGGAGGAGCGGGGCCAGGAGGTCAGGGTGTGATCGTGCCCCTCTGCCCTGCCCAGTGAGGCACATGGGGAGTGCTGTGTCCACCTCTGTCCAGTGCCATGTCCAGTTCTGTCCAGTGTCGTGTTCACATCTGCCCAGTGTTGTGTCCAGCTCCCCCCAGTGCCGTGTCCAGCTCTGGGCTGCTCCGGAACCAACCCTGTGCTCAGGAATGACGCTGCTCGAGCTGGTAGCTTGCCCAGAGGTCCCCTCTGGCTCCTTCCAGCCCCACCCCCTCTGGGATTTTGGGATTCTGGCAGTTGCAGTTCGGGCATCTCCCACCCGAGGGCAGCAGTGAGCGGGGTTCAATAGCAGCACTGCGCATGCGCCGGCCCCAGCTGCAGTTCCGGGTGCCCCCAGCAGGCGGCAGCACGAGCTGGCGGCGCTGCCCATCCCGGCCCCGGGGCTCTGCAATGGTTTGGGATGGAGCGACCTTAAAGCGCCTGCGGTGCCAGAGCTGCCGTGGGCAGGGACAGCTTCCCCTGTGCCAGGCTGCTCCAGGCCCCTCAACCTGCCCTGGGACACGGCCAGGCACCGGGCAGGGACAGCTTCCCCTGCGCCAGGCTGCTCCAGGCACCCCAACCTGCCCTGGGACACGGCCAGGGATCCAGGGGCTGATGCAGCTTCTTTGGGAAACCTGCACTGGGGTCTCAGCACCCTCACAGGGAAGGATTTCATAGGAAAGATGGGTGGTGGTGCCTTTAAAAAATGTCTCATTGGGATGGGATCTTTAGGAGAAATGGGCGTCATTTTCCTCAAAACGGGTCTGGATGTCTCTACAGAGGTGAAGGTTTTCACAGGACCCTGGTGGTTTGAGCAGAATGTTTGAACTCCTGAACTTGAGGGTGATGGGTGAAACGGGTCCCCACAAAGTCCAACCAGTCCAACCCAGACTGTCTGAACTTCTGGACTTTGGGGGAAAATGACAGGTCCAAGGTGGGGTGTGGGGGAGGTGGTTTGGGAGGGCTGCACCTTCCCAGCAGCCCCATTCATCTGATGGAGAAAGGGAGAGGGCAGCGTGCGGCCGAGAGCTGGGGATGGAAGGAGGCTGCGTCCTCCAAAACCTCAGGTCGCAGGGGCTGTGGCAGCCTTGTGGCTCAAGGAGTCCTGGTGATGGTGATGGTCACAGTGACCTTGGTGGTTGGAGTGCCTGTGGTGTCCAGAGTGGCTGTGGTGGCCACAGTGGCTGCAGTGACTTAATGGTGGCAGGAGCTGCCAAGGTGGCCAGAGTAGCAGTGGTGGCCTTGGTGGCCTTGGTGGCCTCGTTTCTCTGGGGGACCTGGTGGTCTTGCTGATTGTGGTGGCCACAGTGACCACAAGGATCTTGGTGGCCATGGTGGCCACAGTGACCACAGTGACCACAGTGACGTTGGTGGCCTGGTGACTCAGAGGGTCCCGGTGGCCACTGCCAGGGCTGTGGTGGCCAGGAGGAACCCTCTGAGGTGGAAGGAGGCCACAGGAACGCTCCCACCTGGGGGACAAAGAGGGGAGTTAGGGGGACCATGTGGGACAAAGAGGGGTTTGGGGATGGCCATAATGGGGGGTTTGGGGTGACAGGAGAGATGGTGGCCATGTGGTGACAGGTGACAGGGACCTGGAGGGGTACAGGGGCCAGGGGAGGTCAGGGGGGTCATGGTGGGCTTAGGGGTCACAGGAGTCAGGGGAGTCAGGAGGTGCCAGGGGGTGCCAGGGGTGCCCTCATTGACCCCTCATTGTCCCCAGGTGCCAGGGGACAGGGTCAGAACGGGGGTGTCCCTCTCCCTCTCCCTTTCCCTGTCCTCGCCTGGCAGTGAATTCCCTGTCCCCTCCCAGATCTGGGTGTCCCCATCCCCGTGCCCTCTCACGGCCGTGCCCGTCCCCAATGCCCTCAATCAGTGTCCCCAGACTTGGTGTCCCCAGCTCTGAGTGTCCCTGTCCTTACCCCCAGCACTGGGTGTCCTTGTCCCACCACCCACAGTGGGAGTCCCTGTCCCTCATCCCCACTGAGTGTCACACCTGTGCCCCATCTTGGGTGCCCCCCATGCTTACCACGGGTGTCCCCACCCTCCTGGGGTGTCCCCGTTGGTGCCAATTTCAGCCACTCGCAGTTGTGGTTGCTGGAGCTCCCTCTGGAATGGAGGTGGATCGCTGTCCTGTCCCCGTCCTGGGTGACGTGGACAACCTGGAAGGTCTCGGAGGGTGGGATCACCACCCCGCCGTGGGGTAAACTCCCGGTGAAATAGACGACATCCACCCCGTGGCACGTGGTCAAGTAGAACAACGTCTCCTTCCCCGAGCAGCCGCCGGGCGTTTCCCTCCCCGGCACCGACACGAATCGGTCGAACCGGACGGTGTCGCCTTCCTGTGCCACGAACCGGACCCCGCACACGCGGCGGAGGAATTTCTTGCACTGCCCTCCCCGAGTGACCATCAGCGTGGCCAGGGCGTCGGTCAGCAGGAAATGCAGCGCCTTGAAGTGGAAGTTGTCCCGGTACTCCTGGGGGGAGCGCCCGGCCCTGCTCACGGCCTCGTTGAACTCCCTGTTGAGGTCGTCCATGGCGAAGGCGATGACAGCGGTGGCCTGGTCTGGGGACAGAGGGGTCTCAGGGGGACCCCGGCTCTGCCACCTGTCCGCGGCCTTGGCCCAGGCCTGGGCCAACACAGGGTTCTGCTGGAGCTCGGAGCGGTTGAGGGCCGGCAAGGCCTCGGTCATTTCCCAGTGGCAGCCCTGGTACTGGTCATCGAAGGAGTCCTTGGCCATGTCCAGGGGCTTCACCTCACTGGACGTGGTGGCCACGGTCATGGCCAGCAGTGCCAGGGTGTGAGCCAGGGGGGCCATGGAGGGGAGAGGCCACCAGGAGCAGAGTGGGACACTGTGGGGACAATGAGGGGACAATGAGGGACAGTGAAAGGACACGGAGGAGACACTGAGGGGACAGTGAGGAGACACTGAGGAGACACAGGGAGGGTTCCTCAGTGAGGAACTGGGGAGCAGAGTGGGGTCAGCCCAGCTGAGGGGGAGGGAGGCACTCCTGGCCAGGAGACCCCTGGACACAGCCTGGGGTCCCTGATCCCCAACCCCGCGGTCACTTGTGCCTCCCCAACATCCCCCAGCCCCCCCAGGACCCCAATCCCACAGGACCATCCCCTCCTGCCCCCCACAGAAGCCCAATCCTCCCCCAGGATTGATTACAAGTCCCCTCAGCCCTGCCAGGACCCCGACCCAAATCCTGGGATCACTCCCTGAGCCCCCCAGTGTCCCCCTCACCCCAATCCCACTCCCAATCCCCAGTTCCTTTGGTGTCACCCCAGGACCTCAACCCAAATCCGGGCACCACCCTCTACCCCCCGTGTCTCCCAGCCCCCTCATGACCCCAACCCCACTCCCACCATCCCCTGTCCCCCCTCACTTTCCCCCAGAGCACCCCAGGACCCCAATCCCATTCCTGTGACTCCACCAGGGTCCCCCCAGACCCCAATCCCACCGCCCCGTGTGCCCCCAGTGCCCCTCAGCCCCACTCCCCACTGCTCCCTGAGCTGCTGTCACACCTCAGACCCCAGATGGGCTCCCCTCTCAGGTGACACCCCTGGGGGCACCCCGAGCCTGGCCAGGATCTCCTTGGGGAGCTCCTGGGTGACTTCTCCGGCCTTGTTGGGGCAGCAGGAGAAGTTCTGCACCTCCAGTAAAAGGGATCCCCCAACCCCAGGAGACACCTGAAGCCGTGTTGGCGTGGTGGCTCAGCAAATCCATCTGCCAGGAACCCCCGGCAGTGCTGCCCCTCTCCGTGATCCCTGGAGGTGATGGGTTGGGATCCAAAGGGTTCTTTTGGAAACACCTCCAACAAACAAACCTGGGGATCACCCTCTGCCCCCTGCAGTGTCCCCCAGCCCTCCCATGGCCCTGGTGACACTCTCAGGCCCTTCCTGCTGCCCCCCAGAGCCCTGTGATCCCCAGTCTCATGTCCCCCAGTGTCCCCCAGGGTCCCCCAGTATCCCCCAGGTACCCCAGGACTCCAATCCCACGTCAAATTCCCCCCCAGAGTCCTCCCAGTGTCCCCCCAGACACCAATCCCACAGCCCTCTGTGCCCCCCAAGTGTCCCCGGTGTCCCCCCAGCCCCTGATACCGAAATCAGCCGCAGTGAACTCGTGGACAGAACGGGAGGGATCCCAAAGCCGGAATTCTTGATCAGCTCGGGCTCACAGCGGATCTCTCCTGCTCCTGTGGCTCAGGGGGGGTTTTGCCATGGGGAATTTATCCACCAGAATCATAAATATCCTTTAAGACGGGCCTCCTAATACAGAATACAGAATACAGAATACAGAATACAGAATACAGAATACAGAATACAGAATACAGAATACAGAATACAGAAACAGCTCCTTTCCTGGTCACTGTTTGCATGGCTCCACCTCTCTCCGGAAATCCTCCCATTGTCATGGACATTTCCTGAAAAGGTATCTGGGGGTAATTTCCACTGATTGACCTCACCACAAGCTTTCACTTTGAGCGCATGCAGCTCCTTCTGTGTCACAGAGCTTGTCCAAAACCACACTGGAGTTCCCTTGAACTCTTTCCCCACTGGTTCCAGACACGTTTATTGTCCCGTGGAAATACTTTTACACCCTTTTATCGTTTTTGCTGCTCAGCCTTCCAGCCCTACCCAGCACCTCCCGCGGGTTGGGAAAAAACCACGCTATGGAAAGCCAGGAGTCCACAGAGCAGCCTTGAAACTTTATTCCAGTGCAGGGACAGAGTTTCCACAACAGCCAGACCCCCGTGGGGTTCTGCATTGGTTTGAGGCAAATTTGGGAGGAGAACTCCTTGGGAAAACCTCCCTCCCCTCCCCCAACCGGTTGGGGAGAAAACTCCTCAGAGAGAAGTGGAAAGAAATCCGTTTATTGAACTGGCAAAGCGCTCCCCAGGAGAATGAATTGAACAATACCAGATGGCAAGAACCTCGTGGCGCTCTGGGTAGATGACAAATTAGGACAGAAGTCCCTCTGGTAGGTGATTCCTCTGCTCTCAGATCTTTCTGGCGCTGGTGAAAGTTGCTGCACAGGGTGGATCCCAGTGGGTCCCAGGTGCAAGCTCCCCCCAGAGCCCCCCCCTGGGTCCTCAGTCAGGGGGAGGTTTAAACAGTTTCAAAAAAGTTAAAAAAGGAAAAAAAAAAAAGAAAAAAAGGAAAAAAAAAAAAAGCAATGCGAAGCTATGCTAAGCTACCCTAGCTAACTACCAAGCAAAAGCAAAAGTTAGAGAGAAAGCAAAAAAAAAAATAAAAAATCCTCTCTGTCTCATGTCTGTGTGTTATTTTCTGTGACTATTAAAAACCAGCCGGGCAGAGAGAGGTTTCTGAAAACAAACTGTGCACTTCTCCCCCGGTTTTACTCTCAGAGCCAATATGAAAGGCACAGAGTGTAATACCCAGCGTAAACAGACGATTGGGGATACAACATCGTGACGTCACCCCAGGACAGGTTCCTCTCTCGAGGTTTGGGGGACGCAGCCTCCTTCCATCCCCAGCTCTCGGCCGCACGCTGCCCTCTCCCTTTCCTCATCAGCTGAACGGGGCTGCTGGGAAGGTGCAGCCCTCCCAAACCACTTCCCCCACACCCCACCTTGGACCTGTCATTTTCCCCCAAAGTCCAGAAGTTCAGGCTGTCTGGGATGGACTGTTTGGACTTTGTGGGGAGCCGTTTCACCAATCACCCTCAAGTTCAGGAGTTCAAACTTTCTGCTCAAACCACCAGGGTCCTGTGAAAACCTTCACCTCTGTAGAGACATCCAGACCCATTTTGAAGACACTGACACCGTTTCTCCTGAAGACCTCCACACCCACAGAGTTGTTTTCAAAGACATCACCAGCCATCTTTCCAATGAAATCCTTCCCTGTGAGGGTGCTGAGACCCCGGTGCAGGTTTCCCAGAGAAGCTGCGTCATCCCCTGGATTTCTGGCTGTGTCCCAGGCCAGGTTGTGGTGCCTGGAGCAGCCTGGCGCAGGGGAAGCTGACCCTGCCCGGTGCCTGGCCGTGTCCCAGGGCAGGTTGGGGTGTCTGGAGCAGCCTGGCACAGGGGAAGCTGTCCCTGCCCGGTGCCTGGCCGTGTCCCAGGGCAGGTTGGGGTGCCTGGAGCAGCCTGGCACAGGGGAAGCTGTCCCTGCCCATGGCAGCGCTGGCACCGCAGGCGCTTTAAGGTCGCTCCATCCCAAACCATTGCAGAGCCCCGGGGCCGGGATGGGCAGCGCCGCCAGCTCGTGCTGCCGCCTGCTGGGGGCACCCGGAACTGCAGCTGGGGGCAGAGCATGCGCAGTGCCGCTGTTGAACCCCGCTCGCTGCTGCCCTCCGGTGGGCGATTCCCCAAACTGCAACGGCACGGCCAGTGCAGGAGATGTGAGGGCTGAAGAGGGAAAATCCCCTGATGTGAAAGGAAAAAGGAGATCCCTGAGCAAAACATCAGGCTTTTGCATAAATAAATGGGTGAGGGTGCCTCTGTCCACTTTATTTCATTTCTCATTCTTTTTCTCTCTTGTATTTTTGTATTTTCCGCTCCCAATGTTTCTTCTGTTGCATTGCCTCAAATCAGGAACTTTGGAACTGGGCCCAAACTGATCATTCCTCCTTTTCCTCCTTTTCCTCTGAGCAGAACCCTGCAGCTCCCTCAGCCACTCCTGGCGCTCCAGACCCCTTCCCAGCTCTGTCCCTTCCCTGGGCATGCTCCAGCCCCTCCAGGTCCTTGGTTAGTGAAGTGAAAAGGGAGTGCAGAGGAAAAAGGAAGGAGTTCTTCTCTATTGCCAGTCTGAAGACGGAGGTTTGGAAAATAGAGCTCGAACAAAAACACCAGGAAATGCTTTATTTTATCAAACGAGGTGCCCTGCAGGAAAGGTGCTAAATGACCTGCAGCAGATACATCAGGTGAGCCAGCAGAAAATTTTGATAAACTTTTGTTAAGCCAGGCCAGGAAGGATTAAATTTTTGATACATTTTTTATACTCCAGGCAAGCAAGCATCGCTTTTTTTGATCCATCAGGCGAGGCATCCAGGGAGCTTTAGGAGGTGGCGGTGACATTGCCACTCCCAAACGCCTCTGGCAGTAATTGCCTGACCAGCCCCAGGCGCTGCCCGGCCTCTGCTGTCCTGGGCTGTCCTGGGCTGTCCTGGCAGCTCCAGCCTGGGCCTCGCTGGTCTATCCTCTAAGATCACAGTGACCCTGGTGTCAGCGTGGCTCAGAGGGTTCTGCTGACTGCTGCCATGGCCAGGGTGACCAGGAGAAGCCCCCAGAGGTGGGGGGAGGTCCGGCGGAGGCTACCACCTGGGGACACAAAGAGGGGGGTCAGGGAGACCATAAGTGGTGGGGGTCATGGGGGCACCAGAGGGACCATGGGAGAGGGACAGAGGTGACGGGGGCCCCTGAGGGTGTAGGGGTCAAAAGGGGCCATAACGAGGTCCCTGTCCCCTGTGCCCAGCCATGGGTGGCCATGTCCTCCCCACCCCAGTGGGTGTCCCCAGCACTGGATGTCCCTGTCCCCCCCAGCTGGCCCTGGCTGTGCCCATCCCCTGTGCCCAGCAATGGCTGTCCCTGCCCTTGTCCACAGTACTGGGTGTCCTGCCTCCCACCCACAGTGGCTGTCCCTGTCCCTTCTGGGCCATGGCTGTCCCCAGCACTGGCTGTCCTTGTCCCCAGCCCTCACTGGGTGTCCCCGATCCCCCCAGGTTTTCCCCACGGTGTCACCTTTCAGCCACTCGCAGTTGTAGTTGCTGAAGGTCCCAGTGGAGAGAAGCTCAATCTGCGTCGTGTTCCCTTCCTTGCTGACAGCAGTGACCCTGAAGGTCTTGAATGGCGGGATCAGCACCTCTCTCCCATCTTCATCATAAGAGAATTTCTTGATGTCCACGCCGTGGCATGTGTGCACCTTGAACATCGTGTCCAGCCCCAAATCCTGGGCCACCCTTTCACTTAGTGATGCCAATGCGAATTGACCAAAGCGGACTTGGTTGCCTTCCTTCACCTCGAACTGGACCCCCTCACTCCCCGGAACACGTCCTGACAATCGTTGGGGCGTCTCAGTGTCTGGAGGGCCCGGGTCAGCAGGAAATGCAGCGATTTGAAGTGGAATTCATCCCGGTACTTCAGGCTGGAACTTCCACCGTCGCGCACGGCCGGGTTGAAGGCTTTGTACAGCTTTGACTCACTCGTGGTGTAGGCCATGAGGGCGATGGCCTGGTCTGGGGTGAGAGGGGCTGACACGGACCCCCTCTCCTTCCACGCATCTGTGGCCTTTTTCCAGATATCGGCAAACTGGCTGTTCTCATTGAAGTCTGAGCGCTGGAGTTCTGGGAACTTGTTGGTCATGTTATCGCCACACTTCAGGTACTGGTCATCGAAGGAGTTCTTGGCCATGTCCAGGGGCACCACCTTGATGGCCACAGTGGCCACAGCCATGGCCAGCAGTGCCAGGGTCTGAGCCAGGGGGACCATGGCGGGGAGAGGACAAGGGGACCAGCGTGGGACACTGGGGGACACAGAGGGGACACGGGGGACACACCATGTGAAACAGGGAAGATACTGGGGGACACCAGGGGATGCTGAGGGAACACTGAGGGGCCCCAGGGAACACCGATGGGACATAGGGGATGCTGAGGGACCTGAGGGGACATGGGGAGGCTTCCTTGGTGAGGGGCTGGGCAAGGAGAGTGGTCAGACTGGGGAGAAGAGCTAGCACTGGCCAGGAGAGCCCAGGACATGTCCTGGGACCTGATCCCAAATCCTGGGGTCACTCCTGAGAGCAGGGGCCCAGAGCATCCCAATCCCACTCCCACAGTTCTGTGTTCCCCCTCCCGGTGTTTCCCAGTGCCTCTATTACCCCAGTCCATTGTACCCCTCCCAGTCACCCCCTGCCCCCCAGCACCCTGACCCAAGGCCTGGGGTGCCCCAGTGTTCCCCTTGTCCCCCTCCCATACCCCAATCGCAATCCCAGTCCCATGAAATCCCTGGTAGCCCCTCAGGACGCAGATCCCATCCCATGTGCCCCCCATTGCCCCCAGGTGTCATCCAGTGTCCCCCACTGTCCCTCAGTTCCCACCAGTGTCCCTGGTACCCAAATCCCACCCCCACAGCCCTGTGCCCCCATTACTGTTCCTGGACTTGCCCTCTACCCCAATCTCAGACAAGTGACAACTCCAGTGTCCCCCCAGACCCCAATCCCACAGCCCCCTGTGCCCCCCAAGTGTCCCCGGTGTCCCCCCAAACCCCTATACCGAAATCAGCCGCAGTGAACTCCCGGACACAACGGGAGGGATCCCAAAGCCGGAATTCTTGATCAGTTCAGGCTCACAGCGGATCTCTCCTCCTCCTGTGGGTCAGGGGGACTTTGCCATGGGGAAATTATCCACCAGAATTACACATGTTCATCAAAATGGGCTTCTTAGCTAACAGAAAGCCAGCACTTTTCCCGTAAATTATTTGCATGGCTCCGCCTCTTTCAATAAATAATTTCTGTTGTCCTGGAGAGTCATAAAAATGGGGTCTCTGGGGGTCATTGTATCCCAGAGGGCCTCACCTCATTTGGGCAGGCGCTGCTCCTTCTGTGTTGCACAACTTGCCAAAAACCGTTACTGGAGCTCCCTTTATCTCTTTCTCCACAGGCTCCAGCCACCTTTGCCCGGCTCTGCACACACTTTTACATCCTTTGATGTTTTTTCCCAGTCAGTCTTTCAGCCCAACCGAGCTGAAACTTTCTCTTCTCTCTCTCATTGCTTGGCCCCCAGGACCCCAATCCCACTGCCCCATGTGCCCCCCGTGCCCCCCAGCCCCACTCCCCACTGCTCCCTGTGCTGCTGTCACACCTCAGACCCCAGATGGGCTCCCCTATCAGGTGACACCCCTGGGGGCACCCCGAGCCTGGCCAGGATCTCCCTGTGGAGCTCCTGGGTGACTTCCCCGGCCTTGTTGGGGTGGCATCAGAAGTTCTGCACCCCAAAAAAGGGATCCACCAACCCCAGGAGACACCTGAACCCGTGTTGGTGTGGTGGCTCAGCAAATCCATCTGCCAGGAACCCCCGGCAGTGCTGCCCCTCTCAGTGATCCCTGGAGGTGATGGGTTGGGATCCAAAGGGTTCTTTTGGAAACACCTCGGGCGCTGCTCTGCTCCAGAGCTGACACTTCTGTCCTGTGCACACCGAGTACCTGAGGCCACAGACCAGGCCCCATCCAAGCGATGCCCCCAGAGCTTCGCTGGGGCTTTTCTCCTTTACAAATCGCAGCCTCAGCTGGGCTGGGCCTGGCCTGGCCATTGGCAGGTCCCACTCACCCTCCCAGCCACCCTCTTCCTCATGGGCTTTCAGATCAGCAGATGTTTCCTGTCTGAAGATGGAGGTTTGAAAACAAAAGCTTGAACAAAAACTCCAGGAAATGCTTTATTTTAGGAAATGAGGTGCCCTGCAGGAAAGGTGTTAAAAGAGCTGCAGTGAATTCATCAGGTGAGCCAGCAGCAAACTGTGATAAATTTTGGATAGGTCAGGCCAGCAAGGATCAAATTTCTCATGAAATTTTTATCCACCAGGCAAGCAAGCAGCATTTTTATCCCACTCCAGGCGAGCCAGCAGTGATTTTTTGGATCTATCAGGCGAGGCAGCCAAGGAGCTTTAGGAGGTGGCGGTGACATTGCCACTCCCAAACGCCTCTGGCAGGAAGTGCCCAACCGGCCCCAGGCGCTGCCCGGTCTCTGCTGTCCTGGGCTGTCCTGGGCTCTCCTGGCAGCTCCAAGCTGGTCCTGGCTGCTCCTGCTGGCCTTGTGCCACTCCCTTCTGGGCAGCTCTCGGAGGGCGTTTCCCAGGATGGGCCCCTTGTCACTGTGACCATGGAGGCCACAGTGGCGGTGGTGGCCATGGTGACTTTGGTCACCTTGGTAACCACAGCAGCCACGATGGCCTCAGTAGTTAAAGTGACCATGGTGACCTTGGTCACCTTGTTAACCACAGTGGCCATGTTGGTCTCAGTAGTTACAGTGACCATGGCAGCCACCGTGGTCACTGTAGCCTCATGGCTCACAGTGGCCACACTGGTCATAGTGACCGTGGCAGTTCCAATGTCCAGAGTGGTCAAAGTGGCCAAAGTGGCCAGAGTGGCAACAATTTTCACAGTGGTCACAGTGGCCAAAGTGACCACAGTGGCCACAATGGCCTTGATAGCCTTGGTGGTGTCATTTTTCTGCGGGTGGCGGTGACCTTCCTGATCGTGGTGGCCACATTGGCCTCCAAGACCACAGTGACCTTGGTGGCTGCATGGCTCAGAGGGTTCCGCTGACCGCTGCCAGGGCCAGGGTGACCATGAGAAGCCTCCAGAGGTGGGGCGAGGTCCTGGGGAGGCTCCCACCTGGGGACACAAAGAGGGGGGTCAGGGGGACCATGGTGGTGGGACAGGGGTGAGAGGGGGCACTGAGGATGTGGGGGTCAGAGGGGGCCATAACGAGGTCCCTGTCCCCTGTTCCCATCCATGCGTGGCCTTGTCCCCCCAACCCCAGTGGGTGTCCCCAGCACTGGATGTCCCTGTCCCCCCCCAGCTGGCCCTGGCTGTTCCCATCCCCTGTGCCCAGCAATGGCTGTCCGTGCCCTTGTCCCCAGCACTCACTGGGTGTCCTGGCTCCCACCCACAGTGGCTGTCCCTGTCCCCTCTGGGCCATGGCTGTCCCCAGCACGGCATGTCCTTGTCCCCAGCCGTCACTGAGTGTCCCCGATCCCCCCAGGTTGTCCCCACGGTCTCACCTTTCAGCCACTCGCAGTCGTAGTTGCTGAAGGTCCCATTGGAGCGAAGCTCAATGTACGTCGTGTTCCCTTCCTCCCTGACAGCAGTGACCCTGAAGGTCTCGAAGGGCGGGATCAGCACCTCCTGCTCCTTTGGATGCTTGGAGAATTTCTGGATGTCCACCCCATGGCACGTGTGCACTTTGAACATCGTGGTATTCCCAAAACCGCTGGCCACCCCTTTGCTGAGCGACGTTGATGCGAATTGACCGAAGCGCACTTGGTCGCCTTCCTCCACCTTGAACTGGATCCCCCTCACTCCCCGGAACACATCCTGACAATCATCGGGGCGTCTCAGCGTCTGGAGGGCCCGGGTCAGCAGGAAATGCAGCGATTTGAAGTGGAATTCATCCCGGTACTTCTGGCTGGAGCTTCCAGCCACGCGCACGGCCGCGTTGAACACGTAATATAAGGGTGTGGTCATGGTGTAGGCCATGAGGGCGATGGCCTGCTCTGGGGTGAGAGGGGAGGACACGGACCCCCTCTTCTTCCACTGGACAATGGCCATATTCCAGGTATCGGCAAAGGTGCAACCCTTGCTAAAATCAGAGGTCTGGAAGTCTTGGAGCACCTCGGTCACGTTAATGCTGCAATTCAGGTACTGGTCATCGAAGGAGTTCTTGGCCATGTCCAGGGGCAACACATCGAAGGTCCCACTGGCCACGGCCATGGCCAGCAGTGCCAGGGTCTGAGCCAGGGGAGCCATGGTGGGGAGAGGCCACGGGGAGCAGTGTGGGACACTGGGGGACACAGAGGGGACACAGGGGACACACCGTGTGACACGGGGAAGACAAAGGAGGACACCAGGGGACACTGAGGGAACATTGAGGGCCCCCAGGGGACACCAATGGGACATAGGGGGCGCTGAGGGACATCATGAGGGGACATGGGGAGGCTTCTTTGGTGAGGGGCGGGGGAGGGAGAGTGGCCAGTCGGGGGAGAAGGGCTAGCATTGGCCAGGAGAGCCCTGGACATGTCCTGGGACCTGATCCCAAATCCTGGGGTCACTCCTGGAGCCCACCAGGGCCCCAGAGCACCCCAATCCCACTCCCATAGTTCTGTGTTCCCCCTCCCGGTGTTTCCCAGTGCCTCTATTACCCCAGTCCCTCTCCCAGTCCCTTGTACCCCTCCCAGTCACCCCCTGCCCCCCAGCACCCTGACCCAAGGCCTGGCGTCCCCCAGTGCCCCCCTTTTTCTCCTTCCATACCCCAATCCCACTCCCAGTCCCATGAAACCCCCAGTGCTTCCAGTGTCCCCTGTACCCCAATCCCACCCCCACAGCCCTGTGCCCCCCATCGCTACCCCCAGACCAGTCCTCGACCCCAGTCGCAGTCCAGTGAAAACACCAGTGTCCCCCCAGACCCCAATTCAACAGCCCCCTGTGCCCCCCAGGTGTCCCCGCTACCAAAATCAGCCGCAGTGAACTCCCGGACAGAACGGGACGGATCCCAAAGCCGGAATTCTTGATCAGCTCGGGCTCCCAGCAGATCTCTCCTGCTCCTGTGGGTCAGGGGGACTTTGCCCCAGGGAAATTATCCACCAGAATTATAAACATTCTTTAAAAAGGGCTTTTTAGCTAACAGAAAGCCAGCACTTTTCCCGTAAATTATTTGCATGGCTCCGCCTCTTTCAATAAATAATTTCTGTTGTCCTGGAGAGTCATAAAAATGGGGTCTCTGGGGGTCATTGTATCCCAGAGGGCCTCACCTCATTTGGGCAGGCGCTGCTCGTTCTGTGTTGCAGAACTTGCCAAAAACCGTTACTGGAGCTCCCTTTATCTCTTTCTCCACAGGCTCCAGCCACCTTTGCCCGGCTCTGCACACACTTTTACATCCTTTGATGTTTTTTCCCAGTCAGTCTTGAAGCCCAACCCAGCACCTCCAGGGCAGCTGAAACTTTCTCTTCTCTCTCTCATTGCTCAGCCCCCAGGACCCCAATCCCACCGCCCCGTGTGCCCCCTGTGCCCCCCAGCCCCACTCCCCACTGCTCCCTGAGCTGCTGTCACACCTCAGACCCCAAATGGGCTCCCCTCTCAGGTGACACCTCTGGGGGCACCCTGAGCCTGGCCAGGATATCCTTGGGGAGCTCCTGGGTGACTTCCCTGGCCTTGTTGGGGCAGCAGGAGAAGTTCTGCACCCCAAAAAAGGGATCCCCCAACCCCAGGAGACACCTGAACCCGTGTTGGCGTGGTGGCTCAGGAAATCCATCTGCCAGGAACCCCCGGCAGTGCTGCCCCTCTCAGTGATCCCTGGAGGGGATGGGTTGGGATCCAAAGGGTTCTTTTGGAAACACCTCAGGCGCTGTTTTGCTCCAGAGCTGACACTACTGTCCTGGTGCAGTGGAAGCTGTCCCTGCCCGGTGCCTGGCTGTGTCCCAGGGCAGGTTGGGGTGCCTGGAGCAGCCTGGCGCAGGGGAAGCTGTCCCCGCCCACGGCAGCGCTGGCACCGCAGGCGCTTTAAGGTCGCTCCATCCCAAACCATTGCAGAGCCCCGGGGCCGGGATGGGCAGCGCCGCCAGCTCGTGCTGCCGCCTGCTGGGGGCACCCGGAACTGCAGCTGGGGCCGGCGCATGCGCAGTGCTGCTGTTGAACCCCGCTCACTGCTGCCCTCCGGTGGGCAATTCCTGAACTGCAACTCACAGAATCCCCAAATCCCAGAATCCTCAAATTCCAGAGGGGATGGGGCTGGAAGGAGCCGGAGGGGGCCCCTCGGCCACGCACCCATCTTGGGCAGCGTCATCCCTGAGCACAGGGTTGGGTCCGGAGCAGCCCAGAGCTGGACACTGCACTGAGCTGAGCCAGACATGTCATTGGATTGAGGTGGACACAGCAGTAGGCAGAGCAGGACACTGCACTGAGCAGAACTGGACATGGCACTGGGCAAAACTGGACTGGGCGCTGGACAGAGCTGGACGCAGCACTTGGCTGAGGTTGACATGGCTCTTGGCAGCGCTGGACACAGCACAAGACAGAGCTGGACGTGGCACTGGACAGAGCTGGACACAGCACTCCCAATGTGCCTCACTGGGCATGGAATCACTTCTGAGGATTGATCTCTCCCGGGCCTTGTCTCAACCCTTGAACCCTTTGTTCTCCTTTCTCTCCTCTCTCCAGCTGTGGAGAGGAGTGGCCAAGGGCCTTTGGTGGGTGCCAGCCCAGGGAAAACCAATCCACTGCCTAGAAAAGGAATTTCCCCGGCAGAGGTGAGGCCTGTATGGAGCTGGGCAGGTTGGAAATTGGCTGCTCATCTCTCAGACTCATTGGCCAGGCTTGGGGTGCCCCCAGGGGTGTCACCTGAGAGGGGAGCCCATTTGGGGTCTGAGGGGTGACAGCAGCTCAGGGAGCAGTGGGGAGTGGGTCTGGGGGGCACTGGGGGCACACAGGGCAGTGGGATTGGGGTCCTGGGGGCTGAGCAATGAAAGAGAGAAGAGAAAGTTTCAGCTCCCCTGGAGGTGCTGGGTTGAGCTTCAAGACTGACTGGGAGGAAAAACCATCAGAGGATGTGAAAGTCTGGGCACAGGGGAGCAAAGCTGGATGAGAGCAATGCTGAGAGAGAGACAAAGGGAACTGCAGGGAGGGTTTTTGCAAGTTCTGTCTCACAGAAGGAGCAGTGCCTGACCACTGCGAAAGTTCAAGGTGAGGTCATCTGAGATGTTGGGGCGCGCGGTGAAAACCAAACCGAGAAACCCAATTTTTCAGACTGCAGATGAACAAAAACTATTTCCGGAAAGAGGCAGAGCAATAAAAATTGTTTAAGGGAAACGAGCCGGTTTTGTGTCGGCTAAGACGACCATCTTAATGAATGTTTATAATTAGGCTGGATAAATTCCCCGTGGCAAAGCCCCCCTGAGCCACAGGAGCAGGAGAGGTCCACTGTGACCACGAGCTGATCAAGAATTCCGGCTTTGGGATCCCTCCTGTTCTGTCCGGGAGTTCACTGAGGCTGATTTTGGTATCGGGGGCTGGGGGGACACCGGGGACACTTGGGGGGCAAAGGGGGCTGTGGGATTGGGGTCTGGGTGGACACTGGGGGTGTCACCGGAATGGGATTGGGGTCACTGGGCTGTGGGAGTGGGATTTGAGTGGGGGGGCAAGGGAGGGCACTGGGGGACACTGAGGGGAACTGGGGCGCACATGGGATGGGATCGGGGTCCTGAGGGGCCACTGGGGATTTCGTGGGACTGGGGTATGGGAGAGGGAAAAGGGGGATGCTGGGGCACCCCAGGCCTTGGGTCAGGGTGCTGGGGGGCAGGGGGTGACTGGGAGGGGTGCAAGGTACTGGGAGAGGGACTGGGGTAATAGAGGCACTGGGAAACACCGGGAGGGGGGGACACAGAACTGTGGGAGTGGGATTGGGGTGCTCTGGGACCCTGAGGGGCTCCAGGAGTGACCCCAGGATTGATATGTTCAGGGCTCTCCCGGCCAAGGCTGCCCCTTCTCCCCAGGCTGACCACACTCCCCAGCCCCTCACCAAGGAAGCCTCCCCATGTCCCCTCAGGTCCCGCAGCATCCCCTGTGTTCCATCGGTGTTCCCTGGGGCCCCTCAGTGTTCCCACAGCATCCCCTGGTGTCCCCCAGTATCTTCCCTGTGTCACATGTTGTGTCCCCTGTGTCCCCTCTGTGTCCCCCAGTGTCCCACACTGCTCCCCTTGTCCTCTCCACGCCATGGCCCCCCTGGCTCAGACCCTGGCTCTGCTGGCCATGGCCGTGGCCACTGTGGCCATCAAGGTGGTGCCCCTGCACATGGCCAAGGACTCCTTCGATGACCAGTACCTGAAGTGTAGTGATAACATGACCAAGAGTTTGCCAGAACTCCAGCGCTCAGACTTCCTCAGGAACAGCGAGTTTGAAAATCAATGGAGAAACGCCACAAAGGAGTGGCAGAACATGAAGACCCCATCATCCCCTCTCACCCCAGACCAGGCCATCGCCCTCATGGCCTACACCACGAGTGAGTCAAAGCTGTACAAAGCCTTCAACCCGGCCGTGCGCGAGGGTGGAAGGTCCGGTCAGAAGTACCGGGATGAATTCCACTTCAAATCGCTGCATTTCCTGCTGACCCGGGCCCTCCAGACGCTGAGACGACCCAACGATTGTCGGGACGTGTTCCGGGGAGTGAGGGGGGTCCAGTTCAAGGTGAAGGAAGGCGACCAAGTCCGCTTCAGTCAATTCGCATCGACGTCGCTCAGCAAAGCGGTGGCCTGGGTTTTTGGGGTACCACAATGTTCAAGGTGCACAGGTGCCATGGCGTGGACATCCAGGAATTATCCAAGCATCCAGAGGAGCAGGAGGTGCTGATCCCGCCCTGTGAGACCTTCAGGGTCACTGCTGTCAGGGAGGAAGGGGACACAATTCACATTGTGCTTAACTCCACCGGGAACTTCAGCAACTACGACTGCGAGTGGCTGAAAGGTGACACCGTGGGGGCAGCCTGGGGGGATGGGGGACACTTAGTGATTGTCGGGGACAAGGACACCCAGTGCTGGGGACAGCCATGGCCCAGAGGGGACAGGGACAGCCACTGTGGGTGGGAGGCAGGACACCAAGTGAGTGCTGGGGACAAGGGCAGGGACAGCCATTGCTGGGCACAGGGGATGGACACAGCCAGGGCCAGCTGGGGGGACAGGGACATCCAGCGCTGGGGACACCCACTGGGGTTGGGGCGACAAGGCCACCCATGGCTGGGCACAGGGGACAGGGACCTCATTATGGCCCCCTCTGACACCAACACCCTCAGGGTCCCTGGTCACCCCTGTCCCTCTCCCATGGTCCCTCTGGTGCCTCCATGGCCGTCTCCACTTATGGTCTCCCTGACCCCTCTCTTTGTGTCCTCAGGTGGGAGCCTCCCCACGACCTCCGCCCACCTCTGGGGGCTTCTCCTGGTCACCCTGGCCATGGCAGCAGTCAGCAGAACCCTCTGAGCCACGCTGTCACCAGGGTCACTGTGGTCTTGGAGGCAGGACCAGTGAGGGTTGGGCTGGAGTTTGCGAGTGGCAATGTCACCGCCACCTCCTAAAGCTCCCTGGCTGCCTCGCCTGATGGATCAAAAAAAATGTTGCTTGCTTGCCTGGAGTTTAAAAAATGTACCAAAAATTTAATCCTTGCTAGTCTTGTTTATCAAAGGTTTATGAAAAATTGCTGCTGGCCCCCTTGCCGTATAAAAAAAAAAATAACAAAAAGTTAATCCTTGCTGGCCTGGCTTATTAAAAGCTTATCAAAATTTGCTGCTGGCTCACCTGATGTATCTGCTGCAGCTCTTTTGACACCTTTCCTGCAGGGCATCTAATTTGATAAAATAAAGCATTTCCTGGAGGTTTTGTTCAAGCTTTATCTTCAAAACCTCCATCTTCAGACAGGCAATGGAGAAACGCTCCTCCCTTTTTCCTCTGCACTTTCTTTTCACTTCACTCACCAAGGACCTGGAGGGGCTGGAGAATGTCCAGGGAAGGGACAGAGCTGGAAAGGGGTCTGGAGTGCCAGGAGTGGCTGGGAGAGCTGTGGCGTGCTGCTCAGAGCAGTTAAAACAGGATGAATGATCAGTTCGGGACAAGTTCCAAAGTTCCTGATTTCAGGCAATGCAGCAGAAGAAGTTTTGGGAGATGAAAATAGGAAAGAAGAAGAGAGAAAAAAAAAGAAAGCAAAATGATATAAAATGGACAAAAGAACCATCACCCATTCATTTAAGAAAAAGCCTGATGTTTTGCTCACGGATCTCTTTTTCCTTTCAAATCGGGGGATTTTCCCTCTTTAGCCCGCACACCTCCTGCACTGGCCGTGCCGCTGCAGTTCGGGAATCGCCCACCAGAGGGCAGCAGCGAGCGGGGTTCAACAGCAGCACTGCGCCTGCGCCGGCCCCAGCTGCAGTTCCGGGTGCCCCCAGCAGGCGGCAGCACGAGCTGGCGGCGCTGCCCATCCCGGCCCCGGGGCTCTGCAATGGTTTGGGATGGAGCGACCTTAAAGCGCCTGCGGTGCCAGCGCTGCCGTGGGCAGGGACAGCTTCCCCTGCGCCAGGCTGCTCCAGGCACCCCAACCTGCCCTGGGACACGGCCAGGCACCGGGCAGGGACAGCTTCCCCTGTGCCAGGCTGCTCCAGGCACCCCAACCTGCCCTGGGACACGGCCAGGCACCGGGCAGGGACAGCTTCCCCTGCGCCAGGCTGCTCCAGGCACCCCAACCTGCCCTGGGACACGGACAGGCACCGGGCAGGGACAGCTTCCCCTGCGCCAGGCTGCTCCAGGCATCCCAACCTGCCCTGAGACATGGACAGGCACCGGGCAGGGACAACTTCTCTGGCCAACCTCTGCTGGGGCCTCAGCACTCTCACAGGGAAGGATTTCATTGGAAAGATGGATGGTGGTGTCTTTGAAAACAGCTCAGTGGGTGTGGGGGTCTTCAGGAGAAATGGGTGTCAGTGTCTTCAAAATGCGTCTGGCTGTCTCTACAGAGGTGAAGCATTCCACAGGACCCTGGTGGTTTGAGCAGAAAGTTTGAACTCCTGAACTTGAGGGTGATGGGTGAAATGGGTCCCCACAAAGTCCAACCAGTCCATCCCAGACAGCCTGAACTTCTGGACTTTAGGGGGAAAATGACAGGTCCAAGGTGGGGTGTGGGGGAGGTGGTTTGGGAGGGCTGCACCTTCCCAGCAGCCCCGTTCAGCTTATGGGGAGAGGAAGAGGGCAGCGTGCGGCCGAGAGCTGGGGATGGAAGGAGGCTGCGTACCCCAAAGCCTCAAGGGAGGAACCCCACATGGGTCTGGCAGTGGAAACTCTGTCCCTGCACTGGAATAAAGTTTCAAGGCTGCTCTGTGGACTCCTGGCTCTCCATAGCGTGGCTTTTCCCCAACCTGCTGGAGGTGCTGGGTAGGGCTGGAAGGCTGAGCAGCAAAAACGATGAAAGGGTGTAAAAGTATTTCCACAGGACAATAAACGTGGCTTCAGCCGGTGGGGGAAGAGTTAAAGGGAACTCCAGTGTGGTTTTGGACAAGCTCTGTGACAGAAAAGGAGCTGCACCGGCTGAAAGTGAAAGTTTGTGGTGAGGTCAATCAGTGGAAATTACCCCCAGATCGCTTTTCAGGAAATGTCCATGACAATAGGAGGATTTCCGGAGAGAGGTGGAGCCATGCAAACAGTGACCAGGAAAAGAGCTGTTTCTGTATTTGGAAATAGGAGGCCCATCTTAAAGAATATTTATGATTCTGGTGGATAAATTCCCCATGGCAAAACCCCCCTGAGCCACAGGAGCAGGAGAGATCCACTGTGAGCCTGAGCTGATCAAGAATTCCGGCTTTGGGATCCCTCCCGTTCTGTCCGGGAGTTCACTGCGGCTGATTTCGGTATCGGGGGCTGGGGGGACACTGGGGACACTTGGGGGGCACAGGGGACTGTGGGATTGGGGTCTCGGGGGACCCTGTCGGAGTCGCAGGAATGGGATTGGGGTCCAGCGGTGCTCTGGGGGAAAGTGAGGGGGGACAGGGGATGGTGGGAGTAGGGTTGGGCTCATGGGGGGGCTGGGAGATACGGGGGTTAGGGGGTGGTGCCCGGATTTGGGTCGAGGTCCTGGGGTGACACCAAAGGAATAGGGGATTGGGAGTGGGATTGGGGTGAGGGGGACACTGGGGGGCTCAGGGAGTGACCCCAGGATTTGGGTTGGGGTCCTGGCAGGACTGAGGGGACTTGTAATCAATCCTGGGTGGAGAATTGCCTTCTGTGGGGGGCAGGAGGGGATGGTCCTGTGGGATTGGGATTGGGGTCCTGGGGGGTTCTGGGGGGTTCTGGGGGGGCTGGGGGATGTTGGGGAGGCACAAGTGACCCCAGGGTTGGGGATCAGGGATCCCAGGCTGTGTTCATGGGTCTCCTGGCCAGGAGTGCCTCCCTCCCCCTCAGCTGGGCTGACCCCACTCTGCTCCCCAGTTCCTCACTGAGGAACCCTCCCTGTGTGTCAGTGTCTCCTCACTGTCCCCTCAGTGTCTCCTCCGTGTCCTTTCACTGTCCCTCATTGTCCCCTCATTGTCCCCGCAGTGTCCCACACTGCTCCTGGTGGCCTCTCCCCATCATGGCCCCCCTGGCTCACGCCCTGGCACTGCTGGCCATGACTGTGGCCACCACGGCCAGTGAGGTGAAGCCCCTGGACATGGCCAAGGACTCCTTCGATGACGAGTACCAGGGCTGCCACTGGGAAATGATCGAGGCCTTGCCGGCCCTCAACCGCTCCGAGCTCCAGCAGAACCCTGTGTTGGCCCAGGCCTGGGCCAAGGCCGCGGACAGGTGGCAGAGCCGGGGTCCCCCTGAGACCCCTCTGTCCCCAGACCAGGCCACCGCTGTCATCGCCTTCGCCATGGACGACCTCAACAGGGAGTTCAACGAGGCCGTGAGCAGGGCCGGGCGCTCCCCCCAGGAGTACCGGGACAACTTCCACTTCAAGGCGCTGCATTTCCTGCTGACCGACGCCCTGGCCACGCTGACGGTCACTCGGGGAGGGCAGTGCAAGAAATTCCTCCGCCGCGTGTGCGGGGTCCGGTTCGTGGCACAGGAAGGCGACACCGTCCGGTTCGACCGATTCGTGTCGGTGCCGGGGAGGGAAACGCCCGGCGGCTGCTCGGGGAAGGAGACGTTGTTCTACTTGACCACGTGCCACGGGGTGGATGTCGTCTATTTCACCGGGAGTTTACCCCACGGCGGGGTGGTGATCCCACCCTCCGAGACCTTCGTGGTTGTCCACGTCACCCAGGACGGGGACAGGACAGTGATCCACCTCCATTCCAGAGGGAGCTCCAGCAACCACAACTGCGAGTGGCTGAAATTGGCACCAACGGGGACACCCCGGGAGGGTGGGGACACCCGTGGTAAGCATGGGGGGCACCCAAGATGGGGCACAGGGGTGACACTCAGTGGGGATGGGGGACAGGGACACCCACTGTGGGTGGTGGGACAAGGACACCCAGTGCTGGGGGCAAGGACAGGGACACTCAGAGCTGGGGACACCAAGTCTGGGGACACTGATTGAGGGCATTGGGGACGGGCATGGCCGTGACAGGGCACGGGGATGGGGACACCCAGATCTGGGAGGGGACAGGGAATTCACTGCCAGGCAAGGACAGGGACAGGGACAGGGACAGGGACAGGGACAGGGACACCCCCATTCTGACCCTGTCTCTCCCCACCCATGGCAGTGCTGTGGGGACAGGCCCTGTGTGCTGGACATGGGTAGGCCAGGACCCCCCATGGCACCCCCTGAACCCCTGGCACCCTCTGGAACCCCCTGACTCCCCTGACTCCTGTGACCCCTACGACCACCATGACCCCCCTGACCTCCCTGGCCCCTCTACCCCTCCAAGACCCTGTCACCTCTCACCCCATGGCCCCCATCTCTCCTGTCACCCCAAACCCCCATTATGGCCATCCCCAACCCCCTCTTTGTCCCTCCTGGTCCTCCTGACCCCCCTCTTTGTCCCCTAGGTGGGAGCATCCCTGTGGCCCCCTTCCATCTTGGAGGGTTCCTCCTGGCCACCGCAGCCCTGCCAGTGGCCACCAAGATCCTCTGAGCCACCAGGTCACCAACATCACCAAGGTCCCTGTGGTCACTATGGCCACCGCAGTCACCAAGACCACCAGGACCCCCAGAGAAACGAGGCCACCAAGGCCACCAAGGCCACCACTGCCGCTCTGCCCACCTTGGCAGCTCCTGCCACCATGAAGTCACTGCAGCCACCACTGTCATTGCAGCCACTGTGGCCACCACAGCCACTCTGGACACCACGGTCACTCCAACCACCAAGGTCACTGTGACCATCACCTGGACTCCTTGAGCCACAAGGCTAGCACAGCCCCTGTGAGTGCTGTGGCCACCAAGGCGGCCGTTGTGCAAAGCCGTTCTGTTAAAAATTCAAACAAAACAATTCCCTTAAACAGTTCTATTGAAGCAATTTTATTAAATTATTCCATCCAGAGAATTCCATTAAAGAATTCTATCCCAGCAGCAAAAAGGGACAATTCCCCAGCAGGGCTCGATGGCGCTCCGCACAGCAACACTGCTGGGAACGTCTCTCTCTCTCAGACTTGAGCAGGATCCTCGGGGAGCCTCCCCTTCCCGAGGGAGGAGCCTCACACACATTTCATTGACGGCAGGAACATGGGAGAGGTTTGGGGATCATTTGGGGTTGGAGATTTGGGCTGGGTTTAGCCCAGTTTGCACCAGTGCCATCCCCTGGCTGGGCGGGACCTGCTGGAGCAGGTCTGGAGAAGAACCTGGGGGTGCTGGTGGGTGACCAGTGGAGCTGGCCGTGCAGCCTGAGGGATTCAGGGGGCATCAGGCCGAGCAGGGCCAGGATGTCAGAGAGGATCATGCCCCTCTGCCCTGCCCAGTGAGGCACATCGCGAGTGCTGTGTCCGACTCTGTCCAGTGCCCCAGCTGCAGTTCCGGGTGCCCCCAGCAGGCGGCAGCACGAGCTGGCGGCGCTGCCCATCCCGGCCCCGGGGCTCTTCAATGGTTTGGGATGGAGCGACCTTAAAGCGGCTGCGGTGCCAGCGCTGCCGTGGGCAGGGACAGCTTCCCCTGCGCCAGGCTGCTCCAGGCACCCCAACCTGCCCTGGGACACGGCCAGGGACCGGGCAGGGACAGCTTCCCCTGTGCCAGGCTGCTCCAGGCACCCCAACCTGCCCTGGGACACGGCCAGGGACCGGGCAGGGACAGCTTCCCCTGTGCCAGGCTGCTCCAGGCACCCCAACCTGCCCTGGGACACAGCCAGGGACCGGGCAGGGACAGCATCTCTGGGCAGCCTGTGCCGGCACCTCAGCACCCTCACAGGGAAGGATTTCATTGGAAAGATGGGTGGTGATGTTTTTGAAAACAACTTAGTGGGTGCGGGGGCCTTTAGGATTCCCTTCGGCGTGGTGAAAGTAATAAACCTGTGCTGGAATTCACCATCCCAAAGGCCCTTCTGGCCTCTCTTGGCTGAGCCAGCCGTGGGGTTTCTTGGGTGTGGATTTGACTGCTTTGCCTGAGCGCCTTCCCAAGCAGCTCCTCCCACATAGAGGCTTCTTGTGAATGGCAGCAGCCACCACCATCTAAATTCCACCTTGCTGCAGACACCCGCTGTGGCCACGGGGACACCTGTGATAAGGCATAGGGGACACAGTGACACTCACTGGGGTTGGGGGACAGGGACAGGGACATTCACTTGGGGTGGGGGGGACAAGGACACCCAGCGCTGGGGGCAAGGACGGAGATACCCAGTGCTGGGGACACCCACTGGGGGCGGGGGGAAGTGAAACCCAGCGCTGGGGACACCCACTACGGGGACAGGGACAAGTGAGTCGTTAAAACCGACATGATCACGGACAAAGACTCTCAAAGGAGTGAAAGTCACAAAAGTTACAAAAATAAACCCCCGGTGTTTATTAAGACGCCGGCAAGCTGCACGGGAGTTGCCTCCTGGACTCGCAGCTCCGTATGAGGTTCTCTGCCCTCTGTTTATTTCCCAAAAGTCTTACATACAATACATATGGGTAAGCCCAGCACCTCCCATCCCCGCTCCGTATTAAAATGAGGCCATTGGTCATTCATGCGTGCAGAATTCTTCTCTTGAATTGAGTCAGTGGTCTCAGGAGAGGAAGTCAGGAAAGTCTTAATCACAATGACCCTCCTACCTTCTCATTGCTGGCAGGTCTCTGTGACCCTGTGGCACTCTCCAATATCCCTTGCTCCGTGATAATCAATATGAACTCCAGGTGCTGGTCATGGTTCCATTGGTTTCAGTCTGTTCTTATAACGGTTCATCGTCTATTCCGTTTCCTTCTATAAACAAAACCAGAACAAGCTCATAAGGGCAATCAATAAAACAATTAGCTCTAGATTGAACACCTGATAATCATAAACATATCCTTTGCTTATCTAAGTTGCATCCTGATCAATATAAATTGCTTCTAAGCCCTGGCTAAAATTTTTACTCTTCAAAATCATGATTCAGCACAGGTTGGCCAGAGCAGGTGTCCCTGCCCGGTCCCTGGCCGTGTCCCAGGGCAGGTTGGGGTGCCTGGAGCAGCCTGGCACAGGGGAAGCTGTCCCTGCCCGGTGCCTGGCCGTGTCCCAGGGCAGGTTGGGGTGTCTGGAGCAGCCTGGCACAGGGGAAGCTGTCCCTGCCCACGGCAGCGCTGGCACCGCAGGCGCTTTAAGGTCGCTCCATCCCAAACCATTGCAGAGCCCCGGGGCCGGGATGGGCAGCGCCGCCAGCTCGTGCTGCCGCCTGCTGGGGGCACCCGGAACTGCAGCTGGGGCCGGCGCATGCGCAGTGCCGCTGTTGAACCCCGCTCGCTGCTGACCTCCGGTGGGTGATTCCCGAACCGCAACTCCCAGCATCCCCAAATCCCAGAGGCAGTGGGGCTGGAACGAGCCAGAGGGGGCACCGGGGCCAAGCTCGCAGCTCGGGCAGCATCATCCTGGAGCACAGGGGTGGGACTGGAGCTGCTGGACACGGCACTGGGGTGCACTGGACACGGTGCTGGGGGAAGCTGGACACGGCATTGGAGAGAGGTGGACACAGCACTTGGAAGAGCTGGACACAGCACTGGGAAGAACTGGACATGGCACTGGACTGAACTGGACACAGCACTGGACAGAGGTGGAAACAGCACTCCCCATGTGCCTCACTGGGCAGGGCAGAGGGGCACAATCACGCCCTGACCTCCTGGCCCCGCTCCTCCTGATGACCCCTGGATCCCTCCTGGCCCTCAGGATGCACAGTCAGCTCCACTGGTCACCCACCAGCACCCCCAGGTTCTTCTCCAGACCTGCTCCAGCAGGTCCCGCCCAGCCAGGGGATGGCACTGGTGCTAAACTGGGCTAAACCCAGTATCGGGGGCTGGGGGGACACTGAGGACACTAGGGGGGCACAGGGGGCTGTAGGATTGGGGTCTGTGGGGACACTGGGGGAGTCACAGGAATGGGATTGGGGTGGGATCTGGGTACGGGGGGCATTGGGAGACACTGAGGAAGAACATGGGATGGGATTGGGGTCCTGAGGGGCCACTGGGGATTTCATGGGACTGGGAGTGGGATCAGGGTATGCAAGGGGAACAAGCGGGGGACCGGGGCTCCAGGAGTGGGAGGAGGATTTGGGATCAAGTCCCAGGACATGTCCATGATCTCCTGGCCAGGGCTGCCCCTTCTTCCCAGCCTGACCCCACACTCATTCCCCAGCCCCTCACCAAGGAAGCCGCCCCATGTCCCCCATGTCCCTCAGTGTCCCCTGGGACCACTCAGTGTTCCCTCAATGTCCCCTGGTGTCCCCCAGTATCTTCCCTGTGTCACAAGGTGTGTCCCCTGTGTCCCCTCTGTGTCCCCCAGTGTCCCACACTGCTCCCCGTGGCCTCTCCACACCATGGCCTCCCTGGCTCAGACCCTGGCACTGCTGGCCATGGGATCCTCCCACGAGGTCCCTAAGGTCACTGTGGTCTTGGAGGCAGGAACAGCGAGGGCCAGGCTGCAGCTGCCAGGACAGCCCAGGACAGCAGAGACTGGGCAGCGCCTGGGGCCGGTTGGGCACTTCACGCCAGAGGCATTTGGGAGTGGCAATGTCACCATCACCTCCTAAATCTCCCTGGCTACCTTGTCTAAAGGATCAAAAAAAATTTTGCTTGCTTGCCTGGTGTATAAAAATTGTATCAAAAATTTAATCCTTGCTAGCCTGGCTTATCAAAGGTTTATCAAAATTTGCTGCTGGCTCAATTGATGTACCTGCTGTAGCTCATTGAGCACCTTTCCTGCAGGGCACCTCATTTGATAAAAAAGAGTATTTCCTGGAGTTTTTGTTAAAGCTTTATTTTCTAAACCTCCATCTTCAGAGTGGCAATGGAGAAACGCTCCTCTCTTTTTCCTCTGCACTCCCTTTTCACTTCACTCACCAAGGACCTGGAGGGGCTGGAGCATGCCCAGGGAATGGACTGAGGTGGGAAGGGGTCTGGAGTGCCGGGAGTGGCTGAGGGTGCTGCGGGGTGCTGCTCAGAGCAATGAAAAAAGGATGAATGATCAGTTCGGGGCCAGTTCCAAAGTTCCTGCTTTGAGGTAACGCAACAGAAGAAGTATTGGGAGGGAAAAATAGAAAAGCACAAGAGTGGAAAAAGAATGAGAAATGAAATGAAGGGCACAGAGGCATACTCACCCATTTATTTATGCAAAAGCCTGATGTTTTGCTCAGGGATCTCCTTTTTCCTTTCACATCAGGGGATTTTCCCTCTTTAGCCCGCACATCTCCTGCACTGGCCGTGCCGTTGCAGTTCGGGAATCACCCACCGGAGGGCAGCAGCGAGCGGGGTTCAACAGCGGCACTGCGCATGCGCCGGCCCCAGCTGCAGTTCCGGGTGCCCCCAGCAGGCGGCAGCACGAGCTGGCGGCGCTGCCCATCCCGGCCCCGGGGCTCTGCAATGGTTTGGGATGGAGCGACCTTAAAGCGCCTGCGGTGCCAGCGCTGCCGTGGGCAGGGACAGCTTCCCCTGCGCCAGGCTGCTCCAGGCACCCCAACCTGCCCTGGGACACGGCCAGGCACCGGGCAGGGACAGCTTCCCCTGCGCCAGGCTGCTCCAGGCACCCCAACCTGCCCTGGGACACCGCCAGGCACCGGGCAGGGACAGCTTCCCCTGCGCCAGGCTGCTCCAGGCACCCTAACCTGCCCTGGAACACAGCCAGGCACCGGGCAGCCGCTGCCTGTCCGGCCAACCTGTGCTGGTTCCTCAGCACCCTCCCAGGGAAGGATTCCTCTCAGGATCCCATCCATCCCTGCCCTCTGGCAGTCGGAAGCCTTTCCCCTTGGCCTGTCCCTCCATGCCTGAAGTCCCTCCCCAGGTCTTGTGGAGCTCCTTTATCCAGGAAGAGGCTTTGGTGCTTTCCTGGATCGCTTTCCAGGCTGAACACCCCCAGCTGTCTCCACAGCAGAGCGGCTTCACCCCTGGAAGTCTCTCCTGGACTGGCTCCAGCAGCTCCACATGTCCTCTGTGCTGGGGCCCGGAGCTGGTAGAACGAACCGAGTGGGAATGTCTCACGGTGGTGTTATAAATGAAATGAATGATTTAGGTAACTTGTGTTAAGTGTAAGAGTTAATAATTATAAATACGTAGTGGCTATTAAGCAAACTGCAGAAATTGTAAATACGTATGCCGGGATGGGCAGCGCCGCCAGCTCGTGCTGCCACCTGCTGGTGACACCTGGAACTGCAGCTGGGGGGCGGCGCAGAGCAAAGGTGGGCGGGAGCTGTGGAGAAAGAGACAAAGGGAGCTCCAGGGAGTTCCCTTTTTGGCAAGTTCTGCAACACGGAAGGAGCAGCAGCGCCGGCCAAAAGCGAAAGTTCAAGGCAAGGTCAATTGTCGGGGCTTTTGCTGTTCTCCTCTGTCTCTTTAAGAAGTTTTTTCTAAAGTTCTATTAATAGCCTCCTATGTTTACCTTTTGCAGTGGGGTCAGACAGGATTTTACATCAACAACTTCCTTGTTATTGTAACGGTACAACTATGTTTACACTCTTCTCCTGAGGCGGAGACTGCTGATGGACTGTTGGGTGTCCCAGTGTGGTTGGACAGGAAGATTTTCTCCCTCCAATCCACGGTCCCTGCTGGAATTCTATAAATGTTGAAGTTTGTAAATAAACCGTCTCTTTTTCCTGCCTCGGACATCTGAGAGTGTGGGTGTCACTTCTTTGTGTCGTGTGAGACAGAGCTCCTCTGGGATATCGGGGCACTCAGTGAAAACGACCCCCAGAGACCCCATTTTTATGGCTCTCCAGGACAATAAAAATCATTTTTTGAAAGAGGCAGAGCCATGCCAGTTTTTTGTGGGAAAAGCACTGGTTTAGTGTTGGCTAAGAAGCCCGTTGTGATGAGTATGAGAGATGAGCAGCCAATTTTCAAAGGTGGCTGGAAGCTGCCGAGAAAGAGACAAAGCGAACTGCAGGGAGGGTTTTTGCAAGTTCTGCCTCACAGAAGGAGCAGCGCCTGCCCAAAGCGAAAGTTCAAGGCAAGGTCATCTGAGACGCTGGGGCTCAGTGAAAACCACACCGAGACACCCCATTTTTGTGAGGTCAGGGACACAAAAACCATTTCCTTAAAGAGGCAGAGCCATTCAAATTGTTTAAGGGAAACATTCTGGTTTTGTGTTGGCTAAGACGACCATCTTCATGAATATTTATAACTAGGCTGGATGAATTCCCTCTGCCAAAGCCCCCCTGAGCCACAGGAGCAGGAGAGATCTGCTGTGAGCCCGAGTTGATCAAGAATTCCGGCTTTGGGATCCCTCCCGTTCTGTCCGGGAGTTCACTGCGACTGATTTCGGTATCGGGGGCTGGGGGGACACCAGGGATACTTGGGGGGCAGAGGGGGCTGTGGGATTGGGGTCTGTGGGGACACTGAGGGAGTCACAGGAACGGGATTGGGGTCCTGGGTTGCTCTGGGGGAAAGTGAGGGGGGACAGGGGATGGTGGGAGTGGGGTTAGGATCATGAGGGGGCTGGGAGACACGGGGGGTAGGGGGTGGTGCCCGGATTTGGGTTGAGGTCCTGCGGTGACACCAAAGGAATTGGGGATTGGGAGTGGGATTGGGGTGAGGGGAGGGGCTGAGGGGGACACTGGGGGGCTCAGGGAGGGACCCCAGGATATCAGTCGGGGTCCTGGCAGGGCTGAAGGGACTTGAAATCAAACCTGGGAGGAGGATTGGGCTTCTGTGGGGCCAAGAGGAGATGGTCTTGTGGGATTGGGGTCTTGGGGGGCCTGGGTGGGCTGGAGGATGTTGGGGAGGCACAAGTAACCCCAGCGTTGGGGATCAGGGATGCTGGACACATCCAGGGATCTCCTGGCCAGGAGTGCCTCCCGTCCCCCTGGGCAGACCCCACTCTGCTCCCCAGTCCCTCACTGAGGAACCCTCCCTGTGTCCCCTCTGTGTCCCCTCATTGTCCCCACAGTGTCCCACACTGCTCCTGGTGGCCTCTCCCCTCCATGGCCCTCCTGGCTCACACCCTGGCACTGCTGGCCATGACTGTGGCCACCATGGCCAACGAGGTGAAGCCCCTGGACATGGCCAAGGACTCCTTCGATGACCGGTACCAGGGCTGCCGCCCAGCCATGATTGAGGCCTTGCCGACCCTCAACCGCTCCGAGCTCCAGCAGAACCCTGTGTTTGCCCAGGCCTGGGAGAAGGCAGCAGCCAGGTGGCAGAAGCGGGGGCCCCCTGAGTCCCCTCTGACCCCAGACCAGGCCACCGCTGTCATCGCCTTCACCATAGACGACCTACACAAGGAGTTCAACGAGGCCGTGAGCACGGCCGGGCGCTCCCCCCAGGAGTACCGGGACAACTTCCACTTCAAAACGTTTCATTTCCTGCTGACCGACGCCCTGGCCACGCTGAGGGAGGCTCTGAGAGGGAAGTGTCAGGACACTTTCCACCGTGAGTGCGGGGTCCAGTTCGTGGCACAGAAGGGCGACACTGTCCGGTTCGACCGATTCATGTCGATGTCGCGGAGCGAAACACCTGACAAGTGCTCCGGGAAGGAAACAATGTTCCACGTGTACACATGCCAGGGGGTGGATGTTGGGTATTTCACTCAAAATTCAGAGAACTGGGGGGTGCTGATCCCACCCTTCGAGACCTTTGAGGTCACCGAAGTCACACAGAGCGTCAAGTCAGTGATCCAGCTCCATTCCAAAGCGACCTCCAGCAAATACAACTGCGAGTGGCTGAAAGGTGACACCACAGGGGACACCCTGGGGGGGATGGGGACAACCCCAGGGCCATGGGGCCACCCATGGCAGGGCACAGGGGGAACAGTGACACTCAGTGGGGATGAGGGACATGGACACCCACTGTGGGTGGGAGGACAAGGACACCCAGTACTGGGGACAAGGACAGGGACACGCAGGGCTGGGGACACCAACTCTGGGGACACTGATTGAGGGCATGGGGACAGGCACGACCTGCTGACAGGGCACAGGGATGGGGACTCCCAGACCTGGGAGGGGACAGGGACAGGGACATCCCCGTTCTGACCCTGTCCATCCCCACCCAAGGCAGTGCTGTGGGGACGGGCCCTGTGTGCTGGACGTGGGTGGGCCGGGACCACCCATGGCACTCCCTGAACACCTGGCACCCCCTGACTCCCCTAACCCCTGTGACCCCTAAGCCCACCATGACCCCCCTGACCTCCCTGGCCCCTGTACCCCTCCAGACCCCTACCCCCAAGACACTGTCACCTGTCACCCCATGGCCTCCATCACTCCCGTCACCCCAAACTCCCATTACGGTCATCCCCAACCCCCTCTTTGTCTCCCATGGTCCCCCTGACCCCCTTCCTTGTCCCCCAGGTGGGAGCGTCCCCGTGGCCCCCTTCCATCTTGGAGGGTTCCTCCTGGCCACCACAGCCTTGGCAGTGGCCACTGGGATCCTCTGAGCCACCAGGTCACCAACATCACCAAGGTCCCTGTGGTCACTGTGGCCATCACGATCACCATGACCACCGGGACCCCCAGAGAAACGAGGCCAGCAAGGCTGCCAAGGCCACCACTGCTGCTCTGGACACCTTGGCAGCTCCTGCCACCATGAGGTCACTGCAGCCACCACTGTCATTGCAGCCACTGCGGCCACCACAGCCACTCTGGACACCACGGTCACTCCAACCACCAAGGTCACTGTGACCATCACCATCATCTGGATTCCTTGAGCCACAAGGTCATCACAGCCCCTGTGACCACTGTGGCCACCAAGGCGGCCATTGTGCAAAGCCGTTCTATTAAAAATTTAAACAAAACAATTCCGTTAAACAGTTCTATTGAAGCAATTTTATTAAATTATTCCGTCCAGACAATTCCATTAAAGAATTCTGTCCCAGCAGCAAAAAGGGACAATTCCCTCAGCAGAGCTCGATGGCGCTCCCCACAGCAACACTGCTGGGAACGTCTCTCTCTCTCAGCTTTGTGCAGGATTTTTGGGGAGCCTCCCCTTCCCGAGCGAGGAGCCTCACACACATTTCATTCCCGGCAGGAACACCAGAGAGGTTTGGGGATCATTTGGGGTTGGAGATCTGGGCTGGGTTTAGCCCAGTTTAGCACCAGTGCTATCCCCTGGCTGGGCGGGACCTGCTGGAGCAGGTCTGGAGAAGGACCTGGGGGTGCTGGTGGGTGACCAGTGGAGCTGACTGTGGAGCCTGAGGGCCAGGAGGGATCCAGGGGTCATCAGGAGGAGTGGGGCCAGGAGGTTAGGGAGTGATCGTGCCCCTCTGCCCTGCCCAGTGAGGCACATGGGGAGTGCTGTGTCCACCTCTGTCCAGTGCCATGTCCAGTTCTGTCCAGTGTCGTGTTCACATCTGCCCAGTGTTGTGTCCAGCTCCCCCCAGTGCCGTGTCCAGCTCTGGGCTGCTCCGGAACCAACCCTGTGCTCAGGAATGACGCTGCCCGAGCTGGGAACTTGGCCCAGGGGTCCCCTCTGGCTCCTTCCAGCCCCACCCCCTCTGGGATTTGGGGATTCTGGCAGTTGCAGTTCGGGAATCGCCCACCAGATGGCAGCAGCGAGCGGGGTTCAACGGCGGCACTGCGCATGCGCCTCCCCCAGCTGCAGTTCCGGGTGCCCCCAGCAGGCGGCAGCACGAGCTGGCGGCGCTGCCCATCCCGGCCCCGGGGCTCTGCAATGGTTTGGGATGGAGCGACCTTAAAGTGCCTGCGGTGCCAGTGCTGCCATGGGCAGGGACAGCTTCCCCTGCGCCAGGCTGCTCCAGGCACCCCAACCTGCCCTGGGACACGGCCAGGCACCGTGCAGGGACAGCTTCCCCTGTGCCAGGCTGCTCCAGGCACCCCAACCTGCCCTGGGACACAGCCAGGGACTGGGCAGGGACAGCTTCCCCTGCGCCAGGCTGCTCCAGGCACCCCAACCTGCCCTGGGACACAGCCAGGCACCAGGGAGCCGCAGCTTTTCTGGGCAGCCTGTGCTGGTTTAAGAGACTGTCCCTAATTTCTCATCTGCCTCACGATCATCAACAAGGAAGACCCCAAAAAGGACTGAGACTGGGGCCTGAGACCCCAGGATAGGAGTTCTGGCCTGGCTGAGGTGGGATACCTGCCAACCCCTGCTTGCAGGTGCACTCACTGGACCTTTCCATTTCCATGGGAACCCGGTGGAAACAATGGGTTTTCACAGCAGGTTGGTTTTGGGCCGGTCTGTTCTGTGCTTGCCCTGTACCTGTACCTGTTCCCTGAAGTGGACATCTGCTCTAAGCACCAGAGTGGTGCGTCCTCTTTCAGCGTATCTGCTGATGTTGAGCTCACCTTCTGGCCAACTGCCTGTCACTTCGGAAAAGGACTATAAGAGACACCTCAGGATCGCCCGAATTCTGAGATCTCCAAATGGAAGAAGACGTCGTCTATTGGTCTACGTGCACCACGAGGACCTCGTCTCTCCGTCGGTAGCTATACCCCCCTTTTTCTCTCTCTTCCTCTCTTTTACTTTATCTCTCTTTCTCTCTCTCTTCTCCTTCTATGGCACACAGTGATGAGTGCACTTAATGAAGTGTAATGCCTTTTGAGCAAATTGTTGTTGTCCCTTGCCATATCTTTTACGCCTTGAGATCACCCGAACCATCACGAACTTGCCTGCATTAGCGGGTCATGACAGCTGGGTCCTCAGCACCCTCCCAGGGAAGGATTCCTCTCAAGATCCCATCCATCTCTGCCCTCTGGCAGTGAGAAGCCGTTCCCCTTGGCCTGTCCCTCCATGCCCAAAGTCCCTCCCCAGCTCTCTTGGGGCTCCTTTAGCCAGGAAGGGGCTTTGGTGCCTCCCTGGATCGCTCTCCAGGCTGAACACCCCCAGCTGTCTCCACAGCAGGGCAGCTTCACCCCTGGAAGTCTCTCTGTGGCTTCCTCTGGACTGGCTCCAGCAGCTCCACATCTCCTCTGTGCTGGGGCCAGGAGCTGGTAGAGTGATCCGAGTGGGAATGTCTCACGGTGGTGTTATAAATGAAATGAATGATTTAGGTAACTTGTGTTAAGTGTTAGAGTTAATAATTATAAATACGTAGTGGCTATTAAGCAAACTGCAGAAATTGTAAATACGTATGCCGGGATGGGCAGCGCCCCCAGCTCGTGCTGCCACCTGCTGGTGACACCTGGAACTGCAGCTGGGGGGCGGCGCAGGGCAAAGGTGGGCGGGAGCTGTGGAGAAAGAGACAAAGGGAGCTCCAGGGAGTTCCCTTTTTGGCAAGTTCTGCAACACTGAAGGAGCAGCAGCGCCAGCCAAAAGCGAAAGTTCATGGCAAGGTCTGTTTTCGAGGCTTTTTCTCTTCTCCTCTGTCTCTTTAAGAAGTTTTTTCCGAAGTTCTGTTTATAGCCTTCTGTGTTTACCTTTTGCAGTGGGGTCAGACAGGATTTTACATCAACAACTTCCTTGCTATTGTAGCAGTACAACTATGTTTACATTCTTCTCATGAGGAGGAGACTGCTGAGGGACTGTTGCGTGGCCCAGTGTGGTTAGACAGGAAGATTTTCTCCCTCCAATCCACGGTCACTGCTGGAATTCTATAAATGTCGAAGTCTGTAAATAAACCGTCTCTTTTTCCTGCCTCGGACATCAGAGAGTGTTGGTGTCACTTCTTTGTGTCGTGTACAGAGAGCTCATCTGGGATATCGGGGCACTCAGTGAAAACGACACCCAGAGACCCCATTTTTATGGCTCTCCAGGACAGTAAAAATCATTTCTTGAAAGAGGCAGAGCCATGCCAGTTTTTTGTGGGAAAAGTGCTGGTTTTGTGTTGTTTAAGAAGCCTTATTGGATTTAATTTAGTTTTATTTTTATTATTTAATTTATTTTTGTCTTAGCTAAGAAGCCCGTTGTGATGAATATGATAGATGAGCAGCCAATATTCAACCTGCCCAACTCGATCCATCCCTCACCTCTAATAAGAGAGAGAAGAGAAAGTTTCAGCTCCCCTGGAGGTGCTGGATTGAGCTTAAAGACTGACTGGGAAGAAAACCCATCAAAGGATGTAAAAGTGTGGGCACAGCCGGGCAAAGGTGGGTGGGAGCTGCCGAGAAAGAGACAAATCACAGTGCAGGGAGGGTTTTTGCAAGTTCTGCCTCACAGAAAGAGCAGCACCTGCCCAAAGCGGAAGTTCAGGACGAGGTCATCTGAGATATTGGGGCGCTCAGTGAAAACCACACCCAGAAACCCCATTTTTTTGACAGCAGGGTAACAAAACCCATTTCCTGAAAGAGGCAGAGCCATTCAAATTGTTTAAGGGAAACATTCTGGTTTTCTGTTAGCTAAGACGACCATCTTCATGAATATTTGTAACTAGGCTGGATAAATTCCCTGTGCCAAAGCCCTCCTAAGCCACAGGAACAGGAGAGATCTGCTGGGAGCCCGAGCTGATCAAGAATTCCGGCTTTGGGATCCCTCCCGTTCTTTCCGGGAGTTCACTGCGGCTGATTTCGGTATCAGGGGCTGGGGGGACACCAGGGATACTTGGGGGGCACAGGGGGCTGTGGGATTGGGGTCTGGGGGACACTGGGGGAGTCACAGGAATGGGATTGGGGTCCTGGGGTGCTCTGGGGGAAAGTGAGGGGGGACAGGGGATGGTGGGAGTGGGGTTGGGGTGACGGGGGGCTGGGAGACACGGGGGGTAGGGGGTGGTGCCCGGATTTGGGCTGAGGTCTTGGGGTGACACCAAAGGAATTGGGGATTGGGAGTGGGATTGGGGTGAGGGGAGGGCCTGAGGGGGATACTGGGGGACTCAGGGAGTGACCCCAGGATTTGAGTTGGGGTCCTGGCAGGGCTGAAGGGACTTGAAATCAAACCTGGGAGGAGGATTGAGCTTCTGTGGGGGCAAGAGCAGATGGTCTTGTGGGATTGGGGTCTTGGGGGGCCTGGGGCCGCTGGGGGATGTTGGGGAGGTACAAGTAACCCCAGGGTTGGGGATCAGGGATGCTGGACACGTCCAGGGGTCTCCTGGCCAGGAGTGCCTCCCGTCCTCCTGGCCTGACCCTACTCTGCTCCCCAGTCCCTCACTGAGGAACCCTCCCTGTGTCCCCTCCGTGTCCCCTCATTGTCCCCACAGTGTCCCACACTGCTCCTGATGGCCTCTCCCCTCCATGGCCCTCCTGGCTCAGACCCTGGCCCTGCTGGCCATGACCGTGGCCACCATGGCCGAGGTGAAGCCCCTGGACATGGCCAAGGACTCCTTCGATGACCAGTACCAGGGCTGCCGCCCGGCCATGACCGCAGCCTTGCCGGCCCTCAACCGCTCCGAGCTCCAGCAGAACCCTGTGTTGGCCCAGGCCTGGGCCGAGGCCGCGGACATGTGGCAGAAGCGGGGGGTCACTGATTCTCCTCTGACCCCAGCCCAGGCCACCGCTGTCATCGCCTTCGCCATGGACGGCCTCCACAGCAAGTTCAACGAGGCCGTGAGCAGGGCCGGGCGCTCCCCCCAGGAGTACCGGGACAACTTCCACTTCAAGGCGCTGCATTTCCTGCTGACCGACGCCCTGGCCACGCTGAGGGAGGCTCTGAGAGGGAAGTGTCAGGACACTTTCCACCGTGTG